>CM040122.1:253414043-254014043 GCA_022559845.1 Amorphophallus konjac
AAAGACATAACAGTAAATTCGTAATGCCCATACCTACTTCGAAATGCAGTTTTATATATGTCTTCTTCTTTGATCCTCAATTGGTGGTAACCAGACCGAAGATCAATCTTGGAGAAATAGTTAGCTCCAGACAATTGGTCGAACAACTCGTCAATTCTCGGCAGTGGGTACTTGTTCTTGATTGTAAGATGGTTCAACTGCTGATAATCGATGCATAGCCTCAATGTTCCATCCTTATTTTTAACAAAGAGCATGGGTGCTCCCCAGGGGGAAGTACTCAGCCTAATGAATCCCTTTTTTAGTAAATCCATTAGCTGCTCTTTTAGCTCCTTCAACTCGGTGGGAGACATTCTATAGGGTGCCTTAGACACAGGACCAGCACCAGGAATAATGTCGATAGTGAACGACACTTCCCTCTCCGGGGGTAAACCTGGTAATTCTTCAGGAAAAACATCTGAAAAGTCCTGAATTACACGGATGTCTTCAATTTCAGTCTTCTCGACTTCTATGGCAGTCACAAAAGCTATGAAAGCCACACATCCTTTATTCACAAGTTTGCTAGCTCGAAGAGCTGAGATGAGAGGGGATTTATTTCGAGGGCTAATATAAACTAACTCGGAATAATCTGTAAAAGTTATCTTGCCATGCCGGCAGTCTACCGTTGCTTAGTAGGTGGATAACCAGTCAGCTCCTAATATGACATCATAATGCTCCATATCAAGGCATATCAGGTCGACTGGCAGATTGTTACCTTGGACCATAACCTCACAACTTGGGTAGTGATGCATGATATCAAACTTGTTTCCAAGTGGTGTAGATATTACTAAATCTAACCATTCAGGTTCTTTAGAAAATGAGGCAGTAAATCTCTTGGAAACAAATGAATGAGTTGCTCTAGTATCAAATAGAACTTTTGAAGGTTTAGAGCAAACAGTTAGTGTACCTTCCATGATTCCTCCTTCCATGGGTTTCGTCCCTTGAAGAGCTTGGAGACGGCCTTGTTTCTTTACCAGACGCTTCTCGTCTTTGTTGGCTTGTTCCTTCATCAAGGGGCAGTCGGGGTTTCGATGCTCTCGACTCCCACATCAGAGACATGCTCCCAGTTTCCTCCAGCATTCCTCAGTCTTATGACTAACCTTATCACAATACTTGTAGATTTCCTTGGAAGGTGTGATGGCGGAGGAAGGCTTATTGTTGATTGTAGAGAAGGGCTTGTTGCTTTTCTGGAACCTCTTCTCTTTGGAAAATTCTCCTCTATTTAAGAATCGCTTCTTACCAAATGGTGGTTTGAAGTTTCCCATACTAGGGACGGGTTCCTTCTTGTCCCTGCCTCGAATCCTTTCAGAGAATTCAGTGACATCTTCCAACAATTGAGCACGCCGAACCATTTCCGAATAGACTTGGATGTCCATTGGCGCAAGTTGTGTAATATATTGGGGCCGTAGCCCGTTGAGGAATCTCCTTGCTTTCATCTTTTCCGTACACACCAAGTGGGGTGCATAACGGGAAAGTCTTGAGAATTGGGCCTCATATTCGGCCACCTTCAGGCTCCGTTACTTTAACGCGGCAAATTCCGTGGCCTTCTTCTCTTGAACACGGTCAGAAAAATACTTGTTGTTGTAGTGCTCAACAAACTCCACCCAGATGACATGGTTGTCGGGCAGTGTTGCTTCTACGGATTCCCACCAGCATCGAGCATCCCGTTCTAGTTGGAATGTAGCCAATAGAACCTTCTCTGTATCCGTGCATTGCATTACACGGAAGATCCTCTCAGTTTCCTTCAGCCAATTCTTGGCATCATCGGGGTCCACCGAACCCGTGAATCTTGGTGGGTTCATGTTACGAAAATCCCGGTGAAGGTCACCAGCTCCACGGTGAGCACCGCCAACACCGCCTTGCGCCACTTGCTGTAGCGCCTGCGTAAGTCCCTGCACAGTGCGCTGCATCTCGCGCCATTGTGCTCTTTCAGCGGCCATAATCCTACAAAAGAATTAAGGTGTAATAAATATTGGGTTTCGTTATTATGGAGTCAATTGTCATTGTTAAACTTAACCCTTGACTTTACCCATCTCACCAAGTAAGATCTAAACCTATCCATAGACAATTCTATTAGACATTTATATCTTTGGACTCAGGTTTTTACCCAGGAAATTAAAATCCTAGGCTCTGATACCAAGAAAGCTGTCACGTCCCGAGCGCGGAAGCTTACCCGTGGCGCGACAGTTTTATATAGAACCAAAGCGAGCTAGCTATTCGATGGAATTCTTCATTTTGATAGTTAATAGGGTGCCCAAATAACACCCAATTGAGTTTTCTTGATTTATGCTCTCATTGAAAGTAATTTTGGAATGGAAATGACTAGGGAAAAGGATGATGGAAAATTTATTTACTTTAGCCATGGAAAATTGATCTAAGAATCTTTTTAAAGTTCATGTGCACTTTAGAAAATGAAAATCACTTTGCACGCTAATGAAACAAACAAGACAAGCCTTCTGCTATTTTGGGTGTGCTGCTTAATATTCTGCACTTTTTGAGGAAGAGATATGTTATAAGCTTTCTGCTATGTTATCTATTGAAAAAATTTGAAAAAAAAACACCATGAAAAATGCTCCGATTCTGAGTAACCGGGCCTACTTCACTTAAGATGTCTTGAGGTTCGCGTCAAAAGGAAAAGGGAACTTTGATCTGTGTAATCGGGCCTACTTCACCTAAGACGTGTTGAGGTTCGCGTAAAACAGTGAAGGATAGTGCAGCATCATGTGTGTAAAGAAAAAAAAGAAAAGAAAGAATATATATATATATATATATATATATATATATATATATATATATATATATATATATATATACAAAAGATCCCAAAAGGGACATAGCAATAAGGCAGACAAACAAAGCCATTATGTTGAACGCTCTAATTAAGAAGTGCAGAATTGAAAGGCATTTGTTCAGAATAGCAACTGGAGGACGCAATTGTCTCTACTGTGAATTTAGTATTACACATGCACAAGTGCTATTGACCTTTAAATTGACTTCTTGATCATGTACCTATTTCCTACATAAGGCTAGTCTGTGATAATTATTCAAGATTCCTGATCTTTAGTTGACTCTATGAACGATGATCTGGAAATGAGGCATGAACTTTGTAAACTCTGGTTAGTCCTTACATTTTGAGATTATTTGCATTGCTAAGGGACTAGCAATGAGCAAGTTGGGGGGTGTGATAAGTGTGTATTTTCCCATCTTAATTCATGTTATTTACATTATTTATGGGCTTTAATAATAATAAATATACACTTATCACACTTACTTTTAATTTAGAGTAAAATAATTAATTTTCTGGAATTAAATGATATTAATAAAGATATTTTCTTATTTAACAAGCATTCAAAACAATAAAAATAAGAAAAACAAGAAAATACAATGTATGTTGAAATGGGCCAAAAGCCCAGGAATTTGTTTAATAAGAATAAAATAATAAAAGAAAAAAATAAAAAAAGAATAATTTATTTGATATTTTTTAGGCCTTAATAAGCTATATACATAATATATACATATATATATATATTATTAAAATAAAATAAAAAAATATAATTTTGGACTTGTTCCAAAATGAAAAGAAAATAAAAAGAAAAATAAATAAATTTATTAGATATTTTTTAGGATTTTTATGAGCTATATACATCACATATAACTATATATGTAATATATATATATATATAATATATGCAGGTGGCGCACGCGGCAGCACGCGGGCGGCCGGCGCACGGAGTCACGCGGGCGGGCGCATAGACACGCAGAAGAAGGCGCGTGTCGGCCGGGCGCAAAGCACCCCGCGGCCGACACGCGGCAGCTAGGCGGCGGGGCGACGCACACGCGGCCCACGCGGGTCGCGTCTCACGCGGTGGCGGCCGGTCGGCGCGACGCGCCGAGGAGAGAGAAAGAGAGAGAAAGAAGGAGAAAATGGGCTAGAAAAATGTCAGAAAAATTCCAAAAAAATCATAAAAAATAGCAAAGTGTGCAACACATGTCAGCTCACAATATTGGGTCAAATATAGCAGCAATTGAGTGTTTACATTGGCCAAGTGTTCACATGTAAAGGGGTTGTTTTAACACCCTATATAAAGGGCTTCATTTGTAATGGAAAGGGAGGGGGTTGTGAAGAGAGGAGAGTCAAGTGTTGTAAGAGAGGGATTGCTAAGCTTTGTAAGTGCTCTTCAATTTCATGCTTTGTGGCTTTGGTAGGAATAGATTTTGAAAGCTTTTGTATTCAAGTTTTGAAGTTTGTGTTAAGCTTGTATTAAAGGATTTCATTGTACGCTTAGCCATTGTGGCTTTTCATAATCAATTTACAAGTTGGTGTGATCTTCATTTCAAATTATTGTCTTCATGAAAGTTGTTCCTGTTTAAGTGTTCTTCAACTTCTCTGTTCATCATTTCGTCCAATTCCTTCTAGATTAAAAGTTATTTTCTATTTTCTTAAGTGCTGTCCTGTGTATGTACTGTTCATCCGTAGTGATAGTGTCCACCAATTTGTCATTTTGAAGCCTTTACAAGCATAATGTTACTCTGAGTTCTAAATAAAAGTTGTTCCCCTCTTGTAGTTCTAAGTTTTGTTCTTCTTGCACTTTGTCAAATTCTTCTTAGTTTAAGCTCTAGAATTAATTCTTTACTGTTCTATTTTTCTATCAGTTACTGTTCACCAGCAGCAATAGAGTTTGATTTTTTAAGTTTTTCATTATCTTCCTCTCGTTTTCTGATTCTGTGTTCTTCATCAAAGTTCTTCATCTTTCAATTCTCTACAACTTGCATTTAGTCCATTTTATCTAATTCCATCTAGATTGTAAGTTATTTTATTTCTTTCAAACCCCTATTTTCACTGGAATTCTATTTTTGTTTTCAATTTCTAAGGCGGTCTAAAGTCAAATCTCTTGATCTTTAAATCTCAAAAACTCAAGGTTTTCAACTTTAAAATCTACTTCTCCCTGTGGATTCGACTCGGTCTCACCACTTAACTATTTCATTTATTTAACTTGTGGGCCAGATATTGTAATTTGATAGTGGGGGCGTATTAACGACGTGCGTTTCCGCGCATCAGTAACTCACACCACACTCCTCTTTCTAGGCCTCAAACCTTTGCTATTCTTCATCAAATCATCATGAAAAGATCCTTCGAGGGGAGCTCCATTATGAAGGGCCAAAGCTGGCCAGGAAGGAGCGTGAAGTGCTCCAACGGCTGACCACGATCCCTCGTCATCTCAGCTCAAGCCCTTTAAGGGAGGTATGTTAGCATCATTTCACTCAAATCAATCCATTCATTCACTTACACGTTCTTCCTCTCTTTCTCCTTTTCTCTTTTCCATCTCAGCTTCTCCGTGGCTCCAGATGCTATTCCACTTTGAAGTGGATGGCTCCCATGGTCCGTGCATTACCCCTAGGAGTGATATCCATCCTGAAGTCCTGGCACCTACACCCACTCTTGGTACTAGGCCAAAATTACCCAAAGCTCTCCCTTGATTGGCACAGCATCTCAGCCTTGGTAGAGATCTGACATCCTCAGACCCATACATTCATGTTTCCATCTTTTGAGGCCACTATCCTACTAGAGGAGGTAGAGACCTACTTCTCTTTTCCTAGGTCTAAGGTGGGTGAGGAAGACTTAGTGTGTCACACTATTGCCCATGTAGACCCTAGGCTCATCTTGGGAGGGTTTATACCAGATAGTAGGGACATCCACACCTTCATAGGCCCACGTTAGATCCACCTTCTTCCTCTTAGCCAGTGGGTAGTTGAACATTGTAGGAATAGGTGTGGGTGGGATGAGGCCATAGCCAAGGCCGCGTCTATCTGCCTGTGTGGGGCTATTCTGTTCCCCTCTATTGACCACGTGCTAGAGACTTATAACCTTAGTACCATCAGCGGCCTGTGGCAGTGTCTTTCTATCTCCTAGGTTGTCCTTGCTTACTTGTACGAGGGCCTCACCTCAGCAGCTCTAGGGGGTCCTCTCTTTGGTTCAATGATGCTTTTAGAGGGCTCGATGGGTGTCAGGATGAAATTCATTTATAAGGAGGATGTCACTTCAGCCAGTCGGATCTTCGGGAGCCACCCCCTCTTCTTCATAGGTGGCGCCTTCGGGTTCTCTCCACAGGTAGAGTGCAAGACAGCAGAAAAGAAGACCAGGGACGAGTGGTGACTGTACATCAACAAACTGCCCCTGGATTGGTTCTTGATGCGCCCTGACTTCCTCCGCGACACTACTGTCAGGGTGCCTAGGAGGCCGGGCTTGGATCTGAGGCTCGTGAGCGATACTACACTGGCGATGTACAGCCCGCACCGGTGCTACCTACAGGTTGGACTACCCCGAACTGTTTTACCAGCACTACCCCACCTTCCCGGGCTACAGGCGAGGAGGATCGGTATAGAGGAGGACGAGCAGGCGGTCAGGAGTGTCCTGATCATGTGGGAGGTGAGCAGGGTGCTGACCCTTCCAGCGGAGGTTGCAGGGATTTGGACGACACGCCAGGCCTACATTAGAGAGCTGAGAGAGATACGTCCCTGCGAGGATGCCCAGTGGAGGACCGGGTGATTTTTCCTTTTCTTTTCATGATGCTTGATGTAGAGACTTGTGCTTAGAAAGTTTGATATACAAATGAATAAAGTTGGTGATTTTGTTCGACTTGAGCTTGGCTTTTCTTATGCGTGATTGAATGAGTTTGGGTATGCCCTCCGAATGCACAAGGTCACACAGGGACTGCTCAGTTGAATAAACGGTTAGAATCTAACCACTCAGGGAGTAGAACGGCTCCCTTAGAGCCATGCATTAGATCAATGGCAGAGTTGAGAATGAAGAATTGAACGGCCTGCAACAGACCGTGATAATGGAAAATGGTCAAGAATCTACCGTTCATATTTTTGAACGGTCTAATGAAAATCATGGATTGAGGTTGGAACGGTCTGTATGAAACCGTGTGAAATGTTGGACGGTCTGCCCATGGCCGTTGAAAGAAGTAGGACGATCCCCAGAGGACCGTTTACTGACTGAAGTGCTGAACCTTGAGCTTCAACCTGCCCCTGCTGCACACACACAAACAAAGAAAACAGATTAAATCTGTTTTAGGGTTAACCCCTTGCCTGTAGCAAGTTAGGAAATGACCAGTTCTTGATTTTTGGTCAAGGGGGTAAGCCTTATTAAATAGGTAAATAACAAATGAAAATGAATGCGATAGGTGCCATGAAATGCAAATGATGAAAATCTTTGTGATTTTGAAAATATTTAATTTTTTTTGGATTTTGACTTATTTTATTTTTCGATTTTGACATATTTGATTTTTTTGGATTTTGAAATATTTGATTTTTTTTGTTTCGAAAAATTTAATTTTTTTAGAAATTTTGGAATATTCGATTTTTTTTAGATTTTGGAATATTTGATTTTTTGGATTTTGAAATATTTAATTTTTTTGGGTTTTGAAATATTTAATTTTTTAGGTTTTGAAATATTTGATTTTTTTTGGGTTTTAAAATATTTAATTTTTCTGGATTTTGAAACCAGCTCAAACCTGACGACGGGGAACTTCATATCTCACTAGGGGTCTCCTAGGTTCAACGTGCGTTATGGGTGATTGCCCATGGCCAAGGTCCAATTTCGCTTAACGTTGCCTCTACCGAGGCCATACCCGGGGTGGGATCCATTCCTTGGAAAATAAAAGAGAGCTTGATAGAAAAACTGGTAATATGTATAGAGGTTTTTAGGGCTTGAGTTCTTCTCGCGACACCCCTTTTCAAGAATTTTTGGTCTGTTGCGCCGGGACTTTGTGTCCGTCATGGAACCTACATCCGCTCTAGGCACGCATACGACCGGGGTCATAACGTCCCACGTGGAAACTGTACTGCCACTCTTGCCATGCCTAGTTTCGTTATTTTGGGGACTTTTAGATTCTCAAACTTCGAGCTTGTGGACGAGCCTTTAGCATTTGATTTTGATTTTGCCCCTTTTCTCTATTTCTTTTCTCTATTTTTCCTTTGCTCTTATATCTAAGGAATAAGGTCATAACGGACTGCCCCTATTTGAGACCTCTTTTATCGGGGGGTCTAGATCAGTTCTCACCCTCTTATTCACCACTTACCCCTATTTTTAGCTGAGAGAGGAGAAAAAATAAGGATTTTCACGTTCCCCTAAGCATGGCCAAAGGAGAAACGGTGTTGCGCGAAAGAGAAAAACCGAACCACAGGGGGTCGTGTAGTGTGTGAATGTTAAACCGGGGATCTCCCTTCATGATCAAATAGAGGTACACCCCACTGCCGTGCTGTTGCTGGCTCGACTCTATGGATAAAACCGTTTTAAATACAACACATTCCACGGATTTGGCAATTCTTCACCTTCAGCGTTAATTAAACGGTACGCGTTACCCGGATAGACTTCCTTAACTACAAACGGCCCTTCCCAGTTGGGTTGCAACTTAGACCTGGGACTTGCAGATCTAATAAATTTACGTTTGAAAACCATGTTACCCACTTGGAATATTCTTTCAATAACCTTCTTTTGAAAATATCGCGAGACACGCTTTTGATAAACCGAGACGTGATTGGCCGCGTTTAGCCTCTTCTCGTCTAAGACTTCTAGTTGGACTAGCAACGCCTCTCGACGCTCGTCAAGATTAAGTTCTTTATCTAGCTGCACTCTTAGGGAAGGGATCAAGATCTTGTACGGGAGTATCGCCTCCATCCCATAGGCGAGAGCAAAAGGAGTTTGCCCTGTAGGAGTACGGACGGAGGTGCGATAAGTCCATAGAGCTTCTATCAGTTTGTCGGCCCAATCAGCAAATTTGTGCCACTCGCATGTTTTCTTAATGATTTTAAGAAGGGTTTTGTTCGTGGCCTCAACTTGGCCATTACCTTGAGGGTAGTATGGTGATGAATGATGCAATGAAATATTAAATTTCTTACAGAGGTCCTGAAGTTCTTGAGAAACAAATTGAGGCCCGTTGTCGATGACGATATCGCTTGGCACCCCAAACCGCGAGATGATGTTCTTGAGGATGAAGCGGCATACCGTGGTGGCTTTAATTTCTGCATAAGCTTCAGCTTCCGCCCACTTGGTGAAGTAATCTTTAGCGGTCAGAATGAAGGATTTCTTTTTAACCTGAGCATTAGGGTCACCAAGTGGTCCAACGATATCAAAGGCCCACAATGAGAATGGCCAAGGAGCAGAAAGAGGATGGAGAGAAGAAGCAGGAGCATGGATTTTGTCGACATGGAGTTGGCATTGAAGACACCTACAGACATAGGTGGAACAGTCTTCTTCTAGGGTTGGCCAGTAATAGCCCTGCCTAAGAATCTTCTTCGCCAACGCCTGCCCATTTACGTGCCCTCCACACTCACTAGAGTGAGTGGCTTCCACTGCCTTCCAAGCCTCATCGTCATCCAAACACCTCATTAGAACTCTATTGAGAGCCCGCATGTACAATTCTCCTGCGATAATCGTGTATCTAGCGGTGACTCTTCGAATGGCCTTGCACTTCTCGGCATTCGCCGTCTCAGGAAAAGAACCATCCCTGCAATCCTACTATATCTCGTGATACCACGATAATTCTTTTTCTTCTATGATCTCCTCGAGCTCAGTTAATAAAACTTCTTTCAGATCTTCCCTCTCCGCCTTCCTTTCTACAGATTTCCTAAGGTTGTCAAACCAGGGATCCTGAAGGGAAGAAGCATCTAACCGCTAGACCACAATGGTCTTAGTGGCGCGACTAATAGGGAGTGAAAGAGAAGAAGCGAGTGATGCAAGTGCATCGGCCAGAATATTCTGAGAACGAGGAGTATGAATGTAGATGAGTTTCCGGAATTGCCTAGCCAAGAGCGTGACCAAATCTTGGTAAGGTTTTAGTTTGGGGTCACGGTGCGGTAAGTTGACAGAACTTGACACAGCACCAATAGAGAGTCTCCTATGATGTTAAGGTATCACGCGCCCATGAGATAGGTGTGCTTCAGACCGACAAGGAGAGCCTCATACTCGGCTATGTTATTTGTGGCATGAAAAGAGAGTTGATAAGCGATAGGGATGGTTACTCCTTCTGGAGTGAGGAGTACGGCGCCGATTCCACGGCCTTGAGAATTGAGAGCACCGTCGAAATGGAGAGACCAAAAAAAAGATGAGTGATTATAGCCAAGTGCTCTTCAGGAAACTCGTCTTGGATTGAATCAGTGCGAGGGATAGGAGAATGAGCAAGATGTTCAGCAATCACGTACCCCTTGATCGCTTTCTGAACAACGAAGGTGATATCAAATTGGGAAAGAAAGCTCTGCCAGAGAGCTAATCGGCTAGAAAGGATAGGTTTTTCTAAGAGATAACGAATGGGGTCCATTCTAGAGATCAGCTTAACGTCATGGGCGATAAAATAGTGTTTGAGTTTTTGAGCTACCCACACTAGCACTGCACAGGTCTTCTCCATGGAAGTATACTTAGATTCAACAAGATTAAACAACCTCGAAAGGTAGTATGCTGCCCTTTCCCTTCCTTTATCATCCACCTGAGCCAGGACAGCTCCTAGGGAGTCCTCAATAACAGAAATGTATAGGATCAGGGGTTTCCAGGGACGGGTGGTTGCAAAACCAGGGGGTTAGAAAGTTATAGCTTAAGATCCTCGTAGGCCTTTTGGCATTGTTCGTTCCATTCAAAATTGGCTCCCGCCTTCAACAATTCATAGAATGGGCGGCATCTCTGCGAATGTTGAGATATAAATCTTCTAATGAATTGCAAGCACCCAATTAAACCTCTGAGTTTCGTGATGTTCTTAGGCGGTGGCATCTCCATAACGGCCTTTGCTTTATTCGGATCAATCTGAATCCCCCATTTACTAACTATAAACCCAAGCAATTTTCCTGACGTAACTCCAAATACACATTTCTTTGGATTCATTTTTAGCTTGTACTCTCTAGCCCTTTGCAACACCTTGGCTAAAATGGCGGGGCGGTCTTCTTTGGACCTCGACTTTACCAGGATATCATCCACGTAGTCTTCCAAGTACACATGCATCATGTCGTGGAAGATGGCCATCATTGCCCGCTGGTACGTGGCACCTGCATTCTTTAATCCGAATGGCATAACGACATAGCAGTACGTGCCCCAGGGCGTGGTGAAAGAGGTCTACTCTTGATCCTCGGGAGCAAGACGGATTTGATTATAACTAGAATACCCATCCATGAATGAGAGGGCCTCATACCCAGCCGTGTTGTCCACCAACATGTCAATGTGAGGAAGCGGGAAATCATCCTTCGGACATGCCTTATTTAAGTCCCTAAAATCGATGCAAATTTGAATTTTTCCGTCTTTCTTCATTACCGGGACTATTCGTACCACCCATTGCGAATATAAAACCACTCTAATGAACATGGCCTTGTGCAATTTATCAACTTCCTCCTTTATCCTTAAGGCCATCTGCGAGTGGAATCTCCTCGATTTTTATTTAACGGGTGTTTCCCCTAGTTTAAGAATAAGTCAGTGTTCAACCAACGTGGGGTCAACACCCGACATGTCCTCATAGGACCAAGCAAATGAATCATTATACTCACTTAAAACCTTGATCAGCTCCTCTTCAACCTGAGGAGGGAGACTAGCAGAAATGATTATGGGCCTGGGGTCCTCTTCGGTTCCAAGATTAATCTCTTTAGTGGGTTCATCCACTACCGTCGACGGTTCATCAAATCTCTTTAATCCCTGTGCGTACAAATCAGCAGTGTCATCCACATCGCTTTCCTCATCATCGGCTGGGTCCTTCTCATCTATGACTTCATATACACCTAATCCGTCATTGCTCCACACCCCTTCTATTTCCTCATCATCCTCCAAGACTATGGCGGTCTCTACAAACTCAGGGCATTTGAGAAGGGCATGACATCTCTGAGCTAAATCTTGGAGGAACCTATCTGGGACGGATCTAGAATGGCACATCACAGGGTGCGTCGTGGATGTGGATGGGCTGACCAAACTAGAACTAGACTCTACCCCAACTGACTCTACCAACCTAGGGGACTCTGCAAAATGTATATCTAACCTAGGAGATAAGAGATCTACTGGGAAAGGAGCAGAGGTGCCGTCCCCCTGTGGAGATGGGTAGAATTATAGTGCCCCAAAATTTATAAATAATTTTTGAATTATAAAATAATTTTCTGGAAATTATAAAGGCTTAAAAAAATTAATGAAAGGGTTATTAGATTAATAAGTCAATATAAGGCTCAAAAAGGCTAATTAGTTAACCTAGCCTATCTAATAATTGTCCAAAAGGTACATGGACCAAGCCCATCAAGTTTGGCCCATATTCCAGAAGGGTAATTGGCTTATTCACGTATTTTAAGGATACATATTAATTATATAAGATAATTATATGGATAAATGAATAAAAGACTTTTATCAAATTGAAACTCTATATACGTTACATGTAACAGTCTATCGGGCGACCGCCACAGCCCTGTAACGCACCTAGACACGACTGTTACGTCCTGCAGATTCCGTAAGGTGAGGAAATTGTAAAAAGATTGGAACTTTGAAATCCTATCAACAAGAGATCGATTTGGGATAGATTATAACATTGCTAAGGACTCTTAGGGATTAGGTTCTGACAAATTAAGGACTCTAGAATCGATCCAATCTTCAAATCCTAACCAAAACCCTATAAATAGGACCTGATTCTGAACTGAGCGACCCTTACTTTTGGCCCGTGAAGAATCAAGGTAAGGAGTCATAATTTCGGGTAAGTTCTTTAGAAGATTTTGTTTAGTATACTTTAGACTAATGGTTCTCCAAATTACGTGCTAGGAGACTAAGCAAACAAGAAGATAGAAGCTTCTGAAGTTGCTGATTCAACCTTAGCAACCTAGGAATCAGAACGCAAGACCCCTGAAGATCCATAGATTAGGACGTCTAAACAAGGTAATTTGAGTTTAATCCTTTAGAACTTTTTGTACCCAATAGTCTCATCTCCTTATCCTCAAAATTTCACATCCTTAGGTCAAGAGGCTGAGGAAATAGTGTAGATTGAAGTTTCTAATTTATCACAAGAAGTACAAGGGTCTAAGGGTAGCACCAAGCATTAAATTCGAAGTTTGAAGGTCTTAAAAGAGGTAGGTTATCTCATGATTGACAAAAAAAACTTGTTAGGAATAAAAGCCCTCTGATTGTGCTTGATTTCATGCATCATAGACTAACAATTTCATGATTTCATAGTTTATACATTCATGCATCTCTTAGCCCTAAATGGAAATTAAAAGGTATTATCTTGTCTATTCACTAAACCCTTGCATATAGTTGGCCTATGCATCGTTATCATGACTAAGATAGTGGTAATATGTTGATTTTCAGGCATGTTATGTTTTCATAAACCTTCACTTTACTTTACTGCCAGCAGGTTCTCTAACACACTAACGCGAGACCGTCACATGCATGTAACGGCCTTACGATAGACCGTCACATTCTGTTGTGTTTTTATTTGTTCTATTGTCTCTAACGCACCCTAGCAGGAGCGTTACACCACTGTAACGGCCCCTCGATAAACCGTCACAATACTATAACGTGCCTATCCTAGATCGTCAGGCACTGTGTTCTGTCAGCCCGAGGCAGAATGATAACCAGTTAAGTTTACTTATAAATAAGCTTAGTTGGACCTGTTATCATGACTTAATGTTTAATTACTGATTCATAATCAAATTGCATGATTAATGTATCTTAGGTTATTTTAAGTTATGCTAATTTCATTGGCTAAAACTCTATAGTTTTGCATTCTAAATCATGATTTTCTAATGTTGTATTGATGGAGTTTTCTCATGGTTTCACATTGTTACACATTCTTTTCCATCTATACAGTCATTTCTTTAAGTACATGGCGCATATTCCGGTATGTTGTCCATTTAGTTCACTTTGCACTATAGGAACACTATTTTTAGACAGGAGGACCTCTTTATTGGATATTCCTTCCAATGGACTAGGAAATCTTGTTTTAAGGCCTCCGTTATTCTCCGCGAGCCTGGGATTCCCACTAGGACGCCGACTTGGTTGTACCATTAAAGCCCATTGATTAGATTACACTATCGATCTTTTTGGTTATCGGTAATGTAACGGCTCTACATTGGACCATCAGGAGCATCTAACGGCCCAATGTACGACCGTCACATTCAACTGAGTCCGATTTCTTAGTTCTAGATTTAGACTAATGTAACGGCCCAATACTGGAGCGTCACATCATGTAACGGCCCAGCACCCGACCATCACACTACTTGAGTATTTTAACCCAAGGATTGATATTCCAAGGTTCTAAATAGAATCTTGATGATCTAGAACTTATCATATTGATCAAGGAACCTAATATAATGAATGAAAGATAAAGAATGTATCGTTATGCTGCCGATTTATTTCCATAAGCATAACCTTGCTTAAGTCATTCTTGATTTCTCATAAATCTTATTGAAGCAATCATTTATTGAATTATCGTTATCAAGAGCTTGTTGAAATTGTACATTCTTGGCCATACTTTATTGTTACATGCGTGGATAAAACTTGATTTATACTTGAAGATGCGATCGAGCACTGATTGTGTTCAAGGGCTCTATGCTAGTCCCCTCGGCTGATTGTCAGAAACATACTTTTATAAACCATGGGGTATGATGCTACTGGCGTCACATTGCGCTGGGAGTACTTTCTTTATAAATAAGTGAAAATCCACAACAGGATACAGCATGATTGATACTTGACTTTCTTGATATTCCACAGAAATTCACGAGGTACTTGCTCATAAGCAAAAGATACTGGAGTGATGATTATGTGGCTTGCTAGTACATTCTCGTTACATTCTTATTCATGAAATGCCATATCATGTTCTTGTTTCATTCTTGCTAGTTCATACTTGCTCTCATTCTATCTTACATGATCGTCTTGTTACTTGGTTTAAACGTGTGATTGATCGCATTCGCATGATTCTACCATATTCTTCAGAGCTAAATTGTTAATTACTTTAATAGTGCCTTCATGTTGATGCGAAGATACCTACTAGACAAGTGTGCTCATTACCTATTTCCAATCTTTCCAGGAGACGGAAGTGATTCAAATTCGGATTCGGGTTATACAAGTAGCGGGTCCGAGAGTGAATGAAAGTATTGTCAAGATGAGAGTGAAGACTTAGGAAGTCTAAATTGTTTAGATTGAGTCTATGTAATTTTCCTATTTTCTTGAGTCTGGTATATTGAAATAAGTGGAATTAATGATTGTATTTGAGTATTGAATTTGATTATTTTGAAATAAAGTTGGAGTTTGAGTAAATATTGTGTAATTGCATTTATGTATGTGATTGTCTTACGCTCTGATCGTTCTTGCTTGCAAGAGGCTTACCATGCCGGCTGTTCGCGTTTCTCGAGCGAGTCTTCCGCTATCATAAAGGCACGGGGCGTGACAGTTAAGTTGGTATCAGAGCATGAGGCTACGAAGAAACTAATCCTAGATGAAGCGCGTAATTTCAAATACACAATTCATCCTGGAGGAACAAAGATGTATCAAGATCTCAAAAGAAATTTCTGGTGGCCCAATATGAAGAGAGAAATAGCTGATTTCGTATCCCGTTGTCTCACTTGCCAACAAGTAAAAGTAGAACATTTTAGACTCGCAGGTAAATTACACCCCTTGAGTATTCCCGAATGAAAATGGGAGAGTATAGGGATGAACTTTATTATGGGTTTACCCAAGACCAGAGGTGGATACGATGGAATATGGGTAATCATCGACCGATTGACTAAATCCGCACACTTCATACCAATAAAGAGTCGATGGTCTGTGGACATCCTGGCAGCATTATACATAAAGAAAATTGTCAAACTACATGGTGTCCCAGTCACTATTATATCTGATAGAGATCCTCGATTCACATCGTAGTTCTGGAAGGGTCTACAATAGTCACTAGGGACTAGATTGAATTTCAGCACAGCTTTTCATCCACAAACAGATGGTCAAACGGAACGAACAAATCAGGTAGTAGAAGATATGCTCAGGGCTTGTGCTATCGACTTTAAAGGTAGTTGGCATGATCATTTGTCTCTAGTAGAGTTTGCATATAACAATAGTTACCAGGTCAGCATACAAATGGAACATTTTGAAGCTTTATATGGAAAAAGCTGTCGATCACCAATATGTTGGAATGAAATAGTGGAAAGACAATTCCTAGGCCCCGACCTTATCAGGGATTCTAGAGAGAAGATCAAGCTCATTCAAGAAAGAATGAAAATGGCACAAGATAGGCAAAAATCTTATGCTGACAATCGAAGACGTGACTTGGAGTTTCAGGTAGGCGATCATGTATATTTAAAGATTTCTCCAGGTCGTGGTATTCGAAGATTTGGCATTAAAGGGAAGCTAACTCCAAGATTCATTGGCCCATTTGAAATTCTCGAAAGGGTTGGTGAAGTGGCTTACAAATTGGCTTTACCTCCATAATTAGCAGGAGTTCATGACGTATTTCACGTCTCTATGCTGAAGAAGTATGTATATGATCCTGACCATATTATTACTTATGACAATCTGGAGATTCAGAAGGATATGACATACGAGCAAAAGCCAATAAAGATTCTGGAACGGGAAGTGCGTCAACTAAGAAATAAAGTTATTCCTATGGTCAAGATTCAATGGAAGGAAACATGGCCATATGAAGCAACATGGGAAACCGAAGCAGCCATGCGGAAAAGATTCCCAGAATTATTTAAACGTAAGTACACTCTCCGAAATCTATATATTGAATTTGGGGACCAAATTCTTCTAAGTGGGGGAGGGTGTAGTGCCCCAGAATTTATAAATAGTTTTTGAATTATAAAATAATTTTCTGGAAATTATAAAGGCTTAAATAAATTAATGAAGGGGTTATTGGATTACTAAGTCAATATAAGGCTCAAAAAGGCTAATTAGTTAACCTAGCCTATCTAATAATTGTCCAAAAGGTTTATGGACCAAGCCCATCAAGTTTGGCCCATATTCTAGAAGGGTAATTGGTATATTCACGTATTTTAACGATAAATACAAATTATATAAGATAATTATATGGATAAATAAAAAAAAGAGTTTTATCAAATTGAAACTCTATATACGTTGCATGTAACAGTCTATCGGGCGACCGCCACAGCCCTGTAACGCACCTAGACACGACCGTTACATCCTGCAGATTCCGTAAGGTGAGGAAATTACAAAAAGATTAGAACTTAAAAATCCTATCTACAAGAGATCGATTTGGGATAGATTATAACATTGCTGAGGACTCTTAGGAATTATGTTCTGACAAATTAAGGACTCTAGAATCGATCCAATCTTCAAATCCTAACCAAAACCCTATAAATAGGACCAAGTTCTGAACTGAGCGTTGGCCCGTGAAGAATCAAGGTAAGGAGTCATAATTTTGAGTAAGTTCTTTAGAAGATTTTGTTTAGTATACTTTAGATTAATGGTTCTCCAAATTTCATGGTAGGAGACCAAGCAACCAAGAAGATAGAAGCTTTCGAAGTTGCTGATTCAACCTTAGCAACCTAGGAATCTGAACGCAAGACCCCTGAAGATCCAGAGATTAGGACATCTAAACGAGGTAATTAGAGTTCAATCCCTTAGAACTTTTTGTACACAATAGTCTCATCTCCTTACCCTCAAAATTTCACATCCTTAGGTCAAGAGGCTGAGGAAATAGAGCAGATTAAAGTTACTGATTTATCACAAGAAGTACAAGGGTCTAAGGGTAGCACCTAGTATTAAATTCGAAGTTTGAAGGTCTTAAAAGTGGTAGGTTATCTCATGATTGACAAAAATAACTTGTTAGGAATAAAAGTCCTCTGATTGTGCTTGATTTCATGCATCATAGACTAAGAATTTCATGATTTCATAGTTTATACATTCATGCATCTCTTAGCCCTAAATTGAAATTAAAAGGTATTATCTTGTCTATTCACTAAACCATTGCATATAGTTGGCCTATGCATCGTTATCATGACTAGGACAGTGGTAATATGTTGATTTCTAGGCATGTTATGTTTTCATAAACCTTCACTTTAGTTTACTGCCAGCAGGTTCTCTGACGCACTAACGTGAGACCGTCACATGCATGTAACGGCCTTACGATAGACCGTCACATTCTGTTGTGTTTTTATTTATTCTATTGTCTCTGACGCACCCAAGCAGGAGCGTTACCCCACTGTAACGGTCCCTCGACAAACCGTCATAATATTATAATGCACCTATCCTAGACCGTCAGGCACTCTGTTCTGTCAGCCCGAGGCAGAATGATAACCAGGTAAGTTTACTTATAAATAAGCTTAGTTGGACCTATTATCATGACTTCAAGTTTAGTTACTGATTCATAATCAAATTGCATGATTAATGTATCTTAGGTTTATTTAAGTTATGCTAATTTCATTGGCTAAAACTCTATAGTTTTGTATTTTAAATCATGATTTTTCAATGTTGTATTGACGGAGTTTTCTCATGGTTTCACATTGTTACACATTCTTTTCCATCTATAGAGTCATTTCTTTAAGTACATGGCGCATATTCCGGTATGTTGTCCATTTAGTTCACTTTGCACTATAGGAACACTATTCTTGGACATGATGACCTCTCTATTAGATATTCCTTCCAATGGACTAGGAAATCTTGTTTCAAGGCCTCCGTAATTCTCCGCGAGCCTGGGATTCCCACTAGGACGCCGAGTTGGTTATACCATTAAAGCACATTGATTAGATTACACTATCGATGTTTTTGGTTATCGGTAATGTAACGGCTCTACATTGGACCGTCAGGAGCATCTAACGGCCCAATATATGACCGTCACATTCAACTGAGTCCGATTTCTTAGTTCTAGATTTAGACTAATGCAACGGCCCAATACTGGAGCGTCACATCATGTAACGGCCCAGCACCCGACCGTCACACTACTTGAGTATTTTAACCCAAGGATTGACCAAGGGTTGATATTCTAAGGTTCTAAATAGACTCTTGATGATCTAGAACTTATCATATTGATCAAGGAACCTAATATAATGAATGAAAGATAAAGAATGTATCGTTATGCTACCGATTTATTTCCATAAGCATAACCTTACTTAAGTCATTCTTGATTTCTCATAATTCTTATTGAAGCAATCATTTATTGAATTATCGTTATCAAGAGCTTGTTGAAATTGTACATTCTTGGCCATACTTTATTATTACATGCGTGGATAAAACTTGATTTATACTTGAAGATGCGATCGAGCACTGATTGTGTTCAAGGGCTCTATGCTAGTCCCCTCGGCTGATTGTCGGAAACATACTATTATAAACCATGGGGTATGATGTTACTGGCGTCACATTGCGCTGGGAGTACTTTCTTTATAAATAAGTGAAAATCCATAACATGATACAGCATGATTGATACTTGACTTTCTTGATATTCCACAGAAATTCACGAGGTACTTGCTCATAAGCAAAAGATACTGGAGTGATGATTATGTGGCTTGCTAGTAAATTCTCGTTACATTCTTGTTCATGAAAGGCCATATCATGTTCTTGTTTCATTCTTGCTAGTTCATACTTGCTCTCATTCTATCTTACATGATCGTTTTGTTACTTGGTTTAAACGTGTGATTGATTACGTTTGCATGATTCTACCTTATTCTTTAGAGCTAAATTGTTAATTACTTTAATAGTGCCTTCATGTTGATGTGAAGATACCTACTGGGCAAGTGTGCTCATTACCTATTTCCAATCTTTTTAGGAGACGGAAGTGATTCGAATTCGGATTCAGGTTATACAAGTAGCGGGTCCGAGAGCGAATGAAAGTATTGTCAAGATGAGAGTGAAGACTTAGGAAGTCTAAATTGTTTAGATTGAGTCTGTGTAATTTTTCTATTTTCTTGAGTCTGGTATATTGGAATAAGTGGAATTAATGATTGTATTTGACTATTGAGTTTGATTATTATGAAATAAAGTTGGGGTTTGAGTAAATATTGTGTAATTGCATTTATGTATGTGATTATCTTGCGCACTGATCGTTCTTGCTTGCAAGAGGCTTACCATGCCGACTGTTCACGTTTCTCGAGCGATTCTTCCGCTGTCATAAAGGCTCGGGCTGTGACAAGAATATTGCATAATCCTCCATTGAAACCTCCGTTTTAAAATTGGCATTTTTTTTGGAAGTCGGTGGAGATCACGCAACATAAAGAAGAAGATGGGGGAGGAGGGAGTTGCATGGGAAACAGATCGGGGAAGATGCAATCGAAGAATGGGTCGGAAGATGAAAACCACATTTCGTGGAGTTGGGCAGTGGGGGAAGGAGGAGTAAACAGAGTTGATAAGTCAACGGGTGGGCAGCGCCCACATGCGCAAGGAACAAATAGAACTTCAAATGGTCTTTCCGTGAAGTATGGGTCGACCATGATCGGAGGAGAACGGGGAACAAACCCAACTTGCTGAAACAAGGAGGCAAGACGGGATGGGGACATAGAGAAGATAGTGATGGAGCTCCCCACTTTCCGCGGCCTTCGATGAACTAGCTCAGTAAGAGAATGCTTCACCAGCTGCATCTCCGTCTTCTTCGGACGAGCTTCTTCTTCTTGGAACAGCTTCTCAAAGCAACTACAAAAGTCTTCCATGTCACCCACCAGCCTCTTCAGTGGCGGCGGTGGGTCAGCAACAACATGAGTGGCATTAGTCTTCATATCAGAATAGGACGGCGGCTTCTTCAAAGTGCCTGGCTGTAACGGGCATTTCTGATGCGGGACGGACCACGGACACGACAAGCTCACGATTGTCCCTTAGCGAGGTAAGCGTCGGACGTGCGCGGTTGAGAAACCGGCAATGAGCTAGGGTGGTCGGCTCTCTTTTGTGCCAGGATCAGGTCACGGGACGGTCGCGCTCTCTCTCTCGCAACAGCGGTGATATGAAAATATAGCGAGCTAGGTCCTAAAACATGCTCTCTAGCAGCGGCATATAAAGCATATATGGAAATAAGCGAAATGCCAAGCAAGGAGCGAATACGATACCTCCACGCGCTCGGCGTGGGGACGACGGACTCGGCCGAAACCCGTACTCCCGGAATAATATTACACACTTGTTACAGCAATGAAGCGCTGCCCACTCCACGCAGGGAGGTAAAGGGCTACACAAATGGGCTCGGGAGGACCGAATTCGGGTTGACGGGCGGCTTCTCGCGTCTCTTCGGTAGCACCCGAACTTGTGACTGTGGGGCCCACGTGCTGTCCGGAGGGGCCGTGTGGGGCCCGGCGGCACCGCTGTAGTGGGGACACTTGGGGAAGCGCTCCCCGGGATGGCGGCACGCTGGAATGATGACCGGAGTCCGGGCGGCTCCGTTCAGCACCGGTTGGAATAGCCGGCCACAGATCTGCCGGTTGTATTTTTCGGCACGAGCTTCGGCGAGAACGCACGCTGCGATCAGCCCCGATGTTGGATCGACACGAAACTGGCGCCGTTGGAAATCTAACTTCAAATACTTCAATCTATGCCTGGAGATCAAACCTGGATCTGCATGGATATGGGCTTTATTGAATTGTTGAGTTCCTGGTGTACAGTAGCCGAACTCTCAGATCTGCAGGGAACTTGTCTGAGAACTACCGTTGACCATAAGGTAGATGTCCGATTCAGCCCCTGAGCTATTCAAAAAAGTTATAGGATTTTAAACAATGAAGATGGAAATATTTTTTTGTGGACTGATTGGAGGTGGCTACGAATTGATATGATTTTTGCACTAGCAGTGGGTCGGATCTGGAAACTGGATGACAAAACTGTAGCTGAAGAAGAACACGATTTTTATAAAATAGATGGAGGGTGGATCAAAAATTAAGAAAATTCATGGAGTGAGGGGTTGATAGAAAGAATTCCCAGTAAAATTGAATGGGTTTGGAAAAATCAAAAAGGTGGTCGGAGATGGGAAACGCAGAGCTGCTGTCACTGTAGATAGAGACAAGATAGATCTGGGAGTGAAAGATGAACGAAAATGGAAAATTACTAAATGAAGGATATTGGACGTGAAAAGTTAGGTGGAGGTGGGGATTCAAGGGTAGAACAGACCCTAAAAATTTCAGCTTCAGATCTTTAGGTGGTAGAGAGCAAGAATTCGTGGAAGACACATCTGTCCAGCAGGACATAACCTTGAAGATGGCTCCGCGGCAGCTCGAAGGCGGCACGAACGGTGACGGCGGCGGCACAAATGATCACCGGAGATAGAGGGGAGGGGATTGAAGATAGAACCACTCTAGAATTTGGGGTTGGAGGAGATGAACACCAGGGGAGAGGGGAGGGGCACAAGAATCATTCTTGATTTTCCAACAATTTTCTCTTCATTAATGCTAACAAATGGAAAATACAACCTTTTATATGCTATGTATCTAATCAATTGTACACCCTTGGATCTAGGGATGGGGGATGAAAGGCTGGGATTAAGTGTGAACAACACACAAAAAAAATAAAATATAGCAAGTGGAATGGGGCGCCCCCTTGACCATATGTAAGGGTTGAATGGTTAGGTAGCCCACCTTGGAAAATATTAACCACTTGTCTCCCATGTGGTCAATTGGCATTCCAACCTTCTAGATGGCCACCTAGGATGGTTGACCAGCCCCACATGGTCTAGGTGGACCAATGGGAAAGGGGTGAGGGCCCCCCTTGCTTGGGCCTACTGGAATTTTACATATAAACCCACTAAGACTTACAATTGCGTACCCATATAACACAAGGGTATACATACAAATATGAAAGGACATAAATGCAAACAAAATGCGGACGGTCTTGCCTCGATGTCCCCATCAATTCTCCCCGGGTGGGAGGAACTCGACCCCGTCGAGTAGGGGTATGGATGCTCGAGTACTCCGGCGGATCCGTCACCGTGCCGAGTAACGCGGGTATGCTCCACTCCAAGTGACCGTCACCTGCTCATTCCATATATACTCAATATGCACGAACTGCTATGGGCTAAAGGTGGACACTCCGGGTGGGGCACTCTCAAAAGGGAAGGAAGCAGCTCGAAGACTCATTAGGAATCACCGCTAAGTCCCTGTAGGTGACTGATCCGGGTATAGATGTAGAACCGATCTCATACTCATCGAACGAGTCCACTCATCTCTTACTCATAAGAGAACGACAACGAGCTTGCACAAGACACATGCAGACTCTCAAACTACACACAAACCATGCAAACAAGAAACTAACTTGTGCATGACTCTAGACACACCTATTGTTAGTCCGACCCGTACATGGGTGACGGCGGACCAGGACACCCGAACGTATGCCATGCATGCATCTGACGTAACCGGTGGTTGACATCCTTCGGAAATCCTAGATCTCCTAAGGTGGGCCATGCATGCATATGGGATGTGGATGTGGGAGGACCAGGAGTATTACCCCTAGATGATGGTGTATCTTGTAGGTGTACGGGCTTGGTGGGCGTAGATGACCGGGCCCGTGGGGTAGGAGTGTGATAGTGGACTCCCTCTAAGAAGTAAAGTATATATGGAGGGTCTAAGGATCCACTAGGGAGTGGGTCAAAGGGATCAAAGAAGGTATGACCCCTTGTGGTGGGTTCCCACAAGTCACGGTCCCACGTGTAGAAGTTTTGAAGGTGTGGATAGTCACCTTCTTGAATTGTGACGGGTGGGACGGGGATCGTAGGCAAGAAGTATGATTCCTCCCTCGGACAAAAGGGTATGAATTCGGGCTCATCCAGTAGTGGGAGAAGTTGCAGAACCTCAGTGGTGACACAACCCACGGTGCACTCAGAGGTAATGGACCCGAAGGCCGGATGGGTGAAGCTAAGACTAGAGGGTTGGTCAAAGCCTCGGGCCAAAAGATGCGTCAACTCCCATTGTGAATCTAATCCCATGACAAGATCGTCCAACGTATCAACATGGTGACGAGATCGAAATGTGGTATGGAATGAGTTGACCGGCACTATAGATAGGATGGGGTCCATGGATGGAAAGGGAGGTGGTACCAAGCCGTCCTTGAGCCAACTAAAAAGCGGCTCGGCGATGTATAGTGTACCCGTTAGATATACGGGTGGCTCGGGCCTTGGTGGCTCCAAATGAGATGGTTCCGAATCACGTTCGGACGTAGAGGGTGGTGGCATTGGAGCTCTCGAGGGTGAAGAAACTCTTATCCTTTCCAACAAATCCGAAATCATTTTCTCGAATTCCTCAAAGGAGCGGGTTGGAGTAGGGACCTTGAGGTGGACTCGCTCCTCGTCCCTCGGCCTGGGTGTGGTCCTAGGCTCGGCTATAAGCGGGGCTTCCACTAGGTTGGAAGTACGTGAGTGGGTTGGGATGGGGGTGCCAAGGGGAGGCTGGTTGGAGGTGACTGGGCGGGCCACTAGATTGGGGTCGCCTTGGTGGGCTTGGACGGCGGTAAAGGGGTGGGATTGGGTAGAGGTGTGGCTCACTTGATTGTGGGTGAGTTGGTGGGGTTGGTGAGTGGTATGACCTCCGTGGTTGGAGGTAGGTGGGTGGGGAAAGTAGACCCTCCTAAGCGCTCTCTTCATTTCCCACCATGACTCGATGGGCCTTAGATTCCTATCCTCCCTCCAATACTTGATGTCCCTCCATGTTTCGGCGGCTTCACCAAAAAGTCATCTTTTGGCAACATCGACTTGCATGGGCCCATACATATTGTACACCTCGAAGTAGTCGTCCATAATGGCTTCCCACTCTAGGTAGTCACCTAGGTCATCAGACCCGTAGAAGTCCCGGGTTTCGGGCCTAGTGGGGTGGTTCGGGTGGTCCTTCCATTTGAGATAGTATCGCCACCATGGATAAGATCCGGGTGTTCGGTAATCCATAGGGCACGAAGAAGCTAGTGGATGGCCATGTCGACACTAGTAGATAAACCAACTAGACAATAGACTACAACCCTAGACATGACGACCAAGACTCGGTACGTGGCGGAGCTAACCGATCCGAAGATCACTCACACAAGCGTGCGGCCTTCCCGATAGGCGTAGCCTAATGTTCGGACAACACCTTTTGATATACAGAGTAAAGGGATGTATGCGACCCAAAAGACACTTTTTTTTTTGACACCCTAGACTCAAACTCGCTCTGATACCAAATTGATGCGGGACGGACCACGGACAAGCGATTGTCCCTTAGCGAGGGAAGCGTCGGACGTGCGCGGTTGAGAAACCGGCAATGAGCTAGGGTGGTCGGCTCTCTTTTGTGCCCGGATCAGGTCACGGGACGGTCACGCTCTCTCTCTCACAGCAGCGGTGATATGAAAATATAGCGAGCTAGGTCCTAAAACATTCTCTCTAGCAGCGGCATATAAAGCATATATGGAAATAAGTGAAATGCCAAGCAAGAAGCGAATACGATACCTCGACGTGCTCGGCGTGGGGACGACGGACCCGGCCAAAACCCGTACTCCAGGAATAATATTACACACTTGTTACAGCAATGAAGCATTGCCCACTCCACGCAGAGAGATAAAGGGCTACACAAATGGGCCCGGGAGGACCGAATTCGGGTTGATCGGCTTCTCACGTCTCTTCGGCAGCACCCAAACTTGTGACTGTGGGGCCCACGTGCTGTCCGGAGGGGCCGTGTGGGGCCCGACGGCACCGCTGTAGTGGGGACACTTGGGGAAGTGCTCCCCGAGATGGCGGCACGCTGGAACGACGACCGGAGGCCGGGCGGCTCCATTCGGCACCGGTCGGAATAACCGGCCATGGATCTGCCGGTTCTGTTTTCCGGCGCGCGCTCCGGTGAGAACGGACGCTGCGATCAACCCCGATGTCGGATCGACACGAAACTGGTGCCGTTGGAAATCTAACTTCAAATACTTCAATATATGCCTGGAGATCAGACCTGGATCTGCACGGATCTGGGCTTTATTGAATTGTTGAGTTCCTAGTGTACAGTAGCCGAACTCTCAGATCTGCAGGGAACTTGTCTGAGAACTACCGTTGACCGCAAGGTAGATGTCCGATTCAACCCCTGAGCTCTTCAAAAAAGTTATAGGATTTTGAACAATGAAGATGGCAATATTTTTTTGTGGACTGATTGGAGGTGGCTACGAATTCATATGATTTTTGCACTAGCAGTGGGTTGGATCTAGAAACTGGCTGACAACACTGTAGCTGAAGAAGAACACGATTTTTATAAAATAGGTGGATGGCGGATCAAAAATTAAGAAAATTCATGGAGTGAGGGGTTGATAGACAGAATTCCCAGTAAATTTGGGAGGGTTTTGAAAAATGAAAAAGGTGGTCGGAGATGGTAAACTCAGAGCTGCTGTCATTGTAGACAGAGACAAGATAGATCTGGGAGTGAAAGATGAACGAAAATAGAAAATTACTAAATGAAGGAATTTGGACATGAAACTTTAGGTGGAGGTGGGGATTCAAGGGTAGAACATACCCTAAAAATTTCAGCTTCAGAACTTTACGTGGTAGATAGAAAGAATTTGTGGAAGACACCTCTGTCCAGCAGGACATAACCTTGAAGATGGCTCCGCGGCGGCTCGAAGGCGGCACGAACGCCGACGGCGGCGGCACAAATGATCACCGGAGATAGAGGGGAGGGGATTGAAGATAGAACCACTCTAGAATTTAGGGTTGGAGGAGATGAACACCAGGGGAGAGGGGAGGGGCACAAGAATCACTCTTGATTTTCCAACAATTTTCTCTTCATTAGTGCTAACAAATGGAAAATACAACCTTTTATATGCTATGTATCTAATCAATTGTACACCCTTGGATCTAGGGATGGGGGATGAAAGGCTGGGATTAAGTGTGAACAACACACACAAAAATTAAAATATATCAAGTGGAATGGGGCGCCCCCTTGACCATATGTAAGGGTTGAATGGTTAGGTAGCCCGCCTTGGAAAATATTAACCACTCTTCTCCCATGTAGTCAATTGGCATTCCAACCTTCTAGATGGCCACCTAGGATGGTTGACCAGCCCCACATGGTCTAGGTGGACCAATGGGAAAGGGGTGAGGGCCCCCCTTGCTTGGGCCTATTGGAATTTTACATATAAACCCACTAAGACTTACAATTGCGTACCCATATAACACAAGGGTATACATACAAATATGAAAGGACATAAATGAAAATAAAATGTGGACGGTCTTGCCTCGATGTCCCCATCAATTTAACAAAGTGTTGACGGTAGTCCCACGTAAGTGGCCCGGAGTCTCCTAGTATGGACAGTGCTGACTACCGATAGCCAAGGCCTGTCCGGCTCATTTTCCTACCTTTAGGGACGGGCTTAGTTCACCCCTGCAACTGCACGCTGAGGCCGAGACCTGGCTGATAACCTAATTTCAAAATAATATGCCATCCTTTTGAATCTCAAATCTTGGACTTAATTTTGACATTCACTGGTGCAGTGGCGGGCTTGCGTGACGCATATGCCCATGAGTAGTTTAAGTCCATAACAGAAAGGACTGGCATGTTGCTCGGCCACAAAGTAGGATGAATCTTTTCTGCAATCGCATCAACAGATTGGACAATGGAGATACTCTTCACCTTAACTACCCGACCGTGAAATGGTAACTTAAGGCACTGGTGGGCGGTTGAGGGTATAGCATTCAGGCTATCTATCCATGGACGACCCAGAATTGCCTTGAACATCGGGTCTATGTCCAGTACATAAAACTCCACGTCCATTACCAAACGCCCTAGCTCGGCCTGAACTGTCACGACCCCATGGCAAACTTGTCTGGAGTTATCATATGCCGCAAGTGTGGTTGGCGTCGGCCTAAGCATATCTTCTGAAATATTGCCGGCACGTAGTGTACTTAGCGGACACACATTTATCGACGCTCCCATGTCCACAAGGGCTGATTCAACTGCCACTTTGTTCAAAGAAATAGTAATGCAGAGTGGCATATGCCATGCCTTTGGGGGTGCCAGTTCTGACTCAGAGAATGAAATGGAAGGCCCCCTTGTAATTGTTGCCAACATTGACGGCAAACTGTCTATCGCCACGTCCTTGCTAACCATAACTTTCGGAAAAAAAGCCCTTAGGGCATCTTGATGTAGCGTGGATCTGTTGATCAACTCTAGAACTGATATCTTGGCCGGCGTCCGGTCCAAGTGCTGTAGCAAGTCATACTTCGTGCCCGGCATTGCATCTACTTCTTCTGCTTCGACTGTAGAGAAAGGAACTTGAGGGTTGGGTGCAGATGCACCAGGGAAAGGGTAACTTCGATGGAAGGCGCATTATCGTGTCGGCATAGCCTCAGATGGACCCCTAATTGGCTCGGTGGGGTAGGTGGAAGGGGTAGAAATGGGGGTGAGGATGGCGAAGGCTGGCCTGACGGGCCCTGGCGGAGTGGTGATTGGCGAAGGGTTAAATGGAGGGGTGATGATGGAGGGCATGGCGGGTGATGGTGGAAGGGTTGGCGGAATGGTGGGGAATGTGGCGGGTGCAATAGGTGATTGGGAGATGACAATGGGTGGAAGGGTGGCCATGGTGGTGGGCCGGATGAATGGAAGGAACAGAAGGTGCGGGGAAGTTGGTGTGGTGGAAGGCCAAAAGATGAGCGGGGGTCTCATCATCAAAGGACCACCCAGCATTAGGGGCTGGGCGGTGGACTGCATTCACTTGAGCCGGTGCTCACGGCTGTTGTTGCTGTTGCTGTTGAGGAGCGGGCGGATGTTCTGGCATGGTATTCTGATGAATCCCGAGGTCTTGGTGTTATTGTTGCTACTGTGGAGGTTGTTGTTATTGGAGAGGTTGCTGGAACTACTGCTACTGAGGCGCTGCCTGCTGCGGCCTGGCTTGTCTTCTTCTTTCTTTTGTGTCTTCAATCAATTTATGCATTTGGGCCCAATCAATCCTCTGTCCCTCATGCAAATCATACACCGGATCTCTGAACTAGTAGCATCTCTCTATGGTGTGCCCGGGCTGCCGATGGTATATGCAATACCTTGACTGGTCGGCTGCAGGATTCCAATTTTGACGCTCCGGAGGCAATTGAATGTCACCAGTGTACATCAAGGCCGAAAAGATGTCAGGGAGTGTTTCTGGAAGTGGCGGGTAATTGACTCTCTAGGGTCCTGGCCGAGCAGGCCTATAACCAGCGGGAGGAGGAATGTTATGGTATTAGGGTGGTTGTTGAGGCTATGGTGGTGGAGGTGGTTGTTGCGGGTGCTGGGGAGCTTGGAAAGTTGGTCGGGGAGCTTGTGGAGGGGAGAACTGGGGGTTGCTGGAAACGGGGTGAAGCTGCTCGTTGATTTGAACTCCCTCAGTAACTGGGCCCTGGGACTTTCTTGTAGTTTTGGATTTCTGGGCTTCAAACAAGGAATGGATAGGGGAGTCTTTAAATTGGGTCTGGATAAACCGGGCCCGATTGTACAACTGGTGCATGTTGGATATATCGTTCATTGCCAAGATATTTCGGGACGTCGGAGTGGCATTAGAGATTAACAACTTGACTTTCTCTTCTTCCGGGATCTGCCCGGGCACACGCGAGGCCATCTGCCTCCATCGGTCTGCATACGTAGCAAAGTCCTCATCTGCTTTCATCTTTTCTACAACTAGGTCCGTAAAGGAATACTCGGGACCAACCTGATCCTGGAATCTCTGGATAAACTTCTCCTTCACTGTCTTGAAACTCTCCACCTCCTCTAGAGGCAAGGTGTAGAACCATTCAAGGGCGACCCCGTCCAAGGATCGGCGGAACAGATATGCCATGAGGCGATCGTCGTGTTGAAACTGTGTCAATTCATAAAGGAACTCCCTGACATGAATAAACGGGTTGCCATTCCTATCATATTTCCGGTACACGGGGAGTTCTGACTGGGGAGGAAAGCGAATGTCCCTGAAGTTAGGAATGGGGACATCGGCTAGAGACTTCGGGCCGACCCGCTTGTGGAGGAGGTCAATCTGTTGTTGCATGGCATCCCATTTGTCAAGAAGTTCCCGCTCCCAGGGAGGAGGAGATACGGCTGGAAAGGCGGATCCAGAGTATTGAGCTGAAGGATAAACTGACTGAGGGGGTAGCCCATAAGGTGGATAATGGGCCATGGAAGGGCCCATATCCGCATGAGCCAACTGGGCGGCCCCTGGTTGCGGACGGACGAAATTAGCCGGGGCCACGAGGGCCTGCAATGTTGGAGAGATGGTGGTGTAAGGATCAACATAAGAACTAGAGGGGATATGGGTCTTCCCCTTGTCAAGTGGCTGATGGGCCGAGGTAGAAGCCTGGCCCGCTTCCGTAGTGGTGAATCAGAGAACCTGAGGATGGATCAGAGTGAGATCAACGGGGGCCGAAGAGGTGGCCCTTAATCCGACAGCCAGAAATGTAGTGGCGGCAGTAGTCACGCCATGAGAAGGTACTGAAGATGGAGCATCCACCCCCTACAGAGCTTGTCGAATAAGGTGAAGCTGGGTCGGATCAAGTTGGGCCATCATGTTAAGAATCTGATTGGCCAAATTCTGTGAAGAGGAACCAGAAAGGGAGGGCTGAGAGCCCTTGATGACAATGGTTGGGAGAGGAGGGGCATTCCCCTCTCCCCCCTGCACATGGGCGACCCTAGGCGGGTCCTCGAGAAGTCCCTGTGGGAGAGAATCCTCATGGGAATGGGAGAAGTTGTAGGATGACATGGTGGGTGATGAGTCGAACAGGAGATTAAGATAGGAATAGAAATGTGAGCTGCCCCTAGAAGATGATCCTGAGGGTGTGAGGCAACTCCACAAACACTAGAGCACCTAAGGCGAAGAGGCAAACAATCCTAACCAAAACTTAAACAACAATCAAGCAACGCACACAAGAGAGGGACGGGATGAGAAGAGAGTCAACAAAGTAAACACCCAAATTATGAATGATGCGCGATAGATCCTATGAAATTTTTTTTTAGGACCTTAGTGGATTAATTTAGATGTGAGTTCACTCAACCACAAGGTATCTAACCAGGGTGAGAAATGGGGAACTGGCTGACTCTAAGGGACTCTCTCTCGCGCTAATGCAAACCCTAGACTTGGGGTGGGTACGGTACAACCTGCCCGGCGTCCGTCTGGGAATCCATGGCTCACGGGGACTTACGGAGGTCCTTGGCAAGATCCCCTAGTCGGTTCCAAGGAGTATGGAAATGAGAGGAAACCCTACCTCGGTAGGAATGCAACTACTGTGAAGAGTATATATGCCCCTATGCGCACCGGAGTGCATGCAAAGTTCTAGCCTAGGTCTAGCAAGCAATGGCAAACAAGTATGATGAATAGAACTCACAATGATGCAGCAGTAAGGAACAATCAAGAGAGACAAAAATCAGCACCAAGTATCATGAACAAAATATGACATAGAAATCGAAATGAGGCTCGGGTGCACTGTAGCACGAGAAGGACGGTATGTAACAGACCACTCAGGGTGGAGGATGGTCTGGAACGGACCGTTCATGGAGTATACACGGTCTGGGGTGGACCGTGCGAAAGTAGGGAGTAACGCCAGAAGCAGAGAAAAACCACAAAATGTCGAAATGACCAAAGAATGAGGCTTAGAAGTGTACCTGGATGGGTGGTCCTTCGACAGACCGCGTAGATTCTGGAACGGACCTAAAATAACCGCAGAACATCAATAGAAATCACAAATATAAGCACAGCAACGTACCTGACCCAGCAATAATGAACGGTCTTTATCAGACCGCCGAAGGAAGTGGACGATTTGTATAGAACCGCTGGATGTAACGAGCTGGCACGAATGGAACACCAGGATGAGCATAGAACGGCTAACAAACGGCCGCTTAGAAAGGTGGGCGGCTCAGAGAGAACTGCGTAATCTCCAGAGGATAGAAACGAAGGAAGAGCTAATAGCAACCTGCAACCACTCAAACAGAAACCCTAAACAAGAACAAAAATGGGTCAGCACACCACTAACACGATGGGCACTAGGGGTCCCACCGTGATCGCCAAAAAAGAGGGTGTTGACATGTTTTTCCCTTCTCCCCATTTTGATTATGATGCGAGACGGACTGAGGAGACGACGCTATGTGAGACGGACACGACTCGACCAGCAACGACACGACTACTAGAGTGACCTCAGCTCGACACTAAGAGCTCCTATAGGCTACACGTCGCTAACAGAAGTACAAACTCACTCGTCGTCCCATGCGAGGGAAAGCGTGGATCATGCGCGGTTAAGGAACCGGCAGAGTTCAAGGTAGCCTGACTCAACTTCTGGACTCGCATTGAGTCGCGGGACGGGTCACTCTCGCACTCACAGCGGTGACATAGACACACGGGCTAGGAACCTACACTCTCGTAGTGGCATATGACCGTATACTAGCTAAGCAAGTAAATGCCAAGAGGGTGAGACCGTTACCTCCACGCACCCGGCGTGGGGAAGACGAACCCGGCCAATTGCGGACTCCCGTTAACAATTATCACAGCAGTGTACAATAATTTGACCCACTCCACGCAGAGAGGTAAAAGGTCACATGTGAGGCCCGGGAATCACGCGAATTGGGTTGACGGGCAGCATCTTGATGTCGCCCGGCGGTGCCGAACTCCGCATTTTCGTGCTGTCCGGACGGCGGGTTCTACGGGTCCGTGGGGCCCACGGATGATGCTGTCCTCCCGGCCTGCTGGGGTGGGGACCAATGTGATGGAGACCTCTGGTGGCGCGCCTCCTCAGACGACGGTCAGCCGGAAACGCCGATTGGTGGTCGATCGGCCCCGATCTCCAATTCTTGAACTAGCTGCCCACGGATTTCAGGTTCTATTTTCCGGCGCGCGCTCCGGCGAGAACGGCCGCTGCGATCAATCCCGATGTCGGATCGGGGTACATGAGCTATCGTTGGAAAGCTCTCTTGAAATCCTTCAATATAGGCCCAAAGAGAGGACCTGGATCTGTGTGGATTTAGAACTTTTTGAATTTTGAAGCTTCTACTGAACAGTACCCGAACTCTCAGATCTGCAGGTGAGTTGTCTAAGAACTGCCGTTGACCGCCAGGCAGACGTCCGATTCAGCTCCTGGACTCTTCATACAAGTTGTAGGAAATTGAACAAGGAAAATGGAAATAGTTTTTGTGGAAGGATTGAATGAGGCTACGAATTGTTATGATTTTAACACTGGAGTGTGGTCGGATCTGGGAACTGGTTGAAAACACTGTAGATGACTCTGAAAATGATTTTTTAAAAATAGATGCAAGGCTGATCAAAAATCAAGCAAAATCGTGGGTGGATGGATTCATGGGAATAACTCCCAGTAAAATTGGGAGGTCCAAAAAAAATGAAAAGGGTGGTCGAAGACTGGAAACGCAAGAAAGGTGGAAATCAGATCTGAAAACTGGCAGAACTGAAATTGAAAGTGGACGAAAATGGAAAATTGGAAAACGTGAAATAGAAGGCCAACCGATTTTTGTGTGGTTTGGATGACATCCCTCAAACATCCCCTCCAAATTTGGTGCCCAGAAGATCACGAGGGAGGGCTGTAAAATTCAGACAAGCTGCTACTACACTGCGCGGACAGAATACCGATGAAGACCGTGGCGGTGCGATGGCGGCGGCGGCGATCACCGGAACGATAAGGGAGGCGTCACACCTCAGAAGAGCAACCGTCTCAGCTGAAAGGGGGAGAGGGAGGAGAGAGGAGGGGGCGCACCACCCCTTGCTCAAGAATTTTCTTTGATTGAAATGCATTAATTCTCCAAAAATGGAAAATATAAGCTTATATAGGTTACATATCAAATCCATCCTCCACCGTTGGATCTAGGGAAGGGGAATGGAGGGCCTGGATGGAGTGTGATCAACACACAAAATTTAAAATAAAAAATGAAGGGGAGGGGCGCACCATTGACCATGAGGGAGCAAGCTTGACAAGGTAGGTAGCCTACCTTGGACTTTGAAGTCCAATTGTCTCCCATGTGTCTTTTACCATTCAACCTTCTAGATGCCTCCATTTGAATTGTTGACTGACCCCACATGGGGCCCTAGGCTGAGGTGGATCAATGGGATGGGGTCTGAGGGGCCCGTGGGACCCGGGGGTCCCATTTTGCAAATAAGCCCCCCTTACAATCAAAATTACAAACTGAATAAAATGAAACAAACACACATTACACACAAATAAAGTCTAAACAAATATGATAAATGGGGAGACTCAAGGAGGAGTCTCCAGGCTGTCTCCGAGCCAGATGGACGCTGAAGTGGCTCGAGTCGTGCTCCGCATGCGGTACCGGTGGCTCGGCGTAACTGCTCGGGTGTCCGCACCAATTCTCCCCGGGTGGGAGAAACTCGACCCTGTCGAGTAAGGGTTGCATCGCTCCGGTATCGCTCCAGAAGGTCCGGATCAATCCGCTGCAACTCGCCTTGCGTGATCCATGTGTCCTCGGTAGTGGGCCGTCCTCTCCATCGCACTAGGTAGCGCGGGTAGGATCCACTCTTGGTAATTGTCACCTGCTCATCCAGTATATGATCGATATGCTCACGCTGCCGTGACAAAGGGGCTGGTGGTGGACACTCAGGTGTGGGCTCACTCTCAATGGGAGGAGATGGCTCAAAAGGCTCACTAGGGATCACCGCTAGGTCCCTATATGCAACTAGATCCGAAATATTAAAAGTAGAGCTTATACCGTATTCCTCGGGCAGGTCCACAACATACGCATTGGATCCAACGCGTTTCAACACTCTAAATGGACCGACTCTGTGAGCTTGCAACTTCTTAACGGTTCCAGAGGGAAACCGTTCAGGTCTTACCCTGATCATGACATATTCGCCCTCTTGGAACTCTCGGTGGTGTCGGTGGGCATCGGCTAACTCCTTGTAACGTGCATTGCTGGCCTCGATGTGACGACGGATGTCGTCATGCAAACTCCTAACATGCCTAGCAAATGACTCGGCCGACTCTGACACACGTGCATGGATAGGCATGGGGACAAGATCAACTGGCTTCCTAGGCCTACGACCTGTGACAATCTCGAATGGACTCATGCCGGTAGACCTATTCACCGAATCATTGTATGCAAATTCAGCCATGGGTAGAATGAGATCCCAATCCCCAATGCGGTCCCTAACAAGACACCTCAAAAGGTCCCCCAGACTCCTATTGACCACCTCGGTCTGACCATCTGTCTGGGGATGATATGCAGTGAAAAACTTGAGGTGAGTACCCATCATATGCCATAGTGTCTTCCAAAAATAGGAGGTGAATCTAACATCACGGTCAGACACTATAGTGCGAGGCAACCCGAACTTGCACACCACGTGAGTAAGGAAAAGGCGGGCTACCCTCGAAGCATCCGAAGTCTTCGAGCAAGGGATAAAGAGGGCCATCTTCGAGAAACGGTCAACAACAACATAGACCGAATCATGCTTCCTGGAGGTACGTGGCAATCCCAAGACAAAATCCATGCTAACATCCTGCCACGGGGCATCAGGCACGGGAAGAGGCGTATAAAGGCCCGAGCTTTGCTTCTTCATCTTGGCCGTAGCACATGTACGGCACTGAGCCACGATGTGAGCCACATCGCGCTTCAAGCTCGGCCAGTAAAATCTATGCTCAACTGCCTCGATAGTCTTGTTCCGACCAAAGTGGCCGGCTAGACCTCCCGCGTGTAGCTCCCACACTAAAAAATCTCGAACCGAAGTTCGGGGAACACATAGCCTGCTACCTCTAAAGAGGTAACCCTCCTGAAGCCTATAGTCATCAAGGTCTCTCGAGGGTCCGGCCTGGAGAGTGGCATAAATCTGACCGAAGTCAGGACAGTCAACATAGGCCTCTCTCATCTTTTCTAACCCTATGACCTCGGCACTCATGGTGGTAAGCAAACACGCTCGCCGACTCAAGGCATCGGCCACCTTGTTCTCCACTCCAGCCTTATGTTTAAGCACAAAGGTGAACTGCTGGAGATACTCGACCCAACGACTGTGACGCGAGTTAAGCTTCTTTTGGGAATGGAGGTACCTCAATGCCTCATGGTCGGAGTATAAGACAAACTCCTGATGTAAAAGATAGTGCCTCCAATGCCTAAGAGCCTGAACAACTGCGTAGAATTCTTTATCATAAGTGGAATATCACAGTTTCGCGTCATTCAGCTTCTCGCTGAAATATGCGACCGGGTGGGCCTCCTGACTCAACACACCTCCTATCTCAACACCCGACGCATCACAAGAGACCTCAAACACCTTCGAGAAATCAGGCAATCGAAGGATAGGTGTCTGGGTCATGCGCTCCTTGATGTCCTTGAAGGCGACAGCTGCGGCCTTCGTCCATATAAAAGTGCCCTTCCGGATACAATCCGTGATCGTGGCGGTGACGGAGCTAAATCCGCGGATGAAGCGACGATAAAACGTCGCAAGGCCATGAAAGCTACGGACATCATGATTCGTACGGGGTTCCGGCCACTCAACAATGGCCCGGAACTTCTCCGGATCGGCGGAGACCCCAGTACTAGACACAATAAACCCCAAGAAGGTAAGCTAAGATGTCATGAAGGCGCACTTCTGTGGGTTTGCAAACAACTGCTCTCGCCGAAGAAGAAGACAGACCTGCCGAAGGTGGTCTAAGTGGTCCCCCGTGGTGCGACTATAGATAAGGATATCGTCAAAGTACACGACCACAAAGACTCCAATGAAAGGTCGAAGGACCTGTGTCATGAGTCGCATGAATGTGCTAGGGGCATTGGTCAACCCAAAAGGCATGACCAACCACTCATATAGACCGTCCTTGGTCTTAAAGGCAGTCTTCCACTCATCACCTGGCCTAATCCGCACCTGATGGTAGCCACTCTTAAGATCAATCTTTGAGAAGATAGTGGCACCAGCCATCATGTCTAGCATGTCATCCAGGCGGGGAATAGGGAACCTGTACTTCACTGTGATTTTGTTGATGGCACGGCTATCAACGCACATTCTCCACGTGCCATCCTTCTTCGGGGCGAGTAAAGCGGGTACATCACAAGGACTCATGCTGTCCCGAACAGAACCTCTCTCCATCAACTCATCGACCTGCCGTTTTAGCTCGGCATGTTTCGTGGGGCTCATGCGATAATGTGGAAGGTTGGGCAATGAGGAGCCCAGAATAAGGTCGATGGCATGCTGAATATCCCGCATAGGTGGGAGTCCCTCGGGAAGCTCATCGGGAAAGATATCAGCAAACTCTTGCAGAATGGGGACAACCTCGGGTGGGAGCTCACCCTCGGAGTCTCTCTCTACCTCTCGGACCGCAATGGCAAACACAGGGCAGCCCCGACTAGCCTCCCACTCCATCTCCTGGGAGCTAATCAACATCAATATCGTCGTCGAGGGCTCGCCTGGGCCAGATGTAACGGTCATAGCCCGAGCTGGGGATGGGGTACTAGGCCCGGGGGCGGAAGGCTCTGGAGTACTTGGGCCAGTAGGACCCCTGACTGAGGGCTTCTTGGGCTGAGAGGGGTAGAGGGTAATCCGTTGGCCAGCATGGTCGAAGGTACAGGTGTTCGACCGGCCATGAAGCGTGGCATCCCGATCAAATAACCATGGCCTACCAAGAATGACACTACCCACCTCCATAGGGAGGACATCACACCAGATCTCTTCGCGGTAGGCATGGAACTGCAGTGGGACCAAACAACGCAGCCTGATCGGAATGGAGGTGGAATCCACCCAAGATACTCGATAGGGGCAAGGATGGTCCACGGTTGTAAGCCCAAGACGCGTGATAGCGCCCGTGGAGATTGCATTGATGCAACTCCCACTATCGATGACCACCTTAAAAATTATCTTGCCCAGCCTACAGAACGTATGAAGGATAGTGGTCTGACGCCAGTCATCATTGACCTGTGGTTGGGTGAGGATACATCTGACGACCCCAACGTGGGCATCATCGGAATGCTGGGCATCCAAGGCATCACCTCCCAACTCATAGTACTTGTTAGCTAGCTCTTGATCTGCCTCATAGCTGACTAACTCGAGGCCCGCAGGGGTGGTATCCTCGGCCTGTGTGTCCCCAATGATAAGAGATAGGCGGGTGGGACTCTGGTTGGTGAAATGACCAAACCCATTGCAGCGAAAACACTGCTGCCGTGATCTACTAGGCCCCCCAATCATAGGTCCTTTACCTTTATCCTCCCGACGGATAGGAGGTGTAGGCAACAAAGGACGTGCAGGAGGTGCGGGTGCCGGTGGACGGGCTGTGGGTGGGGCCGTAAGATGCTGGGGACGAGGAAGGTCCCTTGGGGGTGGAGGACGAGGCCTAGGAGCAAAGGGCTCGGGGCGAGTGGGCTCCTGAGGTCGAGCCATGGGGGCTCTCGGATACGTGCCAGATGAGCCACGGGGCTCGACACTACGAAGGGGGAAGGAGCCCAACCGATGGGGTGACTCGAACTCGGCCTCGAATTGTTCCAATTCGAGAGCAATCTGATATGCCTACTCCAAAGTGGTCGCATTGCGGCGAAAGAGCTCATACTAATAGTTGGGCCGCAGACCCCTTCGGAAGCGAGATATCGTCATAGTGCTCTCCTCTGTGACTCCACACCGTAGGTAATACTCATCAAACTCGGCGGTGTACTCGGTCACAGATCAGTTCCCTTGGGAGATGCTTTGTCATTTGTCTATGAGACGTTGGCGATATGAGGCGGTAAGGTATTTCTCCCTCAATTTGATTTTCATATCATCCCAAGTATTGATTTGGGGTTGACGTCGCTGATTGAGCAGGCTCTCCACATTGATCCAATAAGTTTGGGCTTGCCCTTGCAGCTTCATCTTCGCGTATCGGACTCTTCAGTGGTCCATCATCTCAAACCACTCGAAGTACCGGTCCATGCCGACCTCCCAATCGAAATACACCCTAGGGTCCAAGGACCCGCTAAAAGTGGGAGGGTCCGCACGCACGCCCCTAAGAATGCGATCGTCATCATCATCATCACGATTCCGTCGTTGATTCCGACGACCATTTCCCCCTTGATCGTTATCAGATGCATAATCATCCACCACATGCACCTGTTGTCCCCCAACATTCTCCGCCTGAGCCCTTGGTGCAGCAGGTTGCTGAACCGGCTCTTGTTGGCCGTTCGTCGGCGCGGGTTGCGCCGCTACTGGGCCCCTCTCGAGGATGGCAATTCTCCCAACTAGGCCCTGGATGGACTGATCTGAGGTCTCGGCCCGATCCTCGAGGGCCTTCATCCGCCCTTCTAGACGCGTCCCTACACCATCCATACGCGTACTAAGACCATCCATACGCGTGTCAAGACGTTCCATAATGGCTCGGAACATCTCGGCCGTCGAGGACTCATCGGAGCTACGGGCCCGGGAATCCGCCATAGGTGGTGGTGGCGAGTATTGGGTACCTCGACGGGTGGGCATGCAACTGACACACGATCTAGAAGACACTGACTAATGTAAACACTCACTAAATGATACACTTATACCTAACCAATATCCGGTACGTGGCGGAGATAACCGATCCGAAGACCACTCGCGCAAGTGTGCGACCTTCCCGATAGGCGTAGCCTAACGTTCGGACAACACCTTTTGAGATACCGAATTATTGGGATGAAATGCAATTTTAAAACACACTTTTTTTTGTTTTGAAAATAATGATGATCCTAGACTCGACTTAGACCGTGCAAGACTTATGCAATGACTACCCTAGACTCGACTCGCTCTGATACCAAACTGATGTGGGACGGACTGAGGAGACGGCGGTATGTGAGACGGACATGACTCGACCAACAACGACATGACTACTAGAGCGACCTCGGCTCGACACTAAGAGCTCCTATAGACTACACGTCGCTAACAGAAGTGCAAACTCACTCGTCATCCCATGCGAGGGAAAGCATGGATCGTGCACGGTTAAGGAACCGGCAGAGTTCAATGTAGTCTGACTCAACTTCCGGACTCGGATCGAGTCGCGGGACGGGTCACTCTCGCACTCACAGTGGTGACATGGACACACGGGCTAGGAACCTACACTCTCGCAGTGGCAAATGACCGTATACTAGCTAAGCAAGTAAATTCCAAGAGGGTGAGACCGTTACCTCCACGCACCCAGCGTGGGGAAGACGACCCCGGCCAATTGCGGACTCCCGGTTAACAATTATCACAGCAGTGTACAATAATTTGACCCACTCCACGCAGGGAGGTAAAAGGTCACATGCGGGGCCCGGGAATCACGCGAATTGGGCTGACGAGCAGCATCTTGATGTCGCCCGGCGGTACGGAACTCCACGTTTTCGTGCTGTCCGGACGGCGGGTTCTACGGGTCCGTGGGGCCCACGGATGACGTTGTCCTCCCGGCCTGCTGGGGTGGGGCCCAATGTGATGGAGACCCCTAGTGGCACGCCTCCTTGAACGGCGGTCAGTCGGAAACGCCGATTGGTGGTCGATCGGCCCCGATCTCCAATTCTTGAACTAGCTGCCCACGGATTTTAGGTTCTGTTTTCCGGCGCGCGCTCCGGCGAGAACGGCCGCTGCGATCAATCCCAATGTCGGATCAGGGTACATGAGCTATCGTTGGAAATCTCTCTTGAAATCCTTCAATCTAGGCCTAGAGAGAGGACCTGGATCTGCGTGGATTCAGACCTTTTTTATTTTTGAAGCTTCTGCTAAACAGTACCCGAACTCTCAGATCTACAGGTGAGTTATGTGAGAACTATCGTTGACCGCCAAGAAGACTTCCGATTCAGCTCCTGGACTCTTCATAAAAGTTGTAGGACATTGAACAAGGAAACTGGAAATATTTGTTTTGGAAGGATTGGATGAGGCTACGAATTGTTATGATTTTAACACTAGAGGGTGGTTGGATCTGGGAACTGGTTGACAACACTGCAGATGACTCTGAAAACGATATTTGAAAAATGGATGCATGGCTTATCAAAAATTAAGAAAAATCGTGGGTGGAGGGATTGATGGGTAGAACTCCCAGTAAAATTGGGAGGTTAAGAAAAAATCAAAAGGGTGGTCGAAGACTGGAAACTCAGGAAAGGTGGAAATCAGATCTGAAAATTGGCAGAACTGAAATTGAAAGTGGACGAAAATGGAAAATTGGAAAACGTGAACTAGAAGGCCAACCGATTTTTGTGTGGTGTGGCTGACATCCCTAGAACATCCCCTCCAAATTTGGTGCCCAGAAGATCACGAGGGAGGGCTGCAAAGTTCGGACAAGCTGCTGCTACACTGCGCGGAGAAAATACCGATGAAGACCGTGGCGGCACGATGGCGGCGGCGGCGATCAGCGGAACGATAAGGGAGGCGTCACACCTCAGAAGAGCAACCGTCCCAGCTGCAAGGGGAAGAGGGAGGAGAGAGGAGGGGGGCGCACCAGCCCTTGCTCAAGAATTTTCTTTGACTCAAATGCATTAATTCTCCAAAAATGGAAAATACAAGTTTATATAGGTTACATATCAAATCCATCCTCCACCGTTGGATCTAGGGAAGGGGAATGGAGGGCCTGGATGGAGTGTGATCAACACACACAATTTAAAATAAAAAATGAAGGGGAGGGGCGCACCATTGACCATGAGGGAGCAAGCTTGACAACGTAGGTAACCTACCTTGGACTTTGAAATCCAATTGTCTCCCATGTGTCTTTTACCATTCAACCTTCTAGATGCCTCTATTTAAATTGTTGACTGACCCCACATGGGGCCCTAGGCTGAGGTGGATCAATGGGATGGGGTCTGAGGGGCCCGTGGGACCCGGGGGTCCCATTTTGCAAATAAGCCCCACTTACAATCAAAATTACAAACTGAATAAAATGAAACAAACACACATTACACACAAATAAAGTCTAAATAAATATGATAAATGGGGAGACTCAAGGAGGAGTCTCCAGGCTGTCTCCGAGCCAGATGGACGTTGAAGTGGCTCGAGTCGTGCTCCGCGTGCGGTACCGGTGGCTCGACGTAACTGCTCAGGTGTCCGCACCAGATTATCCTTACAATCCCTTCTTTACTGCGTTAACGTAAAGAACTAAACAATGTGTAAATAGCAGGCAGAAGGATGTGGAGTGTGTGTGATCGCCACCAAGGTGCCGAATGTAAGCAAGTACACTGCACCTTGGAAAGAAAGGGGAGACACTCGCCTAGAATAGCACTGCAGCAATACGCGGTTCGGAATGAACCACCCAGTAGATGAGCGATCGCTCGACAGACCACCCAACAGCGCTGGGACGAACGCGGGGCAAAGAGTAACTGGATGACGGGACGATTCAGGGTCAACCGCTGGCCAGAACTGGACGATCAAGATTAAGCCGCCCTATTCCTCGAACGGACAGATGAAGACCGCTCTGTGCCACCAACTCCCAAAACATGGGATCTCTTCCTTCACCCTTCCCGGCCGGCCAGAAAGAGTGGGCCTCGTGTTAGGACGCTGCTGACCTGCGAAACAAAGTGCAAAACACGCAAGGAAACCCAAATCAGAACTGTGAAGTGCAGTAAATGTGCATGCGGACGAAAATAATCATAGCAAAATGGAATGGGGAATACCTGGGGAGTTTTTAAACCCCTAAAGGGCGTCAAAACAATGGGAGGGGATATGTGATGATATGTAGATGAAGAAAAATGTGGAGAGAGAACAAAGACGATGATTGCATGCAATGAAGAATGCGACGGAGAATAATTAAACTATGACCCAAAACATAAATACTCCCTGAATCGAAGGCTTATGTGGACGCAGAAAGCCCTCCTCCTTGACTGTAGGTCGCTCAAAACTTCAGCAGAGCTTCGCCTTGACCTTGAAATCTTTCCCCCTTTCAAAACTTAGCCTTAGGGTCCTATTTATAGAGCCTAAAATTCAGCCCCGAAATTAGGGTTTTCGATGAAAATCAACTCAAGATATCAACATAAAATATGTAGATAATAGAATTATCTTCCAACCAGTTAAAACGGCACCCCATTTGGTGGAGTATCCGCAGAGAAATGGGTAGAAGAAGTTGTGGATAAAACCACAGATACAGAGAGAAAAACCCTTAGTTTTTCAACAATCGGACCATTAAGCGGCCACTCGATAGACTGCCCAGACCATTGAGCAGCCTGTTACCAGACCGTTCAACCTGTCGGTGGAAATTAAACAAATAAGAAATATTATCCAAATATCCATCGAACTATTCGACTATTTCGTCATTGGACTCTCGGGGATTGGACAGTCTAATACTAGACCACTCAATTCATGGGGAGGTCCAAAACAAACTGTCCTAGTCCTGTCGGTGATAAATCAAAAAGATTAGATAAATAGATAATTATATGGAAAACCAACGACTTGAGACTCTTGGAATCAGGGCGATCATATGCATACCGTTCCATGACATTGGACGGCTACAAACGGACCGTTCAAAATCCTATCGGTGGAAATTCAAAAAAATCACCTTAATATCCAATAAATAGGCAAACAGTTCATAATTAACCGCGCAATGATTGAACGGTCAAGTAATATACCGCGCAATGGCTGGACACTCGAAAATTAATGAAATGTGATAAATCAAGCAAAATCAAGGCCCATTAAGCCCCGAATTGAAGCAGACGTAGTCAGGGAGGGAGGTACCCATAAAATAGGCACAATAAGCTGCCTGAAAATAGCCCAATGAGTAATGGATAACTTGAGGCATCAACAATTGGTGATAAGAGAAATGACTCAACTTATCGGTAAAAAACGGGTGTCAACAGCAACGGCTTTCTCATTCTGTGAAAAATTCGGCCACTCGGTCGAGGAATGCTGGAAGCGCCTTGGCGCTTGTTTACATTGTGGAAGTCGGGAGCATCGTATGCCCGATTGCCCTCTTATGAAGGAACAACCCTCTAACTATGGACGCAAGAGGCAAGCGCGACTCAATGCGATTCTATACGCTGAAGAAGTGCCCAAGGATGATGGGCTGATGGAAGGTATGGTTCAAATTTGTTGGCATCCTGCATTTATACTATTCGATACTGCTGCCTCTCATTCTTTTATATCTACTGCCTTTGAAATTTTTTTACCAGTTACACTAGTTCCTCTACCATCGGACCTAGCAATCACAACACCTTTAGGTCCCAGCACAAAACTCACGACCCACTACCCCGATAGTGAGGTAATTGTAGAAGGTCATAATTTTCTGGTAAACTTTGTATGTCTTGATATGAAAGGTTACGATGCCATTCTAGGAGTAGACTGGCTTTTTGACCATGACGCCTACATAAATTGTCGCAATAGGAGAATGTGTTTTCAAAAACCAGGTCTCCCGCATTTCTTTTTCCTTGGCATCAAGTATAAGAAGCTCCCTACCATTATTTCTTCTTTGCACGCTTGCAAATTAATTTCCCAAGGATGTGAAACTTTTCTTGTTGTGCCCCTTGTGCTTTGATGATAGGGTGTTGTTGTTTTGATGATGGCAACTCAAGGAGTCACCACATAAGATGGCAAATCAATGAGTCACCACTTAATGTTCATGCATCCCATGTTACTACTCTCGACATACTCAGTGCATCGTCTTAAGTCATGCATATATATAGTCGGTGCATTAACTGTAGCTTGCACACACATAGTATGTGCAATGTTAGTGATAAGGCATAATGGCATCGGTACATACCACGTTGTTTGGAAGATGATTTCAGTGCATTGCTTTGTTTCACATATACAAATAGTCCATGCACTGCTTCACAGGTTTATACAACCGTTGCTGGTATGAATGTTTAAGTCCATGCATCAGTTCATCAGCAAGTCTGTTCATCGTCTTGTCGCATGCATGCAAAGTCTGTACATTCTTCACCCGGCATTCAAAGTCTATACATTCTGTTGCACACCTAATGTTCGTGCATGAATACTAAGTGTGCACACAGGTGCCCTGATGAAATGCAAGTCTATACATTCTTACATCATTGTGCTTCACGCATTCACAAAGTCTGTACATCATCTTGTCATAGGCACAGAAAGTCTATAAATCCATTTGTTGATAACTGAGCAAGTCTATACATCCGTTAGCTCAGCTCATGAGCATAGTCAGTGCATTCGGTTGTCTCATGCATGTACAAAGTCTGCACATTCTCTGCTGATATGCCCGTGCATCATTTCAGCAAGTCTATACATCGTTGTCGAATGCACGCAAAGTCCATACACTCCTTGATGGCATGCCTGTGCATTCACCTTCATTGTGCATACTTTGTTACATGCATACTGCACTACACACTAGCAAGTCTATACATGCTTAGTTTAAATCTCAAACCTACTCGATGCATCTTTTTCTTTTCCTTCAGATTGATTCGAACTGATATCAAGTTTTATCTAATAGGACTCATGTTTGAGAAGCTTAGTATGGACACGTGATCCAAGAATGAGGAAGTGCCAAGATCGTGACACGTGTAGTGCAGCAGGCTGAAATGCTGCCACATGGTCTAGGCTCTTGGGCGGGAATCGTGGAGAGCACATGCCCTATCTGTTCACTTCTCTATAAATAAGAAGCTTCTTCCAGAGGAGCAGGGTGATCGTGAGCAGAGTGATCGAAGTAGCGGAGCCCATCTGAAAGAGCAGAAGCAGAGAGAGAGAGAGCCTGCATGATCCAGAAGAAGAGAAAGAAAGAATAAGAAAAAGAGAAAGAGAGATCAGCAGAAAAAGATAGAAGGAGAGTGAAAAGAGAGATAGAGAGTTCGTGAAGAAGAAGAGAGAAGACTCCATCAGAAGATCTGTCTTCACTGGAATCTGGATCAAATCCAATCCAGACAGCTCCATGGGAGCCACATTTGCATTTCATTGATTACAACTTTCAGTCGCTATTATTTCTTATTTCCTGCTTTCATTTTTAACCTTTCTTCAAGCTGTTTGTCAGCGGGCGAGGTGGATACCTCGGACAGCAAGCTGTGTTGCTCAGCAGGCAGAGGAGGATTCCTCTGGACGGGTTAAGCTGTAGTCCCTAGCGGATGGCGAAGCTGTAATGCCCAGCGGTCACGCTGTTAGTCAGCGGTTGTAGGCAAGCTGTGAGGCCCAGTTGTTTAAGCTGTGTATCAGTGGAAGCCACACTCGGGTTTGAGTGTGGGGTGTACATAGGTCTGTGGACCGAACCACCTAAAAATCCCCTTGTCTTCTGTGGTTTGATTGCCTTATTCGATTCGCTAGATGTATGCATAGGCACGATCTGTTTCTTATATCTAGTGAGAGATAGGTTTGCACACCGTGCATTTGATTCTGGTCTTGATAGAGTCTAGTTGATTAGATGAACTGAGTCATCTCTTTAGTTTATATGGAGTATATCAGAGATACAGTCTATCTGATCTTCCTTCCATCATTCGAAGAGTGCATCTAAGCTGATTAAGGCATCCGTGGGTTTTTAATTCCACATCTCTGTTTGTTTAATTTTTTTTAATTGGGAAAAATTCTTAAGGATATATTCATTCACCCCCCTCTGAATCTATCGCACCAGCCTCAACAATTGGTATCAGAGCAGGTGTCTGCATAGAGGGTCCAACGACCTACAGATCTGTTCCTACACTTAGTTTTGGTGCGATCTGGTTTGATCTATTTTGTATTGCAATTTCTGATTTAATTTGAGTTTGATACTCATGACTGATCCTCCGAGATTCAAGGGATTAAGTTTTTACAGCTGGCTCGATCGATTCAAAGAATATGTGATGCATGTTAATCCAGATCTGTGGATAATCATTACACACAGTCCATATGAAGTTCCAAAGGATAAATCCTTATGGGAAACTTCAGATCATTTGAAATTCTCTGAGAACCAGAAGGCCCTAGAGATAATAAAAAGGGCGATAAATACTGACAAGTTTCCTTGTGTGACTAATTGCTGTAGTGCATCAGAAGTTGTCAAGATGGTTGCAGCTAGCAAGTGTCAGGAGGAGGTGAAGTGTCTCATGGCTACAGACGAAGACCAGGATCAAATCGAGGAAACTTCATCTCAGGTAAATTCTGACACTGGTAATTTCTGTATTGAAGAATTGATTATGTTGAATGAGCATTTGATTGAGAAATATGATAGAGTCAAATCTGAAAAGAGAAAAATGAGAAAAGAAATGATTCATGAAGTTACTCGTTTGAAGGCAGAGAATGAAAACTTGAAATCTGACATGAATAAAGAAAAAGGTGAGTTGAACAATTTGAAATCTGAAAATGAGAACCTTAGAAACAAACTCATTAGTGAAAATAATTCTTGCAATGAATGTGCCATTCTCAGAGATTTGATTAATGATATAGATCATGATGATAATTTGCAAAAGGAATTAATCAAATCCCTGAAAGAAGAAAACCAATTATTGTTGGTAAAGAAAATTGAGGTTGAAGAAAGTGGAGAAAAACTGTTTAAAGAAAATGGTTACTTGAAAGATCAAAACAAGAAACTGATGGTTTTGAACATTGTGCTTTCTGAAAGACTAATGAACTTTGAAAAAGGTAAATCAATTTTGAATGACAAAGAGGCTAATGATAATCAGAAGATGATGCAAGAAAATGAAACTCTGAAAAGGTTAAATGATGGTTCGCATAACCAAATAATTTCATGTGAAGATGACATTGTGTTAATGCAAACTGAGATTGATGATCTAAAAGCTTCTCTGTCAAAATTCGTTAAAGGAAAAGGCAATTTGAATAAGCTGCTTGGTTCTAAAGTGAATTTTCAGAAATAGGGGATTGGATTTGTGCCTGTGAATGAAAATGACAATGATAAGAGGAAATCAACTGTTTTTGTGAAAAGCTCAGAACATGCCAACTCATCTAGTTCTTCTATCTTTCAATTAACTACAACGAAAGTCAAAAATTCAGATAAAGATCAGAAAAAGTTTCAAAAATCAAAGAAAAATGTTAATATGAATAAGCCCAAACATGTCCCTGATTTATATGTGCATGCTGCTCACTGCTCACACACACATTCACACTCTCATGCGAATGTTAATTCTGTCAATCAAGTGAATGCGAATAAAAAGGTAGTAACATGTCACTATTGTGGGAAGGTTGGACATATTATGCATAACTGTGTAACATTGATAAATGATGAAAGAAATGCTGTTAGAATGTATCCTAGAAATCATCTTCCTAGGAAACCTTCTATTGATCAGAAAAAGAAAATTCAATGTTATTACTGTTGGAATTTTGGTCACATTGCTGCCTTCTGCTGGCATGCTCAGGGAAAGAAAATTAATTCTGGATTTGTAAATTTCCCTGTTAATAAAAATATTTTTGATAGAAAGATGTTTGGTTAAAGAAGCAAGCACATTGTATGTTTTGAATGTGGAAAGCCAGGCCACAGGGCTGCAACCTGTCGGCTGGAAGGTTATAATAAATAGGCTGGCTTCGGTCAACAGAATCTTAATTCTGTTAACATAATTTTTCATGCAAAGATACATAGAATTAATGACAACAATAATTTACATAAATCTGCTGCATCATGCCATTAATGTGGTCATATAGATCATTGTATGGATAATTGCTCCTTGATGATGAGTGATGATGTCACGTCCCGAGCGCGAAAGCTTGCCCATGGCGCGACATTTTTATATAGAACCAAAGCAAGCTAGAAAATTAAAGAATTTCTTCCTTAGACAATTATAAGAGTGCGCAAATATCTAAGTTTAACTTGAATTTAATACAAATGGTTCGAGCTAACAATTGTCGAATACACATATCCTTTATTGGTTTTGACTGACATGCTAGAGAATATAACTAACATTAGGGTACAAATTAACACCAACAACGAAATTACAATAACACAATTGATAACAATTGGTGACTCTATCTCTACACTCATCACTCAGATTCATTCCCCTCCGAGTTCTGGTTGATATCCAAATCACCTGAAAGGTTAGAAAATGACTAGATGAGCGAATCGCTCAGTAGGATTTACATCTCAAGCTTTAACACGCTTTAAGTAAATTACGAGTTCATTTAAGATAAGTGATCAATGCATGTAGACACGTAGATATCAAGGAATTGTACAATCGACGACAGCATGATTACAATTGAGAGCGTATAGAATTCAGTCTTCGAGCAGAAGCAACAAGTAGTATCAAGCACGTGATAACTAAGGAATAACAAATGGGAATTCAAAAGTAGTAGCAACAAGTGAAATTAAGCACGTGATAACTGAGGAATAACAATTTGAATTCAAACAATAGTAAGCAAGGAAGATCCAAGCATGTGTAGCAAGAATTGGCTATTTATCAATTTATTCAAATAAATACTTTTACCCTTCTACGGGTCTCAACCAATCAATCAAGTACATATCACGAGAATGAGTGGAATGCCTAAAGTCTAGCAAGCAAGTACTCCGGTGTAATGCTAAACACCGTGGTCAATAAACTCTCATGGGCACAAGTACCTTCGGGTGCTCCTCCCAGGACCAGACCGGGCTCTATATGCACAGTATTAGTCATGTTTTCGACATCCACTCTCATTTATAGCCAATATGGAATTTCAAGGCTTGACCAGTAGGAATATAAGGTGGATTTGGAATGGAATCCAAAGGGGCGAATTTATTGTACTAGGGTAAAACCAATGACGGATAACACATAGAAAACTGTGCGAGATTGGTACCTAGTAGAACACTTAACGTTTTCAGAAATGACACCCTAATTAGAATGCACTTCTTGGAATTTCACATGGATTTTTAGTGAATTGGCGCCTTGGGGTTGACTAGTCCTCTAAATTATATATATATTTAAATTGGCGCCTCCCCTTAAGTCTTCATTTAATTGAAGACTTTCTGGCAGTCGCTATTTAGGTTCATTCAAAATTTCTAAATTATATATATATATAATTGGCGCCCCCATTAAGCCATCTTTTATCAAATTCGCGCCCACCTAGCAGGATATTTTAAATCGCGCCAAGCCAGCATGCCATATTTTAAATCGCGCCCCCTAGCAAGTCAACTTTTATCAAATTAGCGCCCACCCAGCAGGCCATATTTTAAATCGCGCCCCCCAGCAAGTCATCTTTTATCAAATTCGCGCCCACCCAGCAGGCCATATTTTAAATCGCGCCCACCCAGCAGGCCATATTTTAAATCGCGCCCACCCAGCAGGCCATATTTTAAATCATGACTTTCTCGAAGTCGCCTTTTATGAAATTGGCGCCTGGGGTGCCGTCGTTATTTCTGTAACCCATGTACGAAGAATTGACGACATGTGTCAAGGCGTCCATTCTGTAATTGGCGCCCTGGTCAGGGGCGCCATTTACAGCGATCTAATTAGATGCAGAAATTTATTTATTTATAAAATGATGACCCGGTCGTAAATATTGAAATTGGCGCCCTGATGTAGGGCGCTAATTCCCTGGGTTGCTTAATCAGCCTAGAATGTTTATTACTTTAATTTGTTACTTTATAAATTTGTTACTTTATTACTTTAACCTGTTACTTATCTATCTATAATTAAGTTAATCTAATTAGCTAACAGTCTTACTAATTTGTAGGTAACTATAATATCTTGCACTACTATATCTAGTGATACATCTATATATATATTTGGTTCAATTGACTAACAGATAGTTATACGATTGTAACTAAGTAGTCTCTGATATATATATATAGTTCATCTAAACTTATAAGATTTTATAACTAACAGGATCTTATATATCTAACAGGATCTTAATTTAACTAACAGATCATCTAATCAACTATCATAGTCACCTAGATCTCTGATATATATATATATATATATATATATATATATATATAGTTCATCTAAACTTACAAGATTTTTTAATCAACTAACATGATCTTCTACATCTAACAGGATCTTCTAATTATCTAACAGATCATTTAATCAACTATCATAGTCACCTAATTAAACTAACAATACATGCAGTTTACACACTTCTTTAATTTATGATAGATTATCATGAATTTATTCCAAGTTATCATGAATTTATTCTAATTAACGGTAAAACAATCACATGGATATGATATTTTAATGCCCTAATTAACTAGGAATTTGGTTAAGCTTGAGAAAACCCACTAACATGCTGTGTAGATTAACTACTAGTTTAGCTAGGTTGATTATTAGTTTAGCTAAAAGTTGAGACAACCTACCTCTTGGAGCAGAAGGAAGGGTGCGTGGACAGAGGAGAGGTCTGCACCTCTCTGCAACCTTCACAGAGCTTGTCTGTCTGCAACCTCCCTGCCACCAGCTAAAGCTAACGAGCTAACGGGTTTGGCTAGAATAGGGGTGTGTATTATAGCATTAGGGTCGACAAGATAGGGGGCAAGATCCGCGAAAAGCGGATCTGGGTGGCATGCCAGCGAATACAGGCTGCATAATAGCCAGGAAAAAGAGAAAAAAATGGCGGCTTAGGTAGTGTCGTCTCTTAAGTAAATGACGCCTTAGGTGGTGTCATCTCTTAAGTGGCGTCTTAGGTGGTGTCATCTCTTATCAAATTCGCGCCTTAGGTGGTGTCACCTCTTATCAAATTCGCGCCTTAGGTGGTGTCACCTCTTATCAAATTCGCGCCTTAGGTGGTGTCACCATTTAATTCGCGCCTCTCTGGGAGTCATTTCTTAAGGAAATGACGCCCTGGTAGCTGGCAACATTTAAGATTGGATTTTCTTTTTTTTTTATTAAACATATCACCTACTTAATTGATTTTTATCTTTAATATTCGATAGAGTCTGAATACCAAATTTTATGGATAAGGTCCTTTTAGTTCTTTGCTATTTTTACATATAATCTTTTTTTTTAAAATTCGTTTTAAATAAAAAGTGACACTATTCCTCAATTACTATTCATACTATTCATTTCTTATGAAATGACAACCTTTCCATGGTCGTTAGTTTATATATGTATCCTTCGATTCTTAGCTATCTACTTTAATACTCTTTAGGGGAAATATTTTACCTTCTATATAATTGAACAATTGGGTTAATAAAGAAAAATGAATTATAAGAAATGTCTTATTTATTAATAAGGTAAATGAATTATAACTTATAACTTAATAATTAGAAAATTATGAGAATTGTATTATTAAATTTTATAATTCATGTAAATATGGTTTGGCATATAATATCTCTTTATTTAAAAAGTTTTTTTTGTTTTTAATTATTCGTAAATATCAAAAATGATTAATTAAATAGTAGTAAATTTTTTTATCTCTATTTAAAAAAAATGTCGGGTGTTACACTCTCCCCTACTTAAAAGAATTTGGTCCCCAAATTCAACTGCATGAGGATAATTCTGCTATGTAAGAGAAATGCAGAGCGTATAGGACACTTACAGTCTAAAATAGCTCTGGGTATCTTTCCTTCATAGATTCCTCGATCTCCCAAGTTGCTTCCTGCTTCGAGCATCGATTCCATTGAATTTTCACCATAGGGATCGTCTTGCTCCTTAGAATTCGGACTTCTCGATCGAGGATTTGCATCGGCCTTTGTTCGTAAGTAAGATCCTTTTGAATTACCAAATCGGCGTGGTCGATGACATGAGAGGGATCGTGCACGTATTTCTTCAACATGGAAACATGAAATACGTTGTGTACTTCCGAGAGTTGAGGAGGTAAAGCGATACGGTAAGCTGCCTCACCCACTCTTTCCAACACCTCAAATGGACCGATGAATCTTGGTGTAAACTTGCCTTTAACACCAAATCTTCTGATACCTCGACTGGGAGATACCTTGAGAAACACATGATCACCAACTTGAAATTCCAAGTCTCTCCTTCTATTATCAGCATAAGATTTCTGCCTGCACTGAGCTACCTTGAGTCTCTCTCTGATAAGGAGTATCTTTTCAGTTGAATCTCTGACCATATCAGGACCTAGGAGTTGTCTTTCACCGACTTCCTCCCAGCATACCGGAGATCTACAACTTCTACCATAGAGTGCCTCGAAAGGTGCCATTTGAATACTGGCTTGGTAGCTGTTATTGTAGGCAAATTCGGCTAGTGGTAAGTGGTCATGCCAACTTCCGCCAAAATCTATAATGCATGCTCGCAACATGTCCTCAATAACCTGATTGGTCCTTTCCGTCTGACCATCTGTCTGGGGATGAAAAGCAGTACTGAAATTGAGCTTCGTTCCCAGAGAGTGTTGTAGACCCTTCCAGAAATGAGATGTGAAGCGTGGATCTCGGTCAGATACTATAGACACAGGAATTCCATGTAGTCTAGTAACTTCCTTAATATACAGGGCGGCAAGAACATCAATCGACCATCAGTTCTTAATAGGCAAGAAATGAGTCGATTTTGTAAGGCGGTCGATGATTACCCATATTCCATCATATCCGTCCCTAGACTTGGGCAAACCCATGATGAAATCCATGCCGATTTCTTCCCATTTCCACTTGGGAATATCCAGCGGATGCAGTCTCCCTGCGGGTTTCTGATGTTCGGCCTTCACTTGATGGCAAGTCAAGCATTGAGACACAAAATCTGCTATCTCCCTTTTCATGTTGGGCCACCAAAAGGTCCTTTTTATGTCTTAGTACATCTTAGTGGCTCTCGGATGGATTGTGTATCTCGATCGATGAGCTTCTTCAAGAATATTCTTCTTCAGCTCAGGACAGTCGGGCACACATGTCCGTTCATGCAATAGCAGTCTGCCATCAGGTGCCAGCTTGAAATCAAGTCTCTCGTCCAATTTGCTCTTTATCTCCACTAGTGAGGGATCTTCTTCTTGCAACTTTTTGATTTCAGGTAGCAAATCTGGATGTAAGCTCATATGAGATAGAATAATACACATGTTCTTCTCATCAGTGCTGATATCAAGCTCAGAGAATTTCTCCAACAGTTTCCATTCTTGTATCATGCAGTTGGCCAATATTGTTCTCGGCTTTCGACTAAGGGCATCAGCTACGGAATTACCCTTACCAGGATGGTACTATATAGTGAAGTCGAAATCCTTAAGATACTCGAGCCAACGCCTTTGCAGCATGTTTAGCTCCTTTTGGGAGAATAAGTACTTGAGACTTTTATGATCAGAGTATACAGTGAATTGTTCTCCGTAAAGATAGTACCTCCAAATCTTCAAGGCAAATACCACCGCGGCTAGTTCTAAGTCATGAACCGGGTAATTCTCTTCATGTTTCTTCAATTGACGGGAAGAGTATGCAATGACTCTTTCGTTCTGTATCAATACACATCCGAGGCCGATACCAGAAGCATCAATATATACCTCATATTTTTCTCCTTCAATTGGAAGAGATAAGACCGGTGCAGTAGTCAAGAGATCCTTCAAAGTCAGGAAACTCTTCTCACAATCTTCATTCCACTCATAAGGCACTTCCTTGCGAGTCAATCTGGTAAGAGGAACAGCAATCTTGGATAAGTCCTTGATGAAACGCCGGTAGTAACCAGCTAAACCCAAGAAGCTACGAATCTCCGTTGCATTCGTCGGTCGTTCCCAGTTTTGCACGGCTTTGACCTTTGCAGGATCAAAAGCAATCCCATCCTTTGAGATAACATGTCCTAAGAAGGACACTTCCTCCATCCAGAACTGGCATTTGCTGAATTTTGCGTATAACTTATTGTCTCGCAATATTTGTAATGCCTTCTTGAGATGTTCCTCATGATCTTCTTCAGTCTTTGAATAGATCAACATATCGTCAATGAAGACCACAATAAATTGGTCTAAATAAGGCCGGTAAATGCTATTCATTAACTGCATGAAAGTTGCAGGGGCATTAGTTAGTCCAAAAGGCATAACAGTAAATTCGTAATGCCCATACCTGCTTCGAAAAATAGTTTTGTAAATATCTTCTTCCTTGATCTGCAATTGGTGATAACCAGACCGAAGATCTATTTTGGAGAAATACTTTGTTCCTGATAATTGGTCGAATAGCTCATCAATTCTCGGCAGTGGGTACTTGTTCTTGATTGTAAGATGATTTAACTGCCGGTAATCAATGCATAATCTTAATGTGCCATCCTTCTTTTTAACAAAGAGCACCGGTGCCCCCCAGGGGGAAGTACTCGGCCTAATGAATCCTTTCTTCAGTAAATCCATCAACTGCTCCTTCAGTTCTTTTAGTTCCACAGGAGACATTCTGTAGGGTGATTTAGAAATAGGACTGGCATCCGGAACAATATCAATTGTGAATGACACTTCTCTTTCCAAGGGTAAACCATGCAATTCGTCTGGAAATACATCGGAGAAGTCCCGAGTCACTCGGATGTCTTCAATCATTGTCTTCTCGACTTCTGTGGTAGTTACAAAAGCTAAGAAAGCCATACATCCTCTATTCACTAGTTTACTAGCTCGGAGAGCTGAGATAAGTAGGGATTTATCCCGAGGTTTGATATAAACTAACTCGGGATAGTCCACAAAAGTTATCTTGCCATGCCGACAATCTACCGTTGCTTGGTAGGTCGATAACCAGCCAGCTCCCAATATGACATCATAATATTCCATATCAAGACATATCAGGTCGGCTGGTAGATTATTACCTTGAACCATAACCTCACAACTTGGGTAGTGATGCGTAATATCCGATTTGTTTCCAAGAGGTGTGATAGAATTAAATCTAACCATTCAGGTTCTTTAGAAAATGAGGCAGTAAATTTCTTGGAAACAAACGAATGAGTTGCTCCAGTATCAAATAGAACTCTAGCAGGTTTAGAGCAAACAGTCAATGTACCTTCCACGATTCCTCCTTCCATAGGTTCCGTCCCTTGAATAGCTTGCAGATGGCGTTACTTTTTGACTGGACGCTTCTCGTCCTTGTTGACTTGTTCCTTCATTAAGGGGCAATCGGGAATTCGATGCTCTTGACTCCCACATCGGAGACATGTTAGGGTGCTAGGCCCGGATATAGAGGGGGGTGAATGTATCCTTCTATGTATAATGGCCAAATAAAAACTTGGATGCTAGAGATAGACACAGAATAGAACCAATTCGATTCAACTCAAATACAAACACTTGGAGCGTGCCTATTCAAGCATCTAGCGGAAGCAAAGCAAATAATCAAACCACTGCACAATAGATTTTTAGGTGGTTCGGTCCACAGACCTACATTCACCCCTCACTCCAAACCGGAGTGAGGCTTCACTAGCAAATGCTAGAACCAAGCAGACTCAGTCTGTAAACAGTTGCTGCCACACAGCTTGTGTGACGACCCGAGGATCCGAGTACCGGAAAGGAACCGGCGCGTCTCGAATCTCGGCCCGCCAACCCACGAGCCCGAAGACTCGGAAGGGTAGAAAGGAGTGGTGTGGGGTATAAGAGAAGCTGCAACGTCCACAGAGATAGCACAATAATCAAAAAGGAAAAGCACATAATAATATAAATAAATCAAACTGCTACAAGGTGCACAGTGTCTCATGTCCAAAAGAAAGTACAGTCAACAGGAAAGAAAGTACAACTACACGGGGCATCCCCCGGCGTACAACAACACGGGGCATCCCCCGGAGTACAACTACGCGGGGCATCCCCCGGCTCTGGCAGACTGGCAACTAACCCTGGCTGGAAGACCCACGCTGAAACTCGGCCACGCCTCCCGCCGACCCCGCCTCACCTGAAGAGCAGGGGTGAGCCTCATCTCATTGGCCCAGTAGGGATCCCGCGAATCCCCACCTCGCACGGAAAACGAGGAAGAAGAAGACAACCCTACCAACCGAGAGTACGGTAGAACCGACAAGCTAAAGTAAATAAACGGAAAAAGTCATCTACTCTAACAGTACCGTAGTACGGAACCTCGGCCCAACAAAACACGAGTCCACGCCTGCCAGTGAACAGGAGCACCATCCACAAGAAGAACGACCAGATGCGTCCCCTCACGTCTTACACCGCGTCACAAGTGTCTAGCTACAACGCCCCGGGCGTGAGACTCAGACACGCAACAAGTACCACACAACAAGGACTAGCTGGGGTCGCACTCGTCAGTGCGTGTCCCAACCCCCCAACTACGTGTGCACACACAGACCATCTGCTCTAGGTCGGGTCCTCTAGCTGGTTTTCCCCCCCACCGGACTCTGGTGGCAAAGGCAAGGGGCCCTACGGTAACCAGCCTAAAAACCGCGTCACACTGGGTCTCACTCTCCACCACTCCCAGGTGGGTCCGCACCCGCGTGCGCTAGAAGCTACGACTAGTGGACAGGTCACTGGAAGTAAGGACTAATCCACGGAAACCACCGATCAAACCCTAGCACAGACTCTCGATGATCCTACGGTAGGTACGGAAGCCGGGGACACGCATGAGGTCCGACCGTCCCTCAAGTCACGCGGCACTCCTACCGAGGTAACTAATTCTCCGAGGAACCCCGGGCACCCCTGTGGCTCTCACTGGGTGCCCACGGCATCCCTAGGGCCACACGCCACAACCGGGTCCATAACTCATCCAACCGGAGGTCACGCTACCCGCAAAATGCGGTTCGGGGAAGGGAAAGGTCGCGCTAGGTATCCCTAGCACGACACCGAAGAACGCGCTAGCTTTGGCTAGCGTGATCTTCCATGTCACGCTGCCCAAGGCTAGCACGTTCAATCTGAACGCGCTGGCCTTGGATAGCGCAATCTGGAGATTACGCTACCCGAACCAAGCGCGTTCCCCACCGCCTTACTGTTCGTCTTCTCCGACGGACACGCTCGGACGACACAGCGCGTTCATCAAGAACGCGCCACTGGACTATAGAGCGACATCGGGCCGAGCCCGGTTCGCGAACTACGGCCGGAAATCACAAAACCACGCCCATTCACCCCCTTTGGTGAAGGGAAAACAATGGGGAATCACCCCACAACGACCTAGCATGCATCTAGAGCCCCCAAATCGATCAAAAACCCCACGAATCGACGGATCTGGCGCTCAAACCCCAAGCATGGAAATAACCCTCCCGGCATGAATCTAGCCCCTCTCGGCCTCTCCACGGCCTAGAAATCACGGGGAATGCTAGAAAGAGGGTAAGGATTCGTCCCCCTACCTCAAGGAAGCTCGAAATCCACCGAATCGCCGCCGATCTTCAAATCTAGCTCAACCACGAACTCCACATCCGCGCGCCAATGGGGGCACCGCCGCGATCCTCTCGCCGCCGCCGTCGTCACCGCGCTGCCGCCAAGGTCCACCACCCGTCGCCGGAGGGGAAGGGGCCGCCGCGAGGTTCCAACGGGCAAGGAGGGGAAAAAGGGGAGGTGACCGTTGCGCGCTCACGGGAGGGGAAAGAAGGAAGAAGAAAAAGGGAAGAAAAAGAAAAAGAAAAAGGCTTTAAATAGAAAATCCGAAAAATGCCAAAAATACCAAAAAATAGAAAAATACACCTCCTCGACCGTCTCGACGCGTTGATCGCAACGGTACCACTCGCGGGCTGGTGAACGACCCGGTTCACCCGCTATAGGGTTCCGAAGGACTCGCCGAAACCCGTACGCGGAAATCGGAAAACGCGCACTGAAAAGCCGCGGACACACTCCGGGCCTCCGAAACGACTCCGGATCGCGCCGATCCGAACATAAAAGATGTCCGAAACGAAATTTCGGACATAACAGGGTCAAACACCCTGACAAACCAGATCCTGGACCCATAACGAAGGATCCGAAAGATCCGGGACATTACAGCCCTCCCCCCTTAAACGAATTTCATCCTCGAAATTCAAGGACAAGGCATAAGGACGGGGGAAAGACTCACACAAACAAATAAGGATACAACTCCCGTATCTCGTCCTCACGCTCCCAAGATTACCACCTTAACCAGAGGAATAACCTTGTTCCGCAGGCGCTGCTCGCGTCGATCCTCAATGCGAACAGGAAATTCCGGAAGGGACAGATCTGGGGTCACCTCAGGCCAAACGGCATCCTCGAGAACATGAGAATCATCGGGCATGTACTTCCGAAGCATCGACACGTGGAACACATCATGCACGGCGGAAAGCTCCGGAGGTAGCTGCAACCGATAAGCAACTTCCCCAACACGCTCAACGATGGGAAAGGGACGAATGTAGCGGGGACTCAGCTTCCCACGCCTACCGAAGCGCATCACGCCCTTCATGGGAGACACTCTCAAGAAAACTCGATCTCCCACAGCAAAGCTGAGGGGTCGCCTCCTCCGATCGGCATAACTCTTCTGCCGGCTCTGAGCTGCCAACATCTTCTGTCGAACGAGATGCACCACCTCAACGCACTGCTGCACCAAATCTGGTCCTGTCAAGGCACACTCGCCCACCTCGAACCAATCAAGCGGAGTCCGACAAGGTCGTCCATACAACGCCTCATAGGGAGCCATACTGATGCTCGAATGATAGCTGTTGTTGTAGGCAAACTCCACTAATGGCAGATGGTGGGTCCAACTCCCCTGCCACTCTAAGCAACACGCTCGCAGCATGTCCTCTAAAGTCTGGATGGTCCGCTCAGACTGACCGTCCGACTGAGGATGATAGGAGGAGCTGAATGCCAACTCGGTGCCTAGAGCCTTCTGGAAGCTCCTCCAGAATCCAGAAGTGAAACGGGGGTCACGATCGGACACGATAGAGATAGGAACTCCATGCAACGGGACGATCCTCTCCACATACAACCGAGCCAAACGCTGCACGCTCCAACTGACCTTGACCGGCAGCAATCGCGCCGTCTTCGTCAGTCTATCCACTAGCAACCAGATACTATCCTCCCCACTGGACGTCCTCGGTAATCCAACCACAAAATCAGTGGTCACATGGTCCCACTTCCAAGCAGGAATATCCAAGGGCTGAAGTGTGCCTCCTGGTCGCTGGTGCTCTGCCTTCACCTGTTGACATGTCAAACACTTGGCCACAAATTCTGCCACATCTCTCTTCATGCCAGGCCACCAAAACTGCCTCTTCAGGTTCTGGTACATCTTAGCCTATCCGGGGTGCACGGCATACCGACTCCCATGAGCCTCACGTAAAACCGTACGCCATACCTGCCCCTCGGTCGGAACGTACAACCTACCTCTGAATCTCACAGCTCCATCCTCACCAAACTCCACCTCGGCCATCGACAGAATACAGGGTAGCTCGGGGTCCGCTCGCTGGGCCTCAGTCACCTATCGATGCACCGCGGGCGTGACAGTCAGACTCGTAAGGACAGTCGAACCCTGGTCCTGCAGGACCTTGAGTCTAAAAGTCATGGTCGGAACCTGCTCCCAAAGCTTCCACTTCCTCAACAACATCTGACTGATCGTCACTCTTCTACTCAGAGCATCAGCCACGACATTCATCCTGCCAGGCTGATATGACAGAGTAACATCATAATCCTTCATGAACTCCATCCATCTCCTCTGTCTGAGGTTAAGGTCCTTCTGCGTGAACACATACCTCAAACTCTGGTGATCAGTGAAGAGCTCAAACCGCTCGCCGTACAAATAATGCCTCTAAATCATCAGAGCGAAGATCACCGCTGCCAACTTAAGATCATGAGTAGGGTATTTCGCCTCATGTGGCTTTAACTGCCACGATACATACGCCACAACTCTCCCATGCTGCATCAACACAGCACCGAGACCTACCCCGGAAGCATCTGTACATACCACAAAACCACCCGAGCGAGACGGCAACACCAAAACTGGAGCAGTGGTCAGCAATCTCTTCAGCTCCACAAAGCTCCGCTCACAGTCCTCTGTCCAGACGAACGGCACCTCCTTCCGCGTAAGTCTGGTCATCGGGGTCGCAATACGGGAGAAATCCTGAATAAACCTCCGATAATAGCCTGCAAGCCCCAAGAAGCTCCGAATCTCCGTGACAGAACTCGGCCTCGGCCACTGAACCACAGCCTCGACCTTAGCCGGGTCCACGGAAACACCCTCACCAGAAATCACGTGCCCCAAAAAGTGCACCTCACGAAGCCAGAACTCGCACTTGCTGAGCTTCGCATACAACTGGTGATCGCGCAGGGTCTGCAATACCGCTCTCAAATGATGTACATGCTCCTCAGCAGACCGCGAATATACAAGGATATCATCCACAAACACGACCACAAACTGGTCCAAGTACAGACGAAACACCCTATGCATCAAGTCCATGAATGCTGCGGGGGCATTGGTGTGCCCGAACGGCATCACCAATAACTCATAATGCCCATACCTCGACCGAAACGCCGTCTTCTCCACGTCCGACTCTCGGATCCGCAGCTAGTAATAACCCGATCTCAAATCGATCCTCGAAAACACCTGGGCCGACTGAAGCTGATCGAACAAGTCATCAATCCGCGGCAACGGATACCTATTCTTAACAGTCACCTGGTTTAACTGACGGTAGTCGATGCACAGCCTCAAACTACCATCATTCTTCTTCACAAACAATATCGGCGCACCCCACGGGGAATAACTAGGACGAATATACCCCTTGGCCAGCAACTCCTGCAACTGCGCCTTCAGCTCTCGCAACTCAGCAGGCGCCATCCGATAAGGGGCCTTCGACATAGGCGCCGTACCCGGCACCACCTCAATCACGAAATCAATCTCTCGCTGCGGTGGCAACCCTGGTAGCTCCTCGGGGAAAACATCAGAAAACTCGCACACGACAGGAATGTCCTCTACCTCAGGGCCCTGCCGCTCGACCAAAACCACGGATGCGAGAAAACCCTAACAACTTGCATCAAGTAAACGATGCGCACGGAAAGCCAAAATAAGCAAGCGGGAAGAGGAAGACCGAATACCTTGAAAATAGAAGGTGGGTCCACGGGGCTGTCGGAAGTAGACCTTCTTCGAGCCACAATCCACCAAGGCATGATGAGCCTCGAGCCAATCCATGCCAAAAATCACATCGAAGTCCTGAAGCGGTAACGCGTAGAGTCTAACCGGCAAGTTCCGCCCTTCCACCCACACAGGTACCTTCTCAAGGCAGTACGGGGTGATCATGAAGTCACCGGTAGGCAACTCTACCGCCAAGTCACAGGACACCTCGGTCACCGAGTCCTCCACGCTCTGAGCGAAAACCTCCGAGATGAACGAATGAGAAGCACCTGAATCGAACAAAACACGAGCCGCACAACCCAAAATCGAGAGGGTACCTTCCACCAAATGCGATGCCTCAGCCTCCGCCCTGGTCAGATGAGTCACTCTGCCTCGGGATCTCTGCCCACCCCCAGTAGCTGACCGTGCCAACTGAGGGAGCTGTCCCTGCTGCTGGTACTGCTGTGGCTGTGCTGACGACTGCTGGGGCCGAAACTACTGCTGCTGCTGAAACTCGTGCGGCTGGCGCGGTCTCTGCGGACAGTCACGTGCCATGTGCCCTGGCTGGTCGCACCTGAAGCAAATCACGGGTGCCGAACACGGTCTGCCTGGATGAGAACCACCGCACCTGGGATAGCCATCCCGCGAACTAGTCATCAAACCCTGACGCTGAAAAGCCACCGGCTGCTGAACACTGCCCAACGACTCCCGCCCCGACTCCTTACGATCCTGACGCCTCTTGCTAAAACCAGCTTCCTTAAGCAACTTCTTAAGCTTCGACTTGAAGGATGAACCTGGCGCAGGAGCCGCAGTCTGCGTCACCACTGATCCGCCTGTTGAGAGCTGGACGGTACTTTGCTGTTGTATCCCTGCTGGCTGGCTGAAACCTGCCTGCACCTGACTAGTACTGCCCTGCCCTCGAACCTTATGCAAATCTCTCTCCAGCGCTGCCGCTGCCTTACATGCCGCGTCCAAACTGGTCAAACCCGACGCAAGAAGATGGTGCCTCAACTCTAGCCTCAGACCACCAACAAACTGATCGATCTTCACCTCCTCGTCCGCCATGATATGAGGAGCATAACGGCCCAACTCGATAAACCTGGCACGGTACTCCATCACCGTCATGTCACCCTAAGTCAGCTCCATGAACTCTCACAACCTCTGCGACCTGACAAAAGACGGACAGAAGGCACGCTCGAACGTCGTGACGAACTCCTGCCACACGATCTACCGAAGAGGACGAGATCGGAACACTGAACCCCACTCCGATGTCCACCAAGTACGGGCCGATCCCTGAAGACGATGAGTGGCCAGCGCCACCTGCTCCTCCTCGGGACACTCCATCGCACTGAAAATCCGCTGCACATCATCCAGCCACTCTCTGGCCCCCTCAGGATCTGACTGCCCACCAAAAGAAGGAGGCTGATACAACAAAAACTCCTTCAGCACACGACCGCGACCACCTCGAGCCTGATCCTCACCAGCTTCGCCACCCTGCTGCTGATGACCTCCCTACTGCTGACCTCCCTGCCGCTGCTGAAACACATACTCAAACATGCCTCGGAAGAAATCGTCCATCCCTGGAGCTCTCACATCTCTAGATACACCCTCAGAAATTGAAGCCCTGCTCTGCTCCTCTGGACCACCACTAGACTCTCCCTGCTGGGCACGAGTCCTCCTCCGTGGCGCCACAACACACCTGGCATCAAGAAAAAGCACCGGAAATCAATAAAACACACGACCCTAAGCCAGTCGCCGACTGTACAGGACATTCATGGACCTTATGGACCACTACAATTCGTTCCAAGTTTCGATATACCTCCACATCCTCGCTCTGATACCAGCTGTGACGACCCGAGGATCCGAGTACCGGAAAGGAACCGGCGCGTCTCGAATCTTGGCCCGCCAACCCACGAGCCCGAAGACTCGGAAGGGTAGAAAGGAGTGGTGTGGGGTATAAGAGAAGCTGCAACATCCACAGAGATAGCACAATAATCAAAAAGGAAAAGCACATAATAATTTAAATAAATCAAACTGCTACAAGGTCCACAGTGTCTCATGTCCAAAAGAAAGTACAGTCAACAGGAAAGAAAGTATAACTACACAGGGCATCCCTCGGCGTACAACAACACGGGACATCCCCCGGACTACAACTACGTGGGGCATCCCCCGGCTCTGGCAGACTGGCAACTAACCCTGGCTGGAAGACCCACGCTGAAACTCGGCCGCGCCTCCCGCCGACCCCGCCTCACCTGAAGAGCAGGGGTGAGCCTCATCTCATTGGCCCAGTAGGGATCCCGCGAATCCCCACCTCGCACGGAAAATGAGGAAGAAGAAGACAACCCTACCAACCGAGAGTACGGTAGAACCGACAAGCTAAAGTAAATAAATGAAAAAAGTCATCTACTCTAACAGTACCGTAGTACGGAACCTCGGTCCAACAAAACATGAGTCCACACCTGCCAGTGAACAAGAGCACCATCCACAAGAAGAACGACCGGATGCGTCCCCTGACGTCTTACACCGCGTCACAAGTGTCTAGCTACAACGCCCCGGGCGTGAGACTCAGACACGCAACAAGTACCACACAACAAGGACTAGCTGGGGTCGCACTCGTCAGTGCGTGTCCCAAGCCCCCAACTACGTGTGCACACACAGACCATCTGCTCTAGGTCGGGTCCTCTAGCTGGTTTTCCCCCCACCGGACTCTGGTGGCAAAGGCAAGGGGCCCTACGGTAACCAGCCTAAAAACCGCGTCACACTGGGTCTCGCTCTCTACCACTCCCAGGTGGGTCCGCACCCGCGTGCGCAAGAAGCTACGACTAGTGGACAGGTCACTGGAAGTAAGGACTAATCCACGGAAACCACCGATCAAACCCTAGCACAGACTCTCGATGATCCTACGGTAGGTACGGAAGTCGGGGACACGCATGAGGTCCGACCGTCCCTCAAGTCACGCGGCACTCCTATCGAGGTAACTGATTCTCCGAGGAACCCCGGGCGCCCCTGTGGCTCTCACTGGGTGCCCACGGCATCCCTAGGGCCACACGCCACAACCGGGTCCATAACTCATCCAACCGGAGGTCACGCTACCCGCAAAACGCGGTTCGGGGAAGGGAAAGGTCGTGCTAGGTATATATCCCTAGCGCGACACCGAAGAACGCGCTAGCTTTGGCTAGCGTGATCTTCCATGTCGCGCTGCCCAAGGCTAGCGCGTTCAATCTGAACGCGCTGGCCTTGGATAGCACGATCTGGAGATCGCGCTACCCGAACCAGGCGCGTTCCCCACCGCCTTACTGTTCATCTTCTCCGACGGACACGCTCGGACGACACAACGCGTTCATCAAGAACGCGCCACTGGACTATAGCGCGACATCGGGCCGAGCCCGATTCGTGAACTACGGCTGGAAATCACAAAACCACGCCCATTCACCCCCTTTGGGGAAGGGAAAAAATGGGGAATCACCCCACAACGACCTAGCATGCATCTAGAGCCCCCAAATCGATCAAAAACCCCACAAATCGACGGATCCGGCGCTCATACCCCAAACATGGAAATAACCCTCCCGGCATGAATCTAGCCCCTCTCGGCCTCTCCACGGCCTAGAAATCACGGGGAATGCTAGAAAGAGGGTAAGGATTCGTCCCCCTACCTCAAGGAAGCTCGAAATCCACCGAATCGCCGCCGATCTTCAAATCTAGCTCAACCACGAACTCCACATCCACGCGCCAATGGGGGCACCCCCGCGATCCTCTCGCCGCCGCCGTCGTCACCGCGCTGCCGCCAAGGTCCACCACCCATCGTCGGAGGGGAAGGGGCCGCCGCGAGGTTCCAACGGGCAAGGAGGGGAAAAAGGGGAGGTGACCGTTGCGCGCTCACGGGAGGGGAAAGAAGGAAGAAGAAAAAGGGAAGAAAAAGTAAAAGAAAAAGGCTTTAAATAGAAAATCCGAAAAATGCCAAAAATATCGAAAAATAGAAAAATACACCTCCTCGACCGTCTCGACGCGTTGATCGCAACGGTACCACTCGCGGGCTGGTGAACAACCCGGTTCACCCGCTACAGGGTTCCGAAGGACTCGCCGAAACCCGTACGCGGAAATTGAAAAACGCGCATGGAAAAGCCGCGGACACACTCCGGGCCTACGAAACGACTCCGGATCACGCCGATCCGAACACGAAAGATGTCCGAAATGAAATTTCGGACATAACAGGGTCGAACACCCTGACAAACCATATCCGGGACCCATAACGAAGGATCCGAAAGATCCGGGACATTACAGCTTGACCAGGGGAACAACCTCCCCTCTTCCTCCAAACAGGAGGGACACCCCAAGTGACTCCCAGCCACATGGAAACCAGAGACCGAAGTCTCTCTTCCTCCAGACCAGGAGGGAACCAACCAGTGACTTCCAGTCACCAGCAAACCAGAGGTCGAGGACCTCTCTTCCTCCAAACCGGAGGGACCCCTAGACTTGCAATCCACAAGCCCAGAATCGGAGATCAGATCTCCCTTCTCCTGAGTCCACAGGAGGAACCCGACCTCAGTCCAGAGGATCGGAAGAACAAAGATAATCAGAAAACAAAGGAAAATAATAAAGGAAAATAACACAGCAATCAGAAAGCTGTAAAAGATGAAAACACAGATATGGCTCTCAATAGAGCTGACTGGCCTGGATCTGATCCGCGGTCCAGTAGGAACAAGTCTTCAGATGAAGCTTCCCATCTCTCGTTCTCTCTTCTTCTTTCTCTTCCTTTTCTTCTCTGCTTCCTTCTCTCACTCGCGAGCTCTCTCTCTCTTTCTCTTTTTACTTCTGCTGCTTCTCTCACTCTGCCACTCTTCTTTTTCTTCTTCTTCTCTTCTCACTGGATCGAATACTCTCTGCTGCTCTCAGACTCGATGTATAGACTTTGCTCTTTTTCTATCGATCAACCTTCATCTAAAGACGAAGGCTCCATTATATACCAGCAGCAGCAGCAGCAGCAGCAGCAGGGCGCGTGGCTTCCACGTTTTCCCGCCCAAGGAATTTGCTAGAACTGAGGCAGCTTCATCCACGTGTCAGCATCTTCATACCTCGTCCTCCTGGGATCACGAGCCAGGTAATCAATCTCGGTAAGAATCCCTGTCAGACATAGCATTGAATAATTCATCAGTTTAAGTTTGAACACCCTGTACAGACTCTATTAACGCAAAGCATTGTATAGACTTCAGAGATCAATATAGCAAGTGTGTACAGAGTGAGGGAGTGTATAGACTTAGCAGTCTAGGCCTCTAAAAATGAGTGTATAGACTTGTAACTCTTCATGAGATCTCAATGTATAGACTCAACCAATGTATATAGTTGAAGATCTAACAATCGAGTGTATAGAGTTAGTTATGTGAGCATGCATTGTATAGACTTCACACATGAAGACATCCGCTGTTTAGACTTGAATAACATTCAGCAAAGCATAGACTTAGGCGTTCTGTTCAAAACAAAATCAATGTACAGACTTCATGCTGTATAGACTTGATGTTGATCAACAGACCTTTGAACATCAGCACAAGGCGTCAACGCTTCCATCGTGCAGCGTCGCCTCAGCTCCTCAGGCGAGATGCTCACGCCCTTGGCAACAGGCCAATGCGTCAACGCATCCAGTGTCAGCGTCGACGCAGTGAGCAAGACAGAAAGGTGTGCGTCTACGCAGTCAGCCAAGTGCGTCAACGCACTAAAGGCACACGACCCATGAAGACAGAGAAGCTGTACAGACTTGAAGAATAGTTCAGTGTATATACTTTGGCAAGGCAACGCCGGTAAAGTTCCTGATGTACATACTTTCAGAGCTGAACGTAGGTAAAGAACCCAATGTGCAGACTTGGAAGTGCAACGTAGGAATAGATGCCAATGTCTAGACTTTGGCAAACAACGATGTACAGACTTGCACAGTTCCAACTGAAGAATGTATAGACTTTACCTATTGAATGTGGCTGTACAGACTTGGAGAGTTGAACCCAATGTACAGACTTGTTGATATCAAATCGATGTACAGACTTGCAGATGCGAAGCCAATGTACAGACTTTATGATATGAAGCCAATGTCCAGACTTGAAGAGAAAACAAATGTATGGACTTTGACGGAGTGAGACCATGTTCAGACTTTGAAGATACACTGTGGATGTACATACTTGGAAGATCATGGAGTGTATAGACTTGAAAGTCTGAAGGCGATGTATAGACGTTAAGCTTGACACTCCAATGTATAGAGTTGAGGATTGGAAGGATGTATAGGGTTGAGCTAAACTGACTTTTGCAATGTGCAGACTCAGTTGGCCGGGCAGTGAACAGACTTAGAATTTTAATACCAGTGTGTAGACTTCAGTTAGAAGGTGCCCGATGTACAGACTTCTATGTGCTGTTGAACTATGTATGGACTTGGCTTGAGATGCTGCAAGAGACGGTGCAGGATGTATGGACTTGGAATCCAATGCACACGGCTGTACAGACTTTGAGGCTTAATGCAAAGGCCAGTGTACGGACTTCTAAATGCTGAAGCGTTGTATAGACTTTCATGAGATGCTAAAGTCTATTCAGACTTGACCAGTGAGACACTGATAGAGACGATGCAATGAGCAGACTTAATTCTGATGCATGCGATGTGCAGACTTTAACATAAGACGCTGCATGAGACGGTAGGCTGTACAGACTTGCAAAGTTCTGAATGAGACGATCGGCTGAAGGACCGATGTACAGACTCTGAATGTGAAGGCAGTCTGTATAGACTTGAATCGCTTGAAGCGATGTACAGACTTGGTGAGGCTCAAGCAGTGTACAGAGTTGAAGGTCTCACAATCAAGTGTATAGACTTAGGATATTAAGACCAATGTATAGACTTCAGCTTGAGACGCTCTTTAAGACGATGAGGTCTGTATAGACTTCTCATGAAAACCAGTGTTCAGACTTGAAAGTTCAATGCCACAATGTATAGACTTTGTCCAAGGAAACGAATGTATGGACTTGATGATCCACTATGGATTGGTTGTACAGACTTCAATAATCAAACAGGCTGCACAGACCACTGTATAGACTTTGCCACAATCTAATGAAGAGACTTGAAGAACCTGAACTGATGAGTCGACGCATCAGCTCAAGGCGTTGACGCACTACAGTGTGGACTTTACGCTGTACAGTCTTTGAAAGAGGACCGCTAAGGAGGCACCTAGCGTCAACGCATTACCCAAGCAGCGTGGATGCTGCAGATCAACTATTTCTTACTGCTACCTCTGAAGAGCCTTTACAGCGTCGACGCTGCAGTTCGATGGGTCGACGCTGCAGTATAAACTGCAGTCTTAAGAACAACAGTAACATGACTGAACATAATCAATTATGCAATGCCATATCAGAACATATGAAGAATTGCATTATGATCAGAAAGTGAATACTAGTATAAAGACACACAAAATGACTCACAGTGAATTCACACAAGATGACTCACAGTGAATAACTCACTTCAAAGGCCAATCATCAAAACCACCATTACAGCATTAAAACCATCATCAAAATCACATGGGCACAACAATCTCCCCCTTTTTGATGATGGCAACATGATGCAGTGAGTCAGTCTGATGACTCAAACTATTCTTCCCCTTTGACTTCATCAAAAAGAAAATAGTTTGAGAAATTAAAGCATGTATACAAATTCAGTCAATTTCCCCCCCTTGCAAGAACATTATTCCCCCCCTTTAAGAGTTTTAGCAAAAAGTCATTAGTTAGAGATGATCATAAGAAGCCAGCATGCAATGATTGAATGAAAGTCTCCCCCTTTGTGGCAAACAATCTCCCTCATTTGGTATAAATAAGATGAACCATGGGAGGGGGTAAGTGCAAAAATGCAGATGCAACAAGAAATACAATACTTCCCCCTAAGTATATGAATGCAAGGATAGAAATGATCTGAACACGATTCAGTATGACTAGGAATGCTCCCCCTGAATAAGTGGAATCTTATGAGATAGATGAGAAGGAGACCATAGGGGCAAACAAGGAGAAGTTCAGGTCAATGACCTAAGGAAGGTGAGCAGAAAGGTTCAAATAATCAGATTTACAAATAAGCTCCAAACAGAAATAATTCAGCAAGATTTTCAAGGAGATATCAATCTCATAAATCCAAAACATAATTTTTCAAAGTCTTCCATTATAGGGACTTATGAATGAGCCTTTTGAACAGCATGGTTTAAACATGATGTATGCAGAGTTTATCAATAAAATTCTGTATTGATATCTAAAACCATGTTTTAATAAAAATGAACCAAGCCCTCATATTTATCTTGATTGTCCTCCCTTTGTCTTACACAATCAAATTTATTGACTTCTTTCAGAATTACATGCACTAGTATTGAGATTAAGCAATTATGAAGTCATATTATTTTGTCTAGGGTTGTAGCAATTTGATTTTAGCATCAATATTCAGATATTTCAATTTATTCAACAATTTTCCATGCTACAAATTTTACGAGCACTCTAGTTCAGTGCACACATTGTAACTAGAGGATATACCTTGATCAGAGGCCAATATCCCTAAGCCCTTAGTGTGACTAACTGTCATGCTTTATGTGAACAGAGTTAGCATTTACACATCATGACACACTACAACTCATTTTTTAATGAGTGAGTTATATTTCTCAGTGTGCATGCCATTGCTCTGCCTGATTTTCAATGAATTTTATGCAGAGTTAACTAAGGCACCTCATGACACAGTCCTTTGGACATGTGTTTCTCAGTGACCAATGTCATTGCTCTGACAGATATTACCCTTTAAACATTTCAGAAAAATTCATTTGCTTCAAATCAATAATAGTTTCATGTACTTAATCAGTTGAAGTCATGTATTCAAAAGTGCAGATTTCAGAAGTTTTCAAGACACAGCATGAAACAGATGGTTAATGTTTATTAAACATGTTTCAGATATTTTTAAGAGATTTTAAAGTCAAACTCATTGAATACATTAAACTTAAACCACATGAGTTATTTCAGTCATTCATAAAAATGCATAATAGAAGATTTCTAGTTCAAGAGTTTTCAGATTTATGATCGAGATAGCCCATTGAAATCTTCATGAAGGACTGATAGAATTTTGAACCCAAATGATACCAATTGATAGGAGAAATACCAATTGTTAAGAGAGATTGTGAAGCTCAAAGTTTTCAGAATATGATTAAGATTTGTCAACAAAATCAGTAAGAGAGAATATGCAATGAGTTCTGACACATGTATGTATTTGACAACCTATATGCAATGCAATGACTCCCCCTCACAATATGCATTCAAACTCTCTTTTTGGCATTTTCAATATAGGGAGATGCAATGCACTATTTGTATGTAGGGACATGCAAAGTCTTAACATTGAATGCTATGCAAGGAAATGCAACTAACTCCCCCTTAAGACATGCAATGCTTGCACTGAAAACTGACCATATGATACCAAATGATTCATGCACATTCAGACTGCCCTATCAAGCAACATGACCCATGGTACTAGGCGGAGCACTTGGTCTAAAAGACCAGCTCTCACATAGTAAGGACCTCCGGACAGATTTCCCTGCCTTTTGGTAGCTTACCATTTGATATACCATCGAGGTCATGAATAACAAGGTAAAATCAACAGTCCTATATGCAATTCAGGTTTTTCAATGAGTTATGCAACAGACAGTTTTCAAACAGCATTCAAATGCAGTTCAGGTTTTTCAATGTACTATACATGCAAATCACATATATGCACTTCAGATGAGTAGAGTTCAGAGGCATCAATTCAGACAATGCAGATGAAGAATGATTATGCAAAAATAGATTTAGTATGTCATGCAGTAGATGAAACTAAGAATAGGATATGTAAGAATACATCAGACCAGATATGCAATGAGTTTCAAAATGGGAAATGCAGAGAGATTACCTGAAAAGTGTGAGAATGGGGTTTTTCATTCTTGAGTGTCTTGGATCATTACCCCTTTATTCCATCCAAGGCACGCCTGCTAGGCACCTTCCTATTTTCCACTAGCAGAAACCCAAGTGGTCTTGGGTCTTGCATAGTAATTAGCCCCTTTTGGGACTGACTGCATCTTTTTCTGTGTCAAATAGTCATCAGAGTTCATGATAAAATAGTTATGTATTGAGTGCCCAGACAGCCCACAGTAGTGGCATGAACTAGCATGTTTCTTGTTCCTCTTATGTATACCAGCATGAACTTGAGCATTATAAGAGTGAGCATGAGGGTTTCTGTTATTATTATGAAATTTTTTCTTTTCATGACCAGCTACCCTGTAAGCAGCAACTTAGTGGCATGGTCTTCTGCAATTTGAGCAAACAGGAGTTCTTTTAAAAACAAGTTTGTTCCTACCAAAAGCTTTGGAATTTCTATTCCTACCCAGGACATGCCAGCAGTCCTTGACTGCATGGCCATGCTTCCCACAATGGGAGCAGAAAGAGGACTTTCTTCTAAAAGAACTTGCCCAACATTCAGAGGCCTTGTGCCCAAGCTTGTTACAATTAAAACATTTCACATGCTGGTTCAAAGAAGCAGTTTTGTTTATATTAAAAGCATGTTGGTTAGCATAAGATTTAGCATGATGTGAGAGAGATTTTTTCTTTTCATTTGCAAACCAACATTGAGCAAAAATGTGGCCTAGTCTACCACAATGAGAGCATTCACTTTTCTTTGAATGAACAGCAGATTTTCTATCATGATATTTCCTAGCATTTATCATTTCAGCATTCAAATCATCCAGTTCGTTTATTTCACACTCATGCATCAGATGTCCAACTTTATGACAGTAATGGCATGACATTTTCCTTTTTGATGCATGTGAGTGTGTGTGAGGACTGTGATCAACATGCACTGATGAACCCTTTTCATTTATTTTCTGATTTACAGTTGTTTTCTGATTTTTATCCTCTTTTCCTATTTTCTTAGCCTTGTACTGACTTGGAGATGAAGTGGAAGACTTTTCCTGTTCAGAAGATTTAATGAAAACAGTTTTCAGCTTGGATTCATCAACCTTTTTCAACTTTTCAGTTTGTTTCTGATTCTTCTGAACATTTGGTTGTTTATTTTCTGAGGTTGTGGCTATATCAGATGCTTTGACAAAGGATGTCGTCAGCTTATTTTTAAAAACCTTTTTATTGACATTGTTGTAGCCCAACCCTTCCTTTTTGACATTTACTTTTGTTCCTAGCAATTTGTTCAGATTATCTTGCCCACAAACAAATTTAGACAAAGAGTTTTTTAAGTCTTGAATTTCATTTTCTAGTGAAGAAATGTGTAACTCATAACTGGCAATCTCTTGCTCACTGCAGTTCATAGCTTCATTCAAAACTTTGTTAGCAGTTTTATACTTCTCAATTTCATTTTTCAGATTGCTCAGTTTATCAGAATCTTCAATACAAATATTTTTTCCTCTTTCCAAAACTAGAAGTCTCTCTGACATAGTGGAGTTCAGCATTTTTAACTTCTCATTTTCTTCCTTAAGCTTGTCATTTTGAATTAACTCATTTATCAAGATCTGATCACCTGAGTTAGTTTCAAGTTTTCTTTTAGCCTTGAATTCCTTCAAATCTTTTTCCTTCTTTTCAATGTTTTTCTGTAATTCCACATTCACAAATTTGATGGCTTCAAGTTTTTCAGCAAGCAAGTTCTTCTCCTGCTTAAGTTTCTCTGATTCTTCTTCATCTTCTTTGGAGAGTTTTCTGAGAGATTCATCTTCAGATTTTAGCTTGTTTAGTTCAGAGTAAACACATTCAAGTTCCTTCTTCAGTTTTGCATTCTGATTTTTATACATATGATTATCAGACAGACATGCATCATGAAATTGCTTCGTACTTGAACAATTTTCACATGGAGAGCTAGAACTATCTACCCGAGTACCCTTCTTCAACTTTTTATACTGTTTTCTTAAGCTCTCATGTGACTCTAACAATTCAGCATATGCATTCTCCCAATCATCAAGAGAAAAATTCTCGAAGAGATTTACCTCATCATCATCATCTTCATTTTGGCTGCTGCTTTGACTGCTTCTGTCAGCCATCATGCAGCTTGTTTGATTTCCTTTCCCGGCTCTCTTCATCATCTCCAACATATCCCTTGCAGATCTGCAATCAAGGAAACATGAGTGAAAGGCTTTGTCAGTGGCTGCTTTCATCAGATTTATAGCTGTCTGATTCTCCTCATACATTGATTCGTGACTGTTAGTCCATTTGGACTTTTTCTTTGGTAGTTCATGAGGACCATGTGAAATTACTTTCCACAGGTCTGGATTCACTGATTTAACATAACTACGTAAAGCACTGTGCCACTGGTTGAAATCACAACCACTAAAGACGGGTGGACAAGCCATTGAAACAGATAGCCGATAGATTCAATGCAACAAGAATATTGATGCACTAAAACAAATTAGCACCTAAGACTGCAAGATCGATCTGCAGGTCGCTGGACCTTGTATGCAGACACCCGCTCTGATACCAACTGTTAGGGTGCTAGGCCCGGATACAGAGGGGGGTGAATGTATCCTTCTATGTATAATGGCCAAATAAAAACTTGGATGCTAGAGATAGACACAGAATAGAACCAATTCGATTCAACTCAAATACAAACACTTGGAGCGTGCCTATTCAAGCATCTAGCGGAAGCAAAGCAAACAATCAAACCACTGCACAATAGATTTTTAGGTGGTTCGGTCCACAGACCTACATCCACCCCTCACTCCCAACCGGAGTGAGGCTTCACTAGCAAATGCTAGAACCAAGCAGACTCAGTCTGCAAATAGTTGCTGCCACACAGCTTGACCAGGGCAACAACCTCCCCTCTTCCTCCAAATAGGAGGGACACCCCAAGTGACTCCCAGCCACTTGGAAACCAGAGACCGAAGTCTCTCTTCCTCCAGACTAGGAGGGAACCAACCAGTGACTTCCAGTCACCAGCAAATCAGAGGTCGAGGACCTCTCTTCCTCCCAACCGGAGGGACCCCTGGACTTGCAATCTACAAGCCCAGAACCGGAGATCAGATCTCCCTTCTCCTGAGTCCACAGGAGGAACCCGACCTCAGTCCAGAGGATCGGAAGAACAAAGATAATCAGAAAACAAAGGAAAACAATAAATGAAAATAACACAGCAATCAGAAAGCTGTAAAAGATGAAAACACAGATATGGCTCTCAATGGAGCTGACTGGCCTGGATCTGATCCGCGGTCCAGTAGGAACAAGTCTTCAGATGAAGCTTCCCATCTCTCGTTCTCTCTTCTTCTTTATCTTCCTTTTCTTCTCTGCTTCCTTCTCTCACTCGCGAGCTCTCTCTCTCTTTCTCTTTTTACTTCTGTTGCTTCTCTCACTCTGCCACTCTTCTTTTTCTTCTTCTTCTCTTCTCACTGGATCGAATACTCTCTGCTGCTCTCAGACTCGATGTATAGACTTTGCTCTTTTTCTATCGATCAACCTTCATCTGAAGACGAAGGCTCCATTATATACCAGCAGCAGCAGCAGTAGGGCGCGTGGCTTCCACGTTTTCCCGCCCAAGGAATTTGCTAGAACCGAGGCAGCTTCATCCACGTGTCAGCATCTTCATACCTCGTCCTCCTGGGATCACGAGCCAGGTCATCAATCTGGGTAAGAATCCCTGTCAGACATAGCATTGAATAATTCATCAGTTTAAGTTTGAACACCCTGTACAGACTCTGTTAACGCAAAGCATTGTATAGACTTCAGAGATCAATATAGCAAGTGTGTACAGAGTGAGGGAGTGTATATACTTAGTAGTCTAGGCCTCTAACAACGAGTGTATAGACTTGCAACTCTTCATGAGATCTCAGTGTATAGACTCAACCAATGTATATAGTTGAAGATCTAACAATCGAGTGTATAGAGTTAGTTATGTGAGCATGCATTGTATAGACTTCACACATGAAGACATCCGCTATTTAGACTTGAATAACATTCAGCAAAGCATAGACTTAGGCGTTCTGTTCAAAACAAAACCAATGTACAGACTTCATGCTGTACAGACTTGATGTGGATCAACAGACCTTTGAACATCAGCACAAGGCGTCAACACTTCCATCGTGCAGCGTCGCCTTAGCTCCTCAGGCGAGATGCTCACGCCCTTGGCAACAAGCCAATGCGTCAACTCATCCAGTGTCAGCGTCGACGCAGTGAGCAAGATAGAAAGGTGTGCGTCTACGTAGTCAGCCAAGTGCGTCAACGCACTAAAGGCACACGACCCATGAAGACAGAGAAGCTGTACAGACTTGAAGAATAGTTTAGTGTATATACTTTGGCAAGGCAACGACGGTAAAGTTCCTGATGTACATACTTTCAGAGCTGAACGTAGGTAAAGAACGCAATGTGCAGACTTGGAAGTGCAACGTAGGAATAGATGCCAATGTCTAGACTTTGGCAAACAACGTTGTACAGACTTGCACAGTTCCAGCTGAAGAATGTATAGACTTTACCTATTGAATGTGGCTGTACAGACTTGGAGAGTTGAACCCAATGTACAGACTTGTTGATATCAAACCGATGTACAGACTTGCAGATGCGAAGCCAATGTACAGACTTTATGATATGAAGCCAATGTCCAGACTTGAAGAGAAAACAAATGTATGGACTTTGACGGAGTGAGACAATGTTCAAACTTTGAAGATACACTGTGGATGTACATACTGGGAAGATCATGGAGTGTATAGACTTGAAAGTCTGAAGGCGATGTATAGACGTTAAGCTTGACACTCCAATGTATAGAGTTGAGGATTGGAAGGATGTATAGGGTTGAGCTGAACTGACTTTTGCAATATGCAGACTTAGTTGGTCGGGCAGTGAACAGACTTAGAATTTTAATACCAGTGTGTAGACTTCAGTTAGAAGGTGCCCGATGTACAGACTTCTAAGTGTTGTTGAACTATGTATGGACTTGGCTTGAGATGCTGCAAGAGACGGTGCAGGATGTATAGACTTGGAATCCAATGCACACGGCTGTACAGACTTTGAGGCTTAATGCAAAGGCCAGTGTACAGACTTCTAAATGCTGAAGCGTTGTATAGACTTTCATGAGATGCTAAAGTCTATTCAGACTTGACCAGTGAGACACTGATAGAGACGATGCAATGAGCAGACTTAATTCTGATGCATGCGATGTGCAGACTTTAACATAAGATGCTGCATGAGACGGTAGGCTGTACAGACTTGAAAAGTTCTGAATGAGACGATCGGCTGAAGGACCGATGTACAGACTCTGGATATGAAGGCAGTCTGTATAGACTTGAATCGCTTGAAGCGATGTACAGACTTGGTGAGGCTCAAGCAGTGTACAGAGTTGAAGGTCTCACAATCAAGTGTATAGACTTAGGATATTAAGACCAATGTATAGACTTCAGCTTGAGACGCTCTTTAAGATGATGAGGTCTGTATAGACTTCTCATGAAAACCAGTGTTCAGACTTGAAAGTTCAATGCCACAATGTATAGACTTTGTCTAAGGAAACTAATGTATGGACTTGATGATCCACTATGGATTGGCTGTACAGACTTCAATAATCAAACAGGCTGCACAGACCACTTTATAGACTTTGCCACAGTCTAATGAAGAGACTTGAAGAACCTGAACTGATGAGTCGACGCATCAGCTCAAGGCGTTGACGCACTACAGTGTGGACTTCACGTTGTACAGTCTTTGAAAGAGGACCGTTAAGGAGGCACCTAGCGTCAATGCATTGCCCAAGCAGCGTGGACGCAGCAGATCAACTATTTCTTACTGCTACCTCTGAAGAGCCTTTGCAGCGTCGACGCTGCAGTTCGATGGGTCGACGCTGCAGTATAAACTACAGTCTTAAGAACAACAGTAACATGACTGAACATAATCAATTATGCAATGCCATATCAGAACATATGAAGAATTGCATTATGATCAGAAAATGAATACTAGCATAAAGACTCACACAAAATGACTCACAGTGAATTCACACAAGATGACTCACAGTGAATAACTCACTTCAAAGGCCAATCATCAAAACCACCATTACAGCATTAAAACCATCATCAAAATCACATGGGCACAACAAGACACGCTCCCAGTTTCCTCCAGCACTCCTCGGTCTTATGACCAGCTTTTTCGCAATATTTGCAAATCTCCTTAGTAGGTGCAATATCGGAGAAGGGCTTGTTGTTGATAGTGAGGAACGGCTTGTGACTTTTTTGGGATCTCTTCTCCTTGGAAGACTCGCCTCCATTAAAGACCCGCTTCTTGCCAAATGATGGTTTGAAGCTTCCTGGACTTGTAACATGTTCCTTCTTGTCCTTGCCTCGAATCCTTTCAGAAAATTCGGTGGCGTCTTCCAGCAGCTGAGCACGACGAACCATTTCCGAGTAGACTTGGATGTCCATCGGTGCAAGCTGGGTAATATACTGGGGCTGTAGCCCGTTGAAAAATCTCCTCGCCTTCATCTTTTCCGTACACACCAAGTGAGGTGCATAAAGGGAAAGCCTTGAGAATTGGGCCTCATATTCAGCTACCTTCCGGGTCCATTGCTTTAATGCAGCAAATTCCGTGGCCTTCTTCTCTTGCACACGGTCCGAGAAATACTTGTTGTTGAAATGCTCAACAAATTCCGTCCATGTGACATGATTGTCGGGCAGTGTTGCTTCCACGGACTCCCACCAGCATCAAGCGTCCCGTTCTAGTTGAAATGTAGCCAATAGAACCTTCTCTGTATCCGTACATTGCATTACACGGAAGATCCTCTCAATTTCCTTCAGCCAATTCTCGGCATCATCGGGGTCCACCGAACCCGTGAATCTTGGTGGGTTCATGTTACAAAAATCCCGGTGAAGGTCACCAGCTCCACGGTGAGCACCGCCAACACCGCCTTGCGCCACTTGCTGTAGCGCCTGCGTAAGTCCCTGCACAGTGCGCTGCATCTCACGCCATTGTGCTCTTTCAGCGGCCATAATCCTACAAAAGAATTAAGGTGTAATAAATATTGGGTTTCGTTATTATGGGGTCAATTGTCATTGTTAAACTTAACCCTTGGCTTTACCCATCTCACCAGGTAAGATCTAAACCTATCCATAGATAATTCTATTAGACATTTATATCTTTGGACTCAGGTTTTTACCTAGGAAATTAAAATCCTAGGCTCTGATACCAAGAAAGCTGTCACATCCCGAGCGCGGAAGCTTACCCGTGGCGCGACAGTTTTATATAGAACCAAAGCAAGCTAGAAAATTAAAGAATTTCTTCCTTAGACAATTATAAGAGTGCGTAAATATCTAAGTTTAACTTGAATTTAATACAAATGGTTCGAGCTAACAATTGTCGAATACACATATCCTTTATTGGTTTTGACTGACATGCTAGAGAATATAACTGACATTAGGGTACAAATTAACACCAACAACGGAATTACAATAACACAATTGATAACAATTGGTGACTCTATCTCCACACTCATCACTCAGATTCATTCCCCTCCGAGTTCTGGTCGATATCCAAATCACCTGAAAGGTTAGAAAACGACTAGATGAGCGAATCGCTCAGTAGGATTTACATCTCAAGTTTTAACATGCTTTAAGTAAATTATGAGTTCATTTAAGATAAGTGATCAATGCATGTAGACATGTAGATATCAAGGAATTGTACAATCGACGAGCGCAGGATTACAATTGAGAGCGTATAGAATTCAGTCTTCGAGCAAAAGCAGCAAGTAGTATCAAGCACGTGATAACTAAGGAATAACAAATGGGAATTCAAAAGCAGTAGCAACAAGTGATATTAAGCACGTGATAATTGAGGAATAACAATTGGAATTCAAACAATAGTAAGCAAGGAAATTCCAAGCATGTGTAGCAAGAATTGGCTATTTATCAATTTATTCAAATAAATACTTTTACCCTTCTACGGGTCTCAACCAATTAATCAAGTACATATCACGAGAATGAGTGGAATGCCTAAAGTCTAGCAAGCAAGTACTCCGGTGTAATGCTAAACACCGTGGTTAATAAACTCCCATGGGCACAAGTACCTTCAGGTGCTCCTCCCAGGACCAGACCGGGCCCTATATGCACAGCATTAGTCATGTTTTCGACATCCACTCTCATTTATAGCCAATATGGAATTTCAAGGCTTGACCAGTAGGAATATAAGGTGGATTTGGAATGGAATCCAAAAGAGCGAATTTATTGTACTAGGGTAAAACCAATGACGGATAACACACAGAAAACTGTGCGAGATTGGTACCTAGTAGAACACTTAACGTTTTCAGAAACGACACCCTAATTAGAATGCACTTCTTGGAATTTCACATGGATTTTTAGTGAATTGGCGCCTTGGGGTTGACTAGTCCTCTAAATTATATATATATTTAAATTGGCGCCTCCCCTTAAGTCTTCATTTATTTGAAGACTTTCTGGCAGTCGCTATTTAGGTTCATTCAAAATTTCTAAATTATATATATATATAATTGGCGCCCCCATTAAGCCATCTTTTATCAAATTCACTCCCACCTAGCAAGATATTTTAAATCGTGCCCAGCCAGCAGGCCATATTTTAAATCGCGCCCCCTAGCAAGTCATATTTTATCAAATTCGCGCCCACCCAGCAGGCCATATTTTAAATCGCGCCCAGCCAACAGGCCATATTTTAAATCGCGCCCCCCAGCAAGTCATCTTTTATCAAATTCGCGCCCACCCAGCAGGCCATATTTTAAATCGCGCCCACCCAGCAGGCCATATTTTAAATCATGACTTTCTGGAAGTCGCCTTTTATGAAATTGGCGCCTGGGGTGCTGTCGTTATTTCTGTAACCCATGTATGAAGAATTGACGACATGTGTCAAGGCGTCCATTCTGTAATTGGCGCCCTAGTCAGGGGCGCCATTTACAGCGATCTAATTAGATGCAGAAATTTATTTATTTATAAAATGACGACCCGGTCGTAAATTTTGAAATTGGCGCCCTGATGTAGGGCGCTAATTCCTTGGGTTACTTAATCAGCCTGGAATGTTTATTACTTTAATTTGTTACTTTATAAATTTGTTACTTTATTACTTTAACCTGTTACTTATCTATCTATAATTAAGTTATTCTAATTAGCTAACAGTCTTACTAATTTGCAGGTAACTATAATATCTTGCACTACTATATCTAGTGATACGTCTATATATATATTTGGTTCAATTGACTAACAGATAGTTATACGATTGTAACTAAGTAGGTCTCTGATATATATATATAGTTCATCTAAACTTATAAGATTTTATAACTAACATGATCTTCTATATCTAACAGGATCTTAATTTAACTAACAGATCATCTAATCAACTAACATAGTCACCTAGATCTCTGATATATATATATATATATAGTTCATCTAAACTTACAAGATTTTCTAATCAACTAACATGATCTTCTACATCTAACAGGATCTTCTAATTATCTAACAGATCATTTAATCAACTATCATAGTCACCTAATTAAACTAACAATACATGCAGTTTACACACTACTTTAATTTATGATAGATTATCCTGAATTTATTCCAAGTTATCATGAATTTATTCTAATTAATGGTAAAACAATCACATGGATATGATATTTTAATGCCCTAATTAACTAGGAATTTTGTTAAGCTTGAGAAAACCTACTAACATGCTATGTAGATTAACTACTAGTTTAGCTAGGTTGACTATTAGTTTAGCTAAAAGTTGAGACAACCTACCTCTTGGAGCAGAAGGAAGGGTGCGTGGACAGAGGAGAGGTCTGCACCTCTCTGCAACCTTCACAGAGCTTGTCTGTCTGCAACCTCCCTACAACCAGCTAAAGCTAACGAGCTAACGGGTTTGGCTAGAATAGGGGTGTGCATTATAGCATTACTGTGACGACCCAGAGTTCAGGATACCGAGACACCGATACCATCGATATACCGATACCAGGAACTGGGGAAGCCACCCAAGGGGCTGATGAGGCCCCTGAAGGGTTAGGAGGAAAGTGCTGAGGGGTATGTATAACGAATTGCAATTTGGAACGCGCAATTTACATTTAAGTGACAAAATTAACACAAGTGCGGAAGCAATTCAAAATAACCAGAGTGATATATATATATATATACTAGTCCAGATAAACCAAACTACTAGCCCACAAGGTACAACTACACGGGGCATACCCCGACAAAAGTACGAGAAAAGCCTCCAAAAAGGCGGCCCGACTACAGTTGGCAGCTAGACGCGGTCTCCAAAACAGCTCAGGAAGCACCGGGAGACGACGGGCGCGGCTCACCTGAAAGAAGAAAGGGTGAGTCACAGCCAGACTCAGTAGGGGTCACGCGGATCCCTACCTCGCACTAAACACGCATTCATGCATAAATAAAGGCAATTAGAGCATGCATTTTATTAAACTAGCAGGCATTGGCATGAATAAACTATTCAAGTAAAGCTGTAAACTCTAACTAAGCAGGTATAACAGCTAACACATGCCAAAGCTAAATAAATGCAAGCGACTGAAACTAAATCTACCAAATAGAATAAGCCTTAACTAATCCAAACAACAAAGAAGGACAACCACTGGAGTAGAAACCAGAAGCGTCCACTGACGACTTACACTGCGTCTCAAGCACTCGCAGTCGACAAAGCGACAAGCTGAGCGCGTAAACAGTACCAAACCAAGTGACCAGTCAGAGTGGCATCCGTCGGTGTCAGTCCACAGTCTCCAACCATGTGTGCACACACTGACTCTAGCCTCAGCCAGGCCCTCTAGCTAGTTTTCTCCCTTGGTAGGACGCTACCATTGGCTGGGAGCCCACGTAACTAGCTTACAAACCGTGTATGGGAAACACCCCTCCACTATCCTCAAGCGGGTCGGTACTCAACAGACCTAGGGCAACAATAGTGGCTCCATTGCATGGACAGAAAAGCTACTCAATTGGTATTAAAAACATGCCATTATATAATACAATAATGTAGATCTAGCGCATAAACGGAGTGGCACGCATAACGAAAGGGCTGGCAATTTTAGGGAACCAACAGGCATGCGGCGGTCGACTGCCCATGCGCTATTTGCAAATGACGGTCGGAGGCCAGCGCGTTACTTCAAGAACGATGCACTAGTCCCCATCTGTTACTCCCACCCGAGTTCCAGCTCAAGAGACCTAAAAGGGAAAGTGACGGTAGGGGCTCAGCGCGTCGCTTCAACGTGACGCGTTGGATCCCCGCCGTTACTTCCACCCGAGGCCGAAAATCAACGTGCCGCGCTCAAAACCGCAAGCAGGCGAAGCGACGCACTAGCCTAGGCGCGTCGGATTAAAGCGACGGCCGGCCGACTAGCCGTCGGGTTAACCGCCTGACCTGGTCAACGTAATTCAAGGAGAAAACAATGGTCGGGAGCCCCGCCGTAACTTTCAATGTAACGCACCCCCGACGGGCCGTTACTTTGAAGTAACGCATCCAATATGGACCGCCAGAAGTGTGACGGTTCCTGGCAGGACCGTCACACCACCTGGGATACTGTGGATCGTGATAAATCCACTATGAATAATAAATGAATAATAAAATAAAAGGATACTAAGAATGGAGAAAAAGGATGATTGGGGGCATGCGTGGATGCAAATAGGAGGGTGATCGCCAGAGGCGCGAGGGCCTCAAAAAGATATAAACAATAATATAAAGGAGGGATCGCGATATAAATACCTCAAAAGAGCGGGATTGTGAGTGCTTTCCTTCTCTTCCAATCGGCCGGCCGATGAAGAGAGTTATTCTTGTTTGATTCCCCTTGCAAAATTAACAAACACCAATAAACAAACATGGATTAGAACCAAGGTGAGTGTAGCATAAAGTTCACAAAAGATGAGCATGAAAAATATAGATTAGAACACACCTTATGGGTGTTGGCCCTTAAATCCCTATGCAAAAGGGGATGGAATATAATGAATGTATGCAAAAGATGTAGAAACAAGTGCAAGTGTTGCACAAAAGGGATTCTCAATGTGGTTGAGAAAAATAGAGAGATGCAAGATGCGTATACGTATGAACTAAGCCAAAAAATAAAAATAAAACAGAAGAGAAGAGAGATAGAGAAAATCTGCTTGTTGGCTCCTTTTGGCTTTGATACTCGATGAGGAGAAAAACTCCAAGAGGTGATGGAAGCAGCGAAACGCATAGGAGCCTTCCTCCTGAGCCAGGAAGCAGTAACAGCACCTGCGTGAGAAATCAAAAGAAGAAGAAGAAGAAGAATTCGGACCTGGAACCCCTTCGATAGAGCCACATGGCTCTATTTAATAGGATTCAAATCTCAAATTAGAAAGATAAGATCGGGCAGTAAACCTTTGAGGCAAGGACTCCAGTTCCCTAATCGAGCAAAGCACCCAAACATAGTAGGGAACTCTTACGGGAAGCTGCGGTCGATTAGAACACGAAAGCCAAAACACGACCTGGAAAGGGGCGTCAATTCATAAATTAACGACCTGAAGAAGGGTGTTAATTAAAAACACGCCTTGGATGAAGACGTCAATTCACGAATCATTTTTAGAAATAAAACATTCTTTTATTTGTCAATTGTGAAAGACGCCTGAATGTGAGGCGTGATAAATAGCCAAAAAGAAAGGACGACCGTTGATTCGGGCGTCAATTTAATTGACGTCCGATTCAATGTCGTTAAATCAAAATATTCAAAATAGGGCTATTTTTCATTTCTCAATATTATTTTCTCATTTTTTAGGTGGAGGTGCATCATATTGTGCTGATTCCAACGACTATTTTTACGTATTTTTCTGACACCCGGAAGGCCACCAATCACCTCTGGAAGAGGGTTTAAAAATAATAATAAAAAATTCAAATGAAAGTGACGCCCTTCCTATATGTCGTTAATTCAATTTTTAATTCTATTGATAATCAATATAACGTCCTATGATAGGTCGTTAATTCCAAAAAATTCCAAAAAAACTTCAGAAAATTCCAGAAAAATGGGAATTTGAAAGAATGGACGCCTGATGCATGTGTCGTCAATTTTCTTTTGTTTTCTTTTGATTTTCTTAAAATAAAAGGACGCCCCTCTTCAATTCGTTGTTTCTGGAAAATTCAAAAAAATAGAGAAAAATGCCCAGAAAATCCAGAAAAATCCAGGAAAATAGGAAAAAATAAGAAAAGGGAGAAATCCAAGAAAAGTGAGAAAAATCACTCAAACAAAGGTAATTTAAGGGTCAAATTGGGGCATTACAAGGTAATATGAGATGTGCTCACAGTAACGTCAATTTTGGCGTGTCTACAGCTGCCCTGCCTTGGCGTCTACTTTGCAAGGGAGCAGAGCAAACTGAAAAGTAGATGCCAAGGTGTGATGAGACACGCAATCAACATCACTTGATGAGAATTGAAATCAAAAGCTCGAGATGAAGCAATCCCTAGAAATTCAATGAAATCAACGATGTTTGGATAAAAGAGGGAGTGTGCACGCGGGCACGAAGGAGAATGATCAACTTCCAGCGCGGTGGAAGTACCCCAAGTCACAAACCTGTAGGTTTCACCATTGGGGAGCGGTTACCAGCCAATGTGGACGTGCTGCAGCCAAGGTGGATTAAAGGAAAAAGATTGAAATAAGATGATAGAAATCCAAACAAGGAGCTTTCGAGAAAATGACCCAAAATAGCGACAAAACGGACTGAGGATTCCATCAGCAATGAATATCTCATATCTGGGAAGATTAAGATCAATTTGACTCTCCAAATCAGCTTATCAGAATGATTTTCCAACGTTAATTCAAAGTCCTATATGAATGCATGCTGGGTTTAAAGGAAAAAAGTTAAAACAAATGAAAATATAAGATAATCAAGGATAATATTATTAAACTGCCAAGACTGGGTCAAGAAACCCATTCTGCGAGCCGATACTAAGCCGAAGACCGTTTATCCACGCACCAACTCACAAAAGGGAACCATCATCCCCAGTCTTAGACGGCTCAACGGCCTATCCGTGTGACTAAGACTCCTCTGGAATATTGTTTTTGATGAAGGGGAACTCAAATCCCAGATTTATCAAAGTCACAAGGTCCTTGATATAATCTAGTAGCGTATGTAACATATAGTAGAATGCATACAGGGGGATGGTGAAGCAATAAGCATGGGGGAACTGAGAAATGAGGTGCAAGCACCGTGGGGCTTGGATGATGATGCCCAGTCGGTGGGACTAAGAGCTTCTTCCTGCGCTCAAAGATTCATCAGCCAAGATATAAAAGATAACAAGCAATGAATAAGGCATTTAAGCACAACATGAATAGCATGAATAACATGTATATGGCATGAATAGCACGAGTTAAATCGTGGCATTGCAAAGCATCATTATTTGTTGTTTGTCATGAGGATGACAATCTTGACATGTGAGATTGAGATTGAGATTGAAATCAAGCAATGCCCAATGGCAGAATGATCAAGCGAAATCAGCAGGAGTTGATTAAATGGTTCTGGAGATGGACGATTAATTAATGCCCAGTATGACGTGAATGGAGAGATGAGAATCAGGAATGCCCATAGTGACGAATCAAGATGATATTGGGAAGAATAAAGAGATTGATAACGGTGAATGGAGAGGACTCATCCCGTGCTCTTGGTCCTTGCGAAGTTGTTGTCCCTGCAAAAGCACCATCAGAGAAATATAATGCAATTTTTTTTTTGGATTTTTGGGATATGCAAGTTTTTGTGGGTTTTAAAAATATTTAAATTTTTATGTGGATTTTTTGGAAGATATCTGATTTTTTTTTATGGATTTTTGAAAATATTCAATTTTTGTTGGATTTTGATCAGGAAATATTCAACCTTTTTTAGATTTTTCACAAGAAATATTTTTTAGATTTTGGTTTAGACATTGCTAAAGCAGCATCAAAGGGTGTTTAAACCACTGGCTAAGGGTCTTTGTTCCTTCCCTTTTCGCTAAAAATTGCCCAAAGCCAGGCGTGCATTTAAAGGTGGCGCCCTATGACCAGCTACCCTTGATTAACAGTGCCCCTACCAAGGCCATACCCGAGAAACATTCGGTCTTAGAGGGAGAAGAGAAGAACAATTGGGGATAAGCTTTATGCAGGATGGGAGATGTCGGGACTTGAATTCCTTCCAAGGTGTTTCCCCTCAAAGAGGTAGTCTGTTGTGCCGGGACTTTGTGCCTTTGATTTTTAGACCCTTGACATGCATACGACCAGGGTTTTCCATGCGGGGACTTTGCCACTCTTGTCATGCCATAATTCATACTTTTACAATTTTGACTTGATTTTCATAATAGCCCCTTTTGGCGAGATGTATATCATGAAAACTCATATGAAAACTCATATTGATTTTGGGTCAAGACTGCCCCTATTTGAGACTTCTCTCGTATTGGGGAGTACCTTGCGTCGGTCATCTCATCCGTCAACCTCTTGCCCCTACATTCGGCCGAGTAAAGAAGAGAAAAGACTTTCAGATATACTCATAGTATGGCCAAAGTAGCAACGGTGTTTTATCAAAGGAGCCAGTTAAGGACGCCGTGAAGTGTGTGCGGTGCCCAGCTAAGGGTTGATCTTAACAAGTAGGGAAAGAATGTTGAATTCCCAGCGCGGAGTTCTTATTAACCAATGGTGCTGCAGAAGCAAGCCTAAAGACTCTTTTGAGAATGATTTAATTAAACAAAAGCCTAAGATAAAGGTCTAAAACACCACTCTTAATCTTGTTAAGAAGCACTTTATTTTAAAAATCATGCGTGAAGCAATGAGATAATGATATCATAAAAATGCGTACTTACGCCAATATGCTACCTTGCAACCTTTGTAGAAGCAGCTATCAAAGGCGAGGTTGATCATCGTGGGATAGTCCTCTTTGGCAGTCAAAAAAAGATTGGAAGCAAAGGACTGAAAGTGGCTTAACAAGAAGGAGTGGTGCCAAGACCAGACTCAGACGAATAAGGAGAAAAGGAAAAGAGGCGAGGGCTAGAACTCCCTCGTTAAGGCGCGGAGACCCTGATCACATGGAACAGTCTACAAAAGAAGCGAAGAATTAGAAGGAGGAGTGAGGACTAAAGCCTCGAAAGCAGTGAGAAAAGGGGCAGATGCCCAAGTCAGTGGATGTGGAAGAAGTTGGGTCGGACCCATGATCAGGAGGAATCAGCAGAAGAAATTGATAGATGGAAAGAGGCGGATCTGGAGGGTCTGGCGGCAGAGGAGGAGAATCGTGATAGGAGGAATCCGGAGGCTCTGGAGGGATAAGATATCGAGGGATGCGGTGCCCTGGGAAGAAATATGGAAAAAGATGATGGAAGAGGAGGAAGAAAATGAAGGATGTGATGCCCTCGAAGAGCAGAAAGATGAATCGGAAGAAAGATGGAGGGTCCGGAGGTTCCGGAGGAAGCAAATGGAAAGGGGCGTCATGCCCTGGAAAAAGATAGAAAGAATAAGATGGAGAATCCGGAGGTTCCGAAGGAAGAGAATCAGAAAGGGCGTCATGCCCTGGGAGGAAGGAAAGAGAGTCCGACGGTTCTAGAGGGGGAAGGTACCATGGGATGCGATGCCCAAGGAGAAGAGAAAGATCCGGAGGTTTCGGAGGAAGAAGATGAAAAGGGGCGCGATGCCCGAGGGATAAAGAGAGGGGTGAAAGATCTGGAGGTTCCGGAGGAAGCAGATACCGAAGGGCGCGATGCCCTGGGCATGGAAAGAGGAATAGAGGATCTGGAGGCTCCGGAGGAATGAGGTGTAAAGGGATGCGATGCCCTAAGCAGAAGGAAAGAGAATCCGGAGGTTCCAGAGGGATGAGGTGGAAAGGGACGCGATGCCCATGGAATAAAGAAAGATCCGGAAATTCCGGGAGAATGAGATGAAAAAGGGCGCGATGCCCTAAGCAGAAGGAAAGAGAATCCGGAGGTTCCGGGTGCAGGAGTTGGAAAGGGGCGCGATGCCCTGAGAAGAGATTGGAAAGGGGACAATGCCCGAGCAATGAAGATGAATAGGATGGGAAATGCGGGATATCCGGAGGTGCCGGAAGGCGGGGAAGATACGGGTCTGGAATCCCGGGAAAGAAGAAGTGCAATTGCATGCAATAGGATGGATGCGATGAATGCAGTGAATGCGTGAATGCAATGAGATGCAAAGAACATGAAGAATGCGAAGGGCGAGAGGATGAGATCCTCCTCCTTACCCCTGGAGTGGCCCATGAAGAATCGGTGACAGAGGAGAATATGGGTGGAGTTGAATGGAAGGTGGATAAAAGAGTGGAAGGCCCCTTAGCACCAAGATAACTGCCCCTCCACGGCAGTGAAAGTGTATAGCCAATCGGCCCAAAGAAAGAAGCTTCAATAATAAATGACAACCCTCTTGAAGAGTGGAGAGTAATAATGTGAGGGAGTTGGGAAGTTGGGACAGGAAGCATTGCCATGCCCATGGACTGCGGCATATAAAGGATGTTGAATGGAATAGACATTCACCCCTTGCATGGAACAATGGGTTCAAGATTCAGAAATTGGAACAAGGGGTGCCCTGCCCGGCCCTTAGGTAGCATCAAAGTTTGACATTTTCTCTTGGCGAGCAGTGGCGGGGACCTAGCCTCTTCAACCATGCTTGGCATAATAACCCGGATCGGCATCCGACATATAAACTCTTGCATCTTGAATAGCACAACCGTGGCTAAATCCTTCTTACCCGGCTTTTGATCATCTTCGGCACAAGTGCTCAACAAAAGCCCCCCATTCCGAGTAGTAAAGGAGGGTGAAGCGGAGGCGGAAGGCTCCATGGATGGTGATGGTGTAATGGAAAGTGTTGGAGAAAGGATGAGTGGGAATGGTGGTTCAAACACATCGAGCTTCTCCCTTTGCTCGGAAGCAGTCGGGGTTGGCTCGAGTGCAAAAAGGGGTGGATCCTGCTCAGGACTAACCATAGGTAAGGGTGATGGATTAAGTGGTGGAATAGGCAAAGTGGGTTTTGGGGTTAAAGGTGTAACGGAGGGCCGAGGTGGCGGACAAAGAGGAGGTGTAATGGAAGGCTTGGCGGAGATCGGCATAATGGAGGGTAATGAAGGTTCAGTGGAGGCTGATGGAATGGAGGCTAATGGCTTAGTGGGTGGAGGTTTAGTAGAAGGCTCGGGGAAGGCTGGTGTTGTAAAGGTTATCGGCATAGCTGGTGGAGGTGTAATTGGTTGAGGTTGGGTGCGGAGAAAATGTCGGACGGGGCGAGCGGTGTTAGGGATAGGATGAGACTCAAGATGCGCCGGTGTGGGTGATTGAAGCATCGACCCATCATCGTAACACCAATTAGTCTCATAAACAGGAGTTGGATTGGGTATGGTGGCTTCATCTTGAGCAGGGGGCTCATCAAATGGTAGTGGAGGGAGAGGAAAACGAAGGAAACTCGGAAGGGGTGCCTGCATAGCTTCAACGTCGTATGCCGCTTCAAATTCTTCAATCGCCAGCTCTTGCTCGCTTGAACTGTCGATGCCATAATCGTCTCTCCTGTCTTTCCAATCATTCTCCATCTTGGTAATGTTGTTCAAAGCGGCGTGGTGGTGATTGACTGGAGTAGGGGGAGCGTGCCGTGGGCTCGTAACCCTCTTTAATTGTTCCTCCAACGAAGTAACTTTGTCGAAAAGCGTTTGCTGGAGAGGTGTGACCTGAGCAACCGAGGGTTGGCAGGGCCTTGAAGGAGGGGTCGCATAAAAAGGCCGTGGAAGGGGATTAATGGGCCGACCCGTAGAAGAACCCGGATGGGCCGGATTGCAAGGAATAAATCGGCCTTGGGGCCGTGATGGAGGAGGAATAGAAGGAGATGGGTGTCGGACCACCCGAGGAGAAGGATGAATAGAAGAAGATGGGTGATGAGCCACCCGAGTAGGATTGTGAATAGAAGAGGGAGGTAGGTGATGGGCCACCCGCATAGGATTGGAAGGAGGATGAGATGAATGAGATGCACCCTCAACAACGGCCTTAAGGGCTTGGATTTGTTGAGGGGTGAGATGATCTAATGCATGAATGATTTGGGAGACCTTCTCATCGTTGGGAGGAGACGGTCCTGTTGGAGTAGTGGCTCGCAATTGAAGCGAGGGACCCTGAGGTTGGACATTGCCCATGGGTCGGGCAACACCATAAGAATGAGGGTGTGGTCCCTTGAAAATATGGTGAGGATTATGATGAACATGTTGAAATTGAGGGGAATAAGATGTGCTTGGTTGATCACCCTCATGAACATTAGCTGAGTTAAACATGTTGACTTTCTTATGAAGGTAAGCCATTATGCAAGCAATTGAATGTGCAATCAAAACAATTTACCAAGATGACAAACAAGTTGGAATGATTAGCTTTGATTTTTTTTTAACCTTGGTGAATTAATGTGATTTTCAACAACAATTTGGAGTGATTCACACAAAGGAGGAACCTAGTTTCAATATGATTTCAACTTCGGTGGCAACTAGGAACACTTTCTCACCATGCATAGGCCAACTAAACCCGGGACTTCAAAAGGTACAACCTGCCCGGCGTCTGTGAGGGAATCCACGGGTGCGGGGACTTATGGAGGCTTGGTTTAGGAATTTCCAGTCTAAAGAGACGGAGTGCTCAATGGAGGGTCGTTCTTTCACCAAGAGGGGTGTGTGGCTCCTAACAATGTAAGGAGAGGAGGTCTCTCAAACCAATGCAACAAAAATGCAGAATAAGATAAGCCAACCACAACAATAATCAAATAATCAATATAAGCATGAATCCAGCATGAAGAACCACAGACAAGAGGGTTCTGTAAACCCACAGGAAAGAGACTACCTGGCAGCGGTCGCTAGCAGCAAAAGAGACGACAGCGTGGCTGTCGTGAACCACTGTGGGAGCCCACAGGCAGTGAAAAACGCGCCTTAGGATAAGGCGCTATATGTGAAAAGGACGCCTCTAGGTGAGGGCGTCAAATGCAAGTGGTGCACAAGATCGAGTGAAAACACGCCTTGATGTTAGGCGCTACGCAATAAATAGATGCCCTGGATGAAGGCGTTAAAAGAAAACGCGCCTCTAGGTGAGGCGTTAATTCTTTCTGTCTCCAGAAACACTCCACGGCCAGAATTATCAAACAGTGATAAAAACTCTCACAATCACAGCATAACACTCATGGCAATCAACAAATACATGAATTAAGATTTAGCATGCTCATCAAATTTTTTGTTTTTGTTTTTGGATAAGTGGAAATTCTAAAAGAAATCTATCAAACTGACAGATCACATAGGGAGAGTGCTACGTGGAGCACTAAAGGACGCGCACCGTGGGTGCAAAAGGAGATGGCACACGTGGGTGCCCAAGTGAAAGGGTAATCAAAAGAAAACAAAAGGGGTCCCACCGTGATCACCAATTTGTAGATCGTGATAAATCCACTATGAATAATAAAATAAAAGCATGCTAAGAATGGAGAAAAAGGATGATTGGGGGCATGCGTGGATGCAAATAGGAGGGTGATCGCCAGAGACACGAGGGCCTCAAAAAGATATAAACAATAATATAAAGGAGGGATCGCGATATAAATACCTCAAAAGAGTGAGATTGTGAGTGCTTTCCTTCTCTTCCAATCGGCCGGCCGATGAAGAGAGTTATTCTTGTTTGATTCCCCTTGTAAAATTAACAAACACCAATAAACAAACATGGATTAGAACCAAGGTGAGTGTAGCATCAAGTTCATAAAAGATGAGCATGAAAAATATAGATTAGAACACACCTTATGGGTGTTGGCCCTTAAACCCCTATGCAAAAGGGGATGGAATACAATGAATGTATGCAAAAGATGTAGAAACAAGTGCAAGTGTTGCACAAAAGGGATTCTCAACGTGGTTGAGAAAAATAGAGAGATGCAAGATGCGTATACGTATGAACTAAGCCAAAAAATAAAAATAAAAGAGAAGAGAAGAGAGATAGAGAAAATCTGCTTGTTGGCTCCTTTTGGCTTTGATACTCGATGAGGAGAAAAACTCCAAGAGGTGATGGAAGCAGCGAAACGCACAGGAGCCTTCCTCCTGAGCCAGGAAGCAGCAACAGCACCTGCGTGAGAAATCAAAAGAAGAAGAAGAAGAAGAATTCGGACCTGGAACCCCTTCGATAGAGCCACAGGGCTCTATTTAATAGGATTCAAATCTCAAATTAGAAAGATAAGATCGGGCAGTAAACCTTTGAGGCAAGGACTCCAGTTCCCTAATCGAGCAAAGCACCCAAACATAGTAGGGAACTCTTACGGGAAGCTGCGGTCGATTAGAACACGAAAGCCGAAACACGACCTGGAAAGGGGCGTCAATTCATAAATTAACGACCTGAAGAAGGGCGTTAATTAAAAACACGCTTGGGATGAAGACGTCAATTCACGAATCATTTTTAGAAATAAAATATTCTTTTATTTGTCAATTGTGAAAGACGCCTGAATGTGAGGCGTGATAAATAGCCAAAAAGAAAGGACGACCGTTGATTCGGGCGTCAATTTAATTGACGTCCGATTCAAGGTCGTTAAATCAAAATATTCAAAATAGGGCTATTTTTCATTTCTGAATATTATTTTCCCATTTTTTAGGTGGAGGTGCATCATATTGTGCTGATTCCAACGACTATTTTTGCGTATTTTTCTGACACCCGGAAGGCCACCAAATCACCTTTGGAAGAGGGTTTAAAAATAATAATGAAAAATTCAAATGAAAGTGACGCCCTTCCTATATGTCGTTAATTCAATTTTTAATTTTATTGATAATCAAGATAACGTCCTATGATAGGTCGTTAATTCCAAAAAATTCTGAAAAAACTTCAGAAAATCCAAAAAAATGGGAATTTGAAAGAATGGACGCCTGATGCATGTGTCGTCAATTTTCTTTTATTTTCTTTTGATTTTCTTAAAATAAAATGACGCCCCTCTTCAAGTCGTTATTTCTGGAAAATTCAAAAAAATAGAGAAAAATGCCCAGAAAATCCAGAAAAATCCAGGAAAATAGGAAAAAATAAGAAAAGAGAGAAAAAAGGGAGAAATCCAAGAAAAGTGAGAAAAACCACTCAAACAAAGGTAATTTGAGGGTCAAATTGGGGCATTACAAGGTAATATGAGATGTGCTCACAGTAACGTCAATTTTGGCGTGTCTACAGATACGGGCGGGTTCGGTTTGAAAACCGGAGCCCCCCCGGATGATAAAAATCGTTGGGTAACGCCGTAGGAACCTGTAACCTGTCAAACCATGCAATCCATACAACATGATAACACCTAAAAACATCACATGCAACGCCTAATAAGCATTAAAATCAAGAATTAAGCTAAAACCCCAAAATTTGGAAATATGAACATTAAGCATGCCATGGGGTTCTAATCAACAGAACGAGCCATAGGAAATGATCCTAGCGAGATCAGGATTCCATCCCCCTACCTCTTGCGAGTCGAAACGGCCAAGAACACCGCAAGCAAGGAGGTAGGCTCACCGAGCCTTCAAGCTCCACCACGCTCCCACGATCATCAAACCACGCCGAAGTGGGCACCTACGCGTTCCTCTCGACACGAGGAATCCATCAGTACCTCCCACGCTTCAATCCGACGCCAAAAAGCCTGCTTCCCAGGGGAGGGGAGAGAGACGATCGGCGAGAGGAGAGAGAGAGTGTGAGGTGAGAAAGAGATCGACGGGGGAGAGAGGGTGAGGGTGAGGGTTAAAAGAAAATAAAACAAAATTAATATATATATAATATAATTATTATATATATAAAAATCTTATTAATTCTAATAACTCTCAAAGCTCCAAATAAATCCGAAAAAATACTAGACAAATTCCTAAAAATCCAAAAAAATAGCCGAAAATTCCAGAACAAATATTAGAACAAAATCCATTAAGGATCCATTAAGGCACGGGCCTTACAGTCCCTCCCTCCTAATAAAAATTTCACCTTCGAAATTTACAACAACAAAAACAGGAGGAAACTGAGAAAGGACGTATACCTCACTGGAATAAAAAGGGAAAAAGCTGACGCATCTCATCTTCGCGTTCCCAAGTGGACTCATTACCAGAGTGACGCTGCCAAGCAACTTTTACCAGAGGAATAACCTTATTTCTCAACCGTTGCTCTCGACGGTCTTCAATTCTGATAGGAAATTCTGGCGTGGACAAATCAGTAGTCACCTCGGGCCAAACTGAATCATCGTAAACATGAGAAGCATCTGGCACATATTTCCTTAACTGAAACACGTGGAATACATCATGAATAGCTTGCATGGCCGCTGGCAGTTGCAAACGATAAGCCACCTGACCAATAGCTTCAACAATTGGAAAAGGGCCAACATACCGCGGACTAAGCTTTCCACGCTTCCCAAACCTGGAAACACCCTTCATCGGAGATATTTTAACAAACACCATATCTCCTGGCTCAAATTGTAGTGGACGTCTACGCTGATCTGCATAACTTTTCTGTCGACTCTGAGCGTCAACAATCTCTGCCTAATCAGACAAACCACATGAGAACATTGCTGCACCATGTCCAGTCCTGTCAACAGTCTATCTCCAACATCAAACCAATTCAGAGGAGTTTGACAAGGACGACCATAAAGTGCCTCATAAGGAGCCATTCCAATACTGGAGTGAAAACTGTTATTATAAGTAAATTTAACAAGTGGCAAATGCTGACTCCACGACCCCTGCCAATCAAGGCAACACAATCTCAGCATGTCTTCCAGAGTCTGAATAGTCCTCTCTGACTGTCCATCTGATTGAGGGTGATATGCTGAACTGAAAGCTAACTCAGTGCCGAAAGCTTTCTGGAAACTACGCCAGAAGCCGGAGGTAAAACGTGGGTCACGATCTGACACAAGTGAAACAGGAACTCCATGCAGTGGCACGATCCTCTGCACATACAGCTCGGCCAACCTCTGCATATTCTAAGTAACTTTAATCGGCAATAATCTGGCAGTTTTAGTCAATCTGTCGACAAGCAACCAGATATCATCAAAACCTTGAGAAGTTCGAGGCAAACCCACCACAAAATCTGTAGTAACATGGTCCCATTTCCACATCGGAATCTCTAATGGCTGAAGTAAACCACCTGGCTTTTGATGTTCGGCTTTAACCTGCTGACAAGTCAAGCACTTAGAAACAAATATAGCCACATCTTTCTTCAAACCCGGCCACCAGAACTACTTTTTCAAATTCTGATACATCTTGGTGACACCTGGATGAATAGCAAAACGGGAACCATGGGCTTCACTCAGAATCTCATGCCTCAAATCAACATCAGCAGGAACATACCATCTGCCCTGAAAACTGACAACCAGCTCGCCATCAAGTTCCACATCATATCTTGATATAACACGGGCTAAATCAGAATCTGCTTGCTAAGCTTCTTTAATCTGCTGATGTAGAGCAGAACCCAAAGTCAAACTAGCACAAACCGCCATTTTCGGATCAGAAGGAAACTCTACACTGAATGCCCCGCTCGGAAGCCATTCCCACAATTTCCATTCATGAAGCAACAAATGGCTGACCTGCGCTTTCCTGCTCAGAGCATCAGCCACAACATTCATTTTACCCGGCTGATAGGAGAGTGTAAAGTCAAAGTCTTTCATGAATTCCATCCATCGGCGCTGCCTGAGATTCAAATCTTTCTGGGAGTATATATACTGTAAACTCTGGTGATCAGTAAAAATCTGAAATTTCTCGCCATACAGATAGTGCCTCCAGATCTTTAAGGCAAAAATAACTGCAGCTAGCTCCAGATCATGAGTGGGGTAATTTTCTTCATGTCGTTTCAATTGCCGAGATGCATATGCAATAACTTTACCATGTTGCATCAGCACTGCACCCAGACCTACTCGAGAAGCATCCGTACAGACCAGGAAACCACCCGAGTCGGAAGGCAAAGTCAACACAAGAGAAGAAGTCAATAGCCTTTTCAATTCAACAAAGCTAGCCTCACACTGATCCGACCAGACAAAAGGTACATCTTTGCGAGTCAGTCTAGTCATCGGGGCTGCAATCTTTGCAAAATCTTGGATGAATCTACGGTAGTACCCAGCCAAACCTAAAAAGCTTCGTAATTCTATCACAGTTCTCGGTCTCTGCCAGCTCAAAACATCATCAATTTTTGCAGGGTCCACTGCCACTCCATCACCAGAAATTACGTGACCAAGAAAATAAATTTCCTGAAGCCAGAATTCACATTTATTGAACTTCGCATAAAGCTCGTGATCCCTTAGAGTCTGCAGAACGATCCTCAATTGCTGCACATGATCTTCATCAGAGGCAGAATAGACCAAAATATCATCAACAAAAATCACCACAAACTGACCAAGAAATGGACGAAAGATACGCTGCATTAGGTCCATAAAAGCTGCTGGGGCATTAGTCAAACCAAATGGCATAACCAGAAATTCAAAATGACCATAACGAGTGCTGAAAGCAATCTTCTCCACATGAGATTCCCGGATCCGCAATTGAAAATAGCCAGACCGAAGATCAATCCGTGAAAAGACAGTAGCAGACTGAAGCTGGTCAAACAAATCATCAATCCTGGGAAGCGGATACTTATTCTTGATAGTCACCTGATTCAGCTGCCTGTAATCAATACAAAGTCTCAGGCTTCCATCTTTCTTCTTCACAAACAACACTGGAGCACTCCACAGAGAAAAGCTGGGGCAAATATAGCCCTTTTCCAGTAACTCAAGTAGCTGTGCTCGCAGTACTTTCAATTCAGCTGGAGCCATACGGTACGGTGCCTTCGCTAATGGGCCTGTACCTGGAATCAGTTCAATCACCATGTCTATCTCTCGCTCCGGATGCAAGCCTGGCAACTCGTCAAGAAACACATCAGGGAACTCACAAACAACCGGAATGTCACAAACATCCCGTTGTGGTTTTTCAGCAGCAACCATTGAGGCTAAGAATCCCTGGCAACCTGCATTAAGCAACGTAAAGGCTCGAATAGCAGAAATAATCATACGAGAAGAACGCGATCGAATACCTTGAAAATAAAAGGCCGATTTCCCCTGTGGCTGAAAATAGACTTTCTTCGATCTGTAGTCAACCACAGCTCCATAATGCTCCAACCAATCCATTCCCAGAATAACATCATAATCTACCAGCTGCAATGCATACAATCTCGCCGGCAACTGGTGATTATCAATCATCACAGGAGACTCTTCCAGACACAAAGGTGTAATCATGAAATCTCCCTAAGGCATCTCAATATACATCTCACAAGCTATCTCTGAAGTCGGTTCCTCAATACATGCCATGAAATCCTCAGAAATAAAAGAGTGAGAAGCACCAGAATCAAATAAGACACGAGCTGAATGACCATAAAGCATAATCGTACCTTCAACCAGATGGGACGCAACAGCATCAGCTCTAGTCAAATGAGTAACCTTGCCTTTCTGCTTCTTTGATCCGGCCGAGGATTGCTGAGAAGACGTCGACGCTTGAGAGAAGAACTGTTGAGCTTGCGGTGCAGGAGGAGGTCTGAATTGCGGCTGCTGAGGTTGAGAAAACTGAGGAGCCTGCAACTGTTTCGACCTCAGCGGGCAATCTCGAACCACATGACCAGGCTGGTCACACCGAAAGCAAACAACGAGAAGAGAACACGGCTGGCCCTTGTGATGACCACCGCATCTCCGACACGTCCATGGCTGACTGACAGCTGAGCTCTGACGAGTCTGAGAAGAAGGTGCTGTCGGCTGCTGAACAGAATCTGTACCGGATGGCTGCTGGAAAAACTTCTTCTTCTTCTTAAACCTTTTGAACTTGGGTTTGGAAGGAGAGGAAGCACCACTAACCTCTGACTGGACTGAGGGAACACCTGGCACTGGCAGTCGGTAAGCCTGCTGAGACTGTACTGCGGGCTGAACTGACCCTACCTGAGGATATCCACCCGGTCTCGTCATCTCCAGCTCAAGTGCCACCGCTGTCTGGCATGCACTATCCAGATCTGCAACACGACTGGCAATGAGGGGCATCTTCAACTCGGGCCTCAAACCTCGCAAAAATTGCTGGGTTTTCAAAGCTTCACTAGCCAGCACATGGGGCGCATACTGACCCAATTCCATAAACTTATTTCGATACTGAAGCACCGTCATACTGCCCTGCGTCAGCTCCTTAAATTGATACATTTTCGCCATTTGCAAACAGGCAGGAGTGTAAGCACGCTCGAAAGCAACAACGAACTCTGCCCAGGTGATCTGTCGAAGAGGTCTTGAATGAAAACCGATCTGCCACTCGGCTTTCCACCACGTAATGGCTGTACCCTGGAGTTGAAAAGCAGCAAGCATAACTTTTTCATCTTCAACACATTCCATTGAGACAAACACCTGCTCGATCGCATCCAACCATGGCCTTGCCACTTCTGGATCAGCTTGACCATCGAACGCAGGTGGGTTGAACATCAGGAATTCCTTCAAAGCCTTGCCTCGACTGCCAGGCACTTCAACAGGAGGAGCAATGATCGGCACTAGAGGAGCAATTGGAACAGCTGGAACTGCAGGAGGAGGTGCAGAACCACTATCTTCTCGGGGCGCATCTCGAGGAGCTCGAGGAACTCGAGGAGGTCTTCCTCGACGAGGAGGCATAATTACACTGCCAAAACATAAATCAACAATAAAACCCATTAATTATACGAAAAACATCCTATGCCAGCAATAGACGAAACTAAGGACTAGCTCTGGACAAGCGCAAATTCTGATTCCTTATATAATCCTCAACTTACGCTCTGATACCAACTGTGACGACCTAGAGTTCAGGATACCGAGACACCGATAACATCGATATACCGATACCAGGAACTGGGGAAGCCACCCAAGGGGCTGATGAGGCCCCTGAAGGGTTAGGAGGAAAGTGCTGAGGGGTATGTATAACGAATTGCAATTTGGAACGTGCAATTTACAGTTAAGTGACAAAATTAACACAAGTGCGGAAGCAATTCAAAATAACCAGAGTGATATATATATATACTAGTCCAGATAAACTAAAGTACTAGCCCACAAGGTACAACTACACGGGGCATACCCCGGTAAAAGTACGAGAAAAGCCTCCAAAAAGGCGGCCCAACTACAACTGGCAGCTAGACGCGGTCTCCAAAACAGCTCAGGAAGCACCGGGAGACGACGGGCGCGGCTCACCTGAAAGGAGAAAGGGTGAGTCACAGCCAGACTCAGTAGGGGTCACGCGGATCCCTACCTCGCACTAAACATGCATTCATGCATAAATAAAGTCAATTAGAGCATGCATTTTATTAAACTACCAGGCATTGGCATGAATAAACTATTCAAGTAAAGCTGTAAACTCTAACTAAGCAGGTATAACAGCTAACACATGCCAAAGCTAAATAAATGCAAGCGACTGAAACTAAATATACCAAATAGAATAAGCCTTAACTAATCCAAACAACAAGGAAGGATAACCACTGGAGCAGAAACCAGAAGCGTCCACTGACGACTTACACTGCGTCTCAAGCACTCGCAGTCGACAAAGTGACAAGATGAGGGCGCAAACAGTACCAAACCAAGTGACCAGTCGGAGTGGCACCCGTCGGTGTCAGTCCACAGTCTCCGACCACGTGTGCACACACTGACTCTAGCCTGAGCCAGACCCTCTAGCTAGTTTTCTCCCTTGGTAGGACGTTACCATTGGCTGGGAGCCCACGGAACTAGCTTACAAACCGTGTATGGGAAACACCCCTCCGCTATCCTCATGCGGGTCGGTACTCAACAGACCTAGGGTAACAACAGTGGCTCCATTGCATGGACAGAAAAGCTACTCAATTGGTATTAAAAACATGCCATTATATAATACAATAATGCAGATCTGGCGCATAAACGGAGTGGCACGCATAACGAAAGGGCTGGCAATTTTAGGGAACCAACAGGCATGCGGTGGTCGATTGCCCATGCGTTATTTGCAAATGACGGTCGGAGGCCAGCGCGTTACTTCAAGAACGACGCACTAGTCCCCCTCCGTTACTCCCACCCGAGTTCCAGCTCAAGAGACCTAAAAGGGAAAGTGACGGTAGGGGCTCAGCGCGTCGCTTCAACGTGACGCGTTGGATCCCCGCCGTTACTTCCACCCGAGGCCGAAAATCAACGTGCCGCGCTCAAAATCGCAAGCAGGCGAAGTGACGAACTAGCCTAGGTGCGTCAGCTTAAAGCGACGGCCGGCCGACTAGCCGTCGGGCTAACCGCCTGACCTGGTCAACGTAATTCAAGGAGAAATCAACGGTCGGGAGCCCCGCCGTTACTTTCAATGTAACGCACCCCCGACGGGCCGTTACTTTGAAGTAACGCATCCAATATGGACCGCCAGAAGTGTGATGGTTCCTGGCAAGACCGTCACACCACCTGGGATACGGGCGGGTTCGGTTTGAAAACTGGAGCCCCCCCCGGACGATAGAAATCGTTGGGTAACGCCGTAGGAACCTGTAACCTGTCAAACCATGCAATCCATACAACATGATAACACCTAAAAACATCACATGCAACGCCTAATAAGCATTAAAATCAAGAATTAAGCTAAAACCCCAAAATTTGGAAATATGAACATTAAGCATGCCACAGGGTTCTAATCAACAGAACGAGCCATAGGAAATGATCCTAGCGAGATCAGGATTCCATCCCCCTACCTCTTGCGAGTCGAAACGGCCAAGAACACCGCAAGCAAGGAGGTAGGCTCACCGAGCCTTCAAGCTCCACCACGCTCCCACGATCATCAAACCACGCCGAAGTGGGCACCAACGCGTTCCTCTCGACGCGAGGAATCCATCGGTACCTCCCACGCTTCAATCCGACGCCAAAAAGCCTGCTTCCCAGGGGAGGGGAGAGAGACGATCGGCGAGAGGAGAGAGAGAGTGTGAGGTGAGAAAGAGATCGACGGGGGAGAGAGGGTGAGGGTGAGGGTTAAAAGAAAATAAAACAAAATTAATATATATATAATATAATTATTATATATATAAAATCCTTATTAATTCTAATAACTCTCAAAGCTCCAAATAAATCCGGAAAAATACCAGACAAATTCCTAAAAATCCAGAAAAATAGCCAAAAATTCCAGAACAAATATTAGAACAAAATCCATTAAGGATCCATTAAGGCACGGGCCTTACAATTAGGGTCGACAAGATAAGGGGGCAAGATCTGCGAAAAGCGGATCTGGGTGGCATGCCAGCGAATACAGGCTGGATAATAGCCAGGAAAAAGAGAAAAAAATGGCGGCTTAGGTAGTGTCGTCTCTTAAGTAAATGACGCCTTAGGTGGTGTCATCTCTTAAGTGGCGTCTTAGGTGGTGTCATCTCTTATCAAATTCGCGCCTTAGGTGGTGTCACCTCTTATCAAATTCGCGCCTTAGGTGGTGTCACCTCTTATCAAATTCGCACCTTAGGTGGTGTCACCTTTTAATTCGCGCCTCCCTGGGAGTCATTTCTAAGGAAATGACGCCCTGGTAGCTGGCGTCATTTAAGATTGGATTTTCTTTTTTTTATTAAACATATCACCTACTTAATTGATTTTTATCTTTAATATTCGATGGAGTCTGACTACCAAATTTTATGGATAAGGTCCTTTTATTTCTTTGCTATTTTTATATATAATCTTTTTTTTAAAATTCTTTTTAAATAAAAAGTGACATTATTCCCCAATTACTATTCATACTATTCATTTCTTTTGAAATGACGACCTTTCCATGGTCGTTAGTTTATATACGTATCCTTCGATTCTTAGGTATCTACTTTAATACTCTTTAGGGGAAATATTTTACCTTTTATATAATTGAACAATTGGGTTAATAAAGAAAAATGAATTATAAGAAATGTCTTATTTATTAATAATGTAAATGAATTATAACTTATAACTTAATAATTAGAAAATTATGAGAATTGCATTATTAAATTTTATAATTCATGTAAATATGGTTTGACATATAATATCTCTTTATTTAAAAAGTTTTTTTTTGTTTTTAATTATTCATAAATATCAAAAATGATTAATTAAATAGTAGTAAATTATTTTATCTCTATTTAAAAAAAATGTCGGGTGTTACAGATGATCTGAAGTCTCAGAAAATGTGGAAAGCACCATCCAAAGGTGCCACTGGTACTTCAAGACCCAAGACCACTTGGGTACCTGCTTGTACAAAATAGTTTGCTGTAATGCAGGTATGCCTTGGAAGTTGATGAATAAAGGGGTTAATAATCTAAGGCACTCAAGAATGAAATACCCAGGATTGCACTATTCAGGTCAGTTCTAAAAATCTGTTCTAAATTCTATTATCAGAAATTGTTTGCTTCAGATGCTTGCATATTAGATTAATCTATCTGTGCTTAATTGAAACCTTTTGAAAAATTGATTGATTTCGCATGATGTTCTTGCTGATCATGACCAGCCTCGTTGCATAGTGCATATATATAGTGTGATGCATTGCATATCATCTAAATTGAAAAATCCAAAAAGGAATAACTCATTGCATCTAGACAGGGGGAGTATTTGAGTCTCACTAGTCATTCACCTCTTGAACCCTTCATGTCTAGCTATTCGGTTCACTTTCATATTCATGTGTGTTGATTTCATTCTGATTTGAGAGTTGGATTGTTTGAAAAATTATCCTGTGTCAGTCTGTCATTGATTTCTGAATAAAGAATGCTATGATGTTTGAACAATTGTTATGCACAACTGAGTGTCATACGCATGCTTTGCATAGTTGATGTTTCAAATTGATGCATGAATTGCACTGAGTATAGATAGTTGCATGTCTTGCATATAGTCCGTGCATCTTGTGTTCAAATAGCATGAAGTTCGGTGCATCATAATGTCAGGAAGAGGGTAGTAATGTCTGAACTTGGTGTGTTAGGTTTTCATTGAATACACTGCATTCAGTCAGGGGGAGTAGATGGATGTCTTTCAGAAAATTCATTTAATAAGATGACCCATTGCATCCAGGCAGGAGGAGCATTTTTGACCTATTAATCCTTTTCAATCCAGGCTCTTCATGTCCAAATATGTGAATTCCTCTCTTGCTCCTATGTATTTCACTCGAATTCTTCTCTTTTGACTAATCAACTGCTGAAATCCTTGAAAATCTGTTCAAATTCTTTCATAGCAAAATTCTGTGATCTAGTGTGGATAAGTTGTTCAGTTGCATTGATTGGACTGAATTGAGAAATCTAAGTTGTGTACCTTGTTTATATGTCTGAAACCTGAGAAGAAACTTCTATCATACAGAGTTAAGAATGTCCACTGATTCAAATTGGTATAAGCCTAATGTATTCTCGGATTTGAATTTGAATGATTGAAAGTATCTGAATCATAAGGTTTACTAATTTTTAACCACCATGTCATAAAATATCTAGACTCATGCATCTAAATTCTGAAAATATGAGATCAAGGCTACTTTGGTAGAGACACATAGAATGAGTATTGTTTTTAAACATTAACCTGAAAAATGTTGACTAAATTGAAAATTTGAATTCAGAGCAATGATTTGGTCACTGAGAAACTGGATACTCTATCAATGAAATAGAGTAATTCTATGTCATGAAGTACCATAGCTATCTCTATTGAAAATATATTGAAAAATCTGACAGAGCAATAGCATGTCTGTGTTGAGTAACTAGGGAGTCTGGCCTCTGATCAAGGTGTCTCCTCATGTAAAAAGACACTTCTAGTGCTAACTCTGCTCTCAAAGTTGAGACGCAATGAAAGTTATCACACTGAGTAATTGGGTCACTTCACCTAAGACGTGTTGTGCCTCACATAAAAAGGTGTTGATCAACTTAAATTGCTCAGGAAAAGTATAATGAGCTAATCAAAACAAAATGTCTTGCAAAAATAGTCAACTCACATTCTAGTAAGGGTGTTTAATCTCAATTCTGCTCTGTGTGACTCTCAAAGGTGTCATTGAAAGTATTTGAGTAAGTTGGAGGATGTTTGATCTGGAGCATTGCTTGATTAGCTGGTTAATCCTTATTAAAACTTAGTTTCAGATATGAGTAATGAATTTAATTAACAGATTCAGTATACATCATGCTTAAACCAGGTGGGTAATGTAGGTTAATTCATAACCCCTTATGATAGGAGAGTCTATTCTTGCATGGACTTATAACTGTGGTACTCGCTATATAGTAATTTCTTCTGATCAGGTTCACCTCTGACAACTTGATCATCCACTCGTTGGTCACTTCTTGCTCAATCTCTGCTGAACGATTCTTGAAAAATCATGTGCCACTCTTCCAGTGATATCACTCTATCTTTGGCTACGATTACTTCTTTTACATCACCAGTCTCGTTTTACTCTCCACACTGTTGGAATCTTCCATCTTGTTTCTGTAACCAGTTCTGGTTCTGTGGGCTTTCCACCTGCTTTATTTTGCCCATACATATGTGAGGTGCCACAACCATTATTGTTTTGGATTCCTTGTGATGGCAGATTTCAGATTGCTTCATTGGTTAACCAGAGTTCATTCCTGCACGTCAGGAGGAGTTCTGGGTCATATGCATTTAAGGGGAGACTAGTCATTCATTCATGTTGATAGGGGGAGTTCCTATATGCTATTCTTCAGTGCTCTCTTTGCATGTTTCTATAGGGGAGTATTGTTTGCTGAGTTCCTATAGGGGGAGTTCCTATATGCCATTCTTCAGTATCAGATTTCATACATATCTTTCATTTCACTCGCAAACCATCTTCTTTTTGTTTATGTCAAAGGGGGAGAATTGTTTGCAGAGTCTGTGTGACTCATTGTGTTGACATCATCAAAAAGGGGGAGATTGTTGTGCCCCTTGTGCTTTGATGATAGGGTGTTGTTCTTTTGATGATGGCAACTAAAGGAGTCACCACATAAGATGGCAAATCAATGAGTCACCACTTAATGTTCGTGCATCCCATGTTACTACTCTCGACATACTCAGTGCATCGTCTTAAGTCATGCATATATATAGTCGATGCATTAACTGTAGCTTGAACACACATAGTATGTGCAATGTTAGTGATAAGGCATAATGGCATCGGTACATACCACGTTGTTTGGAAGATGATTTCATCGCATTGCTTTGTTTCACATATACACATAGTCTATGCACTGCTTCACAGGTTTGTACAACCGTTGCTGGTATGAATGTTTAAGTCCATGCACCAGTTCATCAGCAAGTCTGTTCATCATCTTGTCACATGCATGCAAAGTCTGTACATTCTTCACCAGGCATTCAAAGTCTATACATTCTGTTGCACACCTAATGTTCGTGCATGAATACTAAGTGTGCACACGGGTGCCCTGATGAAATGCAAGTCTATACATTCTTACATCGTTGTGCTTCACGCATACACAAAGTCTGTACATCATCTTGTCGTAGGCACAGAAAGTCTATACATCCATTCGCTGATAACTTAGCAAGTCTATACATCTGTTAGCTCAGCTCATGAGCATAGTCAGTGCATTCGGTTGTCTCATGCATATACAAAGTCTACACATTCTCTGCTGATATGCCCGTGCATCATTTCAGCAAGTCTATACATCGTTGTCGAATGCACGCAAAGTCCATACACTCCTTGATGGCATGCCTATGCATTCACCTTCATTGTGCATACTTTGTTACATGCATACTGCACTACACACTAGCAAGTCTATACATGCTTAGTTTAAATCTCAAACCTACTCGATGCATCTTTTTCTTTTCCTTCAGATTGATTCGAACTGATATCAAGTTTTATCTGACATGACTCATGTTCGAGAAGCTTAGTATGGACACGTGATCCAAGAATGATGAAGTGCCAGGATCGTGACACGTGTAGTGCAGCAGGTTGAAATGCTGCCACGTGGTCTAGGCTCTCGGGTGGGAATCGTGGAGAGCACACGCCCTATCTGTTCACTTCTCTATAAATAAGAAGCTTCTTCCAGAGGAGCAGGGTGATCGTGAGCGGAGTGATCGAAGTAGGGGAGCCCATCTGAAAGAGCAAAAGCAGAGAGAGAGAGAGAGAGAGCCTGCACGATCCAGAAGAAGAGAATGAATGAAGAAGAAAAAGAGAAAGAGAGATCAGCAGAAAAAGATAGAAGGAGAGTGAAAAGAGAGATAGAGAGTTCGTGAAGAAAAAGAGAGAAGACTCTATCAGAAGATCTATCTTCACTGGAATCTGGATCAAATCCAATCCAGTCAACTCCATGGGAGCCACATTTGCATTTCATTGATTACAGCTTTCAGTCGTTGTTATTTCTTGTTTCCTGCTTTCATTTTTAACCTTTCTTCAATCTATTTATCAGCGGGCGAGGTGGATACCTCGGACAGCAAGCTGTGTTGCTCAACGGGCAGAGGAGGATTCCTCTAGACGGGTTAAGCTGTAGTCACCAGCGGATGGCGAAGCTGTAATGCCCAGCGGTCAAGCTGTTAGTCAGCGGTTGTAGGCAAGCTGTGAGGCCCAACTGTTTAAGCTGTGTATCAGCGGAAGCCACACTCGGGTTTGAGTGTGGGGTGGACGTAGGTCTGTGGACCGAACCACCTAAAAATCTCCTTGTCTTCTGTGGTTTGATTGCCTCATTCGATTCGCTAGATGTATGCATATGCACGATTTGTTTCTTATATCTAGTGAGAGATAGGTTTGCACACCGTGCGTACGATTCTGGTCTTGATAGAGTCTAGTTGATTAGATGAACTGAGTCATCTCTTTAGTTTATATGGAGTAGATCAGAGGTACAGTCTATCTGATCTTCCTTCCATCATTCGAAGAGTGCATCTAAGCTAATTAAGGCATCCGTGGGTTTTTAATTCCGCATCTCTGTTTGTTTAATTTTTTTTAATTGGGCAAAATTCTTAAGGATATATTCATTCACCCCCCTCTGAATCTATCGCACCAGCCTCAACATTTCTTGCTTCCGTGATTGTCACTGAGTCCAAGGAGATTCACATAGAAGGAATCCCTATTGTCAAAGAGTTCCCTGATGTCTTTCCATCAGACCTACCTGGCTTACCGCCTGAAAGGGAAGTAAACTTCTCCATTGAACTCATTCCAGTAGCGGCACCTGTTTCAATAGATCCCTACAGAATGTCCCCCACAAGACTCAAGGAACTGAAGCAGCAACTTCAAGAGTTACTAGATAAGGGTTTCATTCGACCCAACACATCCCCTTGGGGTGTGCCAGTTCTATTTGTCAAGAAGAAAGACGGATCTCTCAGACTATGTATCGACTACCGGTGACTTAATCAACTCACTATCAATAACAAATATCCGTTGCCGCGTATCGATGAGCTATTTGATCAAATTTCTGGGGTAGAATATTTTTCCAAGATCGACCTCAGGTCAAGTTACCATCAGCTAAGGATCAAAGATGAAGACATCTACAAGTCTGCTTTCTGAAGCATATATGGGCATTATGAGTTTGTGGTAATGTCGTTCGGGTTGACCAACGCCCCTATAGCATTTATGCAACTCATGACCAATGTTTTTAGGCCGTATCTCGACTGATTTGTGGTCGTATTTATTGATGATATTCTCATCTATTCCAAAATAAAATAAGAACATGATGAACATTTAAGAATAGCTCTACAAACTCGAAGGGAGCATCAACTCTACGCAAAGCTCAACAAGTGTGAGTTCTGGCTAAAAGAGGTCTCTTCCCTTGGCCATATTATTTCAAAAGAAGTTATCGCTGTTGATCCTTCAAAAGTAGAAGCTATCAAGAGGAGCCAACCAACGACTATATCTGAAGTTAGAAGCTTTATCGGGTTGGCTGGTTACTATCGGCGAGTCATTAAGGATTTCTCCAAAATCGCCGTTCCTTTAACTAGGCTCACAAGAAAGGAAAATCCCATCATATGGTCAAAAGACTGCGAGGAGAGTTTCTTAACTCTTAAAGAACATCTCACCACTGCTCCTATCTTGGCACTACCTATTGAAGGTGGTGGATTTGAAGTCTACACGGATGCATCTGGTATTGGCCTCGGGTGTGTCCTTATGCAACATGGCAAGGTGATCTGTTATGCTTCAAGGCAATTGAAGCGTCATGAAGAAAACTACCATGTCCATGATCTAGAATTGGCTGATATTATTTTCGCGTTAAAGATCTGGCGACACTACCTTTATGGGGAGAAGTTCACTATATTTTCAGATCACAAAAGTCTGAAATATCTTTTCACCCAAAAGGAACTTAACATGAGACAAAGAAGATGGCAAGAATACCTTAAGGACTTCGACTTCTCTATTTTGTACCATCCGGACAAAGCAAATGTCATAGCTGGCGCTCTTAGCAGAAGACCAATGATAACTGTAGCAAGCCTTCGGAAAGGTACGACTTGTCTTATCGAAGATTTTACTCATTTGAATCTAGATGTGGGTGCAGAAGAAGAAAATGGTATTATTGCCAATATCCGGTCACAACCTACATTGATTGAAGAACTAGTTAAATTACAAGAAAATGACCCCACACTAATGGAAATCAAGGCTAATGTTGATCAAAGGCAAAAATTTTCTATCTCAAATGATGGAAGGATAATATTCAAAGAATGAATATGTGTGCCGGATCATGCTGACACTAAGAAGCTGATCATGGAGGAAGCTCATAAGGCAAAATACACTATTGACCCTGGCGCTACCAAAATGTACAAGGACTTGAAAAGGAATTTTTGGTGGCCCAACATGAAAAAAGAGATAGCAGACTTTGTATCTCGCTGCCTCACTTGTCAGCAAGTTAAAGCAGAACATCAAAAACCCACTGGTAAACTACATCCCTTGGAAATCCCCGAATAGAAGTGGGAAAGCATAGGGATGGATTTCATCATGGGTCTATCGAAGACAAGAGGTGGACATGATGGTATATGAGTGATCATTGACCGATTGACCAAATCGACACACTTTTTGTCAATAAAAAGTCGATGGTCCGTATATATCTTGGCTGCCTTATACATGAAGGAGATCGTCAAGCTACACGGTGTCCCTGTAACCATTATCTCTGATCGAGACCCTCGATTCACATCTCAATTATGGAAGGGTCTACAACATTCATTGGGGACCCGACTCAATTTCAGCACTACTTTCCATCCACAAACTGATGATCAAACTGAAAGGACAAATCAAGTAGTGGAAGATATTCTCAGAGCATGTGTTATTGACTTCGGTGGGAGTTGGCACGATCATCTACCTCTAGTGGAATTTGCCTACAACAATAGCTGCCAAGCTAGCATTAAAATGCGCCATTCGAGGCACTATATGGAAGAAGTTTCCGCTCACCAATATGCTGGAATGAAGTTTGAGAAAGGCAACTTCTAGGCCCAGAAATCAGTCGAGATACTACCGAAAAGATAAAGCTCATTCGAGAAAGACACCATGTGGCACAAGATAGACATAAAACATATGCTGATAATTGAAGGCGTGATCTGGAGTTCCAAGTAGGAGACCATGTGTTTCTTAAGGTTTCTCCGGGTCGAGGTATTCGAAGGTTCGACATCAAAGGCAAGCTCGCTCCAATATTTATCGGCTCCTTTGAACTTCTCGAAAGGGTTGGCGAGGTCGCATACTGAATTGCCTTACCTCCTCAATTAACTAGAGTCCACGATGTATTCCACATCTCGATACTTACAAGGTATGTTTATAACCCATTCCATGTTAAAAATCATGACAACTAAGAGGTTCAAAAGGATTTGACATATGAGCAAAAGTCAATCAAAATAATTGAGCAAGAAGTACGTCAGCTTCGAAATAAAACTATTCCTATGGTCAAAGTCCAATGGAACAAATCTTGGCCGCATGAAGCAACATGCGAAACGAAAGAGGCGATGCGCAAATGATTTTCAGAACTATTCAATTGTAAGTACACTTTCCTCATCAGTCTCACGTTTGAATTTGGAGACCAAATTCCTTTTCAGTGGGGGAGGGTGAAATGTCCGAGAATTTTTTAAGAATTTTCTAAGATTAAATATAATTATTAAGTATTTTAAAAAAGGGGGGGTTAATGGACTATTAAGAAGGAATTAGGATTTTTTTTAATCCATTTAAAGGCCCTATATTCATCAAAGGGTTAAGCCCAACTCAAATAGGCCCAAAGACCTAATTCCAAGACCTTTAGACCCAAGACCATTAATAGAAACGTAAATTAGGTAATTTACGAATTCAAATAGGATTTATACATCAATTAGGGGATAAATAATAGATAATAGGAAAATCTGAATTTTTTGGATTTAACGGCAATTCACGGTCTATCGCGAGACCGCCAAGCGATGCTAGCGGTCCCCCTATGACCGCTAAACCCCTATGATTCCATAAATGGAAGAAACATGAAAAACTCATATCTTTGGCATCCAAATCTTCATGGATCGAAGTGTGTAGACATGTAAACATGTCTAGGACTCTTGGGAATCGATCCTACACCTAATTAGGACTCTCAATTCGATCAAATCCTCAGCCCTAACTCAAAACCCTATAAATAGACCCTAACTTCGACTCATGCGAACCTAATGTTGGCTCGCGTATTTTGAAGGTAAGGAGACATCTTCTCAGGTTAATCCTTTAAACATGATTATTCTCCTTAGTTTTGTCTAACTCCCCTCAAATTTTCATGCTAGAAGACCAAACCATTGAAGAGTTAGAAGCTCTACAAGTTGCTGGATCGCTGCAGTCTACACAGGAACCACAACGTCAGTCCAATGAAGAACAGGAAAGTAGAAGCCCTAAACGAGGTTTGTTTATGTTATGGCTTTAGAACTTTTTGTTCTCCTTTCTATCTTCTACTTACCCTCCAATTTTCACGGTTTTAGGTAACTAAAGGAGATTATAAAAAGACTTCAAATAACCAAACCTGTAAAGTGTAGAAATGGGGTTTCACCATACTCAAGTGCATTGACTTATTATCCCCTTTTATTTTTCATCTCCCAAGGCACTCCTGCAAAACACATATCTTATTTTGCCATTTTAGGTACCCTAGAATTCTTGGGTCCTTCAAGGTTCGTAGCACCTTTGATGGGTGCTTTCTACAACCTTTGGGCTTTCTCATCATCAGGAATCATCAAAGAGCAACTATTCATAGAATGCCCAACCTACCCGTAGTAATGACAAGAGACAACATGTTTTGTGTTCTTCTTATGCAAATTTGCATGAGCATTAAATTTCTGATCATAACGAACCCTGTTATTATATCTATCATAAAAGGCTCTCTTTCCCTTCACATGCCAACAGTCCTTGACTGTATGGCCATACTTTCCGCAATAGAAGCACACAATGTGCTTACCTCTAAAATCAAGTTCATTTCCAACAAAAATCTTTTTGTTGACAGAGAAATTAACAGATTTAGGATGAACATTCCTTCCCTGGTCATGCCAACGGTGCAGCACTATATGGCCATTCTTACCATAATGAGAGCAGACAATGCGCTTGCCTCTCAGACCAGACATATTTCTACCAAGAGTGTTTATTTTAACAGGGAATTTTGCATGATTTGGATGAGAGCCCTTCCTATACCAACAGTGGGCAGCAATGTGGCCTAAGTTGCCACAGTAAAAATATTGAACATTCTTTTTCTGAACATGATAAAATTTCTTAACATGCTTTCTACCAATTCTCAAATCATCCTTTTTCATTAACAAGCAATCATGCATTAGCTGTCCATACTTCCCACAATAATGACAAGAACCATTAGATTTCTGTGAAGCATGATTTTTCTCATTGTTGAATTTCTATTTTTGAGTTTTCATATTTTCAGGATGTTTCTGAGGTTTATTATTCTATTTTTGAATTTTCTTTTGTTCTTACAATTTCTAATTTTCAAGTTGTTTCACTTGTGATGTGGTGGCTACATTAGAGACTTTGAAAAAAGATGTTTTCAGTTTATTTTCAAAAGATTTCTTCTTAATCGTCTTGTAGCCCAGCCCTTCCTTTTAAACATTTACCTTGACTCCTAGCAGCCTATTGAAATTTTCTTGGCCATTAACAAATTTTGACAGAGAATTCTTCAAATCCTGAATTTCATTTTCTAAATAGGTAATGTGTATTGCATAACTGGCAATCTCTTGTTCACTGTAATTAACACACTCATTTAGCACCTTGTTTGTAATTTTATATTTCTCAACTTCTTGTTCCAGTTTGAGCTCATTTTCAACTTAATTTTTAACAACACCTTTTTCTAGGACAAGAAACCTCTCAGACACAACAGTGTTTAACTACTTCAATTCTTCATTTTCTTTTATCAATTTCTTAATTTTCTCATCATGTCTTTCATTACTTGATATTGAGTCTAGTCTTTCAATCAGTTTATCCTCTCTTTGTTAAAATTCAAGTTTCTCATCCAGCAGATTTTTGTTTTCTTCTCTGAGAAAAGCAATCAAGTCTTTTAACCATTCAAGGTCTAAGGAGAGGGCTTCATTTAATTCTTTCAAGAAAGAACAGTTATTACAGTCAGAGTTGTCATAACAGGAATTGCCAGCTTCTTTTCCTAGCTTTCTGTTTTGATTTTCAGTTTCATCAAGTCTTTTCTAAAGTTCTGTGTTTTTACCTTAACGACTTCAAGCTTCTCAGAAATTAAATCATTTTCATGCTCAAAATTGGTAAGTTTCCTTTCAGCCTTTTCAATTTGCTTTTTAAGAACTTCACGTTTAGAGTTCAAGATTTCTAATTCAGAACTGACAGTGTTGAAGTTTTTTAACTGATTTCTAAGAGAATCAATTTCAGATTTCAGAACATCATATTTTCTATTTTCTGAATTAGAGTTGATAGCATCATGTAACTTCTTTTTTAGGATTTTAATCTGTTTACATGTTCTTTCATATTTCTCTAACAGATTACCATAGGCATCCCCTCAATCATCTATAGAAAAGTTCTCAAAGGGATTTACCTGATCATCATCCTCCTCTTCATTTTGATTGCTGCTTTGATCATTTTTAACCGCCATTAGACATTCATCTTCATTTCCTTTATCGGCAGTCTTCAATCTATCCAATATCTCTTTTGCAGACCTGCAATTATAAAAATAAGAATGGAATGCCTTGTTAGTAGCTGCCTTCATTAAATCTAGAGCACTTTGATTTTTACCACACATAGATCTATGAATGTCAGTCCATTTGGACTTATCCTTTGGTAGTCTGTGTGGACCGTGTGCAATGAGCTTGCACAGATCATGATCAATAGAATTGACAAACATACACAAGTTGTTAAGCCATAGGTTGAAATTAGTACCATCAAAAATCGGTGGGTGAGCCATGGATTTAATCATCAAACATATTCAAGACAATAAGCGGCGGCTGAAGGTGCACCACAAAACTATAGGATCTACTGCGGATTGTTGAATCCGAAGAACCAGTAACCCTCTCTGATACCAATTGTTGGAACGATGTGATGGCACAAACAAGGATTCAGAAGGGGGGGTGAATGAATCCCCGTTCAAGATTATGCTCAATTTAAAAAATCTCGATATAAAATCGTGCGGAAACTAAAACTATGTGGCTCAGTTAGACAGATACTCTATATGTTCACACTCGAACACTTGGCCAGCACATGCAGTCTAAGAATCTACTAAGTACGCAGACATACTTTGCAGCTTAAGCCCCACACGCCATCAATAATACTGCTAAGCCCATAAGCAAACATATATCAAACATGTTCCTCCCACACAAACATAACCACGCAATCAGAAGATCCTGTGAAGGAGGAAGAAGATAAGGAACAATCACACAAAGCAAACCACTGCACATTGGATTTTTTAGGTGGTTCGGCCAGACACCAGTCCGCCTACATCCACCCCTCACTCTAACCCGAGTGAGAATTCCCTTGCAAAAGCAAGACGCAGACTCAGTCTGCAACAGGATGCTGCCTAACAGCTTGACTACCCGAGGGAGACAAATCCCTCAACCTAGTTCTGCAACCCACAAAACCAGATAACTAGTTCTCCTACCCACAGAGCTAGAACTAGAGGTCCAACCTTCCTTCCTCTGAATCCTCAGAGGGAGCCCACGAGCAACTACCCGTCACTCACAACCGGAGACAAAGTCTCCTTTCCTCTGATGCCCAGAGAGAAATCGGAGATGAAACTCCCTTCTCCTGAATCCTCCGGAGGAACCCGTGAGTGACACCCAGTCACTCACAGCCAGAGACCAAGTCTCCCTTCTCTTGAGCACACAGGAGGAACCCGACACCCAAAATAGGGAATCGAAAAACAACGGTAAAGAGGAAATGAACAAAGAAGAAATACAAGTAGGAAAGTAAAAGATGTAGCTCTGAGTAGAGCAAAATAGTTTAGAATCTGATCCTTGAGCTGATGGAATCAAATCTTCAGTCACGAGCAGGCTTCTCTCAGATTCTTTTCTCTTTCTCTCTTTTTTGGCTTTTTCTTCACGAAATGGCTCACAGATTTCAGATCTAGCTCTCACACTAGCTCTATCTCTTTCTTTGTTATCTGCTGGCTTACTCTTTCTCTTCTTCTTCTTTATCTCTCACTCTCTGGCGGCTCCTTCTTCTATTTTTTTTCTCGCTTTTCTCTATGGAGGAGGATACCTCCTATTTATACCCAGAATAGGGCTTCCGGAGATGCTTCGGATAAACCCTTTTTGATCTTGATATTTTATTGATCCACGTGGCAGGATGAGAAAATTCTTTCCAATCATTGAGCCTTGGAGCATGTGCCCAATCATAAACATTTTTGGAACCACATGCCATTCTTCTAGCCATTATGGGATCACGTGCCGTTTACAGCTTTCCTGGGTTCTTCGTGATAGAGAAGAACTTAAGTGGTTCGAACTACCTTAATGGGTCTGGACTTAAGTTGGGAGTTGAGTAAATCTTGAAGCATCGACCTCACTGGTCAGAGAATAAGAAGACCTTGAATCTTTGACATTATGGCTTGTGGATTCTTCAGATCCAGAGTTCTGCTAACTTAAGGTTCTCTATGGCATTTCATCAAACACTTTCTTCTGCTACAGTGACCTCAGTTCCCAGCAGCTGCATCGATCTTGGTGAGCTTCTCAATATGTGCATTGACTTGATTGAGCTTAATGACAATATGTGCTTCGACCTTGTTAAATGGAGCTTTGTTCTTCTACTTCGAGTCACCTTATAGGTGCACCAACCTTGTAAGCCAATGTGCATCGACCTTCATGCACAAATATATGTGCACAGACCTTGTAAGCAAATGTTCTTCGACCTTCCTTTCAGATGTGCACTGACCTTTATGCACAAAATATATGTGCACAGACCGTGTAAACAAATGTGCTTCGAATTTCCTTTATTAGATGTGCACCGACCTTTATGCACAAAATATATGTGCACATACCTTGTAAACAAATGTGCTTCGACCTTCCTTTCAGATGTGCACCGACCTTTATGTCAACCATTAGTGCAGCTTGTACTGTCTGGAACTTTGATTGGCCAAACAAGACTATTGACTTTTCTCATTGACTGTGCATTGACTTCATTGATCATGTTGACTTTTATTGAAGACTGTGCGTTGACTTTTGATTTTAACTGGCTTTCAACCTGTTCTTTCCAACATTCAGACATGTTCTTTTACACATGCTGACTCATATAATATAAGCAATGGGAACAAGCAATTGCATTAAGTTGATTAACATTGAAAGCAATGCACCAATGCAACATCAATAGAGTTTGGCATCATTAAACCATATTGATATCATGACATCATCAAAAACCTCATAAATGTAGCATCAACACATATGACATCACGCTTAGATGAGTCATAATATTTGGCATTATCTAAACCACAGGGGTACAACACGGTCCTCCCTAGATCGTTTGGTGGTACCCTAGTGGTCCTCCCATGAAAGTTTGGCTCCCTAGCGGTTCTATGATTGACCGTTTGATGAGGATCATCAAGCAGCATGGGCAATTATCAATTTGTATTTATTTTAAGTGTTTTATTTTTAATAGGCTACATTAGTGGACCTGTAGGTGCGCTTGATATGTCACCATCATATAATAAATCTTTTAGTGTCTTAAGTCTTCCCCCGAGAATTATGATAGGTAAGAGTTGTTAGGTGTTAGGTGTTAGGTGTTCAATGTTAGAGATGTTACGTGAGGTTTGAATAAGATGTTAGGTGAGGTTTGAATAAGTTGTCTATCTGTCATGTGAAGAGTCTATATAAGAGTATGTAACTCCATGTTATAGGAGAGAACGATGAAGTTGAAATGAAATTATTGGAAAGTTATTCCATTTGAGGTGTGATGCCTATCCCTTGTTTTCTCCGAGAAGGAGATGGGTGAGAAGCCTCCCCCGGGATTGAGAGGCTCCATGGTTGCATCATCTTTGGGAAGGAGACGGGTGAGAGGCCCCAACCAAATAGCCGACGCCTTCCTAGGCACTCCCATCATCAAACACTCCCCACCACCACCATTGCTGCCCCCACCTCCCCCTGGCTAACCCATGTGCTTGCCCCTCCACCTGCAAAGCCCTACAGTCCATTTCCACTTCCTCACTCCTGCATAATCACCAACACGTACATGCACTGCCCCCTCCCTATGCTGCCCCATGCCCATGGCCCCCCCACCTACGCTCCCCCTGACCCCTCCCAACACAAAGTAGCCACCACCCTCCCTCTCTGTACTCCCACTCAACCACCCTCCCTGCCACATGCCACAGCCCCCCCCTCTTTGCAACAGGCAAGGGCAGGTTAGGATGTGAGAGAGAGAGAGAGAGGGAGAAGGGTGAACACAAAGAAACTCCCCACCCTCCACAGTATTCTCTCCCTCTCCCTCTCATGTTCTCTCAAACACAAAGAAACTCCCCACCCTCCATGGTATTCTCTCCTTCTCACTCTCATTTTCCCTCTGTTCCCATCTTTTCTCCTTCCCTTCTCACGTTTGCAAGAGAGTAGTGGCAATTAAAAAGAGAGAGAGAAAGAGAGTCCCTCTCATGTAGCAGGTAAAAAATAATAATAAAACTAAAGAAACGAGCGTAGATAAAATAGAGGGAACCACGTCTATCTCCCATCCCTTTCTCATTTTCACTATTCTTCTCTCTCCCTCTCTCTCATTCTGTTGGCATTGTAGCATATTAAAGAAAGAGAGTGAGAGAGTATCCCTCCTTCTCTCTGTCCTCTCTCTCACGTTTTCTTTGTTATCTCGGTAACAAGTTTGAAAGAAGAGTTGATTATAAAGAAAAGGGAGCAAAAGAATAACAAAAAAAGGGAGTCCCTAAAAAAATGAAATAGAAAATAAAAAAAAGGAGAAGGCAACAAAAAAAATAGTGGAAACATATTTTGTGAAAGGTCAAAAAAATGAGAAAAAAGGGAAAATATAAAATGAAGTGAGGAAAGAATAAAATCATAAGATTCTGGCCTTTTGTCCCGCATCAATTTGGTATCAGAGCAAGTTGCCCACTTGATCTCACAAGTTCGGTCCTTGGCTAAGTCCGCTCCGACGAGAAGGGAGAATTTGAAACTTCGGGTGCATCGTCCATGGGATGGGGACGGGTGTGAGACCCCATTCGAAGCTCCATATCTATCCTTCTCTGTCGTCCATCTTCACCACTGCCTCCACTGACGCAGCCACCAACACTGCTACTCCTCCAAGCAAAGGTCCTAGGTTCGAGGTCGAACCTCCTCCAAGTACAGGAGTTTGACGAGGATTGTCAAGCAGCATGGGCAATTATCAATTTGTATTTATTTTAAGTGTTTTATTTTTAATAGGCCACATTAGTGGACATATAGGTGTTCTTGATATGTCACCATCATATAATAAATCTTTAAGTGTCTTAAGTCTTCCCACGAGAATTATGATAGGTAAGAATTGTTAGGTGTTAGGTGTACAATGTCAGAGATGTTAGGTGAGGTTTGAATAAGATGTTAGGTGAGGTTTGAATAAGTTGTATGTCTGTCATGTGAATAGTCTATATAAGAGTATGTAACCCCATGTTATAGGAAAGAACGATGAAGTTGAAATGAAATTATTGAAAAGTTATTCCATTTGAGGTGTGATGTCTTTGCCTTGTTTTCTCCAAGAAGGAGATGGGCGAGAAGCCTCCCCTGAAATTGAGAGGCTCCATGGTTGCATCGTATCTGTGAAGGAGAAGGGTGAGAGGCCCCAACCAAATAGCCGACGCCTTTCTAGCCACTCCCATCATCATACACTCCCCACCACCACCATCGCTGCCCCCACCTCCCCCTAGCTAACCCATGTGCTTGCCCCTCCACCTGCAAAGCTCTGCAGTCCATTTCCACTTCCTCACTCCTGCACAATCACCAACACGTACCTGCACTGCCCCATCCCTATGCTGCCCCATGCACATGGCCCCTCCACCTGCGCTCCCCCTGACCCCTCCCCACACAAAGCAGACACCACCCTCCCTCTCTGTACTCCCACTCAACCACCCTCCCTGCCACATGCCACAGCCCCGCCTCCTTGCAACAGGCAAGGGCATGTTAGGCTATGAGAGAGAGAGAGAGGGAGAAGGGTGAACACAAAGAAACTCCCCACCCTCCACAGTATTCTCTCCATCTCTCAAACACAAAGAAACTCCCCACCCTCCAAGGTATTCTCTCCTTCTCACTCTCATTTTCCCTCTATTCCCATCTTTTCTCCCTCCCTTCTCACATTTGCAAGAGAGCAGTGGCAGTTAAAAAGAGAGAGAGAAAGAGAGTCCCTCTCATGTAGCAGGTAAAAAAAAATAAAACTAAAGAAATGAGTGTAGAGAAAATAGAGGGAACCATGTCTCTCTCCCATCCCTTTCTCATTTTCACTATTCTTCTCTCTCCCTCTCTCTCATTCTGTTAGCATTGCAACATATTAAAGTAGGAGAGAGAGAGTCTCCCTCGTTCTCTCTGTCCTCTCTCTCACGTTTTCTTTGTAATCTCGGTAACAAGTTTGAAAGAAAAGTTGATTAGAAAGAAAAAGGAGCAAAAGAATAACAAAAAAGGGAGTCCCTAAAAAAAAGAAATAGAAAATAAAAAAAGGAGAAGGCAACGAAAAAAAAGAGCGGAAAAATATTTTGTGAAAGGTAAAAAAAAATAAGAAAAAGGGGAAAATAGAAAATGAAGTGAGGAAAGAATAAAATCATAAGATTCGGGCCTTTTGTCCCGCATGACCGTTTGCCAGAAAAAAGTCCAAAACTTTTTGAACTCCGATTTCTTCTTCTGTGGACTCCTTGGAGACCTTGTTTGATCCATTCTCTCTGAGATAATCCTCTTTGATCGATTCTAATCCCTCTTGGGGGCTTTATCCCACTATTATCTCCAAATTTCATCAATCTAGGACTCCAATTTTGAAGAATTATCTCTTAAATCTGAGGGAGAACTTTCTGGATTCCTGCAACTCTATTTAAACCTGCCAGTTCGCAGTGTGCGACAGGGGCTCTTTCTCAATTCGGGGCGAAGCCATGCTGCACCATCTACTCTCATCTTCGACCTTGGCCTGAAGAGAGAAGTATTGTCTTCGATTTTCATGCTCAAGGGCTATGTAACTCTCTTTCTACTCTTAGTTCTATCTTTCTATTTTTCGCAAATCATCACAAATCTCTATTTTCTACACTCTGTCTGCACTTTTCTCCATATTGCATGCACGTTTCCCACAGTTGTGATGCGTGATTTCTCTATATCTTTGTCTTATTGTCATTACAATACCCACACCTATTATTTTCACCATTCCACAGTGGTTAAAAACCACCCCCCAGTGTGTTCTCTCTCAATTTCTAACCCTATTTTACCACTATGGGATTGATGCTACACTTCATGGATCTAATGGGTTTTCCCCTTGTGGTTTCATCTTTGTTTTGCAGGAGAGCATGATAGAACGTGTAGTGCCCCAGAATTTATATAAATAATTTTTAAAATTTAAATAATTTTTTGGAATTTTTAAAGGCCTGAATATATTACGGAATGGATTATTAGATTAATAAGTCATTACAAGGCCCAATTAGGTTAAATAGTTAACCAGATCTATTTACACAAAATCTAAAAGGTTTAAGGACCAAGCCCATTAAGTTTGGCCCATATTCTAGAAAGTTATTTAGCCTATTCACGTATTTTAAGGATAAATACTAATTATATAGATAATTATATAGGATAAATGAATAAAAGAGTTTTATTAAATTGAAACTCTATACACGTTGAATGTAACGGTCCATCGTGCGACCGTCACATGCTTGTAACGCACCAGGCTAGACGCGTTACACCCTGTTAGTTCCGTGAAAGAGAGAACGAGTAAAAAGATTAAAACTTTGGGATCTTATCCACTAGAGATCGACTTGGGAAGAGTTATAACATTACTAAGGACTCTTGGGGATTAGATTATGGCAAATTAAGGACTCTAGAATCGATCTAATCTTCAAACCCTAGCCAAAACCCTATAAATAGGACCTAATTCTGAACTGAGCGACCCTTACTTTTGGCCCGTGAAGAATCAAATTAAGGAATCATAATTTCGGGTAAGTTCTTTAGAAGATTTTGTCTAGTATATAATAGACTAATAGTTCTCCAAATTTCATGCTAGGAGATCAAGCAACCAAGAAGATAGAAGCTTCCAAAGTTATTGATTTAACCTTAGCAACCCAGGAATCTGAACGCAAGACCCCTGAAGATCTAGAGATTAGGACGTCTAAACGAGGTAATTAGAATTCGATCCTTTAGAACTTTTTGTACCCAATAGTTTCATCTTCTTACCCTCAAAATTCTACGTCATTAGGTCAAGAGGCTGAGGAAATAGAGCAGATTGAAGTTGCTGATTTATCACAAGAAGTACAAGGGTCTAAGGGTAACATCTAGCATCAATTTCGAAGTTTAAAGGTTTTAGAAGAGGTAGGTTATCTCATGAACGGCAAAAACAACATGTTAGGGATAAAAGTCCTTTGATTTTGCTTGAATTACATGCACTTTAGCTCATGAATTTCATGTTTTAGTGGAGACATGCATATATCTATATTCTTAGCCCTAACTAAATTAAAAAGAAACTTCCTTGTGAAATTCACAGAGAACCCATGCATGATATTCGTTTAGCCTTCATTCTATCATGTGGGAAGTTATATGTATGATTTTCAGACATGATGCGAGTTGAAACTTAGGTCATTGTTATTTATTGCTGTCAGCAGAGGCTCTAACGGATCAGGGTAAGACCGTCACATGATATAACGGCCTTACGACCGACCGTCACACACTCTGTTATGTTTTCATTTCACTGTTGTCTCTAACGCACCAGGACAGGAGCGTTACATTACTGTAACGGCCCCTCGATAGACCGTCACAAGCACTGTGACGCTCTCCTGTTAGACCGTTAGACTCTGTGTTCTGTCAGCCCATGACAGAATAGTAACCAGTTAAGTTAACTTATAAATAAGCCTAGTTAGCTGAGTTTTGACCTGTTATTATGATTTTAAGTTTACTTACTAATTCATATTGGAATCTGCATGATCTAGGCATCTTGAACTATTTTAAGTTATGTTAATTTCATTGGCCAAAACTCTATAGTTTTGTATTCTAAATCATGATTTTCCAAATATTGTAATGACGGAGTTTCCTCATGGTTTCACAATGTTACACATTCTTCCTCTATCTATAGAGTCATTTTCTTTAAGTACATGGCACATACTCCGGTATGTTGTCCATTAGTTCACTTTGCACTATAGGAACATTATTCTTGGACATGAGGACCTCTCTATTGGATATTCCTTCCAATGGACTAGGAAATCTTGTTTCAAGGCCTCCGTAATTCTCCGCGAGCCTGGGATTCCCACTAGGACGCCGAGTTGGTTGTACCATTAAAGCCCATTGATTAGATTACACTATCGATGATTTTTGGTTATCAGTAATGTAACGGCTCTATATTGGACCGTCAGGCACAAGTAACGGCCCAATATACGACCGTCACATTCCACTGAGTCCGATTTCTAAATTCTACATTCAGACTAATGTAACGGTCCAATACTGGAGCGTCACATCATGTAACGGCCCAGTACACGACCGTCACACTACTTGAGTATTTTAACCCAAGGTGGACCAAGGGTTGATATTCCAAGGGTTCTAGATGGACTATTAATGATCTAGAACTTATCATATTGATCAAGAAACCTAATATAATGAATGGAAGATAAAGAACGTATCGTTATGCTGCCGATTTATTTCCATAAGCATAACCTTGCTTAAGTCATTCTTGATTTCTCATAATTCTTATTGAAGCATTCATTCATTGAATTATTGTTATCATGAGCTTATTGAACTTATTACATTCTTGGCCATATTTTATTGTTAACATGCGTGGAAGTAACTTGATTTATACTTGAAGATGCGATCGAGCACTGATTGTGTTCAAGGGCTCTATGCTAGTCCCCTCGGCTGATTGTCAGAAACATACTATTTTATAAACCATGGGGTATGATGCTACTGGCGTCGCATTGCGCTGGGAGTACTTTCTTTATAAATAAGTGAAAATCCACGGCACGACATGACATTCTTGTACATGACTTTCTTGCTTGATATTCCACAGAAATTCACAAAGTACTTGCTCATAAGCAAAAGATACTGAGTGATGATTATGTGGCTTGCTAGTACATTCTCGATACATTCTTGTTCATGAAAGGCCAATATCATGTTCTTGTTACATTCTTACTAGTTCGTATTGTTCTCATTCTAACTTACATGATCATCTTGTTACTTTGGTTTAATCGCATGATTGATCGCATTCGCATGATTTTTACCTTATTCTTTAGAGCTAAATTGTTAATTACTTTAATAGTGCCTTCATGTTGATGCGAAGATACCTACTGGAAAGTGTGCTCATTACCTATTTCAATCTTTTCAGGAGATGGAAGTGATTCGAATTCGGATTCGGGTTATACAAGTAGCGGGTCCGAGAGCGAATGAAAGTATTGTCAAGATGAGAGTGCAGACTTAGGAAAGTCTATATTGTTTAGATTGAGTCTATGTAATTTTCCTATTTCTTGAGTCTAGTGCATAATGGAAATTGAATTAGTGGATGTATTGAATATTGATTATCAATGAAATAAAGTGGAGTTTGAATATATATTGTGCAATTGCATCTTTATGTGTGATTATCTTGCGCTCTGATTGTTCTTGCTCGCAAGAGGCTTACCATGCCGGCTGTTCGCGCACCCCGAGTTAGTCTTCCACTGTAATAAGGGCTCGGGGCGTGACAGTTAAGTTGGTATCAGAGCCTAAGTCTCAGAACTTTGGAAGAAGAGTCATGTCATAGGATAAGTCCAAGGTTTTAGGACCCCTACCTATGAACTAAGGAAGAAGTTCCATACCCATGTGAGAATTGGGTAGAGCCGGGATAAGATAGTTAATTAGCTTTAAGATTTATTTTGTTCATTCCAATTTCATGAGAAATAACAAGTTGTTATTTTCTCTCAGGTACCTTATCTTACGAATGGCTCATCGTGTAGATTGGGATGGTATGCAACAAACAGTTGCCGGCCTTACTCAGGCATTGCAAACTATAGCGCAAGGTGGCGCAGGGGCAAGGGCTGGTGACCTACATCGTAATTTCTGGAGTTTAAATCCTCCGCGATTCTATGGTTCGTCTAATCTCGACGAGGCGGAGAACTGGATAGATGAAATGAATCGTATATTTGATGTCATCCAATGCACCGATCAGGAGAAGGTGCGTCTCGCAACCTTTCAACTCAACAAAGATGCTCGCACATGGTGGAAGTCAGTTCCGGCACCTCCAGCCAATGCACCTCATACATGGGACGGTTTTCTTACCCTATTCCGTGCCAAGTACTTTTCTGAGCACGTAAAGGAACGAAAGGCTATGGAGTTCGCCGCTCTTCGGCAAGGAATGATGACGGTTGCCGAATATGAACTACAATTCTCAAGGCTTGCACCTTACGCACCACATCTTATCAGCACCGATTTATTGAAGGCAAATCGATTTATGGACGGGTTACGACTCGGTTTCATCCAGCAGCTCGGGACCCAAAACATCGTACTTATGCGGAGATGGTTCAGCGGGCATACCTATGCGAAAGGACCTTAGAGAAGGTCAAAAATTGAAAGGGAAAGGAGAAGAATCAAGCCGACGCTCAGATCGGCGTTGTAAGAAAGAAAAGTTCAGTATCACGGAGCCATACAAAAGTCGTGATAGTAAGAAGAGATCCAGGAATGGGAATGGTGGAAGTTCCCATAAGCAAAAGAAAGTCAAGGAGGAGAAGGAGCAGGTCGCCACGGCTTCCACATTTTGTGAAAAATTTGGCCATTCGGCTGAGGAGTGTTGGAAGCGTCTTGGCGCTTGTTTACGTTGTGGAAGTAGGGAGCATCGCATGCCGGAATGCCCCCTTATGAAGGACCAGTCATCTGGTGGAGGACGCAGGAGGCAGGCTCGCCTCAATGCTGTTCTAGAAGAAGAGGAAGCGCCCAGGGATGATGGGCTTATGGAAGGTACTCTTCAAATTTGTTCTCATCCTGCATTTGTGCTATTTGATACGGGTGCCTCTCATTCTTTTATCTCCACTACTTTTGCTAAAACATTACCAATCGCATCGGCTCCCTTACCTTCAGATCTCACTATTTCCACACCCTTAGGATCTGGAACAAAGCTTACCGACTATTATCCTGATAGCGAAGTGATAGTAGAAGGTCATAATCTTCCCGCAAATCTAGTATGCCTTGACATGAAAGGTTTTGATGCCATTCTAGGGGTAGATTGGCTTGCAGATCATGATGCTTATATTAATTACCGAAATAGGATTATATCCTTTCGAAAGCCTGATCTTCCAAGATTCTCTTTTCTTGGCATCAATTACAAGAAACACCCCACTATCATATCCTCACTTCACGCTTGCAAATTTATCTCACAAGGATGTGAAGTTTTTCTTGCTTCTGTCATTATCACCGAATCCAAAGAAAGTAGCATAGCAGACATCCCTATTGTAAATGAGTTCCCAAATGTGTTTCCATCGGAACTACCCAGTTTACCACCCGAGAGGGAAGTAAACTTCACCATTGAACTCATTCCAGGAGCAGCACCTGTTTCTATAGCCCCTTACAGGATGTCCCCCACGGAGCTTAAGGAATTGAAAAGGCAGTTGCAGGAACTACTAGACAAGGGCTTCATCAGACCTAGCACATCCTCTTGGGGTGCGCCGATTCTATTTGTCAAGAAGAAGGATGGTTCTCTCAGGCTATGCATCGATTACCGGCGACTGAATCAGCTGACAATTAAAAATAAGTATCCGTTGCCGCGTATTGATGAGCTCTTCAATCAGCTTTCAGGAGCAGAATATTTCTCTAAGACTGACCTCAGATCATGTTATCATCAGCTTAGAATTGAAGAAGAGGACATTTATAAATCGGCTTTTCGAAGTTGTTATGGCCACTATGAATTTGTGGTAATGCCGTTTGGATTAACTAATGCCCCAGCAGCATTCATGCAACTTATGAACAATGTCTTCCAGCCATATCCGGACCAGTTCATTGTCATCTTCATTGATGATATCTTGATATATTCCAAGACAAAAGAGGAACATGAACAACATTTGAAAATAGCTTTACAAACACTTAGAGAGCACAAGCTTTATGCCAAACTCAATAAGTGTGAATTCTGGCTCGAGGAAGTCTCATTCCTAGGCCACATTATTTCAAAGGAAGGTATTGCTGTGGATCCTTCTAAGGTAGAAGCTGTCAAGAATTGGAGTCGGCCTACGACTGTGTCTGAAGTAAGAGCTTTCTGGGTCTAGCTGGTTATTATAGAAGATTCATTAAGGACTTCTCAAAGATAGCAGTTCCTTTAACTAGACTCACAAGAAAAGAAAATCCTTTTGTCTGGTCAGAGGAATGTGAGAAGAGTTTCCAAACTCTTAAGAATCATCTTACGACGGCCCCTGTTTTGTCACTACCAATGGAGGGTGGTGGATTCGAAGTGTATACGGATGCGTCTGGCATTGGCTTAGGATGCGTTCTCATGCAGAATGGAAAAGTAATCTGTTATTCTTCAAGACAATTGAAACGTCACGAGGAAAACTATCCCGTACATGATCTGGAATTAGCAGCGGTTATTTTCAGCCTTGAAAATTTGGCGTCATTATCTTTATGGAGAAAAGTTCACGGTCTACTCGGACCACAAAAGTCTGAAATATTTATTCTCTCAAAAGGAGCTTAACATGAGGCAGAGGAGGTGGTTAGAATATCTCAAAGACTTTGATTTTGCTATTCAATATCATCCTGGCAAGGCTAATGCTGTAGCAGATGCACTCAGCAGAAAACCAATAGGTATGCTATCAAGTCTTATGATAAGCGTAACTAACCTTGTTCCTCAATTTGCTCAGTTGAACTTAGATATTGACATAAAGGAAGAAGATTGTTTCATAGCTAATATCCGAGCTCAACCTACATTGATAGAAGATCTGGTCAAGCTGTAAAATGATGATCCTATATTACTAGAAATTAAAGCCAATATGGAACAAAGGTCCGATTTTTCTATTTCCAATGACGGAAGATTGTTATTTAAGGGCCGAATATGTGTACTAGATCATGAGGCTACGAAGAAACTAATCCTAAATGAAGCGCATAATTCCAAATACACAATTCATCTAGGAGGAACAAAGATGTATCAAGATCTCAAAAGAAATTTCTGGTGGCCCAATATGAAGAGAGAAATAGCTGATTTCGTGTCTCACTATCTCACTTGCCAACAAGTAAAGGTAGAGCATTTTAGACTCGCAGGTAAACTACACCCCTTGAATATTCCTGAATGGAAGTGGGAGAGTATAGGGATGGGCTTTATTATGGGTTTACCCAAGACCAGAGGAGGACACGATGGAATATGGGTAATCATAGACCGATTGACTAAATCCGCACACTTCATACCAATAAAGAGTTGATGGTCTGTGGATATCCTGGCAGCATTGTACATAAAGGAGATTGTCAAACTACATGGTGTTCCAGTCACTATTATATCTGATAGAGATCCTCGATTCACATCATAATTCTGGAAGGGTCTACAACATTCACTAGAGACTAGATTGAATTTCAGCACAGCTTTTCATCCACAAACAGATGGTCAAACGGAAAGAACAAATCATGTAGTAGAAGATATGCTCAGGGCTTGTGCTATCGACTTTGGAGGTAGTTGGCATGATCACTTGCCTCTAGTAGAGTTTGCATATAACAATAGCTATCAGGCTAGCATACGAATGACACCTTTTGAAGCCTTATATGAAAAAAGTTGTCGATCACCAATATGCTGGAATGAAATTGGGGAAAAGCAATTTCTAGGCCCCGATCTTATTAGGGACTCTATAGAAAAGATCAAGCTTATCCAAGAAAGAATGAAAATGGCACAAGATAGGCACAAGTCTTATGCTGACAATCGAAGACGTGACTTGGAGTTTCAGGTAGGAGATCATGTATATTTAAAGATTTCTCCAGGTCGAGGAATTCAAAGATTTGGCATTAAAGGAAAGCTAACTCCAAGATTCATTGGCCCGTTTGAAATTCTTGAACGGATTGGTGAAGTGGCTTACAAACTGGCTTTACCTCCACAATTAGTAGGAGGGTTCATGACGTATTTCACGTCTCTATGCGGAAGAAATATGTATATGATCCTGACCATATCATTACTTATGACAATCTGGAGATTCAGAAGGATATGACATTCGAGCAAACGCCAATAAAGATTCTGGAACGAGAAGTGCGCCAACTACGAAATAAAGTTATTCCTATGGTCAAGATTCAATGGAAGAAAACATGACCATATGAAGCAACATGGGAAACCGAAGCAGCCATGCGGAAAAGATTTCCAGAATTATTTAACTGTAAGTACACTCTCCACAATCCATATATTGAATTTGGGGACCAAATTCTTCCATGTGGGGGAGGGTGTAGTGCCCCAAAATTTATATAAATAATTTTTGAATTTTAAATACTTTTTTGGAATTTTTAAAGGCCTAAATATATTACGGAATGGATTATTCGATTAATAAGTTATTATAAGGCCCAATTAGGTTAAATAATTAACCAAGCCTATTTACACAAAATCTAAAAGGTTTAAGGACCAAGCCCATTAAGTTTGGCCCATATTCTAGAAGGTTATTTAGCCTATTCATGTATTTTAAGGATAAATACTAATTATAGGATAAATGAATAAAAAAGTTTTATTAAATTGAAACTTTATACACGTTGAATGTAACGGTCCATCGTGCGACCGTCACATGCTTGTAACGCACCAGGCTAGACGCATTACACCCTGTTAGTTCCGTGAAAGAGAGAACGAGTAAAAAGATTAAAACTTTGGGATCTTATCCATTAGAGATCGACTTGGGAAGAGTTATAACATTACTAAAGACTCTTGGGGATTAGATTATGGCAAATTAAGGACTCTAGAATCGATCTAATTTTCAAACCCTAGCCAAAACCCTATAAATAGGACCTAATTCTGAACTGAGCGACCCTTACTTTTGGCCCGTGAAGAATCAAGGTAAGGAGTCATAATTTCGGGTAAGTTCTTTAGAAGATTTTGTCTAGTATATTATAGACTAATAGTTCTCCAAATTTCATGCTAGGAGATCAAGCAACCAAGAAGATAGAAGCTTCCAAAGTTATTGATTTAACCTTAGCAACCCAGGAATCTGAACGCAAGACCCCTGAAGATCTAGCAATTAAGACGTCTAAACGAGGTAATTAGAATTCGATCCTTTAGAACTTTTTGTACCCAATAGTTTCATCTTCTTACCCTCAAAATTCACGTCCTTAGGTCAAGAGGCTGAGAAATAGAGCAGATTGAAGTTGCTGATTTATCACAAGAAGTACAAGGGTCTAAGGGTAACATCTAGCATCAATTTCGAAGTTTAAAGGTTTTAGAAGAGGTAGGTTATCTCATGAACGCAAAAACAACATGTTAGGGATAAAAGTCCTTTGATTTTGCTTGAATTACATGCACTTTAGCTCATGAATTTCATGTTTTAGTGGAGACATGCATATATCTATATTCTTAGCCCTAACTAAATTAAAAAGAAACTTCCTTGTGAAATTCACAGAGAACCCATGCATGATATTCGTTTAGCCTTCATTCTATCATGTGGGAAGTTATATGTATGATTTTCAGACATGATGCGAGTTGAAACTTAGGTCATTGTTATTTATTGCTGTCAGCAGAGGCTCTAACGGATCAGGGTAAGACCGTCACATGATATAACGGCCTTACGACCGACCGTCACACACTCTGTTATGTTTTCATTTCACTGTTGTCTCTAACGCACCAGGACAGGAGCGTTACATTACTGTAACGGCCCCTCGATAGACCGTCACAAGCACTGTGACGCTCTCCTGTTAGACCGTTAGACTCTGTGTTCTGTCAGCCCATGACAGAATAGTAACCAGTTAAGTTAACTTATAAATAAGCCTAGTTAGCTGAGTTTTGACCTGTTATTATTATTTTAAGTTTACTTACTAATTCATATTGGAATCTGCATGATCTAGGCATCTTGAACTATTTTAAGTTATGTTAATTTCATTGGCCAAAACTCTATAGTTTTGTATTCTAAATCATGATTTTCCAAATATTGTAATGACGGAGTTTCCTCATGGTTTCACAATGTTACACATTCTTCCTCTATTTATAGAGTCATTTTCTTTAAGTACATGGCATGTACTCCGGTATGTTATCCATTAGTTCACTTTGCACTATAGGAACATTATTCTTGGACATGAGGACCTCTCTATTGGATATTCCTTCCAATGGACTAGAAAATCTTGTTTCAAGGCCTCCGTAATTCTCCGCGAGCCTGGGATTCCCACTAGGACGCTGAGTTGGTTGTACCATTAAAGTCCATTGATTAGATTACACAATCGATGATTTTTGGTTATCAGTAATGTAGCGGCTCTATATTGGACCGTCAGGCACAAGTAACTGCCCAATATACGACCGTCACATTCCACTGAGTCCGATTTCTAAATTCTGGATTCAGACTAATGTAACGGCCCAATACTGGAGCGTCACATCATGTAACGGCCCAGTACACGACCGTCACACTACTTGAGTATTTTAACCCAAGGAATTGACCAAGGGTTGATATTCCATGGTTCTAGATAGACTCTTGATGATCTAGAACTTATCATATTGATCAAAAAACCTAATATAATGAATGGAAGATAAAGAACGTATCGTTATACTGCTGATTTATTTTTCATAAGCATAACCTTGCTTAAGTCATTCTTGATTTCTCATAATTCTTATTGAAGCATTCATTCATTGAATTATTGTTATCATGAGCTTATTGAACTTATTACATTCTTGGCCATATTTTATTGTTAACATGCGTGGAAGTAACTTGATTTATACTTGAAGATGCGATCGAGCACTGATTGTGTTCAAGGGCTCTATACTAGTCCCCTCGGCTGATTGTCGGAAACATACTATTTTATAAACCATGGGGTATGATGCTACTGGCGTCGCATTGCGTTGGGAGTACTTTCTTTATAAATAAGTGAAAATTCACGACACGACATGACATTCTTCTACATGACTTTCTTGCTTGATATTTCACAAAAATTCACGAAGTACTTGCTCATAAGCAAAAGATACTAGAGTGATGATTATGTGGCTTGCTAGTACATTCTCGATATATTCTTGTTCATGAAAGGCCAATAGCATGTTCTTGTTACATTCTTACTAGTTCGTATTGGTTCTCATTCTAACATACATGATCATCTTGTTACTTTGGTTTAATCGCATGATTGATCGCATTCGCATGATTTTTACCTCATTCTTTAGAGCTAAATTGTTAATTACTTTAATAGTGACTTCATGTTGATGTGAAGATACCTACTGGGTAAGTGTGCTCATTACCTATTTCCAAACTTTTCAGGAGATGGAAGTGAATCGAATTCGGATTCGGGTTATACAAGTAGCGGGTCCGAGAGCGAATGAAAGTATTGTCAAGATGAGAGTGCAGACTTAGGAAAGTCTATATTGTTTAGATTGAGTCTATGTAATTTTCCTATTTCTTGAGTCTAGTGCATAATGGAAATTGAATTAGTGGTTGTAATTGATTATCAATGAAATAAAGTTGAAGTTTGAATATATATTGTGCAATTGCATCTTTATGTGTGATTGTCTTGCGCTCTGATTGTTCTTGCTCGCAAGAGGCTTACCTGGCCGGCTGTTCACACTCCCCGAGTTAATTAGTCTTCCGTTGTAATAAAGGCTCGGGGCGTGACAGAACGTGAGGCCCTCTTCCTCTAGCCGACTGGAAGGAGGGGAGGTTGAATCCACAAAGTTCCCCGTACCCTGTTCCTTAAGCGCGATCAAGTCTTCATCTTTTCCAAGGTACACGGTGCCGTTCCTCTCCTTGCTCCATCCTTTTGGCGTTGTTAACCTTGGTGGCGATCACGGTCAGTATCTTCATCTTCATCGCCCCTTTATTCATACTTTTATGCTTGTTCATGCTTATTGTATTATTTGCATAGTTTGGGGGCGGGGTAGAACATAAACATCTACAGTGACGAGCTATAACATTCCTGTCAATCAGAGCATAAGGATTCAACCTTATAGACAGAGATGCACAAATTTCAAGATAACCAAATCCAATTTATTCATAATAACCATTAAGGTAAATCCATTACATAATCTCCTCTTTAGAAAAGAGTACTAAAGGACAATCTTGACTCAAAAAAAGGAAACTACAATCATTGTCTCAAGAAATATGAAAAAGACACACTAGATAACGACATCGATAGTTGGGACGGCTCTACGCTCTTTACTCGTTCCCATTCCCATCCGATTGATTCTCGTCATTGGAATTACCTGAAAAATAGGGGAAAACACTAGGTGAGCGAACGCTCAGTAAGAATTATATCTCAAGTACAAGCTTGCTTAAAGTAATTACATGTTACATGAATGCAAGTCTAGCTATACATGTATGCATGAAAATGACGAGAGAGAGTGTAACCAGAGTTAATAGAGATGAACAAGCGAGATTTCAAGATAACCATGTGAAATGCATCAAGATGGTCAAGCATGTAAATATATCAAGTCAAGTCACGTGAATTGGCTATTATAACATCAAGCAAGTAAATACCCATTCCGAGACATGCAAGTCATGTCCAGTCAAGTCAAGTACGAATCGTGGAATGTCATAAATCAAGCTAGTCATGCAATTTGGTGCAATGTCACACCGTGATCAATATAGCTCCCATGGGCACAAGTAATTTCGGGTGCTCCTCCCAGGACCAGATCGGGCCCTATATGCACAAGCATTGAGTCATGTATATTGCAGACATCCACTATAGTTATAGCCAATATAGAATTCTAAGAATAAACCAGTGTACGATGATAAGGTAGATTTCACGAATGAAAGAGTTCAATGGCAGAACTTTGAACAAGTAGGACATACCGATAAACCATATGAAATAACCGTGACATGTTATGAAACTGGGTAATTGGCGTCCACTCAGTCGCCATCAATTACAGAAATAGTACCCACTGTCTGGTCGCTAATTCTTGTGAATAGTACAGGCTAGATGAAATAGCACCCGTCAACATGGTCTCTTATCAAAGAATTGGCAACACCTTTCAGGTCGCAAGTTTAGTGAATAACGACGACTGTCTGGTTGCTAATTCAATTAGCGCCCAGATGGCTGTCGCTATTTCAAGATAGAAGGCAGAAGTTCTCATAAAGACCATAACAACACTCTATGAGGGCTAGACCACCATGTTTCTTCAGAGTGACATGGCTAAAGGGTTCCGGGGTTTTGAGGGTACAACTTGCTCGGCTGCCTTGCGGGAATCCAAGGCTACCATAGACTTACAAAGGTCTTCATGATGAAATCACCAGTTCGAAGGAAGGAATATCCCGCGGAGGGTTCAAACATCACCGAGAGTTAGTGTGCAATCGATAGAATCAAAGTAGAAACCCCATTTACAGATGTGAGATGAGAGTGTCAATAAACCCGTGATGTAGGCTAGAAAAATGTGATAAAACCAAGAGAGAAAAAATTAGCGCCAGATCAGAGGTCGCTATATCCTGAAATAGCGGCTCTCTGGAGGGTCGCTCAATCTTATATTTTACAAAATTTTCCAAGAAAAAACAATAATTAACGACACTATATACAGGTGTTAATTGTAGAATTTCTCAAAAATTTAATATTTATAATTATGAATAGCGACTGTGTATGATGGCGTTCATTCTTTAAATGACGTCATGCTTCAAGTCGCTCATTCATGAACCTCAATGTAAATTTTGTTTACTGGATTTATAAAATAGCGCCACTGTATAGGGGCATTCATTCCTTAATTAGTGACTAGGTGACTATCGCCCATTCTTTGTCTGCTGCTACGCATCGGATAGGTACACTATTAGACACAAAACACTATTCATAAACTTGGAGTTCACATGATCAGGAAAGTAAAGACATGAATAGATAGAGAAAAATATCAGGATTCCAAGAACATGCTCATGCAATAATTTTAACATCAGGTTATACATATATTAATTTTTAAGCATGTGGTATTTATTAAATACTCTAGAGAATTAGCAGATTTGGAAAAGGTCGTTCATTAAACGATGCCCTGACTACTGTCGCTATTTCATAAGAATTGGCGACAGCTCGTGGGCGCGTTCATTCAATAGGCGCCCTTGACCTGGCCACTATTTACTAAAACTTAGTAAAGCTTCATAAACTAAAAATAGAAATCATGGAATAAACACTAAATGACCTATATGCATGGATTTACTGTGATTAACATGTTGGGCTTCGTATCTTGAGAACACCTACCTTTTGGGTTGACGAGGAATGACGAACGTGAGAGAATTATATCAACTGTAGCTATAGCAGGTACGACATGAAGATGAGGCTTGCTCCTTCAACAACAACTAAAGGAAGAAGCAACATCATACGATTGAACGATAGCAATGGCAACCATAGCGAGCAATAGATGAACGTAAAAGAGAGAGCTTCCCCCCCCTTCTTTCACAATCGAGGAGAGAAGAAAAAGTAGTGGCCTCTTTACCACAGAGGCAACAAAGAAGTAGGAAAACATCTGCAGCAGTGACAGTACTACAACCCCCCCTTTCGCACAGAATAGATACAGGAAGAAGGAAAACCCTTCACTTCCTCACGTACCCTCAATAGGAAGATGAAGACGTCCATAGGAACCCAGAGGCAGTAGCCTTTGCACGTCCAGGAGGGGGTCATATATATAGAGTTTGAGGAATCCTATGGTGGTTTAAACCTAATGGGATTCAAAGTTCCCTCATAAGAATCCTAGAAGCTTTAGACTTTCTAGGCAATCCCCATCTATCCATATCTACAGCCGCCCTCTCCTGTGCTCGAAGTGTACGCTAACCTATGCAAACCTTCGATCATATGAGGTTAAGAAAAAAAAAAGCTTGAGTTTTTGAAAAGACCCAATGTTTAAGATATTTACACATCTATACTTAGCCATATTGCAAAGGCCCATTTCGTACAAGCCCGTGAGCATATATGTTAAGCCCTCTTTAATGTAATACCTAAGGCCCAAGGCCCATATCTTTAAAGGTTTAAGGCCTTTACGTGTATATGGGTTAAGGCTCAATGGTTAAGGGTTTATTATGTTTAATCTATTTTATGAAATATTTATTCAATATAATTTTTATCCGGGGTGCTGCAATATTTTAGATCAAACATGCTAAGTTTCAAGTCTTTCATGCTCTAAATACCTATTTTAAACTTATGCTATTTTCATGCCAAAACTCATATACTTTGTATTAAAGTTAGTTCTACATGGTTTATGCACTTGTGTTATAGATGTTTGATCGCTGTTTTATCACGATCTCACTCTCATCTTTTGAGTCTTTTTTTAAGTACATGGCATGTATTCCGGTACGATGTCATTAGTTACACTATGCACTCATAGGCACACCATCTTGGACTTGTGACCCTCTCCGTTGGATATTCCTTCCACCGGACTAGGTGATCTTCTTTCAAGGCCTCCGCAAGTCTCCGTGAGCCTGGGATTCCCACTAGGACGCCGAGCTGATCGTACCCTCAAAACGCCTTGATCTAGAGAGCACTCAAACTTATCAATGTTTTCTGCAGCCAGGATAATAATGGTTTTCAGGCGACTGCTACTGTCTAGTGGCGGTTCTAGAACGACCATGTCTGTCCAAATTTCACCACTACCTCGACCTTTCTTTCCTCATGCCTCAAATCTTTGTAGAAACGGTCCTGACATGACCGCCTATTCATAGAAACGGTTTTGGCAAGACCGCCTCTTAAAGAAACGGCCCCGATATTACCGTTTAATGCCTAAGTATTGATTAACCCGGGGTTTGACCCAAGGGTTGGTTTTCCTAAGATCCTAGATGGTCTATTGATAATCTAGAACCTAACACCTTGTTCAATAAGTTATTAATGAATTATGAAAGTTAAGGAATATGCCGTTATGGTGTCGGATTTCTTCCGTAGCATGACCTTGTCATTAATAAATTCCTTGAACTCACATGTTCTAACCTTGGTGTATTCTTACCTGGATATTGATTATCATGAACCTATTGTTAAATTGTACATTACTGGTCGAACTTTATTGATATTTCTCATGGAAGTAGCTTGCTTTATAACGTGAAGATGCAGACCGGGCACTAATTGTGTCCAAGGGCTCCATGTTAGCCCCCTCAGCTGATTGTCGGAAACATGTTGAAAATCGTAGGGTACGATGATACTGGCGTCGCATTACGCTGGGAGTACTTATTTTTATAGACGTGTGAAAACCACGAGGCAATCTAGTGAAATTACATTCTTGCGTGTTAAGTGACTTTTTAGTGCATAGCCTTCATGGTTATGAGAAGTGCATTCTCGTTACATTCTTATTCATGAAAGGCCATATTTACATTCATGCTATATTCGTTCTTGATCATATTCCCAATCTATATGAACTCTCATATCTCATCTTGATCATATCTTGTTACTTGTGTTACTTTGATTTATACCGCATGTTTTATCATAATTCCTTTATCTTATTTTCTAAAGTAAAAATATTAATTATTTAAATATTACCTTTATGTTGATATGAAGATACCTACTGGGCAAGTGTGCTCATTCCCTACTAATTTTTCAATCTGTTCATGACATTATAGCAGGTCGGATTCAAATTATTCAAGTGATTGATCCGAGAGCGATTGATGGTTCGAGAGAAGCCGTAGCTAGTCTAGTCAAGAGTCAATTTTGTAATTTTCACTTTATTGAGTCTAATTAGTTAAAGAGTCTTTGTAACATTTCATTATGATTCAATAAAGTCATGGTTTGTGGAATATACCCTCTTGTGTTCATTTTTATGTGTGAATGATTAGCACTCTGATTTTTATTATCACTCGGGGCTTCTCTTGCCGACTGTTCACGTTCCTGATTAGTTCTGCTGCATAATCGCGGGGCGTGACAGTTAAAGTGGTATCAGAGCCTAAGCATAAGTAAGTCTTAGGAAAATGTCATGTCATAGGGTAAGTCCAAGGTTTAAGGACCCACACTTATGAACTAGGAATGAATTTCCAAACCTACGGGATATCGGGTAGAGCTTGGGATGAGATAGTTAATTAGACATTATCTCTAGGATAATTCCTCTTCACTCTATAGGAATTAATAAATTGTTCTCTTCTCGGGTACCCCCCATCCTCATAATGGCTCACCGTGTCAACTGGGACAAGATGTAACAAACAGTTGCGGGTCTTACCCAGGCCCTTAAGACAGTGGCCCAAGCTGGCGCTAGGGCTGGTGCAGGAAATTTACACGGCAACTTCCGGAGTTTAAATCCCCCCCGATTCTGTGGATCCTCCAACCCCGACGAAGCAGAAAGTTGGATTGACGAGATGAACCGTATATTTGAGGTCATGCAATGCACCGACCAAGAGAAGGTCCATCTCGCCACATTCCAATTGAATAAAGACGCCTGTACTTGGTGGAAGGCACAACCTCAAAATGATCAACTTACTTAGGAGGAATTTCATACACTCTTCCGTGCAATGTACTTCTCCGAGCATGTCAAGGAGAGAAAAGCCATGAAATTCGCTTCTCTTCGCCAAGGAATGATGTCCGTGGTGGAATACAAACTTTAATTCTCTCGTCTGGCACCATATGCTCCTCATTTGGTTAGTACGGAAATCTTAAAAGCTAATCGATTCATGGAAGGTTTAAGGCCTAGCTTTATTCAACAACTTGGGCGACAAAATATCCATCCATATACGGAAATGGTCCAACATGCGCATTTATGTGAGAGGACCATTGAGAAGGTAGAAAAGTTCCGGGGGAAAGAAGAAAAGTCGAGCTGAAAACATGATAGGCGAGAGGAAAAAGAAGAAAGGTTTAGCATCACGGAGGATGATGAACCCCATCAAAACAAGAGGTCCAACAATGGGAATGGTAATGGTAAAAGAAATAGTAATGGAAAAAGGAATGGCAATGACAATAGAAAAAGTAAAAGAGTTAAGGAAGAAGAAGAAAAGCAAGTCATGGTGGATTGCTCATTCTGTGAGAAGTTCGGGCACACGACCGAAGAATGTTGGAAGCGTCTCAGCGCTTATCTCAAATGTGGAAGTCGGGAACATCGCTTGCCCATGTGTCCTCTCATAAAGGAACAATCTTCAAGGGATAACAATGGACGCGGGCGACGAGGCCGACTAAATGCCATCTGGGACAGGGAAGGTAAGGCGATTGAAGGTACCATCTTGACTTATTTACATATTAGCATTGCCTTAATTATCAGTCTGACTAATTAAAACACACTCTCCATAAAACTCATGCATTGAATTTGGGGACCAAATTCTTTTTAAGTGGGGGAGGGTGTAACACCCCTAATTTTTTTAGAAATTATTCAAGAATTTTTTAGGATTAAATATAATTATTAAGCATTGAAAAGGCTTAATGGGGTATTAAAAGAATTGTGGGAAAATTTAAATTTAAAGGCCTTATATTAACCAAAGGGTTAAGCCCAACTCAAATAGGCCCAAAGACCCAATTCCAAGACTTTTAAGCCTAAGCCCACTTCTAGAGCCATAGTTAGGGTAATTTACGGAATTAAATTGGATAAATAGGTTGATAAAAAAGATAAATTGGAGATAATAAGAAAATCTAAAATTTTTAGATTTAATCACCTAAACGCGGTCTATCGCATGACTGCTATATCATAATAGCGGTCCTCATTAGACCGCTACTATGTTCCGTAAATGGAGGTGTTAGAAGCGTGAAAAAATTATATTTTTCCCATCCCAATCTCTATGATTCGAAGCTACCTGGCATGGAAACCTATTCTAGGACTCTTTGAGATCGATCCTACTATAATTTAGGACTCCTAGATCCATCTAATCCATCAAGCCCTAGCAAACCCTATAAATAGGACCCATGTTTGACCTGCGTGAACCCTCGTTTTGGCTCGCGTTGTTCGATGGTAAGTCATGGGTATTTCATGTTGGTCCTTTAGAATTTATTGTTCTCCTTAGTTTTGTCTAACTCCCCTCAAAATCTCATGCTCAGAGGACACGCCATTGGAGAGTTAGAAGCCCTACAAGTTGCTGGTTCGTTGTAGTCTGCACAAGAACCAGTGTGGCCATCCAGCAAAGATCTGGAGATTGGAAGCCCTAATCGAGGTATTTAGAAGTTCATCCTTTAGAAAAATTTGTTAACCTTTATATCTTCTACCTACCCTCCAAATTTCAAGGATTTAGGTCAAGTGGTCAAGGAGAACGAGAGATGAGAAGTTGCTGGTTTAGCACAGGATGTACAAAAACTAGGGTCGACTTCCAGTCAAAAACTTAAAATCTAGGGATCGAATCAAAGGTAGGTTATCTCATGAAAAGGCTAATATAACATGTTAGGAAAAAAACCCCTCTGGTTTCATGTCATTTCATGCTTTTTACTAGTCGTATTTCATGTTTTACTACGACTACGCATCTAGGTTATTTCTGCATGCATAGTCCTGCGCCTTCTAATTAAAGATAAGAACTTTGGCATTATTCATATATTTCCATGCACCCTCTTCGTTATAAACATGCTATGACATGTTATCCATTTATTTCCCATGATTTTTATGCATTTATTGCCTTAGGATAGGCCTTGCACTCGATAGCTATGTGTTTTCTGATGCAGGATAGAAACAGTCTACCAAGGACCGCTAAACTCTAATAGCGGTTCCCAAATGACCGCTACTATATAAAAGCGGTCCCAATAAGACTGCTACTATCAGAAATGGTCCTCATAAGACCGCTACTATATGCCAGTTTCCTGCACTCGGTTAACTCCAAACAGATTGCAGATTGACCCTATTGTATAAATGTTAAACCTAACTTAGTAGGTCTTATTCCTAGTTATGACTGTACAATTAGGAACTTTGTTATATTGTACATCAAACATGCTAAGTTTCATGTCTCTTACGTTTTAATTACCTATTTTAAACTTATGCTATTTTCATGCCAAAACTCATATAGTTTGTTTTAAAGTAATTTCTACATGGTTTATGGACTTGTGTTATACATCTTTGATCGTTGTTTCATCACGATCTCACTCTCATCTTTTGAGTCTTTTCTTAAGTACACAGCACGTATTCCGATAAGATGTCATTAGTTACACTTTGCACTCATAGGCACACCATCTTGGACTTGTGACCCTCTTCGTTGGATATTCCTTCCACCGTAGTAGGTGATCTTGTTTCAAGGCCTCCGTAAGTCTCCGTGAGCCTGGGATTCCCACTAGGATGCCGAGCTTATTGTACCCTCAAAACCCCTTGATCTAGAGAGCACTCAAACTTATCGATGTTTTCTGCAGTCAGGATAATAGCGATTCTCAGGCGATCGCTACTGTCTAGTAGCGATTTTGGAACGACCGCGTCTGTCCAGATTTCACCACTGCATCGACCTTTCTTTCCTCATGCGTCGACTCTATGTAGAAATGGTCCTGATATGACCGCCTATTCAAAGAAACGGTCCTGGCATGACCGTCTCTTAAAGAAACGGCCCCGATATGACCGTTTTATGCCCAAGTATTGATTAACCCAGGGTTTGACCCAAGGGTTGGTTTTCCTAAGTTCCTAGGTGGTCTATTGATAATCTAGAACCTAACACCTTGTCCAATAAGTTATTAATGAATTATGAAAGTTACGGAATATTCCGTTATGCTGCCGAATTTCTTCCGTAGCATGACCTTGTCATTAATACATTCCTTGAACTCACATGTTCTAAGCTTGATGCATTCTTACCTTGATATTGATTATCATGAACTTATTATTGAATTGTACATTACTAGCGGAACTTTATTGATATTTCTCATGGAAGTAGCTTGCTTTATAACGTGAAGATGCAGAACGGGCACTGATTGTGTCCAAGGGCTCCATGCTAACCCCCTCGACTGATTGTCAGAAACGTGCTGAAAACCATGGGGTACGATGATACTAGCATCGCATTGCACTAGAAGTACTTGTTTTTATAGACGAGTGAAAATCACGAGGCAATCTAGTGAAATTACAGTCTTGCGTGTTAAGTGACTTTCTAGTGCATAGCCTTTATGGTTATGAGAAGTGCATTTTCATTACATTCTTGTTCGTGAAAGGCCATATTTACATTCATGCTATATGCTTGCTTGTTCATATTCCCAATCTACATGAACTCTCATATCTCATCTTGATCATATCTTGTTACTTGTGTAACTTTGGTTTATACCGCATGTTTTACCGTAATTTCTTTATCTTATTTTCTAGAGTAAAAATGTTAATTATTTATACATTACCTTCATGTTGATACAAAGATACCTAAGGGGCAAGTGTGCTCATTCCCTACCACTTTTCCAATCTTTTCAAGACATTATAGTGGGTCGGATTCAGATTATTCAAGTGATAGATCCGAGAGCGATTGATAGTTCGAGAGAAGTCGTAGCTAGTCTAGTCAAGAGTCAATTATATAATTTTCACTTTATTGAGTCTAGTTAGTCAAAGAGTCTTTGTAACTTTTCATTATGATTCAATAAAGTCAAGGTTTTTGGAATATACCCTCTTGTGTTCAGTTTTATGTTTGAATGATTAGCCCTATGATTGTTATTATCACTTGGGGCTTCTCTTGCCGGCTGTTCACATTCCTGATTAGTTCCGCTGCATAATCTCGGGGCGTGACATCTAGCATATGCATGCACTACCTATTTTGATTATGCCTCATGTGACATAACTTGATTTTGAATCTACTGTTCACTTGCTAACCTTTTCCCCACTGAGGGAGAGTTATAGTATTACATGCTTGATTGACTTTCATGCTTGCCTGCTCGTTTGCTTGCCTGAAACATTTCATACTTCCATTCATACACCTTTTCAGATCATACATGTTCATAGTAGAATTAATAACCCCGTTGTCAGTCATTTTTTGTTGATGACAAAAAGGGGGAGAACAAAGTGCATTTCAGTTCATAGTTCATGTGCATACATTTACATTTCAATTTCAGTTCTAGATACATGTTAAAATATCTCATGTTCATAGCTCTCATACATGTTCATAGTTCATAATTTTGTGATCACAGTTTAGATGCCATGTTTGTCAAAATACTGTCACTTGGAATTCAAGCACACATCATGCATACGTCGTTTTGTCATCATCAAAAAGGGGGAGATTGTTAGATCCCCTAGTTGAGTTTGATAGTTAAGTTTCAATGATGACAAATCTTGTGTGCTTGTGTTATTGACATGTTGACTGAAGAACATTGCTAACCAAGGTGTTCATTCTTTGTTCATCTTGCATTGCAAGAAGAAGAGAATTGAATCCTTGTGGTTTAGAAAGTGAAAATGCTATCATGCTAGCAAGGATCAAAAACAAGTGGTAATTCATGTTGATTTTCTCAAGATCCATTGGTAAGGTTGAAATCTTTCAATATCTTTAAGATGGTTGTAGACTGTGTCGACCTCATCTGGGATGGCGTCGACCTCATCTTGAAATACAAGGTAATTCAAGCATTATCTCTTTGATAGCGTCGAACCCACCTTGTGTTGAGTCGACCCTTCAATGAATTTCATGCATATTTCTCATGAAGTTTTTAGCTTGCAACATATGTAATCAATTCTATATGAACTCTGATAGAACATTGGTTAAACGGAGCTCACATCTTGTTCTTATGCAAAGCTATATGCTCTTGATGTTAAAGTGTGTGAATTGTGCCTTCAAAGGACTCTAATGCATATCATTCATGTGTTTCTAATGGATTTTGATGTTCATACTTCATGAATTTCTTAATTGGATTGTTTGAGCTTAAACTCTCACATTTTCCATGTTTTATAGGCCTTCTGCACTATTTTCGGTCGACCAAATGAGGGACTTCGGTCAACAAATTAAAACAACATGCTGGGGTCTGTGAAATGTCACAGTTCGGTCGACCAGCGAAGGCTAATCAGTCGACCAGGTTTCAGGGGTCTGAAACATGTAACTTTTTGGTCAACCGACCCCTTTCGTCCGGTCGACCGAATACGGCGAGCGGCCCACAATGTTTATGTTCGAAACCCATTATACATGATCCGTTTGGGCTGAAAATTGACCCTCTTGCCCCTAGGGTTATCATACATATGTTGGGGCATCTTCTACAGAGTTTTGACAAGGGTTATATGGTCTTTTCATACATCTATTGTGTGGATATATATGAGTTGCGAATTTGGGAAGAAAAATCCAAGTGCTAACATTCTATCTATCTTGCAGGAGAAGAAAGGGAAGAAGGAGAGGAGCATAGGAAGATCTGTGGATATCATCTACATCCTTGCGTTTCTGGAGATCGTGATAGAAGATAAAGAGAAGTGGATTGAAGAGATGAACGTGTTGACGTTCAAATCGACGGCATCCGGCTTGCCTCCGAGCCGAGCATCAAAGAAGATCATCTACAACCCTTTCAACATATGGGGATCTATTTCTTCACCTCTTTTACATATATTCCAATGATTTGCATTCGGTCTATGAGCATGTATTGATCATATCTATATTTTTAAACTCCAACCTTGTGTCTATGTCGAACCGTCTATGTACGGTTGATGGTCTATTGTGCTGCGGTGTTGCAACTTATGTGTGTGTGTTTTGATCCGTGGTCGGATCATGTAGGAGACGATGTCTCCATGTTTTTGGAGTGAAAGCTCCGTGCGCTTTAGTTCGAAGCGAGTGGATCCTCACCGTTTTGGTGTGTGGTGGACGTAGGGAGCCCGTCGTGATCTCGAACCACCTAAAAAACTTGTCTCGCATCTTGTTTGATTATTTTTTGCTTGTTCATCTTGTTCATATTGATCGTGTGTGATCGTTAAGCTTGAGAGAACTAATTTCTTCAAAGCATATATTTTTTTTGATCATATTCCGTGTTGGTATTTATTTTATTCTGCTGCGTTAAAATTAAAAACTACCATTACGTTTGGTGGGGACAATTCAACCCCCCTTCTTGTCCATTCGTGCATCTAGGGACAACAAACGGAATTTTTGGTTGCCCAATATGAAAAGAGAAGTGACAGACTACCTATCACGCTGCCTCACTTGTCAGCAGGTTAAGGCTGAGCATCAAAAGCCCGCTAGAAAGTAACATCCCTTGGAAATTCCCAAGTGGAAATGGGAGAGTATAGGGATAGATTTCATCATGGGCCTACCTAAGTCAAGAGGTGGACATGATGGTATATGGGTGATCATTGACCGCTTGACCAAATCAGCTCAATTTCTCCCTATTAAAAGCTGATGGTCCGTAGATATCTTGGCTGCTTTGTACATAAAAGAAATTGTGAAATTACACGGGGTTCCTGTTACCATTATTTCAGATCGAGACCCTCGATTCACGTCTTAATTCTTGAAAGATCTACAACATTCATTAGGGACCTGGTTTAATTTCAGCACCACATTTCATCCACAAATCGATGGTCAAACTGAAAGAACCAATCAAGTGGTGGAAGATATGCTTAGGGCATGTGCAATGGATTTTGTTGGAAGTTGGCATGACCACTTGTCTCTAGTGGAGTTTGCTTATAATAATAGATATCAATCTAGCATTCACATGGCACCGTTTGAGACATTGTATGGTAGAAGTTGCCGTTCACCTATATGTTGGGACGAGGTTGGAGAAAGACAACTTCTAGGCCTTGATCTTGTTCGGGATACAACCGAAAAAGTGAAGTTGATTAGAGAGAGACTCCATATGGCTCAAGATAGACAAAAGTCTTATGCTGATATCAGGCAATGAGACCTGGAATTTTAAGTGGGAGATCATGTATTCCTCATGGTTTCTCCAGGTCAAGGAATTCAAAGGTTCGGCATCAAAGGCAAGCTCACTCCAAGATTCATCGGCCCTTTTGAAATTCTTGAAAGGGTGGGCGAGGTTGCTTATCGGCTAGCGTAGAGTCCACAACTATCTGGTGTCCACGACGTATTTCATGTCTCGATGCTTAAAAGGTACATCTATGACCCATTCCATATCATAAGTCATGACGATTTGGTGATCCAAAAGGATATGACATACGAGTAAAAGCCGATCAGAATTATTGATCGAGAGGTGCGTCAACTTCGGAATAAGACTATTCCCATGGTCAAAACTCAATGGAACAAGTGCATAGACCAAGAAGCCACATGGGAGAGTAAAGAAGCTACATACAATAGATTCTCGAAACTATTCGATTGTAAGTATACTCTGCACAAAACCCATGCAATGAATTTGGGGACCAAATTCTCTTAAGTGGGGGAGGGTGTAATGCCCCAGGACTTTTCTAGGAATTTTATGGATTTAAATATAATTATTTAAGACCATAAATGTAATTTTAGGTTAATTAAATTAAATTGGACGACCAATTAATAACTAAGCTCTTTGGCCCGCTTGAATCAGGCTCACAAACAAGTCCATTAGCTTTAAGGCCTAAACCCAACTCTAGAACCGTCCTTAGGATAAATCCCTAGCTTAATAAGATAACTAGGGGATAATTATAGAGAAATTTGATTTTTATTCAAATTCTAGTGCCAAAAGGAAATGGTGATCTATCGTGAGACCGCTACCCACAAGAGGCGGTCCTCAAATGACCGCAATCTTCTTCCGAAATCGTGAATGATAGAAGCGTGAAAAGACTAGATTTTTCCTATCGAAATCACTTGGGATCGAAGCTATTTGGTGCGGGAAGCTATCTAGGACTCTTAGGGATTGAATTGAGCCTAAAATAGGACTCTATTTCGACCTAATCTAGTAGCCCTAACTCAACCTCTATAAATAAGCCCTAACTTCGACCCACGTGAACCCTAATGTGGGCTCATGAAGTTCGAAGGTAGGGAGACACTATCTCAGGTTGTTCCTTTTGAAGATTTTATTATCTTTTGTATTGTCTAACTTCCCTCTAAATTTTGTGTTAGGAGGTCAAGCCATTGAGAAGATAGAACCCTCGGAAGTTGCCGGTTTCCTGCAGTTTGCACAGGAACGAGTTTTCTCCGAGAAGGAATAGAACATTAGAAGCCCTAGATGTGGTAAGTTCAAGTTGTACCTTTAGAACTATTTATTCCCCTTCGAATCTTCGACCTATCCTCCAAGTCTCATGAATTTAGGTCAAGGGATTCAAGAGATAGAAGGCCAGGAAGTTACAGTTTCTACGTAGGACGCACAGGAACGAACACCATCTTCCAACCCAAAATTCGAAGTCTAGAGCTTTACCCGAAGGTAGGTTATCTCATGAACAACTTAAATTTTAAGTTAGGATTAAAAGCCCTCAATTCTCTCATAATTTCATGCATTAGACATAGAGTATTTTACGTTTTCCTATGATCGCGCATGTATAGTCTTCATAGCATGTTATCCTTGCACCTTAAGAAGGAAAGATAAAAACTTTGGTTTAGTTCATGCAAACACATGTTTTTCCACGATTTAAATTTGTCATAGCATGTTTTATATCTCAGCCCAGCATGTTTACCATGCTTAGTTTGGCCTAGATTAGCCCTGTACCTCGATTTTCATTTTTGTGTCCCACAGATAGAAAATGGTCCATCAGAGACCGCTACCCTTAGATAGCGGCTGTGCGATAGACCGCAGCTTGATGATTGTGGCCTTATCAAGACCGCAACTTGTTTCCTGTATCCAGTTTATATATATAGATATCCTTAGTCTACAATGATAGAAATTATGCCTTAGCCCTGTTATTTCTGGCATTATCCCATAGTTAGAAGTGATTTAATGATTCTTACTACGTTTTGTTTTATGTTAGCATGTTTTAACTTTATTTTCATGTATATTAATTTCATGCCCAAAAGTCATATAGTTTTATATTAAAGCTTTTTTTATAAACTTGTTTTATGGATATATTGATCGTTATTTTCTACACAATTCCATCTCATCTATGAGTCTTTCTTAAGTACATGGCACATATTCCGATACGATGTCATTAGTTACACATTGCACTTATATAGGCACACTCTCTTGGACTTGTGAACCTCTCCGCCAGATATTCCTTCTCTCGGACTAGGGGATCATGTTTCAATGCCTCTGTAAGTCTCCGCGAGCCTGCGATTCCCACTAGGACATCGAGCTAGTTGTACCCTAAAAGCCTAATGGATTAGAAAGCACCTATCTTATCGGCATTTTTATGTACCCTGGATAGATAGCGGCCCTCAGGAGACTGCCACCTTATGGTAGCGGCCATCCCATGACCGTAATCTTATTCCAGTATTCAAATGCATCAACTCTTTCCTTCTCTAGTGTCGACTCTGTCATGATTGCGGCCATCCCCGAACCGCTACTTCAGTTTGTGGCTAGGCTTTGACCGCTAATTCAAGAAACGGTCCAGGCAAGACCGTCTTATGGTCTAGTGTTTTTAACCCGAGGTTTGACCCAAGGGTTGATTTTTCTATATTCCTAGATGGTATATTGATTGTCTAGAACCTAACACCTTATCCAATAAATTATTAATGAATTATGAAAAACTATTAAATGTGCCTTTATGCTGTCGAATTCCTTCCGTAGAATGACCTTGTTCTTAATTCGACCTTGGAACTATCATATTTCTAATTGGTGCATTCTTACCTTGATGTTGTTATCATGAACTATAGTTTGAACTTATTATTATCGGCCTACATTATTTATATTTCTCGTGGAAGTAGCTTGATTTGTAACTTGAAGATGCAAGAGCGGGCACAGATAGTGTCCAAGGGCTCGACGCTAGCCCCCTCGACAATTAACCGGAAACATACTATAAACCATGGGGTATGATGAATACTGGCGTCGCATTGTGCCGGTAGTACTTTTTTTATAAACGGGTGAAATCCACGAGGCTATCTTATTACATGCTTGCTAGTACATTCTTGTTACATGCTTTATAGTGCATAGCCTTTATGGTTATGAAAAGTACATTCTCGTTAATGAAAGGCCAAGTTATATTCATGTTATATTCGTTCTCGATCTTGCTCTCATTCTACATTAACTCTCATATCCTTTATGTCTTGATACTTGTGATGATACTTTGGTTTTATGCGTATGATTTATCGCATTTTCATTTATCTTAACTTCTAGAGCTAAATTGTTAAATATTTAAATATTATCTTCATGTTGATACAAAGATACCTACTAGCCAAGTGTGCTCATTCCCTACTTTTTCAATCCTTTTCAGGAAATTCGAGTGTGTCGGATTCGGACTATGCTAGTGATAGGTCCGAGTTCGAATGGTGGTTCGAGAGAAGACTTAGAGTTGTCAAAGAGTCTAGTCATGGTTATGTAATTTCATTTTTCTTGAGTCTAGTAATGAGAACGAGTCAACATTATGTAAACTTTTGATTATCATCAATAAAAGTTAGTTATGTCAATTCTTGTGCATTCCTCTTTATGTGTGAATGTTTAGCGCTCTGATTATCTTGATTGCGAGAGGCTTATCTTGCCGGATGTTCATGTCCCCAATATTACTTTCGCTGTACATATATCTCGGGGCATGACACCTGGTCTCCAATTACAACATCAGTTTCTGTGCCAAGCATCAGCTCCAATTTCAGCCTCGGTTCTAGTTCCTCGGCTACGACACCACAAATGGTCAGTCGTCAGACCCCAGCCTTGCGGCTACATACTTGCCGGTCGCGACACCAACTACATTTATGGATGAACCTTTCGACAGTTAGTGTAATACCTTGGGTCTTTCGGATCTTTATCGGAGAGCTTTCAGATCACTTTTGTAGGTCTTGAGTTGAGTATTACGATCCACGCGGGTTTTTATCTCGTACAAGTTACGGAACCCTGTGGTGAGTTTACTGGTGAGTTCATCGACTCGAGGACACTACAGTTGCATTGTGCTCCTTCCAAGGATCGTTTAGAATATTTTTCCGTATTTTTCTGAATTAGTGCATTTACAGACTAAAAATCAGATTTTTTGAAAATTAGGAGATTCCTAATTTTCCTTGTCTATTTCTTCTTCTTTCTCCTTCCTCACTCCTCATCGTCGCACACTTCCTCTCTCCCGTTCTCTCTCCTCTTTCCCCCTTTGCTCCGACTGCAGACGGAGGAGGCCCCGAGGATGGTGTGGAAATGCTGTGGAGTTGGTCTAGAGCGTGTTGGTGTGAAGGATGGAGCGTGGTGTTGGCGCGAGGCCTCGGTGGATTCAAAGCCAGCGTGGTTTCGTTCGTGTGATGTTTTCGACGTGATTTAGTCACTTCGGCGTGCTAGAACTTTGGTGGAAGTAGAGAGATGGATGCCCTACTCTTCTTTTATGTTCCCTCGTGATTTGGAGCCGAACGGTGTAAGAACAAGTAGGTTTAGCTTCATTTTTGGTAAAGCATGCTTTGGGGGGTGTGAGACGCGTTCACCTTTCTTAGCGATGGTTTCCAGCCTAATTAGTGTTATTTCAATCCCTGGCATGTTAGCATTCCATTCTCGCTGGTTTCGTTGTGACTTGTTGTCATTTGGGACCCGTATGAGCCCAAGAACCCATGTGACTCATTTTGGGTCGATTCGGTGGAATCGCCCGTTTCTTGCGTTTTTGGTGTCGTTTGGATCCCTTCCAGTCTGTAGAAGGCTTATTTCATCTTTAGGGTTGTTTCCCCTTCGTTTTAGGGCGAACGGGGCGTGCAAGGTCGGGATCGGCCATTCCTCTATTTTTCCCGCCGTGACGCCTTAGCGGTCGTACCAGTGACCGTTTGGGTGCTTTAAACTGTCCAGGGGTGACCGTTTGGTTCATTGTCAGTTCTAAGTCAGTTGGGTCTAAGCGGTCATGCGATAGACCGTTTGGGTTGGCTAGCTGCCCATTGGAGGACTCCCAAGCCTTGTGAAACAGTCTATTCGGGACCGCTAAGCTCGTGGAGTGTATATCGGTTTGGCCAAGCGGTCACGCGATAGACCGCAAGGCTGGCCTTGGCGGTTTAGTGAGAGACCGCTAGGCATTGTTTATGTCAATTCAACGGATTTTAAGTCGGTTAGGGCTAGCGGTCCTAGCCAAGACCGCATGGTGGTCTTGGCGGCCCATCGAGAGACCACTAAGTCCTTTGACTGGGTTAAGTCGGTTCGGGCGTTGACTGGGTCTAGCGGTTAGGTCCATGACCGCTACAGTCTTCTGACGGCCCTGAGGTAGACCGCATGCCCCTGTGTTTTATGAGTTTTGTTCGCTTGAGTCTCTGAGTGTAACGGCCATATCCTTGACTGTTTTATCTCAGTTAGATGACTAGTGTCTGAGCTCTCTGTGTCCGGGTAACGGCTCTTTGGCTGATCGCTTGGTTTACCTAGCAGTCAGGTGTGTGGCCGCTTATTCCCCAGAGTTCTATTTTCTTTATGTTTGACCTCCATTTGTCTTGGCTTAACCTTGTGCTTTGCCCCTAGTCCCGCGGATGTCTTGGACGTCTTATGAGGGCGATAACCATGTAGTAAGGTAGCCTGAAGTGCCATTATATCGAGCTGTGTTCTGTGATGCTTCAGAGTCATGTTTGGTTTCTGGTCAACCTGGTTGTGATCCAGTGGTTGACATGTGACCTTGTGAATGTCTCGGTGATCCGATGTGGATCGAGACATGGTTTGGACGCCTTAAGGTACTATCTTACCTCGGTTTATGTGTCCATATCTTTTGAGGGACTTGGTGATCCCTCAGGTCTCCGTGATTTGTGTTATGTGGATGTGTGGATCCGACTGTCCTGTGCCATTTCCTAAATAAGTGCTTTATCATGATTGGCTTAGTGATTAGACTGATTGGTAGCGTGTTATTACTTTTGTGCGACGATCTTGACCCCGAGTCTTGAGACTCAAGGATCGTTTGGTCGGCAAGTCTAGCTGTCTGTCCTGAGTCTGGTGACAGTCTGGTATGCTACCTTGTGTCTCGTGCTTGGTGCTTCGTAGTACGTGCGACATTGCATGCTTAGCCTATCTGTACTTCCGCACTAGTGTTTTGGAGTCTCTCTATGTCTAGTGGGCCTCCACTAGTCGTAGCCCGGTGACACTTTCCTGTGTGTCGGCCCACATGGGAGTGGTGGCGGGGTGAGTTTCCGATATACGGTTTGTTGGCTAGTTTTTGTGGACTCCCTTGCCTTACGGTAGCGTCCTGCTGGGGGAGAAAACTAGCTAGAGGCCTGGGTCACGGCATTGAACTTGTGTGTGCACACGTGGTCAGGGGCGTTTGGATGAGCGTCGACGGGCGTGACCCTGACTAGTCACTCGATATTGTAGTTCTGTTGCTCCTTGTACTTGGCTCTTTGTGAGTGTCTCAGTTACTGCCATCCAGGCGTGTGGGAGATACTTGTGGCATAGTGCATGACGTCAGTGGACGCATCTGGTTGTTCTTCTAGTGAGGAGGTGCTTCTGTCACTTGACACATAACTCTTGTGACTTATGTTTTCGTGATTGATTTCTGAGTAGCCTGTGCATGGCTTTACTCGAGGTCCATTATTGTGTAGTGTACACTGTTGACACCCGTTTTATGACCAATAAGTTGGGTCATCTCTTTATTTATCATTATGATGCTCCGAGTTATTCGCCGTTTATTGAGTCATTTTGGTCAGTTTTTGAGGCTTATTTCATGGGTCATTCTCCTTGATGGGTCTCGCTCCTTATTTATTTTCTGTGGATCGAAGCTTAGTGGGCCTTTCATTCATTTTGCCACTACTGCCTCTGGCGGTCTATCATATGGGCATTTGATGACGTTTGGCGGTCTTACCGTAGATCGTTTGCTGACGTCAGAGTCCAAAGCCAACATCTTTCTGTCCATCTTATCCATTTTGTTATCTGTTGAGCTCTGGCGGTTTGACATAAGGCCGTGAGAGGCATTGTGGTGGTGCTACTTTAGACCGTTTCATGGCTTCAGAGTCCTATTCACGAAGGTCTCGCCCGTTGGCCTTATCTTCTGAGGTTGGCGGTCTATTCTTGGGCCGTTAATTGTAGATGGCGATTTATCGTAGGACCGTTTCAAGAGACAGAGAGTCCTGATTAACTGTCTTTTCTCTGCTACGCTGTGGTCGAAGTAGAGTTTTCATTTGGTGATTTCTATCTTGATAGTGATCCTTGGAAGCTTCCATTTGTTTCTGTGGACTCTTGGGAGTATTATCTTCAAGAGTTTGCTCAGTTTCATCCTACTTTTTCGCTGGAATTCCTCCAACTCGAACCTAGACTTTGAGGGCCTATAAATAGGACCTTTGAGTTCATGGGTAGAGGAGGAGATTTCTGGAGTCTACGTCGAGGTGCTGCTGCGTTTTGGAGCGAGTACCCATCAAGGAGAATTGCTTTCTACGTCCAAAGTCCAGGGAGTATTGAGTTCCAAGCGTTTCATTGTGTTGATTTCTCCTTAGTTCATTCCCCTTCTTCATAGCATTCATAAGCATCTTCCCACTTCTTTTCTTCAACGTTCTCTGCATCTCAATCACATTTTTAAACATCCTCGTATCTTTTTTACGCCCCACATGGGTTAAAAAATCAACCTCCCAGGTATTCACCCTTCCTTTTGCATGCATCCTAGTTTAATTGCAATATAGTTACTACACTTCTCATAGGGCTAATTTAGGTTGTTTTTCTGTGCTTCTACATTCTTTTGCAGGTCTACAGGGTTCCTAACATGAGGCCCAACTCTTCTAGCCGGCCGGGAGAGGTGGAGATCCAAGTCCCAACTTCATGTTCTGTGCGCTCAGGCGGCTCTTCTTTGGACCGTTTGCTGACTGTGGCGGCTTATCATAAGGCTATTTCGCCTCTCTGGCGGCCTGATATTGGACCGTTTCTGCTCGCAGAGAGTTCTGGTTTTCATCTTCCGTGGGCGGGTGTTGCATCCTCCTCTTTCCAAGGTATTTAGCTTAGTTTTGGCTATTTTAAGTACCTTGGTGGTGATCACATTTCTTTGGTTGGGTATCGTTCATCATTGATCTCTTTGCTTATTTGCTCCACACCTATGGTGTGTGTTTTTGTTTTATTCCTTTGCTCCATGCCCCGGCATGTGTTTTTTTTTTCTTCCTTTATGAAGATTGATGACATGCCCATGCTTCTGGTTTGATGATTGTTTGAGTTAGGACATTGCTTGCTCACACACTCACTCATATCTCTTTCATACCACCACATTCATATCCACATCATCACATTCACATCACCACACAAAGAAAGGAAAAAACATGAACAACCCAATTTTTTGGCGATCACGATGGGACATCTAGTGGCAATCGTGTTGAGCCTCTGTTTGACCTGCTGCTGTTGATTTGACCCGGTTGCCCTTGTGTTTTCCTCAGATTTTTAGTTTATTTTCCTGCTATTTTCAGCTCTCTGGTCACCTTGGCAGTCTATTGTTTGGCCATTTTTGGCTTAAAAGCGACCTTGAAATAGGCCGTCTTATCTCTCTGGCGGTCTCAGCTTAGACCGTTTCTCCAGTTACAGGTACACATGTCGAGGTTGTGATTATTCTTACAGTTTTTGCTGTGATTTTCATGCATGGGTGCTATCTGATCTCCTCCTTGGTTGTTATACATATTCATATTATTGTTTGCATATTTGATTGTTCGTTTTTAGGCTAGAATTTGCATGCACCCCGGTGCACATAGGATCATTCATATTCATGCTTTAGTTGCATTTTCCTACCTTGGTGTGTGAACCTCTCGTCTCCATATTCCTTGGGGCCGACTAGGAGATCACATCAGGGGCCTCCATAAGTCCCCGCGAGCCGTGGATTCCCACACGGACGCCGAGCCGGTTGTACCTTTACCACACAGTGTCTAGGTTGCATAAGTGAGGGAGTTTTGCACTTTGAGTTAACCAAGCTCATAATACCCTTTTCCTATTACGAACCTTATTGGAGAGAATATCAAAATTAAAATCAGTAAGGCTCTAAATGAGAAAACAATAAAAGTGGTGCATCATTCCAACTTGGTTGATATTGAGTGTCTCTTATCCCTTTCTTTAGTTTTTATAAAGTTTGGAGTCGTTGTTTTAGTCTCTCATTGTGTGTTGTTTGTGTTGTTTGCTTTTTGTCAAGGTATTTTTGTTGCATGTGGAGTTGCTTCCAATCTCTATCATCATCACCTAGGGGCAAGTCCGTTTCCATCCTCTATTTCAATCCCTTGTTTGAGTCAAACATGGCTTCTTTTGATCTTCCCCGTTCCCAGGAGGAGTCTCTTCCTCAGGGACTTCTAGAAGACCCCTCTCGGATCATCTCTTTCCAAACCTGAGATGGGTCTGCCCCTCCTCCATCTTCCATCTCTATGGATGGCGCACAGTCCACCAACCCCCTCTCTTCTCCTAATTCTTCCAATCATGTCCTCCAAATGATGGCCCAGTTGGATCCAGCCCAACTTCAGGCTGTCTACCAGGCTTTGCAGGGGTCCAATGCCCCATCTCCCACGATTGCTCAAGGTATGTCTAATACCTCCCTTGCTCAGCCTAGAGTTGATGGGCCCGCTGTTCAGCCCATTCCAATTGATCTCACTCCGGTCTAGTCTAGGACCATTCAATTCTCTAGTCTGGAAATGGGCCAGTCTTCTGGTTCAACCCAGCAAGCTCTTGACAAAGGGAAGATCGTCCTCCCTTCTTCTATCCAGGCGGATTCTTATCGGGCTATTCCTTCAATGCCGCAAGTGCTTGTTGGCCCGTCTGATTTCATGCACCCTCAACAAGGGGCGGCCCAAGTCCATGCCAATATGGGTCATCCTTCGGCACAATATCCTTCTTATGGGCCTCCTCCCACTCCTTTGGTTTATCCTTCGGCTCCCCGCTTTGAGCCCACTTCCCTTGCTTTACCCGCACCATCTAGGGAACAAGAGCTTCTTGATAAATGGGCCGCCATGCAACAATAACTCGACTTTCTCCAAAAGCGGGTTGGCCCACAATCTTTAGCGGATGTTCCAGTTCCTAGTTTCAACAACATCCGGTTCCCTCCATAGTCCGAGCTCCCTACATACTGTGAATATGACGAGAATAGCAATCCCTTCGTTCATGTGAGACTTTATGTGTGAATCGGCGCAGTTTCAATATGATGATCGCCTTATGGCTTATTTATTCCGCCGATCCCTAGATGGAGTTGCATTGGAGTGGTTCTATGCCTTACCGCTCGAGGATGCCGAGAGTTTCAAGGTGGTCAAAGAAAAATTTATCCAAAGTTTTCAAGACTGGGTTGGCCCGTAATACTCCTTTACAGACTTAGTGGCAGTGAAAATGAAACCAAATGAAGAATTTGCTACATATGCTGATAGATGGAGACAGATGGCCGCCTGCATGCTGGGTCACCTTCCATAGGAAGAGAAGGTTAAGTTGCTCATTTCAAATGCTACCCCAACTTTTCGCAAGATTTTGGCTATGAATGACATATCGAACATGCATCAACTATATAGTCGGGCGCGCTTTACTCAAACTCAATTTAAAGACTCCCCCATCAACTCTCTTTTTGAAGCCCATAAACCCAAATATCACAAGAAACCTCAAGGGCCTATCACCGAGGGAGTCCAAACGAATGAGTAGGTGCAAGCCGTTGCATTCCCCTTCCAAGCCGTGCCGTTCCGCTTTCCGCAAAATCCCCGCAATCCCCAGTTCTCCACGCCACAAAACACCCAACCCACCTTCTCCGCTCCACAAAATCCTCACCCTGCCTTCGCCGCTTTACAAAACACCTTCCCCGCTCCACAGCAACCTCTGCAACCTCCGCAATACCATAATGTCCCTCCACCCAACGGCTACACCAACAACAATAAGCGCCCGGGCCCGAAGAGAGCCCAATATCCTCCTTTGCCTGAGTCCCTCACGGACATCTTTTCGGCTCTCATGTCTATCAATGTCATTCAATTTCCTCTGGAATGGCCCAATTGGAACCCGGCCGTTGATCAGATGAAATACTGCATGTTCCATAGGCAACCTGGCCATACAATTGAAAGTTATTTTCAGTTCAGAGATCTAGTATACGACTTGCATGAAGGGCAGTGCATAGATTTGTCCAAGATGCACAAGGCCATCATTGAAATCAAAGAAAAGAGAAGGCAGCCGCAGAGGCAGCAAGTGCATCAGCAACAAGCACCGCCGCCACAGCAGCCGCCACCACAGTAACAACAACAGCCCACTCAAGACTTGGGGATCCATCAGAACCCCATGCCAAACCATCCTCCCGCTCTGCAGCCACAACCACCGGCATCGGCCTAAGTTAATCTCGTCCAACCTGGCTCCCGATGCCGGGTGGTCTTATGATGATGATGCATCAGTGCAATGGCTCATGGCCCTCCACCACAACCACCGTAGCCTTGCTCCCTCTGTTATCCTCCCACTTAACCAACAAACTCCACTATCCTCCACACCCACCAAACCCCTTATCCTACCGTCTGAATTTCCTATAAACCCGTCTACCCCCACTCCACCACCGTCTACCTTCACCACAACCACACCACTAACCAACCATTCGCCCATCATCCTTCTTCCAACCACCCCTACCCCATCACCAACACCCGCACCAATCATTACTCCACCTCCATCAAACCCCTGGCATATCATCCCCATTACACCTTCCTCTGCGCCACTCATTCACCCCACCGGGCCAGTTAAGCCACTTATTTTGAGCCCATCCCAGGCTATGCCGGCTCATAACCTTGCCCTCCGGAGCGGGCGTTTGTTCCACAGAAATTATCCTTCCACTGGTGCACCCGCACCTAATCCCCAGTCTTCTCAGCTGGCTGTTGATCAAGAGGAGGCAGATCCACTGCCAGGGACACAATATGATTTATTGCACCATCTGGAAAGGGTGCCCGCTAAGATCTCTGTTCTGGAGCTAATAAAGAGATCTACCCTTCATCAGGATGCACTAAGGAACTTTTTACAGAAGGTAATTATTAATGAAGATATGGCAGTGGATAGCCTGCCGACAGCTTTAGCTACAATCTCAAAGGGGCCAGCAATTACATTTTCTGAAATAGAACTGGCGCCCCCGGAGAACCGACAAATGCCGCTATGCATCTCCATAACTCTGAACAAAGTCAACATAGACACGACACTTATAGATACAGGGACATCTATCAATGTTTGCCCTCTCAGCACATTAAGAGCCTGCAATTTATCAGAAGATCTGTTAAGGCCGACCCTGACAACCATAGCCGCATATGACAATTCTCGAAGGGCATGTCACGGGGTGGTCACTATTCAGGTTGAGCTTGGACCTCTCACTATGCCGGTTGAATTCTATGTGTTGGACATCGACCCTATGTTCAAGGCTATCTTGGGTCATCCGTGGATCAACAACCTAAACGCCGTACCATCCACTGCCCACCAGTGTCTTAAATTCCCTTTTCAAGGGAGAGTGGTTAAGGTGAAAAGCATGTCCACGGTCCAGTCTGTGAAGGCCGTGTCAGAGAAGATTTTGCCAACTTTATGGCCCAGCACGCGGCCGGTTATTTCAGTACTAGATCTGGACTTTCCATGGGCTTATGCGCCTCGCAAGCCCGTCTCTGCAGTAGTGAATATCAAGGTGAAGCCCCAGATTCGAGATTCGAAAGGCTGGGACATAATATTGAAACTAAGCTATCAGCCGGGGAGAGGCCTCGGCACACAGCTACAAGGGCGAACCAAACCGGTGCCCAAAGGAAGAAAGATGAATCGATGGGGCCTTGGCTATCGTGAGTCTGCATTGTCAATTCTGGGCGATTCTAGGCCTTTGACATGAGATTATCACCAACACTTTGTTAAAGGTCCTCTCCAGCCCGACACCTTGAAAACACAGCCGAGTCAGCTCAGAAAAGAAGAAGATACAGCTCGGGTATTTTCCAGCCTGCCATTGCTTCCAAAGGGGCCAGTTGATGCCATGATTGATTATAGCCAGGCTTTTGAAAAGCTGTTCTATGAAGAAGAAAGTCAAGAGGTACGGCTTCTGCAGTTTGAGCCGAAGAAGCCAGCTCATCGTCCGCGGGAAAAGGGGAGCTCGCCCATTGTCTTTACTTGGTCTCCGTCCCATCTTATGTCTCTCTTCCAACAGCTGGAATCTATACCTCGTTCGCCTCTAATCATGATTGATCCATTTTTGACGGAACTGCCAACTGAGGTGTTAATTATACCGTGTGCATGTGGGCAATGCCCACCTATTGATCTCTCCGCTATGTGGACCCCCTCATCCAATCTCTCAGAAATGTGGTTCTCTTCCTCCGATCCTTTCTTCGATGTCCTGTTCCTGTCTCTCTTCCCTCTCCAACTTCCTCGTCCAGCTTCTTCTCCCTCTTGGTACATGATCTCCACTGATCTCCAAAAAAATGTCAAATTTGAAACGAAGATTTCAGTGGAAGATTACGCTATCTTGTCTCCATCCTTCTCCCAGGGGCATGAGGTCCCTACTGCCTCCTTCCCATTAGATTTCCTTTCTCCTAGGTTAGACGTAGGGTCCGTCGAGTCTAGGAAATAAGAGTCTATTAGGACTAGAGAAGTAGGGTCTTGTTCTAGGTCATCCAACCCTTCCTCACTTGAGTCGCGCCCGCCTACACGTCATTCCAAATATGTTCCTGATAGATTCTTGTAGGATCTAGCTCGGTGATGTCATGCTCTTCTGAAGTGTCCGAAGTTTGTAGCTACGACGATTATGATAGAAGAAGATGAGGAGCAAGAAAGGGTGTGGAGCGACAACGGATTAGGAGTTTATGAAATCATGGATGAAAAAGACCCGGTCGAAGATGAGGATAGTAACAGAGATGACACCGTCGATCTGTATGCGCAAGGATTAAAGAGATTCAACGAGCCATTGTCGGTGGTGGATGAACCTACGAAGGAAATAAATCTGGGAACTGAAGAAGACCCCAGGCCTATTATCATTGCCGCTAATCTCCCTTCAGCAGTGGAAGAATATTTAATCAAGATTATAAGGGAGTATAGCGATTCTTTCACCTGGTCTTATGAGGACATGTCGGGTCTTGACCCCTCTTTAGTAGAACATCAACTTGTGCTTAAACCAGGGGCAACACCCGTGAAACAAAGGTCAAGAAGATTTCACCCCCACATGGCCTTGAGGATTAAGGAAGAAGTTGATAAATTGTACAAGGCCAGATTCATTAGAGTTGTTCTATATCCTCAGTGGGTGGCGAACATAGTCCCTGTTATCAAGAAAGATGGGAAGGTGCGTATCTGCATCGATTTCAGGGATCTCAACAAAGCATGTCCAAAAGATGATTTTCCGCTGCCTCATATTGATGTCTTGGTCGATAGCACCGCCGGGTACGAATCTCTGTCATTTATGGACGGTTACTCAGGCTATAATCAGATCCGTCTCGCTCCGAAAGATCAAGAGAAAACCTCATTCACCACGCCCTGGGGCACCTACTGTTATGTGGTTATGCCGTTTGTTTGAAGAACGCAGGTGCCACCTATCAAAGGGCGATGATGGCCATCTTCCACGACATGATGCATATCTATATGGAAGCTTACGTGGATGACATTCTAGTGAAGTCAAGAACCAAAGAAGAACACCCCTCTATTCTGGCTAAGGTGCTGCAAAGAGCCAGGGAGTACAAGCTTAAGATGAATCCGAAGAAGTGCGTATTTGGAGTCTCTTCAGGGAAGCTGTTAGGTTTCATAGTGAGCAAACGGGGGATCCAGATTGATCCTAACAAAGCACAGGCCATCATGGACATGCCTCCGCCTAAGAACATTACGGAACTTCGAGGACTGATTGGTCGATTGCAATTCATTAGAAGATTCATATCCCAACATTTTCAAAGGTGCCGTCCGTTTTATGAATTGCTTAAGGCGGGGGTCAAGTTTGAATGGAATCAAGACTGTCAGAAGGCCTATGAGGACTTAAAGGAATATCTATCCAATCCCCCGGTTTTGCAACCTCCTGTCGCTGGGAAACCCCTAATCCTATACATCTCGGTTATTGAGGACTCCCTAGGGGCGGTCTTAGCGCAAGTAGACGATGAAGGGAAAGAGCGGGCTGCGTATTACCTCTCTCGATTATTTAACCCAACTGAGTCCAGATACACCGCTATGGAGAAGACTTGTGCCGCCTTAGTGTGGGTAGCTCAGAAGCTGAAACACTATTTTCTGGCCCACCTAGTTAGGTTTATCTCTAGAATGGACTCGATCCGTTATCTCTTAGAAAAGTCTGTCCTTTCTAGTAGGTTAGCTTGCTGGCAGAGCTTCCTCTCTCAGTTTGATATCACAGTCGTCGTTCAGAAGGCTATCAAAGGATATGCCATCGCTGAGCATCTTGCCCATCATCCTATTCCATGCACAGACTCTATTCAAGATGATTTCTCTGATGAGCATCTCTCTGTCCTTACTCATCATCCCTTTTGGTCTCTGCACTTCGATGGTGCGCTCAACTCCTAAGGCCGAGGGATAGGTGCTGTTCTCCTCACTCCAGAAGGGGTGACGATTCCCTTTGCTTACTAGCTTCGGTTTCCTGCTACCAATAATATCACCGAGTATGAGGCTCTCCTAGCCGGATTGAAGCACGCCTACCTCTTGGGCACGCGCTACCTAAACATTATTGGAGACTCTTGTTGCATCCCTACGGTTTTGATGATGTCTCACACTATAAATCAATCTTCTATCTCTAGATTAATTCATGTTTCATCATGTTAATGAATGCTCCCCTGGAGCAGCGACTGCTCCCCTGTGCATGAGTGTGTGCATGAGTGTGGTGCATGAGTGTTCTATCAGATTCGCATGTCTGTACATCACCTTCAGACCTTCAAGTCTATACACTCCATGCTCATTCAAGTCTATACATTGGCTCAAACATTCCAACTCTGTTCATTGGTCCTTCGAAGACTCCAAGTCTATACAGTCTGCTTTCACGATTCAGAGTCTATACATCGTTCCTCAAAGGCTAAGTCTGTACACTGCTCATCGTCACAACTTGCGTCTCACTGAGCATCCATTCACTATAAAGTCTGTACAGACTTCATCGTCTTGAGATCATCTCATGCCTTTACCAAAGTCTGTACATTGGCAGCCTCTTACCTACGTTGCACTTTGAAGTCTATACATTGCTTTAAGCAGAGCAAGTCTGTACATCGCACAACTTTCATACTTTCATTCTATTGTGCATCCTCTTCAAAACAAAGTGTGTACACTCGTTGGCTAACTGTTGAAGTCTGTACACTTAGTTAACCTACAAGTCTATACACTCTATTGTTAGGCTTTCAACCCTACACTCGTTTGTTAACTGCTGTTTCAATGTCTACACATTCGAGGCCTTCAAGACTTTCAAGTCTGTACTGCCCGATTTATTGTTCAAAGTTCAAAGTCTATACATCGTGGGCTCAGTTCTTCGAGTCTGTACATCCTTCAAGGGCCAAGTGCATACACTGTCTCGCTCACATCTTCAAGGGTGATTGAGCATCGTGAAGTCTGATTGAGCATCGTGAAGTCTGATTGAGCACTGTGAAGTCTATTCATTGGATGAGCATTGTAAAGTCTATACATTGGTAGAGTCTATACATCAGACGTGCATGCTCGCCTGTCCCCCCGGATGCTCTCCTGGGATCGAGTATGCCCTCCAGTGACTGCTAATGCTTCCCTAACTTTGAGGATGCTCCCCTGGAGCAGCGATTGCTCCCCAGAGACAGCATGTGCTCCACATGCTCCCCTGACGCTGGTGATGCTGTCCAGAGGCCATAGATGCTCCCCTGAGACTTCATATGCTCCCGTGCGAGAACGCACTAGTCTCTGGGTATTTAAAAGAATTGTATTACATGCATTCCCTTTCATGATGCATGCACTTTCACAAGTCTATACACTGAGTTTGCTTGAAGTCTCACAAGTCTATACACTCCCTCAGTGTACACACTTACTTAATCTGTTATCCTAATGTCTATACATTCGTATCTGACTAAACTAACTAATCACAGTTGTTTGTCTCTGCCTGCAGGTGATACAGGTCAATGATTAGGCATGTGAACCAAGGATGATGCCTGGCACGTGATCCGAGAATCCTCTGGAAAGAGAGGGAACGAGACTCCCTCGTGTGAAGGCCTGAAACTCAGGTCGAAAGCCATATAAAAGGTGCCCTCTGCGAAGAGATGGAGTGAACTGGAGAAAAAAGCCTAAGAGCAGAATTCCTGAGCAAAAGAAGAAAAGAGAGAGAGCCTCCACGTTCTAGAAAGAAGATATAGAGAAAAGATTAGAGAGCAGTCCTGTGAGAGAAAAGTCTGAGTGAGAGAGAAGAGTCTATTTGCTTGTTCGGAAGCTACATTTGTATTTGATTTTTCTGAAACGATTTGTGTTCATCGTTGGTCTTATTTGCATTTCTATTTTTCCTTTTATTTCTTCACATATCTGATCTTGAGTTGTTACCCTCCGGTGTTTGGAGGAAGGGAGTGTTACTCCGGTTTCCCTCTGGGCTGCAGAGGAAGAGAGATCGTAGATCTCTAGTTTTGCTAGTGACGGGTTGTCATTAGCAAGTTCCCTCCGGGTTGGAGGAAGGGAGAGCTATCTCCGATTCTGTTCTAGCTGGTAGCTGGCACAGGTTCCAAGCTCTGTGGGTAGCAGAGTTTGGTTGAGGGATCTGTTTCCCTTGGTTATTCAAGCTGTGTGGCAGCACTTTGTTCGCAGACTGAGTCTGTAGGTTTCTAGCATTGGCTAGTGGAATGCTTACTCTAGTTGGAGTGAGGGGTGGATGTAGATTGTGGATTACAATCGAACCACCTTAAAATCTCTTGTCTCCTATGTGGTTTGCTGCAATCCTTGATGCTCTCTATCTGCTTGGCAATGTGCTTATGTGTGGACGGCCTATTCTAATCGCATTTTATTACTCTGTCTTAGTTTCTCACTGCATTGGCTAATTTGTTTAGCTATATTCGGTAGGGTGATTTTCGAAGGAGTGATTCTCCGCTGAAGTCGTTTAAATAGGGAGTGATCTATTCATCCCCCCCTTCTATATCACTCTTGCTGCGCTAACATTTGGTATCAGTGCAGGTTCGCATCATGTGGGCGAACGGTCAGGGAAATGCTAATGGTCCTAGAAGCTTCATGGCTGAAGGTCAATCCATTAGTCGCCCTCTATTTTTTGATGGTAATAATTATCTGTTTTGGAAGAACCGGATGGAAGTGTTTATCAGAGCACAGAGCCACAAGCTGTGGAGGGTAATCACGGTTGCCCCATATGATCTGCCACCGAATGAGGATGCGTGGACAGATGACCATGTCAAGCTATCTTCACTCAACTGGACGGCGCTGAACATCATCCATTGTGCTGTTCACCAAGAGGAATATGCCCGTATATCTGCCTACAGGACTGCCAAGCGAATGTGGGATGAGCTGCATTTAATCTACGAAGGTACAGCTCAAGTGAAAGCCTCGAAGGTAAACCTCTACACCTCTAAGTATGAGCAGTTTAGGATGAATGCAGAGGAGAATATTACTGAGATGTATGCCAGGTTGTCCCTCATCACGAACACACTTAAGGGGCTAGGGAAGAATCTAGCTGAGGCAGACATAGTCAGGAAAATTCTTAGATCCTTATCCCCAGCATGGCACACTAAGGCCATCGTGATTGAAGAGTCAAAAGATCTGACGACCTTGACAGTGAATGAACTCATAGGATCCCTCATGACCTATGAGATGAATTTCAAAGGAGGTGGTGAAGGAAGTGATAGGAAGGCTAAGAATGTAGCACTCAAGGCATCTCGCAACAAGAGTAGCAGTAGCAGCAGCAGCAGAAGTAGCGGTGAGTCTGATGGCTTCTCAGATCTCGACCAGAAGGAGCAGGCAATGCTCACACATCGGTTCAGTAAATTTTTAAGGAGTAAGGGGAAGACCTTTAGGAGGAAAAAGGCATACTCCTTTAACAAGAATGTTGAATCTACCAATTATAGGGATAGAAATCTTAAGAGACTGACCTGTTATCATTGTAACAAACAGGGACACATGAAAGGCGAATGCCCAGATCTTCAGAAGAAGGGTCCCTACTTCCAGAAGAAGAACACAAAAGTGCAGAAGAAGAAGAAGTCACAGGCGATGGTATGCACATGGAGCGAGGAAGAAGAAGATCCCGAAGACACTTCCTCAGAGGAATATGAAGAAGGAATTTGCCTAATGGCAAACAGCGAGGAAGAGGTAATAACTGTCTTTGAAAATTTCTCGATTGATGACTGGGAGGATGCTTATGCTGAATTGTTGGATAAGTTTAATTCTCTTAGTAAAGAGCATAGAGTTCTGAAAAGAAAACTTAATACCACTGTTGAAGAACAAACCCAGGTCTGTGAGGAAAATCAGAAACTAAAAGAGCAACTAGAAGAAATGACCTCACTAAGAAAAGAAAATGATAGGCTCAAGGGAGAAAACCAGGACAGTCAAAATCAGCTGAATGAACTCAAAATACGGATTGAAGAAAGCTTAAATGAAAGTAGAGTGAACTTAGAAAAATACGAAGCTGTTAAGAAAGTCAATGGTGAACTTCTAAAAAATTCTGAGTCCCTTCAAAAGGAGTTGGAAGACAAACAGAAAGTCTTGGAAAAGTTTGTCCAAGGAAAATCTAGTCTGGATGCAATACTGGGGGCTAGGGTTAATTTCAATAAGGAGGGTATAGGCTATGACCCATCTAACAAAAGACCCTTATAATTCAAAACCATCACCTTCTGCCCAGAGAAGGGAAAAGAAAAGCTGGACACTCCATCCAGCTCAAACAGCAGTAAGGGAACTCAAGGTCAGAAGGAGAATTCTAAAAACAGTGCTGATCAACATTTTAAAATGGGAATGAATTTTATGAAAAATTTCACTAACCCTACAAATCAGAACATAAATGATAAATGGACCAAGCAAGGGAATCAGAAGAAAAGATGTAAGTACTGCAATCAAATGGGTCCAAAGAGGACCTACTGGAGAAATGATCATCATCTTCAAAAATCTGCTGATCAACAAACTTACAGGAGATATTCTAGAAATGGCAAGCCTAATGTATGGAATAAAACTTACTTTTCCAGACCAGCCGGCTATAATTTCAATAAAACAGAAGTAAAGGTGCCAGAGAAAACAATGTTGAAGCAAATCTGGATTCCTAAACATTTGATCAGTGAATTGAACAATGTCTTTGGACCCAATTCATCTTGGGTCCCAAATCACTTTGCTTGACTTTGTTGTGTAGGTCGGCCTGGCAGTTGAAGACAACAAGTGGTACCTTGACAGTGGCTGCTCCAGGCACATGACAGGTGACCAATCCAAGTTCAGCAAGATAGAGATGAAGGTAGGGGGTCTGGTCAAGTTTGGAGGAAAGAACAAAGGTAAGATAATTGGAGTTGGCACAGTAGGTAAGACTTCCACAAACTCCATTGAAAAGGTTCTACTTGTGGAAGGTCTGCAACACAACATGATTATCATTAGTCAGTTATGTGACAAGGGTCACAGGGTTATATTTGATGATAATTCATGCAAAATCTTTCAAATAAATTCTGATGTGGTTAAATTTGTAGCCAACAGGATTAATAATGTCTACATAGTAGACTTAGATGAGGAATCTCAATCTAATATTTGTTTATCTGCCAATTCTGAAAATGATATTTTTGAATGGCATAGACGTCTAGGTCATGCTAGCTTTACTACTTTAAATAAATTGGCCAAGCATGATTTAGTTAGAGACATGCCTAAAATTAAATTCAATTCTATATCAAAATCATGTGATGCCTGTGCTCTAGGCAAACAGACCAGAAATTCATTCAAATTAAGATCTGAGCCATTGTCCTCTTGACCAATGGAACATCTCCATATGGACCATTTCGGTCCCACTAGAACTCAGAGTCTTAATGGAAACAGGTTTGGATATGTCATCATAGATGACTTCTCTAGATATTCATGGATATTCTTCTTAGCTAATAAAATTGATGCATTTCAAAAGTTTAATCTATTTTTCAATAAGGTCAAACAAGAAGGAAAACACAAGATCTGTACTATTCAATCTGATCATGGAGGTGAGTTTGAAAACTCCATGTTTTCTGATCTTTGTGAAAGAGAGGGACTAACTCACAGGTTTTCTTCTCCCAGGACACCTGAACAGAATGGGATTGTGGAGAGAAGAAATAGAACTGTGGTGGAGATGGCCCGAACCATGCTGATTGAAAGTAAGTTACCTAGAAGGTTTTGGGCAGAAGCGGCCAATACAGCAACTTACATAATCAACAGGGCCATGGTAAGACCCATTCACAAAAAAACACCCTATGAGCTTCTTAAAGGTAAGAAACCAAACTTGTTTCATTTCAGAATTTTTGGAGCAAAATGTTTTATTCACAATAATGACAAGAAAGATTTAGACAAGTTTGAAGCTAAAAGCTACCCTGGAATATTTTTGGGATATTTAGAAGTGTCTAGGGCATATAGAGTCTTCAACATAACAGACAAAAAGGTTGAAGAGTCTCCACACATTATATTCAGTGAAAAGAAAGATGTGTCTAACATTGAAAATTTCGACAGGGACTCCAATCATGATGGGGAATTCCTAGAAGACCAAGAAGAAGAGAAGACTCAGGCGAGTGGAAGAACAAATCCCCTCAATCAGGAAGGGCCCAGAGAAACAGGTGAGTCTTCAACCAATGTTAGATTTCTTAAAGACCATCCGATAGATAATGTCATAGGCAATCCTGAAGATCCTCTTCGGACTAGGTCTCATTTTAGGAATGTGAATAATGAAGACTTAATTGCTTTAGTCTCACAAATTGAACCCAAATCAATAGAAGAGGCCTTGGCTGATCAAGCTTGGGTTAATGCCATGAGTGAGGAATTAGGCCAGTTCGAAAGAAACAATGTCTAGGAACTTGTTCCAAGACTAGATAATGTTAATATCATAGGAACTAAGTGGGTGTTCAAAAATAAAATGAATGAAGATGGAGTCATCTCAAGGAATAAGGCCAGATTAGTAGCCAAGGGCTACTGTCAGGAATTTGGTGTAGACTTCGATGAATCCTATGCACCTGTTGCTAGGATGGAAGCCATAAGAATGTTGCTTGCCTTTTCATGTTCAAAGAATATAAAACTCCAACAAATGGATGTGAAAAGTGCCTTTTTAAATGGAGTCATTAAAGAAGAGGTTTTTGTTGAGCAACCCCCCGGATTTCAATTCTCTCCTCAACCTAACCAAGTTTTCAGGTTAAACAAAGCCTTGTATGGTCTAAAGCAGGCTCCAAGAGCATGGTATGAAAGATTGACTGAATTTCTGATTAGCAAGGGCTACAAAAGAGGTAAGGTTGATCAAACTCTATTTACGAAGGGTACAAATAGAGATCTCATCATAGTTCAGGTATATGTAGATGACATAGTATTTGGATCAACTAAGCATGAACTATGTGATGAATTTTCTAAAATGATGTCTGCTGAATTTGAAATGAGTTTGGTTGGTGAACTAAAATACTTTATTGGCTTGCAGGTACAGCAGCTAGAGGATGGGTGCTTCATCAACCAGACCAAATATATATTGGAACTGTTCAAGAGGTTTGGTATGGAAAACTTAAAGCACATTACAACACCCATGGGTACAAATACCTCACTGGATGCAGATGAGACAGGTAAAGAAGTAAATGCCAAACTTTATCGAGGTATGATTGGATCTCTTCTTTACTTGACAGCTTCTAGACCTGATATACAATTCAGTGTAGGAATGTGTGCAAGGTATCAGTCTAGACCTACTGAATTACATTTAGCTGCAGTGAAAAGAATTTTTAGATATTTGTCAACTACTCATTCTCTTGGTTTATGGTTTTCTGCATCACACACATTTAACTTAGTTGCATACATAGATGCTGATTATGCAGGCTGTAAACTAGACAGGAAAAGCACTAGCGGTCATTATGAATTTTTGGGTGGGTGTTTAGTGTCTTGGGGCTCCAAGAAACAACATTCTGTGGCCCTCTCCACTGCAGAAGCTGAATATGTAGCTGTAGGGAGTTGTGGAACACAAGTCATATGGATTAAACACCAGCTTCAGGACTACCAAGTAGACCTGGGGTGCACACCTATCTATTGTGATAACACAAGTGCCATTAATCTTGCCAAAAATCATGTTTTACATTCACGCACCAAACACATAGAGATAAGGCATCATTTCATAAGAGATGAGGTTTCTAAAACCAATTTTGAATTGATTCATGTAGGCACAGATAATCAGATTGCTGACATCTTCACTAAATCTTTGGATAATGAAAAATTCGCAACACTGAGAAGAGAATTGGGCTTATACAAACTGTGAAGTCTGTTCTTTTTGTGAGGGAGAGTTCTGTCTATCTGTTGGTTAGTTTTCAGGACTGCTTTGAGTGAGGGGGAGCTGATTAAGCTGTGAGAGGAAGAGTTCTTTGACAGATTCAAAAAGTTTGACCAGATATGTGTCTTTGCTGGCTTTCATGACAGATATAGTGTGGTTCTCTCAGACAGTAGAATGTCACTTAATTCTTAAGTCTATAAGTCAGTGATTCTAAAATCCAGTAAGAATCTCTCCTTTAGTACTCTTTCAGAGATCTGGATTAATTGTAAAAGGTATATCTTCCTACATTGTAAATAATTCTGGTTCAGGCCAAAACTTGTATGTCTTGATATCTGACCCAATCAGCTTGAAATCTAGACTTCAAGACTCACTTCAAGAAATAGTCCTTTTGGTATTGTTTTCAATCATTCTATCTCCTTAACACAAGGGCTTAACTGAACAAACATGTCTTGTTTTGGGCACTGAGAAACTAGGAGTTTCATCAATGAAATGAATATTTCTCCTATGTCATGAGGTGTCAAATGCTTAAAAAATCAATGAGAAGACATGACAGAGCAATGGTGGCTTGCTGGTGAGTAACTGGGGACTCTGGCCTCTAATCAAGGCGTTTTCTCAAGTCAAAAGCCACAGTTACAAACTATGTTCCTTAATAATAAAAAAACAAAGGAAGTAATGAGGTACTCACTCTGAGTAACTGGGGATTCAGGCCTCTAATCAAGGTGTATCTCTAATGTCAAAAGAGTGAATCACCAACTTACTCATTGATCTTCTTGAAAATCATCTCAAAAATTCCTTGTTGTTGTGCAACTAATGGATTGCTTGTCCTCAATATCTCGAGAACACCTCTCTGAATTTGTCTCTTGCTGTCTTGTAGGATAGTTGAATGCTCAGCTATATCAGGCCATACTTGTTAACTCCTGCTCTAAATCATACACTTTGTATGCTGATAAACCTTTCTATCATTCTATGTCTCTATTGTGTACTGGAGTCTACAGAATCTTCACTTGAGTTTAGAACCTCACTTATTCTCTTAAGACCTACTCATGACTTTCTGCACTAAGCAGTTACTGCACTTCGTCCTCATGTCTCCAGCACTTTCATATATTCTGCATTTCCTTTTGCTGATGTCAAAGGGGTAGAGAAGTTTATATCAGTAGATCAGATCATGAGTCTTGGGGCAGATATGTTCTTGTGTTCTTGAGCCAAGGAAATAACTTGTATTGTGAGTAAAAGAGCTGAGAGTGAGCCGTGGGGGAGTGGTTTTTGAGAAAGAAAGAATTCTGCAGTAGCAGTTAATTTGTCTATGCTTACACTTGCTTTGAATTTGCTTTGTTTGTTGAAGCTGTAGTTAATTGCTTGATGTGCCATGATATTGCTTGATTCATAGTGTTGCCATCATCAAAAAGGGGGAGATTGTTGCATCCCTACGGTTTTGATGATGTCTCACAGTATAAATCAATCTTCTATCTCTAGATTAATTCATGTTTCATCATGTTAATGAGTGCAGTACATAAGATTGTCAGATAATATGCTCCCCTGACGCTGAGAATGCTCCCCTGGAGCAGCGACTGCTCCCCTGTGCATGAGTGTGTGCATGAGTGTGGTGCATGAGTGTTCTATCAGATTCGCATGTCTGTACATCGCCTTCAGACCTTCAAGTCTATACACTCCATGCTCATTCAAGTCTATACATTGGCTCAAACATTCCAACTCTATTCATTGGTCCTTCGAAGACTCCAAGTCTATACAGTCTGCTTTCACGATTCAGAGTCTATACATCATTCCTCAAAGGCTAAGTCTGTACACTGCTCATCGTCACAACTTGCGTCTCACTGAGCATCCATTCACTGTAAAGTCTGTACAGACTTCATCGTCTTGAGATCATCTCATGCCTTTACCAAAGTCTGTACATTGGCAGCCTCTTACCTACGTTGCACTTTGAAGTCTATACATTGCTTTAAGCAGAGCAAGTCTGTACATCGCACAACTTTCATACTTTCATTCTATTGTGCATCCTCTTCAAAACAAAGTGTGTACACTCGTTGGCTAACTGTTAAAGTCTATACACTCAGTTAACCTACAAGTCTATACACTCTATTGTTAGGCTTTCAACCCTACACTCGTTTGTTAACTGTTGTTTCAATGTCTACACATTCGAGGCCTTCAAGACTTTCAAGTCTGTACAACCTGATTTGTCGTTCAGAGTTCAAAGTCTATACATCGTGGGCTTCAGTTCTTCGAGTCTGTACATCCTTCAAGGGCCAAGTGCATACACTATCTCGCTCACATCTTCAAGGGTGATTGAGCATCGTGAAGTCTGATTGAGCATCGTGAAGTCTGATTGAGCACTGTGAAGTCTATTCAGTGGATGAGCATTGTAAAGTCTATACATCGGTAGAGTCTATACATCAGACGTGCATGCTCGCCTGTCCCCCCGGATGCTCTCCTAGGATCGAGTATGCCCTCCAGTGACTGCTAATGCTTCCCTAACTTTGAGGATGCTCCCCTGGAGCAGCGATTGCTCCCCAGAGACAGCATGTGCTCCACATGCTCCCCTGACGCTGGTGATGCTGTCCAGAGGCCATAGATGCTCCCCTGAGACTTCATATGCTCCCGTGCGAGAATGCACTAGTCTCTGGGTATTTAAAAGAATTGTATTACATGCATTCCCTTTCACAATGCATGCGCTTTCACAAGTCTATACACTGAGTTTGCTTGAAGTCTCACAAGTCTATACACTCCCTCAGTGTACACACTTACTTAATCTGTTATCCTAATGTCTATACATTCGTATCTGACTAAACTAACTAATCACAGTTGTTTGTCTATGCCTACAGGTGATACAGGTCAATGATTAGGCACGTGAACCAAGGATGATGCCTGGCACGTGATCCGAGAATCCTCTGGAAAGAGAGGGAACGAGACTCCCTCGTGTGAAGGCCTGAAACTCAGGTCGAAAGCCATATAAAAGGTGCCCTCTGCGAAGAGATGGAGTGAATTGGAGAAAAAAGCCTAAGAGCAGAATTCCTGAGCAGAAGAAGAAAAGAGAGAGAGCCTCCACGTTCCAGAAAGAAGATATAGAGAAAAGATTAGAGAGCAGTCCTGTGAGAGAAAAGTCTGAGTGAGAGAGAAGAGTCTATTTGCTTCTTCGGAAGCTACATTTGTATTTGATTTTTCTGAAACGATTTGTGTTCATCGTTGGTCTTATTTGCATTTCTGTTTTTCCTTTTATTTCTTCACATATCTGATCTTGAGTTGTTACCCTCCGGTGTTTGGAGGAAGGGAGTGTTACTCCGGTTTCCCTCTGGGCTGCAGAGGAAGAGAGATCGTAGATCTCTAGTTTTGCTAGTGACGGGTTGTCATTAGCAGGTTCCCTCCGGGTTGGAGGAAGGGAGAGCTATCTCCGGTTCTGTTCTAGCTGGTAGCTGGAACAGGTTCCAAGCTCTGTGGGTAGCAGAGTTTGGTTGAGGGATCTGTTTCCCTTGATTATTCAAGCTGTGTGGTAGCACTTTGTTCGCAGACTGAGTCTGTAGGTTTCTAGCATTGGCTAGTGGAATCTTTACTGTAGTTGGAGTGAGGGGTGGATGTAGATTGTGGATTACAATCGAACCACCTTAAAATCTCTTGTCTCATCTGTGGTTTGCTGCAATCCTTGATGCTCTCTATCTGCTTGGCAATGTGCTTGTGTGTGGACGGCCTATTCTAATCGCATTTTATTACTCTGTCTTAGTTTCTCATTTCATTGGCTAATTTGTTTAGCTATATTCGGTAGGGTGATTTTCGAAGGAGTGATTTTCCACTGAAGTCGTTTAAATAGGGAGTGATCTATTCATCCCCCCCATCTATATCACTCTTGCTGCGCTAACAACTCTCAACTCATTCTGCGGTAAGTTCTGTCCACTTACCGCACTCGTGACCCTAAGCTCAAGCCATATCAAGATTTGGCCACTCTCCTGGCTCAGAAATTTCACAAGTTAATCTACATCCACACCCCTCGATCTCAGAACATTCTCACTGATGCACTTGCATCACTTGCTTCCTCTTTATCTTTCCCTCTCAGTCGGAGCACTGAGACTATCATCGTTCAGAGATTGGACGCACCCTCTCTTCAAGATCCTTGGTATCACAACCTTAGGAAGGCTGTATAGGCTAGGGCTAAGAAGGAAGATTTGAAGGAAGTATCTTTAACGAAATTAGAAGAGATCTTGGAAGAAGAAGAATGGCCGTGGTATCATGAAATCGAGTTATACTGCAAGGATGGATCATTCCCAGAAGGGGAAAATGCTGAGCAACGTAAGGCTATTAGAAGAGCCGCCTCGAGATACACTATTATTGCTGGAGAATTGTACAGGCGTGCTCTTAGTGGAATGCTCATGAGATGTTTAGATGATGATGAAGCTTGGAATGTGGCCGAAGCAGCCCATTCTAGTGAGTGTGGAGGCCATGTCAATGGCCAGGCTCTAGCTAAGAAAATCCTTAGGTAGGGTTATTATTGGCCCACTCTAGAGGAAAATTACTCTCTCTATGTCCGGAGGTGTCATAAATGCCAACTCCATGCTGATAAAATCCATACTCCAGCTTCATCTCTACATCCTCTCTCTGCTCCTTGGCCGTTCTCCATGTGGGCTTTCGACGTTGTTGGCCCGCTCGGTGATCCAAACTCTGAAAACATGCAAAAATCCTTTATCCTTACCGCCATGGAGTACTTCACCAAATGGGCCGAAGCGGAGGCGTACGCGGAGATCAAAGCAGCAACAGTTTGCCGCTTCATCATAAAAAATATCATCTCGCAGTTTGGAGTGCCAAGCAGCATCGTCACCAACAACGGACCCCAGTTCATCTCTTAAGAGCTCAAGGACCTTTATAAGAAGTTCGATATTGCATTGCATCATTCATCTCCATATTATCCTCAAGGCAACGGTCAAGCCGAGGCCACTAATAAAACCCTTCTTAAAATCATAAAGAAAACATGTGAATCTCACAAATTTTCTGATTGGCCTGAATGATTAGTGGAAGCTCTATGGGCTTACCGCAGCTTCGTCCGTACTCCTACGGGGCAAACCCCCTATGCTCTTACCTACAGGATGGAGGCGGTGCTCCCATATGAGATCTTGGTCCCTTCCCTATGGGTGCAGCTCGATAAGGAACTTAATCTCGATGAACGTCGAGAGGCGTTGCTCGTCCAGCTGGAACTCTTAGATGAGAAGAGGATGAATGTGGCCGATCATGTGTCCGTTTATCAAAAGAGAGTTTCATGTTATTTTCAAAAAAAGGTAATAGAACGCAAATTTCAAGTAGGAGATATGGTTTTGAAATGTAAATTCATTTGGTCTGGAGGTCCTAGGACCAAATTGTAACCTAACTGGGAAGGTCCGTTCGTCATAAGAGAGGCTTATCTAGGGAACGCATATCGCTTAGTCAACGCAAAAGGTGAGGAGCTGTCTCACGCTTGGAATGGGTTGTATCTTATGCGCTTTTATCTTTAGAGTCAGGCTAATGAATGCCCGATAACAAGGTGTCCCTTCCTCGAACACGAAGGAGGATCCCGAGTTCTACAAATCACACACTTCACGACATCCCTGGTCGGGTTTCCCAGATCATGTAAACACCGTTCTCCTTGGCCATGCCCGAGGGATGTCAAAGTCCCTATCCGTTTCTCTCCTCGGTTGAATCTAGGGGCAAGAGGTAAATAAGGGGGTCGATGACTAATCTGGACACCCTGATGAGAGAAGGTCTCAAATAGGGGTAGTCCGTTATGACCTGATTCCACAAGAGAAGAAGCAATTCATCAAAAGAAGAGAAAAGAAGGAGCAACAATTGTGACGAAAAATAAAGATCTATTTTAAAAAGTCTGTATCTCAAAGTCTATAGCTCTTAGAAAATAAGACTAGGCATGGCAAGAGTGGTAGTACAGTTTTCCCGCGGGACGTTATGAGCCCGGTCGTATGCATGCCTAGGGTGGATGAAGGTTCGATGACGGACACAAAGCCCCGACTCAACAGGCCGAATCTCTGAATGGGTCGTTGTGAGAAGGATTCAAACCCTAAAAACCTTTACACCTGGCCTAAGCTTATCCTCATATTCTGTTTTTTTTTTAGGACTAGACATTACCCTGGTTATGACCCCGGTAGAGGCACTGTCACGCAGATTGGCCCTGGCTAGGGACTATCATTTCAAAAGCATGTCAATCTCAGGAGATTTCGAGTAGGGCAGGTAGGGCCCTTATTGCCGAGACAATTAGCTTTCAAAACCCAAAAAAATCATATATTTCAAAACCCAAAAAAATCATATATTTTAAAACACAAAAAAATCTTATATTACAAAACCCACAAAAATCAGATATTGCAAAACCCCACAAAAATCAAATATCTTTCAAAAGTTCCAAAAATACCATCATGTCGCATTACATGCATTGCATTTTCTTCGTTATATTTTATTCTATTTAATAAGGCTCCACCCCTTGACCAAATATCAAGAATTGGTTATTTTTTAACTTGCTTCAGGCAAGGGGTTGAGTCTAAGAACATATCTAACTTGATTTTTTATTTAATTATGTGTAGACGCAGGTTCAAGTGCCCAAGATTCAAAGCTCATGAGTCTTCTATCTCTGACGGTCTATAATTAGACCGCTAACCATCTCTGGCAGTTCATGGTTGGACCGTTTCCTTTCCCGAAAGCTGAAAAAAAAATTAACTCTTAGTAAAACTGTCTCTAGCGGTCTTACGATAGACCGTCACAGCCTTCTAGCGGCCCATGATTGAACCGCTTTCTTCTCCCGAGGGTTGAAAACACTCAGTTTTTTCTGAGCACTGTCTATGGCGGTCTCTCATTGTACCGTTAGGCTTGGTTAGCGGCCCTATAATGGACCGTTTGTTAGACAGAGAACTCTATTTTTTAAACTGATTTATCTATCCATTCAAGCTATCAATTGCACATATCTTAAACACAAGTCTTTTATTTCATTCAATCAAGCTCATTGAAACATTATTTCATTGATAATTTCAAGTACATCAAAGAAAACCTCAAATTACATTCATTCTCTTGTCTGCGTGAGGCCGGATCTTGCGTAATTCTTTCACGTAAGCACGATATCCCTCTTCATCTTCTACCACTACTACTTGCCAAGCACGCACCCGGCTGATTTCCCACATGAGTAGTGCATTTTGGACTGCTCGCTCGTCCTCCTCGGTCCCCATCTTCCTAGCTTGACGGGGATGGAAGTGTGATAGTGCAGGAACCGTAGTATAGGGTAGCCCAATTTGAAGATAGCACCGGTGCGGGTTGTAGATCGCCAAGGTAGTGTCCCCCACTAGTTGCAGGTCTAGGCCCGGTCGCCGAGGTACTCTAAGGGTAGTGCTTCGAAGAACTCTTGGCCGCATCATGAACTTGTCCATAGACAATGTGTTGAGGTAGAGGCGCCATTCATCTCGTGTCTTCTTGTCCGCCACCCGGCACTCAACCTGTGAAGGAAACCCAAATGCGCCTCCTATGAAGAATAGAGGGTGGCTCCCAAATATCTGACTAGCTGAAGGCAGGTCCTCCTTGGGTAGGAACTTAAGTCTCACTCCCATCCAACACTCAAGGATGATCATGGATCCGAAGAGTGGCCCTCCAAGGCAAGATGAGCTAAGGCCTTCATGAAGGTATGAAAGGACCGCTTGGGAGATAGATAAACCCCGCCACAACCCACTAATAATGCTAAGGTTGTGGATGTCCAAGAGGTGGTTAGTGGTGGTGAAAAGGAAGACCCCGCATAAGCAAACCGAGGTAGCATTGGCTATGGCTTCGAATCTTCCGCTCTTGTTATTATAATAAGCGGTTATCCATTGAGCCATGGGTATCAAATGGATATGGCATGGGCTGATCATGGTCCTAACATCTTTTGGGTTGTGTATGAAATCCCCTAAAATGAGTGATGGGTCTATGGGCTCAACCGTATGACACACTAGGTCTTCATCCCCAATCTTAGTCTTAGGGAGGGTTAGGTAGGTTTCTACTACCTCTAATAGGACAGTGGCTTCAAAGGTGGAGAAGAGGAATGCGTGTGTTTGTGGATGCCATAGCTCTACAAGGGCTGAAATGCTTGACCAATCCAAGGAGATTTTCTGAAAGTTCTTAGCTAGAACTACTAAGGGTTGAAGGTGCCATGCCCTTAAGATTGAAAGGACCTCTAGAGGGAGTTCTTTGATCATGGGAGCCACCCACTTTATGTTAGAGTAACATCTTGGGCCAGGAAGAAGCTAAAAGAATAGGAAATGAAGAAGGAAGAGAAGAGAGGAAGATCATGAGAAGAAGGAAAATCCAGAAATTTATGAACTTTTGAATCCAATTGCAACTTACCTCTCTTGAAGAACTTGAGCTTAAGTGCTTCGGGATGGAGGTCATCCGCTGCTGCTCCCCATGCTCCTTCTTAGATGCCTTAGGCCCGGTGTAGACCCTCTCTCTCATAACACTAGCTTCAAAGGTCCTCTTCATGGTGTTTTTGGGAGTTTTGGATGGAATTTTGGGACTTGTAGCAGAGAATTGGTATGAGGTGCAATTTTGGGCCTTGTTCCTATTTGTAGAGGTTTATTTCTGATCTTGGGGCATTAGGATTGAGGTTGGGTAGCCTTATCCTAAGTTAGATGGAGTTCTAGTGCAGATTAAGGCCTCTTTTCCCCGAGTTCGGACTCACACGGAAGAGTCCCGCTCAGATTACACAGTTTTCTGCACTAGCGGTCTATCGTAAGACTGCTAGAGTCTTCATGCGGTTCATCATTAGACTATTTTGTGCCTTTCATCCACCGTCTTCCTCTGTCTATCTGACAATCATGGATTCGACCGTTTTCCAGACTCTGGCGGTCTTAAATTAGACCGTTTGACAGTTCTGGCAGATTTTAGTTAAACTCATTCATCGCTCAGTCGTCAATCCTGTTCTCTCTCTATCTCTCACTCGTACCCTATGTCAGTCATTCAAGCATTCATCCATATTCATGCATCTTAAATAAAACAAAAAAAGATTTTCATTCCATTTTTAAAGAATCATGTACAAGTGTGCATCAAAAGGAAAAAAGAAAAAGAAAAGCACAAATCACTTGGCCGGTCCCTCTCCTGGACCCCCGTTGTCACCAGCACCCACTCGGTGCCACTCCTTGATGGGGACATCAACGTCAGCCCGCTCACATTGTGTTCGCATTTACGTCCTTTTATATTTGTATGTATACCCTTGTGATATATGGGTACACAATTGTAGGTCTTAGTGGGTTTATTTGCAAAAGGCCATTGGGTTTCTTTGCAAAAGTGCATGTAGGCCCTGCAGGGGCCCCCTCCCTCCTCCTTATTGGTCCACTTGGACTCCCGGGCCCAAGGGGGCTGGTCCATGGTCCAACCTTGGACTTGGACCTCGATTTAAATAAAGAAGACAATTCAAATTTGTCTTCTTAAAGGGGGGGGGGCGAACCATATAGCTTATTAGGCTTTGAATGTGTTGTTCAAAGTTGTTCAAACCACATCCTAGCCCTTGATTTCCCAGCCCTTTATCCAAGGGTCTAGAATAGATTAGACACCTAGCATATATAATGTTGTAATTTCATGAGAAAAGCAATGAAAAAAATCAGAATTTTGTTGCAAGGCTTGAAGCTTGGTGTGCCCCTCTCTCTTCCCCTGATGTTCTTCCATCCCCAACCGCAGATCTAGAGTGTATCTATCTCCCTTCATCCCCTCTCAACCTCCGGTGATCGTCTGTGCCGCCGCCGCCGCCGTTCGTGCCGCCTTCGAGCCGCCGTGGAATCATCATCAAGTTTCTGTCCTTCTGGACAGAGGTGTAGTTCGTGAATTCCTGAAGCCGGCCACGAGTTTAGATCGATTTAAAATTTTGAGGGTTGGTTCCTATCTTCTAGCCCCTTCTCCAAAAAACAAATTAGGTTCAAAATCCACCGTTTCATATTTTTACCTTTTCGTTCATCTCTCAATCTCAGATCTGTTCTGTCACTGTCTACAGTGACAGTAGCCCTGAGTTCTCCACCTTCGACCACCCTTTTGATTTATCCAAGCCCTCCCAATTTTACTGGGAGTTCTGTACATCACCCTCTACCTTCACAAATTTTCTTAATTTTTTATCAGTCTTCTAGCTATTTTTAGAAATTCGTGTTCTTCCTCTGATACAGTATTTTTAGTCAGATCCCAGATCCGACCACCCTCCACATCAAAAATCAGAACTAATCACCACCACCTCCAAATCTAAATCCAAAAATAGTCATGGTTTCCTTGTTCAATTTCTACAACCTTGATGAAAAACACATCTTCAAATTCGGACATCTACTTCACGGTCAAAGGCAATCAACAGGGAAGTTGTCTGCAGATCTGAGTCTTCGGTTACAGTACAACAGCAGCATATAAAATTCACCAACGCAAAGTACAAATATGGTGAATTTTTCTGAAGGCCACTAGATTTTAGTACCTCGAAGCAGCTTTCCAACGGCTCTGATCTCGTCGCATTCTGACACCGGTGCTGATCACAACGTTAGTTCTCGCCGGAGCGCGCGCTGAAATACAGAACCGGCAGATTTTCGATCGGTTTTTCCGACCGGTGCCGAACCGAGCCGCCCGGCCTCCGGCCGGTGAACCAGCATGCCGCCAGCCCGGGGAGCTCTTCTCCAAGTGTCTCCACTACAGCGGTACCACCGGGTCCCACACGGCCCCTCCGGACAGCACGTGGGCCCCACGGTCGTGATCACGCGTGTAGCCGAATCAACACACGAAGCTGCCCGTCATCCCGAATTCGGTCCTCCCGGGCCCCTGGTGTCGCCCTTTACCTCCCTACGTGGAGTGGGCATATTTCCATTGCTGTAATATTCATGTATTAACTGTCCCGGGAGCACGAGTTCGGCCGGGCCCGTCGTCCCCACGCCGAGCGCGTGGAGATATCGCATTCGCTCCCTTAGTTGACATTTTGCTTAATTTTCATATATACTTGCTTATGCCACTGCTAGAGAGCATGATAGGGTAATTAGCTCGCTTTCTATTTATATCACCACTGCTGCGAGAGAGAGCGTTACCGTCCCGTGACCCGATCCGGGCACAAGTGAGAGCCGACCACCCTAGCTCATAGCCGGTTTCTCAACCGCGCACATCCGACGCTTCCCTCGTTAAGGGGCAGTCACGAGCTTGTCGTGTCCGTGGTCTCGTCCTGCATCACTCCTCCTCCTCGTTCCTCCGCTGGCCTGAGGAACCCGTAAGGCAGTCACGAGCTCTGCTCCGCTCGCCGCTCTACAACACGCTATGAGAGGACCGTCCTCCCACTAGCCGGAGTGCTATCTCCAACGCTCGGATCTCTGATCTCAGCTCCCCTATCACCCGTTGAGAGTCTGCAGACGTCCCTACTCTCAATCTCTCTATCTCTACACGGAGATCGACCGTCGCTGCTGCCTCCGTCTTCAGCCTCTCCATCTCTGCTCGCTGCTTCTCCATTTTCGCCCGCTGGACCTCTCTCTCTGCTCTCAATCTCTCGATCTCCGCTCGAGCTCGCTCTGCCTCAGCTAGCGCGGTGGTCAGCTCTCTCGCCTGCATTAGCAATCATCACAATTAGGCATTTGCATTAGCATCATAAGCATTTAAAGTCTAAGGATCTCGGTTGGTTTTGCTTACCCTCTCCACGAGAGAACCCTCGGCATCCTCGGCCCGAGCTACCGCTAGAGCAAAGTCAGCGTCTCACTCAGCCCTGCCTCCCGCAGGCTGTGACGAAGAGGACGGAGCATCCGGTCCGCGCCGTTGCGCCCCTTCAGCTCGCTGCATTTTATAAGTCAAGGTCAGTCACATTCATCATAATCATAAGCATAAATTAAGTCCAAGGTTTAAGAAGTTTACTAGAAGGTCCAGCGCACGCTGAAGCTCGTCCCTCTGCTGCACAGTAGGGTGGAGGAGGCCCTGGTGCTCCGCTATGCGTCCCTGCAGGTTTAGCAGCATTTAGCAAATCAGTGTCAATGCATATAGGAATAAAATAATTTAATTTAAGAGCATGAGTTTAGAAGTCATACCGATCGTCGGACGCCGTGGAATACTCGGTCGCCGTACCTCCAGGCGTAGGCCTTTAGGTAAGCCTCGTCGCTGTCAGATTGGGCTCTCACCTTCCGACCCCTCTGCATCCAATCCCGCACCTGGTCGATAACCCGAGTGACCCAGTCGATGTCGCCGCTGAGTCCCTTCTCCGATCTCCCAACGCGCTCATCGTCTCACTCGGGGAACTCCACCTCTGGATGATGTACTCCCCTAGTCCTCATAATCAGTCGATGATGGAGAGGCTCGATGATGTTTGTGACGACCCAGAGTTCAGGATACCGATATACCGATACCAAGAACTGGGGAGGCCACCCAAGAGGCTGATGAGGCCCCTGAAGGGTTAGTGGGGGTTAGCTGAGGAATATACATAATTAATTGTGAATTGGGGCACGCAATACAATTAAGTATTACGATTTAAACACAAGAGCGGAAGCAATTTAAAATAACCAGAGTGATATATATATAACTAGTCCAGAATCACAAAGTACTAGTCCACAAAAGAACAACTACACGGGGCATACCCCGGCAGGCACTACACAAGCCTCAAAAAGGCAGCTCGTGCACAGCTGGCAGCTAGGAACGGTCCCGAAACAACACACTACACTCCGGGAGACGGCGGGCGCTGCTCACTTGAAAGGAGAAGGGTGAGTCATAGCCAAACTCAGTAGGGGTCACGCGGATCCCTACCTCGTACTAAACAAGCAGACATGCATAAATGACAGCAGTTAAAGCATGCATTTAAATAAATACACAGGCAATGGCATGAATAACCAATCAAAAGAAAGCTGTAAACTCTATCTAAGCAAGTATAACAGCTAACACATGCCACTACTAATTAAATGCAAGCGTCTGAAACTAAAAGTACCAAATAGAATAAGCTGTAGCTAATCCAGACAACAAGGATGGACAACCACTGGAGCAGAAACCAAAAGCGTCCACTGACGGCTTACACTGCGTCTCAAGCACTCGCAGTCGACGAAGCGACAAGCTAAGCGCGTAAACAGTACCAAACCAAGTGACCAGTCGGAGTGGCACCCGTCGGTGTCAGTCCACAGTCTCCGACCACGTGTGCACACACTGACTCTAGCCTGAGCCAGGCCCTCTAACTAGTTTTCTCCCTTGGCAGGACGCTACCATTGGCTGGGAGCCCACGGAACTAGCTTACAAACCGTGAATGGGAAACATACCCCTCCGCCATCCTCAAGCGGGTCGGTACTCCACAGACCTTAGGGCAACGACAGTGGCTCCATTGCATGGAAAGAAAAGCTACTCTATTGGCATATAAAACACGCCACAATATAGTAAAACAATACAACTATGGCATGAGTATAGAACGGAATGCATAAGCAATGGGCTGGGAACATAACTAAACTGACGGGCAAGCGGCGGTCAGAGGCCCACGCGCTACTTGGAAGTGACGGTCGGGGACTGGTGCGTTACATCAAGAGTGACGCGCTGGTCTCCAGCCGTTACTCCCACCCGAGTTCCAACTCACAGGTGCATGGGGGAATGTGACGGTAGGGGCCCTGCGCGTCGCTTCCAAGCGGCGCGGTAGGTCACCGCCGTTACATCCTCCCGAGTACCAAACCCAAAGGCCATGAAGGGGAGAGTGACGGTAGGGGTCCTATGCGTTGCTTCCAAGCAACGCATAGGAACTCTGCCGTTACTTTCACCCGAGGCTCAAAACAACACACCACGTTCCAAAGCGATAGCAGATGAAGCGACGCCCCGGTCTCGACGCGTCGCTCGGAAGCGACGGCCGGTCGACAGACCGCCGGGCTCACCGCCTCACCGGGCTAACGGAAAACAACGATCGAGTAACGGATGGGGTTCCCACCGTTACTCTCCAAACGACGCCCCTCGATAGGCCGTTATTTGGGAAGTGACGCGTCCATCTTGGACCGTCAGGCAAGTGACGGTTCCTGGCCAGACCGTCACTCCACCTGGGTTACGAGTGGGTACAGTTTGTAAACCGAAACCCTCCCGGACGGCTGAAAACGCCGGGTATCAACGAAAAAACCTGTAACCTGCCAAACCACGCATGCTATACCACAATTTAACAGCAAATCTAGCACATGCATCGCCTAAAATCGATCAAACGCGAAGAATATAGCCAAAACCCTAAATATGAACAAATGGGCAACATGCTTACTACGGGGCGCTAATCAATAGGATGAGCTATAGGAAATGCTCTTAGCGAGCTAAGGATTCCATCCCCCTACCTCTTGCAAGCCGAAACGCGCGAAAAGCCCGCATGCACCAAGGTAGGCTTGCCGAGCCTTCAAGCTCCAACACGCTCCCACGTCCACCGATCCACGCCGAGATGGGTACCCACGCGTTCGCCTCGACGCGAGGAATCCAATGGCGTCAACCTTGCTTCAATCCGACCTCGTCTTGGCCGTGATCCCTAGGAAGGGGGAAGACGGTCGCGTAGAGGAGAGAGAGAGAGCGAGGGTGAGAATGATCGACGGGGAAGAAAGGAGAGGGGGTGAGGGATTAATGAAAATAAAAATAAAATTAATATATATATAATTTAATCATTATATATATATAAATCTTATTAATATTCGAATAACCCTCAAACAGCTCCGAATAATTCTGGAAAAATACCAGATAAATTCCTAAAAATCCAAGAAAATAGCCAGAAATTCCAGAACAATTAATAGAACAATAACCACGAAGGATCCATTAAGGCACGGGCCTTACAGTCCCTCCCTCCTTACAGAAATTTCGCCCTCGAAATTTTCAACAACCGCAAAGGAGGAAACAGAGAAAAGGCTATACCTCATTGGAATAAGAAAGGAAAAAGCTGTTGCATCTCATCTTCACGCTCCTAAGTAGACTCGTTACCAGAGTGACGCTGCCATGCAACCCTTACCAGAGGAATAACCTTATTCCTCAACCGCTGCTCACGACGGTCTTCAATTCGGATAGGAAACTCTGGTGTGGACAAATCAGCAATCACTTCGGGCCACACTGAATCATCGAGAACATGAGAAGCATCAGGCACATATTTCCTCAACTGAGACACGTGGAACACATCGTGAATAGCTTGCATGGCCGCCGGCAGTTGCAAACGATAAGCCACTGAACCAATAGCATCAACAATCGGAAAAGGGCCAACATACCGCGGACTAAGCTTTCCACACTTCCCAAACCTGGAAACACCTTTCATCGGAGATATTTTAACAAACACCATATCTCCAGGTTCAAATTGTAGTGGACGTCTGCGCTGATCTGCATAACTTTTCTGTCGACTCTGAGCCATCAACAATCTCTGCCTGATCAGACGAACCACATCAGAACAATGTCGTACCATGTCCGGTCCCGTCAACAGTCGGTCCCCAACATCAAACCAGTTCAGAGGAGTACGACAAGGACGACCATACAGCGCTTCATAAGGAGCCATGCCAATACTGGAGTGAAAACTGTTATTATAAGCAAACTCAACAAGTGGCAAATGCTGACCCCACGAACCTTGCCAATCAAGGCAACACGATCTCAGCATGTCCTCCAGAGTTTGAATAGTTCTCTCTGACTGTCCATCTGACTGTGGGTGATACGCTGAACTGAAAGCTAACTCAGTGCCCAAAGCTTTCTGGAAACTACGCCATAAGCCAGAGGTAAAACGTGGGTCACGATCTGACACAAGTGAAATAGGAATTCCATGCAGCGGCGCGATCTTCTGCACATAGAGCTCGGCCAATCTCTGCACACTCCAAGTAACTTTAATCGGCAATAATCTGGCGGTTTTCGTCAATCTGTCGACAAGCAGCCAGATCCCATCAAAACATTGAGAAGTTCGAGGCAAACCCACCCCAAAATCTGTAGTAACATGGTCCCATTTCCACATCGGAATCTCTAATGGCTGAGGCAGACCACCTGGCTTTTGATGTTCGGCTTTAACTAACGACACGTCAAGCACTTAGAAACAAAAATAGCCACGTCCTTCTTCATGCCGGGCCACCAGAACCGCTTCTTCAAATTCTGATACATCTTAGTGACACCAGGGTGAATAGCAAAACGGGAACCATGGGCTTCACTCAGAATCTCATTCCTCAAATCATTATCAACGGGAATATATAATCTGCCCTGGAAACTGACAACCAGCTCGTCATCAAGTTCCACATCATATCTTGATATAACACGGGCCAAATCAGAATCAGCTTGCTGGGCTTCTAAAATCTGCTGATACAAAGCTGAACCCAAAACTAAGCTAGCACAAACTGCCATCTTCGGATCGGCAGGAATCTCTACACACAATGCCTCGCTCGGAAGCTGTTCCCACAACTTCCATTCGTGAAGCAACAAATGGCTGACCTGTACTTTCCTGCTCAGAGCATCGGCCACAACATTCATTTTACCTGGCTGATAGGAGAGTGTAAAGTCATAATCCTTCATGTATTCCATCCATCGCCTCTGCCTGAGGTTCAGATCTTTCTGGGAGAAAATATACTGTAAACTCTGATGATCAGTAAGAATCTGAAATTTCTCACCATACAGATAATGTCTCCAGATCTTCAAGGCAAAAATAACTGCAGCCAGCTCCAGATCATGAGTGGGATAATTCCCTTCGTGCTGCTTCAATTGCCGAGATGCATATGCGATAACCTTACCATGTTGCATCAGCACTGCACCCAAACCTACTCGAGAAGCATCGGTACAGACAAGAAAACCACCCGAGTCGGAAGGCAAAGTCAACACTGGAGAAGAAGTCAATAGCCTTTTCAATTCAACAAAGCTAGCCTCACACTGATCCGACCAGACAAATGGCACATCCTTCCGTGTCAATTTAGTCATCGGTGCTGCAATCTTCACAAAATCTTGAATGAATCTGCGGTAATACCCAGCCAATCCTAAAAAACTTCGTATCTCAGTGATGGTCCTCGGTCTCTGCCAACTCAAAACGGCATCAATCTTTGCAGGGTCTACTGCCACTCTATCACCAGAAATCACATGGCATAGAAAATGAATCTCCCGAAGCCAGAATTCGCATTTACTGAGCTTCGCATAAAGCTCGTGATCTCTTAGAGTCTGCAGAACGATCCTCAAATGCTGCACATGATCATCAACGGAGGCAGAATAAATCAAGATATCATCAACAAAGATCACCACAAACTGGTCCAGAAATGGACGAAAGATACGCTGCATTAGGTCCATAAAAGCTGCAGGGGCATTAGTCAAACCAAACGGCATGACTAAAAATTCAAAGTGACCATAACGAGTACTGAAAGCAGTCTTCTCCACATCAGATTCCCGGATCCGCAACTGAAAATAGCCAGACCGGAGATCAATCCGCGAAAAGACAGTAGCAGACTGTAACTGGTCAAACAAATCATCAATCCTGGGGAGCGGATACTTATTCTTGATAGTCACCTGATTCAGCTGCCTGTAATCAATACAAAGTCTCAGGCTTCCATCTTTCTTTTTCACAAACAGCACTGGGGCACTCCACGGAGAAAAACTGGGACGAATATAACCTTTCTCCAGTAACTCTAGTAGCTGTGCACGCAGTACTTTCAATTCAGCTGGAGCCATACGGTACGACGGCTTTGCTAAGGGGCCAGTACCTGGAATCAGTTCAATCTCCATCTCAATCTCTCGCTCTGGGGGCAAGCCTGGCAACTCGTCAGGAAACACATCAGGGAACTCACAAACAACGGAACATCACAAACATCTCGTCGTGGTTTTTCAACAGCCACCACTGAAGCAAGGAATCCCTGACAACCTGCGCTAAGCAACCTATAGGCTCGAATAGCAGAAATAATCATACGAGAAGAACGGGATCGAATACCTTGAAAATAAAAGGCTGATTTTCCCTGGGGCTGAAAATAGACTTTCTTCGATCTACAGTCAACTACAGCTCCATAATGCTCCAACCAATCCATTCCCAGAATAACATCATAATCTGCCAGCTGCAACGCATACAATCTTGCCGGCAACTAGTGATTATCAATCCAAACAGGAGATTCTTCCAAACACAGAGGAGTAACCATGAAATCTCCAGAAGGTAATTCCACAAACAGCTCACAAGACAACTCAGAAGTCGGTTCCTCGATACAAGCCATGAAATCCTCAGAAATAAAAGAGTGAGAAGCACCAGAATCAAATAAGACATGGGCTGAATGACCATAAAGCACAATCGTACCTTCCACAAGATGGGACGCAGCAGCATCAGCTCTTGTCAAATGAGAAACTTTGCCTTTCTGCTTCTTGGAACCAGCTGAAGATTGCTGAGAAGACGCCGACGCCTGAGAGAAAAATTGTTGTGGAGCTTGAGGTGTAGGAGGTCTAAACTGCGGCTGAGGTTGAGACAACTAAGGAGCTTGCAATTGAGTCGGCCTCAGCGGGCAATCCCGAACCACATGACCTGGCTGGTCACACCTAAAGCACACAATAGGAAGAGAACACGGCTGGCCCTTGTGATGACCACCGCATCTCCGACACGTCCACGGCTGACTTGAAGCTGAACTCTGCCGAGTCTGAAAAGAAGGTGATGTCGACTGCTGAACAGAATCTGTACCGGACAGCTACTGAAAAAACTTCTTCTTCTTCTTGAACCTTTTGAACTTGGGCTTAGAAGGAGAGGAAGCACTGGAAACCTCTGACTGGACCGAAGGAACACCAGGCACGGGCTGTCGGTAAGTCTGCTGAACCTGAGCTACCGGCTGCACTGACCCTGCTTGGGGATATCCACCCGGTCTCGCCATCTCCAGCTCTAAAGCTACAGCTGTCTGACACGCAGTATCGAGATCCCCAACACGACTCGCTATCAGCGGCATCTTCAACTCTGGCCTCAACCCACGCAAGAATTGTTGGGTCTTCAAAGCTTCACTGGCCAGCACATGGGGCGCATACTGACCCAATTCCAAGAACTTATTCCTGTACTGAAGCACGGTCATATTGCCCTGAGTCAATTCCATAAACTGATACATCTTATCCATCTGCAAGCAGGCAGGAGTATAGGCACGCTCAAAAGTAGCAACAAACTCTGCCCAAGTGATTTGCCGAAGAGGTCTGGATCGAAAGGAAATCTGCCACTCGGCTTTCCACCACGCAATGGATGTACCCCGGAGTTGAAAGGCAGCGAGCATGACTTTTACATCTTCAGCACACTCCATCGAGACAAACACACGCTCTATCACGTCCAACCATTGTCGCGCGACTTCTGGATCAGCTTGGCCATCGAAAGCAGGCGGATTGAACATCAGAAATTCCTTCAAAGCCTTGCCTCGACTGCCAGGCACTTCAGCTTGAACGATCGGCACTGGAGGAGCAACTGGAACGACAAGAACAGCGGGAACCGCAGGAGGAGGTGCAGAACCGCTATCTTCCCTGGGCGCATCTCGAGGAACACGAGGAGGTCTTCCTCGACGAGGCGGCATAATTATGCTACCAAAAACACAATCAACAATAAAATCCATCAATCATACGGAAAACATCCTATGCCAGCAAGAGACGACAACAGGACTAGCTCTGGACAAGCGTCAATTCCAATTCCTTACGCAAATCCTCAACTTAAGCTCTGATACCAGCTGTGACGACCCAGAGTTCAGGATACCGATATACCGATACCAAGAACTGGGGAGGCCACCCAAGAGGCTGATGAGGCCCCTGAAGGGTTAGTGGGGGTTAGCTGAGGAATATACATAATTAATTGCGAATTGGGGCGCGTAATACAATTAAGTATTGCAATTTAAACACAAGAGCAGAAGCAATTTAAAATAACCAGAGTGATATATATATAACTAGTCCAGAATCACAAAGTACTAGTCCACAAAAGAACAACTACACGGGGCATACCCCGGCAGGCACTACACAAGCCTCAAAAAGGCAGCTCGTGCACAGCTGGCAGCTAGGAACGGTCCCGAAATAGCACACTACACTCCAGGAGACGGCGGGCGCGGCTCACCTGAAAGGAGAAGGGTGAGTCACAGCCAGACTCAGTAGGGGTCACGCGGATCCCTACCTCGTACTAAACAAGCAGACATGCATAAATGACAGCAGTTAAAGCATGCATTTAAATAAATACACAGGCAATGGCATGAATAACCAATCACAAGAAAGTTGTAAACTCTATCTAAGCAAGTATAACAGCTAACACATGCCACTACTAATTAAATGCAAGCGTATGAAACTAAAACTACCAAATAGAATAAGCTGCAGCTAATCCAGACAACAAGGACGGACAACCACTGGAGAATAAACCAGAAGCATCCACTGACGGCTTACACTGCGTCTCAAGCACTCGCAGTCGACGAAGCGACAAGCTAAGCGCGTAAACAGTACCAAACCAAGTGACCAGTCGGAGTGGCACCCGTCGGTGTGAGTCCACAGTCTCCGACCACGTGTGCACACACTGACTCTAGCCTGAGCCAGGCCCTCTAACTAGTTTTCTCCCTTGGCAGGACGCTACCATTGGCTGGGAGCCCACGGAACTAGCTTACAAACCGTGAATGGGAAACATACCCCTCCGCCATCCTCAAGCGGGTCGGTACTCCACAGACCTTAGGGCAACGACAGTGGCTCCATTGCATGGAAAGAAAAGCTACTCTATTGGCATATAAAACACGTCACAATATAGTAAAACAATACAACTATGGCACGAGTATAGAACGGAATGCATAAGCAATGGGCTGGGAACATAACTAAACTGAAGGGCAAGCGGCGGTCAGAGGCCCACGCGCTACTTGGAAGTGACGGTCGGGGACTGGTGCGTTACATCAAGAGTGACGCGCTGGTCTCCAGCCGTTACTCCCTCCCGAGTTCCAACTCACAGGTGCAGGGGGGAATGTGACGGTAGGGGCCCTGCGCGTCGCTTCCAAGCGGCGCGGTAGGTCACCGCCGTTACATCCTCCCGAGTACCAAACCCAAAGGCCATGAAGGGGAGAGTGACGGTAGGGGTCCTATGCGTTGCTTCCAAGCAACGCGCGGGAACTCCGCCGTTACTTTCACCCGAGGCTCAAAACAACACACCACGTTCGAAAGCGATAGCAGATGAAGCGACGCCCTGGTCTCGGTGCGTCGCTCGGAAGCGACGGCCGATCGACAGACCGCCGGGCTCACCGCCTCACCGGGCTAACGGAAAACAACGATCGAGTAACGGATGGGGTTCCCACCGTTACTCTCCAAACGACGCCCCTCGATAGGCCGTTATTTGGGAAGTGACGCGTCCATCTTGGACCGTCAGGCAAATGACGGTTCCTGGCCGGACCGTCACTCCACCTGGGTTACGAGCGGGTACGGTTTGTAAACCGAAACCCTCCCGGACGGCTGAAAATGCCGGGTATCAACGAAAAAACCTGTAACCTGCCAAACCACGCATGCTATACCACAATTTAACAGCTAATCTAGCACATGCATCGCCTAAAATCGATCAAACGCGAAGAATATGGCCAAAACCCTAAATATGAACAAATGGGAAACATGCTTACTACGGGGCGCTAATCAACATGATGAGCTATAGGAAATGCTCCTAGCGAGCTAAGTATTCCATCCCCCTACCTCTTGCAAGCCGAAACGCGCGAAAAGCCCGCATGCACCAAGGTAGGCTCGCCGAGCCTTCAAGCTCCAACACGCTCCCACGTCCACCGATCCACGCCGAGATGGGTACCCACGCGTTCGCCTCGACGCAAGGAATCCAACGGCGTCAACCTTGCTTCAATCCGACCTCGTCTTGGCCGTGATCCCTAGGAAGGGGGGAGACGGTCGCGTAGAGGAGAGAGAGAGCGAGGGTGAGAATGATCGACGGGGAAGAAAGGAGAGGGGGTGAGGGATTAATAAAAATAAAAATAAAATTAATATATATATAATTTAATCATTATATATATAAAAATCTTATTAATATTCCAATAACCCTCAAACAGCTCCGAATAATTCTGAAAAAATACCAGATAAATTCCTAAAAATTCAACAAAATAGCCAGAAATTCTAGAACAATTAATAGAATAATAACCACGAAGGATCCATTAAGGCACGGGCCTTACAATGTTGATGCATTGTAGCCAGATCTCTCACCCGATGTACACCTGGGCTGCCTCCACCCAAGGCTGTCCCTCGTGACCCTCGTCACGGTAAGGTGTCCAGCACACCTGAAAAGGCAATCGAGTTAATGTCAGCATTTAGATAGGCATTTGTCAGCATTTAAAGCATATAGAAGAGTTTGAGTTTAGAGTTTTACCGATGCATAATGGAATGTGTCGATGGCATCCTGGATCACCCGAGCTAGGCGTAGGATTGATCCCATATCCCGAGCTAACACCCACCATCTCGCGATGGGGATCCTCTAGGGATGCAGCTCCTTCCCTCGCCCTATGCTCGAGAGGTATAGGTAGCTCCAAACCTGCATAAGTCAATGTGTCAGCATATAACAATGGCAAGCATATAGAAAAGCATTTAAAGCTAAGAGTTTAGGGCATTTACCTGTAAGAATGGCGAGAAGCCGCCCAGCATGGTCTGTCGGTCAGTCGTGCTCAATGAGTCGAAAAGGAACGCCAGGACTACTGCTCCCCAGGCGTATCCTCCTGCTCCGTCCAGATCTCTCAGTAAAGGGAGGAGCCTGACGCTCACTCCGTCGGGGCTAGTCACGAAAAGGAGCTTCCTGAACAGCAAGATCAGGAAGCACCGTAAGATGATATCTCCCTCAGGTCCCGGCTCTGCTGCCACTCTGTCTCAGACCTGGTCTATCACCCTCCCTATGTGTTCCTCGGGTAGCTCCCCTACTGAGATAGCAGCTCCTCTAAGCCCTAGGCTCTCCTGGAGTGTCGATCATCCCAGCATGGATGACTGGTGCCCCGGCCTCATCAAATCCAGTCCCAGTAGCTCCTGGGCCATCTCTCGATAATCCCCGTATGTCCATCTAGTCACCGGTGCTCCATGGACCCACAGTTTGGTGATCCTCGCTATATCTTCCAATGTGGGGATCATGTGGCCCTAGGGGAAGATGAAGGCTCGGCTAACTGGATCCCATCTCTCGTGGAGGGCATAAATCAGTGCTGTGTCAATCCGGGTCACCTCTATGCTCAGAAGCTCCCCAAAGCCCATAACTGCCATTCCCACTCTCTGAAAATCTGGCAGAGCCTGGTACACTGCTTGGACTTGCAGCCATGAAATCCGGGTTCATCTTTCCCCTGCACGCATTTAGAACATAAGTCAGTCAATTGCATTACATTTGTCATTGCATTTCATCTAAACAAAAATAACAAAAAAATTAAATAAGACAAAAGCACAAAGATATAAGCATTCTATCTCTGATTCTCTAGCGGCCATATGTTGGGCCGTCTGAGATCTCTAGCGGCCGTAGGGTGGGCCGTCTGAGTTTGTAGCGGTCACTGGAACGACCGCTATGATACCTGTGAATGGGCATCATCTTCCCTGTTTCCCCAGTCTTTGGAAATGGCCAAAATGGCCTACAATCTATTCTAATGGTTCCCCAAACCCATTCCCTTATTCATTCACACGCATGCATAACAAAAATTGAAAAATGAAAAAATTGGGGTTTTGGGGGCCGTCGGCCTACCTCCGTCGACCACCATTCGGTGGCCGCCGTTGGTGCTTCTCTAGCCGTCTGGGCCTCTTCCTCCTCTTCCAGAACTTCCCTGGAATCCACCTCGGCCATGGGGACGATGTCTCCCTCCCTTTGGGCCGACGGCCCTTCATCTCTGGCTGGTACCTCCGTCACCGCATCCGGCGGCGTTCTCTCTCTCTCAAACCACCGTTGAAGGCATTTTATTGCCTTCTTCTTCTTGTGCATAATCACGGTGCCCGCCGATGATGTAGGTGGCCGGAGTCGCCGGAGTAGGTGGGGTTTTGGTTTGGGTTGTTTGGGCGTTTGAATGGTTGAGTGTTGAATGAGGGGGAACGGCGATCGATTTATTTTTTTGAATGCTCAGGAAAATTAGCGGTCTATCGTTAGACCGTAACACTCCCTTTGGCCGTCCTAACTTAGACCGTTTGTCATCAGAGACTGCTTCCTTGAAGGATGTGAACCGACGTACCCTGGCAGTCTAATTTTAGACCATTAAGGCTCTTTTAGCGGTTCTATCTTAGACCGTGTTTAGGCTGAATGATGTATTGAATTACAAAAGCTATGCCCATTATGCTTCATGCTTTGAGGATATATTTGTTGTGCTTATTTTATGGATCTATTTTTGTTGGTGGCTAACCCTTTTTCATATTATAAAATCATCAACGACATCACGCTTTCAACGCTCGCCAGGCAGGTAAGTCAGGTAAGCATCTCGATCCCTAATCCCTTATTGCATTACTATATGGTATTTATGATATATCATCTCGAGAACCGACTGGTCATTCATGTGTTCTAGGATCTGATGTTCCCCTTTAACAAAAATGATGATGATGTAAGTTCATATGTTTAAATGTTGGATAGGCCGTTAGGTTGGAAGAATTAGGGGACGGTGGTTCTATCTTGCACGCCGTGGTTGCATATTATTTCTTGACCCTGATTTGTCCGGTCTAGCAATACTATTCTCGAGTATCTTGCTATATTATCTTTCTTTACATTCATTTTGATGATTTCTTTATTTTAGCCGAGCATGCATCATGTGCATCTTTAAGCATTCATGTGCCCTCATCTGTCTGAGTATCTCAGTAACGGTGGATAACTATGTGTCCATGGTCTTGAGTAAGGAGAGTCATTCCACTCTAAGTTGGAAGGTTTCCTTTAGTCTGTTTGCTCGGTTTTGTTAGCTGAGGATTTTTTTCTGGAGTGTAGTTGATCGTCTCTTTACTTTTCCGCTTGCTCCGACCACCTATCAGCTATGTGTTTCAGTGAGAAGGTTGGTCGTGTTTTATTTCCTTAAGTTGTTAGTTCCTCCAGGCATGTGTCGTTCGGTTTGGCCATTCCTTGTGATTGGTTCGAAGTTTTCCAGAAGATTCCTATAGCTCGTTGGTTGAGAATGGGTGTCAGTTTACCTTAACGCTCGCTTTTCAGTCCACTCCGCTTCATTTTCGCTTCACCTCCATGTTCCATGTCGCTTCCGCTTCACCTCCGCTCGTTCCCCTACAAAGAGGACATTAAGGAGGGGCATCTGTTGACACCCATTTTATGACCAATAAGTTGGGTCATCTCCTTATTTATCTTTATGATGCTCCGAGTTATTTGTCGTTTACTGAGTCATTTTGGTCAATTTTTAAGGCTTATTTCATGGGTCATTCTCCTTGATGGGTCTCGCTCCTTATTTGTTTTTCGTGGATCGAAGCTTAGTGGGCCTTTCATTCATTTTGCCACTACTACCTCTGGCGGTCTATCATATGGGCGTTTGATGACGTTTGGCGGTCTTACCTTAGACCGTTTGTTGACGCCAGAGTCCAGAGCCAACATCTTTCTTTCCATCTTATCCATTGAGCTCTGGCGGTTTATCGTAAGGCCGTGAGAGGCATTGTGGCGGTGCTACTTTAGACCGTTTCTTGGCTTTAGAGTCCTGTTCACGAAGGTCTCGCCCGTTGGCCTTATCTTCTGAGGTTGGCGGTCTATTCTTGGGCTGTTAATTGCAGATGGCGGTTTATCGTAGGACTGTTTGAAGACATAGAGAGTCCTGATTAACTGTCTTTTCTCTACTACACTGTGGTCGAAGTAGAGTTTTGATTTGGTGATTTCTCTCTCGACAATGATCCTTAGAAGCTTCTGTTTGTTTCTGTGGACTCTTGGGAGTATTATCTTCAAGAGTTTGCTAAGTTTCATCCTACTTTTTCGCGGGAATCTCTCCAACTCGAACCTAGACTTTGAGGGCCTATAAATAGGACCTTTGAGTTCATGGGTAGAGGAGGAGATTTATGGAGTCTACATCGAGGTGTTGCTACGTTTTGGAGCGAGTACCCATCAAGGAGAATTACTTTTTACGTCCAAAGTCCAGGGAGTATTGAGTTCCAAGCGTTTCATTGTGTTGATTTCTCCTTAGTTCATTCCCCTTCTTCATAGCATTCATAAGCATCTTCCACTTCTTTTCTTCCACTATCTCTGCATCTCAATCACATTTTTAAACATCCTCCAATCTTTTTCACGCCCCACAGGGGTTAAAAAACCAACCTCCCAGGTATTCACTCTTCCTTTTGCATGCATCCTAGCTTAATTACATTATAGTTACTACACTTCTCATAGGGCTAATTAGGTTGTTTTTCTATGCTTCTACATTCTTTTGCATGTCTACAGGGTTCCTAACATGAGGCCCAACTCTTCTGGCCGGCCGGGAGAGGTGGAGATCCAAGTCCCAACTTGCTGTTCCGTGCACTCAGGCGGCACTTCTTTGGACCGTTTGCTGACTGTGGCGGCTTATCGTAAGGCCATTTTGTCTCTCTGGCGGCCTGATATTGGACCGTTTCTACTCGCAGAGAGTTCTGGTTTTCATCTCCCGTGGGCGGGTGTTGCATCCTCCTTTTTCCAAGGTATTTAGCTTAGTTTTGGCTATTTTAAGTACCTTGGTGGCAATCACATTTCTTTGGTTGGGTATCGTTCATCATTTTTTTTAATCAACACCGGCCCTCAGTATCATAGTCTGGTTGAGTGCATGCCCCCCCCAGAAGGGGAACATGTTCTCACTCCCCCAGGATGATGATGTGACCCAAATTTTTTATTAATTTTGTGAAAGAATACAATCTCTTCGGGGCATTCCCCTGTCTATACAAGCTGCCAAAAGAAAACCCAAAGAATTTGAATTGTCTAAGTACAAAGGCGAAGAGAAGGTAAACCTCCTTTGTCCATCCTAAGCGCTCCCCTCACCATTTTAGGTAGTTCACTTACATGAGAAAAAATAGTATTAGAATGACTTAAACTAGCATAGGAAGCCAAGGCATCGGCCACTTGGTTGCCTTCCCTATAGACATGTTGCACCGAACAACCACTTAGAGTTATTAATTCTAGCATTTCATTCCACCAAGGGAGGACAACCCAGCTGGGAGCTTTTTTCTTATGGATGGACTCCACAAGGAGAGCACAATCTGAGAATATTGCAGCACTTTGATGCCACCATTATTGACAACTGACAGCCCATCATAAAGAGCCCTCGCTTTTTCTAGTATACTGCTTCCAATTCCATAATTGAAAGCAAAACTGATTATCATTTTACCAGCAGAGTCTCTAACACAACCTCCACCACCACATTTTCTAGGGTTTCCTTTGGAAGCACCATCAACATGCAGGGTGAAATGGAGAGGGGCAAGTCTGTAAATTACTAAGATTGGCCTCCTTGGAGTGATCTTCGGGAATAATTGGAAATGAGTCAGAATTTCCATTTGTTCTATAGAGTTAATGAGGGAAAAAGATAGTTTATTCAACGCATGAGAGAGGGCAGCCTCTACTTTTTTTTGATGCAGATTACACTGAAGGCAGAATTTTCAAACTTGGCGGAACATCTAGCCTTCCAAATCTCCCATATCATCAAGATAACTGCATACATTCCCGAATAGCTGAATGCAGATCGCAGATTGGAACCAGCCAAGATGTTCCAACAACGACTGGTAATATGCTCACTGAGGTTGATTTTAGCACTTATCAAGGGGGAAACCCAACTCCATAGAGCTGCAGCTAACTCACCTTTTATAAAAAGGTGGTCCAGGTCCTCTTGAGATGAAGATTGGCAGCACCAACATTTTGAAGCTAAAGCGATACCACATTCTGCCACTCTACAGTCGACTAGTACTTCTCTATGAACCAGTTTCCAGAAAAAATTAGCTGCCTTGGGCACTATACTTGAATGCCATAACTTGACCCATGGCAACCTAATTATACCACTCGATCTCATAAGTTTGCAGGAAGACTGAACACTGAATTCTCCTCCAACAGTACCAGTCCAGATACAATAATATGGTTTATTGCTCAACTAAATATTAGGTAATGAGGGAGTACTACTGAAGAAAAACCATGCTAAATGATGAGGATCAAGAAGAACCTCCCTGACTGTCTACCTGGGTAGCTTCTGAATTCTGTTAAAGTCACTTGACTGGACTGTATTAATAAGAGGCCCTCTTCCCGTCCAATTATCTTTCCAGAAATCTGTACCATTACCATCCCCAATCATCCACCTAACATAATAGATGATAAGCTTCTTAGCCTGCTGAAACATACTTGTTGGGTTATGTGTGCCCCCTCTTTTTCTTTGACAATGGTTTTGATAATTCCAATATATTGTGTGTTGTTCATATATTTTAAAGTAAAAATACTCTATGTAAGTTTTGTGGAAATATGCACTGATCATCTTGATCTTGATGCTCACATGTTGCATCTTCTTTTGTAGGTTATCTCACTTATTCTTCACATGCTTTGATCTACCTCTGAACTTGCATCGACCTCTTCTAGATTGCTTTCATTATGTGCATCATCATCACCATGTTTACTTCTTGATGCACTTCATACATGATATTTTTCATTGGTGAAATCATGTTTTCATAGAAGGTCACAAGGCCCTTGAGCCTTATCTCTTGTTCAGGATTTCAAGGACCCTTTACTGGTGTGAAATGCTTGGGTTTTCATGAGCACATCCCTTAGTTCTTCAAAAGTCTCAATGGATGTTATTCTAATTTGATGCTCTCATGCATATCATTCAAGTGTGGTTCATGGAGTTTTCAGATTTTCCAAATGGTTATTGTTTCTAGTGTTATCATGCATTCTGATGGTTGAGAATCTCATGTCAGAATGTGCTGGTTCATATTCCCTACATTATGATGGATCCAAAGGTAAGAATTTATGGATGAATGAATTTCATGTGGCTAGATTGGACTTGTTCCATTCTATATGTTTTTAGGTTTAATTTCATCTGCACAATTAAAGGTTGATATGAATTGAATTTCCAATACATGCAGGGTGAATTTTATCAAACAACTCATGGGTCCATGGTAAGTTTCCACTCTTGTGTACAATCCCTTGGATCCTTGGTATGAGTTTATGTTTATGTGGATTTCCATGAGCCATTACCTTAGTTCAATGCTTGGTAGTTTGATTTTGAGGTTTTATAGAGGTAAATTGGCTTTTCAAATGAGGTTATTGAGCTTTTCACATGTGCTAATGTGATTCTCATAAATCTTGTTGAAATTTGGTTTGAATGGACCAAATCTGGATGTCTTTGGACAATGTTTGAATTTCTTGATTAAACTTGGAACCCATGTGTGACTTGCTTAAATCATTTTGATTTGTGAAGAACATGGATTGGAATTATGTGTATTATCTGTGCTTGTGGCTGCAATTCATCATGTTTCCACTGCATATGATCTTCATGTGTGGATTGGCTCAACATCAAGTGATCAAGGTATACATTTGCTTGAGTTGGAAATGAATTTCCATGTGCTTAGATTGGGGTTGATTCATTACTCATGCTCTCAATTGATTTCATATGCTAGTTGAGGACTTAATGGTTTCAAAGTGTTTTATGCATATTCTTGAGGAGGTTCTGGAGATGAAAATGTGTTCAAAGTATTTATGTGCCTCATGCTAACATTTTCATTATCATACTTCATGTCTTTTGGGTCTTGGACTCAAAACTAGCTCCATATGTTAATGCATGATCCAAATATTATGATTTCGATCTAACCTCTCATTTCATCATATTTTACAGGGCAAGAAATCATGGTTGATCATTATGGGACATGGTAACATTTAATCATTTAGTTTCCCATGTATTTTTGCTGGCTTAACACCCTTTTCTAACCCCTACTGGCAGGGGTCGACCCATAGGGTCGACCCTTAGAAGTTTTGGGCCGGAAATAACACATTTTATGCAGTCTGCCTACATGGGTCGACCCATGGGGTCGACCCCTGGAAACTGAGTTTTTATTTTTTGTCTTCCCACCCTCTGGTTGTCCAGGGGTCGACCCATGGGGTCGACCCTTTCCGGCACAGGAGTTGCGAACTCGTCCGGAACCCACTCTAAACCCTACCAAACTTTACCAAAACACCCCCCATTGGTTACTAATGTTATTAGGGTATTTTTAACATACTTTGGAAGGGGTTTTTGGGTCTTTTAGTCACTCATCTATATATACTATTGTGAGCTCTGAATTTGGAGATGAGGAGCCCTAATGTGCTAACATTTCTCTTTGTCTTGTAGGAAAAGAAAGAGGGAAAGGAGAGGAGCTGGAGAAAAATGTGGATATCATCTACATCCAGGAGGAGTTTGCGATTGTGATTGAAGGAAGAAAGGAGAGGAACGAACAGGGGAACGTGTGGACGTTCTCATCGTCGACATCCGGCTACACTCTGACTTGGGGCTTAGAGAAGATCTTCTACAACCCCTCTCTACTCATGGGGATTCATTATTGCATCTTGTTTGCATCTATTTGAGTCATCTACTTCCGGTTTACAAGGGTTTCCATCCTTTTTGTTGAGCATAGATTAATATTTTGGGCGTTTATTGTATATCTTGTTGTTCATCAAACTTGATATATTATCGTGTGTGGGCGGAGTTGCATCTCCGCGTCTATGGATCTATTGCGGGGTAAGTTTCCCCGAGTTTGGTTATGGTAGACAGAGCTGCGTCTCCGTGTGATTTTAGTGTTTGGGGTGTGTTCCCCGATGTTGTGTGCGTGTGTGTTGCGGTGGCAGCGTTTTGGGGCTTGTCCCCATGTGGATATTGCTGCGGAAGCAGCGTGTGTGGTGTTGGGGTTCATCCCCGTGTTACTACGTTCCATAGCGTGGAGTGAAGCCTCACCGGGTTCGGTGAGGGGTGGACGTAGGGTGCCCATCGTGGTCCCGAACCACCTAAAAATCTTTGTGTCTCGTGTGAATGCTTGTGTGATCGTCCATTTCATCTACCTCCCTTCACAGGTCAACTTGTAGATTTTTTTTCACGACACCTCCACACATTGCTACCTCCGTTATCTGTGTTTGGCTTTAATTTAATTGTTATTTGCATTGTCAAACCGTGTGGGATCGGAAAGATCGAGAGAACTCTTTTAATCTCACATCTGTTTAGGGTAATTAAAGCTGCTAGTTTTTATTCCACTGTGTTTAGTTAAGAAAGGTTTTTAAAATCCGCCATCTCGGCAAAGGGACAATTCAACCCCCCTTCTTGTCTGCCATCTCTCTGGGCCAACAATACTTAAATGCATTCCGGTTGGAAAAGGTCTAATGTAGTCAAAAAGATAGGTTTTGATAAACCTCTGCCTTGCATACCGAGACCACATGGAGGATCCCTGAATTATTGTCCACAGGCTTTTTGTTGCCAAGGACATCTGGACTTGATTAAGGTCTCTAATACCAAGGCCCCCTTCCAGCATTGTTCTCTTTGCTTGCTCTTCTCTTTGCTTATTTGCTCCACACATACGGTGTGTGTTTTTGTTTTATTCCTTTGCTCCATGTCCCGGCGTGTGTTTTCCTTTTCTTCCTTTATGAACATTGATGACCTTCCCATGCTTATGATTTGATGATTGTTTGAGTTAGGACATTGCTTGCTCACACACTCACACATATCTCTTTCATACCACCTCATTCATATCCACATCATCACATTCACATCACCACACAAAGAAAGGAAAAAACATCAACATACCAGACGTGAGCTCGTGTACGTTCGTGCCTTTGACCGTGTAGGTTTTTTATAGGGCTTTTACCTGTCTTCGTAGGTTTCAGCTTTGGAGCTAGTCCTTTTAACGATGGATTGGTAATGTCCAACTTCGTGAGATAGGGGTTCGTCTTTCTATTGTTGTTTGGAGTAGCATAGAGGGCCGAGGTTCGATCGGCAGCCGTATTTCTGGTTAGTACGGCTTCACTCTTTCCTTTAGTTATTCTTTACTCCTACTTTTTACAGCTTTACTGTTGTAGTTTAGTACTACTGTTACTTCTACTCCTGCTTTACTGTTTAGCTCTATTGTTTAGCGTGTTACTGCGTTATTTCCAGTGGGGATCTACGTGACCGCTACTGAGCCAGTGACACGAGACTCACCCCTACTTTTCAGGTGTGGTCTTCTTCTTCCTCATGGTTCATGGCGCGGTGCGTCAGTTCGTAGTTGCCAGCGTTGCCTGCGTCGGGTTTCCCCGACTTTAGTGTACATTCTCTTGTTTGTTGGACTATACTTGTCTTTAATTTGGATTGGACTCTGTTAATTTAAATTGTTAATTGAAAAAGTAATTTTATTTCTGCTACTTTAGCAAACCTGATCATTAAAATATTAATTACTTACTACTTTATCTGAGACTTCAATGTACTCCACACACTCCTTTTTATCCCTTCGGAGCTTTACTGCTCTGAGGAGGCCTCGCAGGATCCAAGTGCTATCGGGTTTACCCGGTATCCAGAACCTGGGTCGTCACAGGTGGTATTAGAGCTATGTTGTGTGAAAGTACATGGGAATTCGAGATATTGCAGTATTCAGAGTCCTTAAGGTCTAGTACAGTCGACAGCTGGCGTTGGTTTTGCGATTGTTTATCGCTTTGTTTTTACGTATGGTCTTGTACGTGCTGTGTTGGCACTGTGCGAGATGGTTTCGCTCTCCTCAGAATGTGACGGAGTGCTCTTCTTTTGTCATGGTGTTTGTCTGAATTGTGCTGTACCTGGCAGAGTTCACCGGTAGGCATGAATCTGCGGTACGGTGTTCAAGATTTCTTCTGTGATTTGTTCAGGTGGCTGGTGACTTTATCGTTGGTGTGATGGCCCTACACATTCCTATGTAGCCTTGGTCGTCCCAATCTGAGGTTTGTTCAGCCCCTAAGGTGTTAGGTTGTGTTGAGGTGGTCGATTAGATGCCTTGTTTGAAAGAATGCTCGGGCGAACCTAGGATTTTCCTTCCTGGTGAGCTATTATTAGTCGAGCTTGATTCTTCTCTTCCTGTCTTGTGGCGTCTTTTCGAGGTAAGCCTTGGAAATGCTGTCTTGGTGAAGCCTTTGTCCTGTGTCTACATAAGGGTGGACTGTGCTAATTCTGAGCCTGATCTGCTCTCTGTTCGATGATTGCTTGACTTTGGACCCAGATTTTGTGTTTGGGCACCGTTGTGCACCATGTTCGATGTGCCGTGTTTGGCGGATGATGTGTTGTAAAGGTTCAGTAATCGTTCCAGCACGTGAGGATAAGCTGAGACAAGTGTTCTTTGTGCTTTGTGCTGAAGCTGGTGCTCTTCCTGGTTTGCACTTTGGCGACTTGTGATCGGGTGATTGCAGGATCAGTACTCGAGGCATTGTACGTTGCAGTTCTGTGAATTGTGATGACGCCGAGTGTGTGCTGAGATGTGGATGCCGAGTTGTCTTTGATGCCTGTGTGCATATGTTGAGTGTGCAGTAGAAGCATGTGGGCTGATAACCCACTGGTCAAGGATCGTTTGGTTGGAAGATTCTGGCCGGTTGAGAGGTTTACTCCCTCGGTGTATTGTCGTCTTGGCTATGTGTGCCTTGATGATGTTGGTTGCCGTGCCATTGCTTGAAGCTTTATGGTTGTTGGCACCAACATGTTGTGAGGATTGGGGAAATCTGTCGGCGATCATGCTGGTCGAGTACCCTTTTTTTCCTCTGTCTTTTTCTTGGATGTTGTGCCCTTAGGATGGATCGTGGTCCTTGAGGTGCATTCTCTGAGATTATTGTCATTGTTGTTGTGGGTCCTTGTTGGTGAGCTGTTCACAGGATGGCCTGTATATGTTAGCCGTGTGTTCAGATGTAATTGTGCCTTGATGTGACCCAGCTTGCAGTTGTGTCCCGTAGTTCTGTGTTGAGAATGGAGCCGGGATTCTACAGGTGTTGTTGTTGTTGTCGTTCGTTGGTGGTTGTGTTCAGATTGGGAGGAGCTCCCGGTGAGTCTGATTTGGCATTGTGTGGACCGAGGTCTTGTCAGTTGGTTTTGCTGTACTCTTCTGTCATGGTAGAGTTGGCATGCGACTCGAATCAGATATAATGTTTTAGTGAGGACTGACTTGATTGTGCTTGTAGTCCGGTGCTATCGTTGGCGTTCTGTGTGCTAGATTTGTTATTTTTGGCACAGAAGTCGATGATGTGTTTAAGCTGTCAACTAAGAGGACTATGTTTCCTTGTTTAAGCTAATGCTTGTTGTGTCTACCGAGTGTCTTATCGGTAGTTATTTTTCGTGGCATGGGTCATGTCTCCTGTCCCTAGGAGACGTAAGCGACATTGCCTTGTTTCGGAGGTGTCAGACTTGTGTTCACTTGGGTGCCGTGCTTGCCCTTTGGATCGGTATGCCTAGAGACCTAGAGCGTGTGCCTGTGATTGTGGTCTAGCAGTGTTCCTCTGAATTGTGTTTTTCGAGAATCATGTTTTCATGTTTTGTGTTTTGAGATTTGCCTGATGCTTGGAGAGTGTAGCTAGTGTTTGAGTTTGTTCTTCCTCTATTCACTTGTTAGCTCCTTGAATTTCGAGGATGAAATTCATGTAAAGGGGGAGGACTGTAATATCTTGGGTCTTTCAGATCTTTATCGGAGAGCTTTTGGGTCACTTTTGTAGGTCCTGAGTTTAGTTTTACGATCCACGTAGGTTTTTCTCTCGTACAAGTTACAGAACATTGTGGTGAGTTTACTGTTGAGTTCATCGACTCGAGGACGCTACAGTTGCGTTGTGCTCCTTCCGGGGATCGTTTAGACTACTTTTTTGTATTTTTCTGAATTAGTGCATTTTCGGACTAAAAATCAGAATTTTCAAAATTAGGAAATTCCAAATTTTCTTTTCTATTTCTTCTTCTTTCTCCTTCCTCTCTCCTTACCGTCGCACACTTCCTCTCTCCTGTTCTCTGTCCTCTTTCCCCCTCTGCTCCGGCTGCAGACTGAGGAGGCCCCGGGGATGCTGTGGAGTTGGTCTGGAGCGTGCTGGCCTGAAGGATGGAGTGTGGCGTTGGCGCGATCTCTCGGTGGATTCAAAGCCGGCGTGGTTTCGTTCATGTGATGTTTTCGACATGGTTTAGTCGCTTCAGCACGCTAGAACTTCGGTGGAAGTAGGGAGATGGACACCCTACTCTTCTTCTATGTTCCCTTGCGATTTGGAGCCGAACGGTGTAAGAACGAGCGGGTTTAACTTCGTTTTGGGTAAAGCATGCTTTGGGGGGTGTGAGACGCGTTCACCTTTCCTCATTACGGTTTCCAGCCTAATTAGTGTTATTTCAATCCTTGGCATGTTAGCATTCCATTCACACTGGTTTCGTTGTGACTGGTTGTCATTTAGGACCGGTATGAGCCCGGGAACCCATGTGACTCATTTTGGGTCGATTCGGTGGAATCGCCCGTTTCTTATGTTTTTGGTGTCGTTTGGATCCCTTCCGATATATGGAAGGCTTATTTCATCTTTAGGGTTGTTTCCCCTTTGTTTTAGGGAAAACGGAGAGTGGAAACGCCGGGATCGGCCATTCCTCTATTTTTCCCGCCGTGACGCCTTAGCGGTCGTACCAGTGACCGTTTGGGTGCTTTAAACGGTCCAGGGGTGACTGTTTCGTTCATTATCGATTCTAAGTCGGTTGGGTCTAAGCGGTCATGCGATAGACCGTTTGGGTTGGCTAGCGGCCCATTGGAAGACCGCTAAGCCTTGTGAAATGGTCTATTGGGGACCGCTAAGCTCGTGGAGTGTATATCGGTTTGGCCAAGCGGTCACGCGATAGACCGCAAGGCTGGCCTTGGTGGTTTAGTGAGAGACCGCTAGGCATCGTTTATGTCGATTCAACTGATTTTAAGTCGGTTAGGGCTAGCGGTCCTAGACCAGACCGCATGGTGGTCTTGGCGGCCCATCGGGAGACCGCTAAGTCCTTTGACTAGGTTAAGTCGGTTCGGGCATTGACTGGGTCTAGCGGTCAGGTCCTTGACTGCTACAGTCTTCTGGCGGCCCTGAGGTAGACCGCATGCCCCTGTGTTTTATGAGTTTTGTTCGCTTGAGTCTCTAAGTGTAACGGCCATATCCTTGACCATTTTATCTTAGTTAGACGACTAGTGTCTGAGCCTTCTATGTCACGGTAATGGCTCTTTGGCTGACCGCTTGGTTTACCTAGCAGTCAGGCGTGTGGCCGCTTATTCCCCAGAGTTCTATTTTCTTTATGTTTGACCTCCATTTGTCTTGGCTTAACCTTGTGGTTTGCCCCTAGTCCTACGGATGTCTTGGACGTCCTATGAGAGCGATATCCATGTGGTAAGGTAACCGGAAGTGCCATTATATCGAGCTGTGTTCCGTGATGCTTCAAAGTCATGTTTGATTTCTAGTCAACCCGGTTGTGATCCTGTGGTTGACATGTGACCTTGTGAATGTCTCGGTGACCCTTTGTGGATCGAGACATGGTTTGGGAGCCTTGAGGTACTATCTTACCTCGGTTTACATGTCCATGTATTTTGAGGGTCTTGGTGATCCCTTAGGTCTCCATGATTCATGTTATGCGGATGTGTGGATCCGGCTGTCCTATGCCATTTCCTTCATAAGTGTTTTACCGTGATTGGCTTAGGGATTAGACTGATTGGTGACGTGTTAGCACTTTTGTGCGACAATCTTGACCCCGAGTCTTGAGACTCAAGGATCGTTGTGTTGGCAGGTCTAACTGTCTGTCCTGAGTCTTGTCACAGTCTGGTATGCTACCTTGTGTCTCGTGCTTGGTGCTTCATAGTACGTGTGACAGTGCATGCTTAGCTTGTCTGTACTTCCGCACAAGTGTTTTGGAGTCTCTCTATGTCTAGTGAGCCTCAATAGTCGTAGCTCGGTGACACTTTCCTACGTGTCGGCCCACCTGGGAGTGGTGGTGGGGTGAGTTTCTGATATACGGTTTGTAGGCTAATTTCCGTGCACTCCCTCGCCTTGCGGTAGCATCTTGTTGGGGGATAAAACTAGCTAGAGGTCTGGCTCAAGGCATTGAGCTTGTGTATGCACACGTGGTCAAGGACATTTGGACGAGCACCGATAGGCGTGACCCTGACTAGTCACTCGTTACTGTAGTTCTATTGCTCCTTGTACTTGGCTCTTTGTGAGTGTCTCAGTTACTGCTGTCTAGGCGTGTGGGAGATACTTGTGGCGTAGTGTAAGACGTCAGTGGACGCATCTGGTTGTTCTTCTAGTGAGAAGGTGCTTCTGTCACTTGACACAGAACTCTTGTGACTTGTGTTTTTGTGATCAGTTTCTGAGTAGTCTGTGCGTGGCTTTACTCAAGGTCCAATCTTGTGTAGCGTACACGACCTGAGCTCATGTACGTTCGTGCCTTTGACCGTGTAGGTCTTTTATAGGGCTTTTACCTATCTTGGTAGGTTTCAGCTTTGGAGCTAGTGCTTTGAACGACGGATCGGTAACGTCCGACTTTGTGAGATCGGGGTTCATCTTTCTGTTGTAGTTTGGAGTAGCATAGAGGGCTGAGGTTCGATCGACAACCATGTTTCTGGTTAGTATGGCATTACTCTTTCCTTTGGTTGTTCTTTACTCTTGCTTTTTACAGCTTTACTGTTGTAGTTTAGTACTGTTGTTACTTCTGCTCCAGCTTTACTATTTAGCACTGTTGTTTAGCGTGTTACTGCGTTGTTTCCAGTGGGGATCTGCGTGACCCCTACTGAGCCAGTTACACGAGGCTCACCCCAACTTTTCAGGTGTGGTCTTGTTCTTCCTCGTGGTTCGTGGCGCGGTGCGTCAGTTCGTAGTTGCCAGCGTTGCCTGCATCGGGTTTCCCCGACTTCAGTGTACGTTCTCTTTTCTGTTGTACTGTACTTGTCTTTAATTTGGACTAGACTCTGTTAATTTAAACTTTTAATTAAAAAAGTAATTTTATTTCTGCTATTTTAGCAAACCTAATCATTGAAAATATTAATTGCTTACTGCTTTATATGGGACTTCAATGTACTCTACACACTACTTTTTATCCCTTCGGAGCTTTACGGCTCTGAGGAGGCCTCGCATGATCCAAGTGTTATCTAATTTACCCAGTATCCGGATGCTGGGTCATCACAGTCAGCCAGCCACCAACACAGGCTCATACATCTTTATTGGGGGGGGGGCTTCTAAACTACAATCCAAACCCTCGCCTACAAGACCAGACCCCTTATTCCCTCCCAACAATGTGAAAGAAGAACGAAAGAAGGGATAATTAAACAAAGGTAGGATGCAACAAAATAACACTTTACTCAAAAAGAGAGGATCCCGGGACAAGCCCCTGTGATAACTATTGTTGCATCCCCTAGTTGATATTTGGTGTTTAGTTTTAATGATAACAAAACGATTTACTTGTGTGTGTTTTTCATTGAGCAACATGTATGCATCTTGGTTGATGAGTTAAAAGATGACTTCAATGCTCTCACTTACAAGTCATCTGAATGACTGTTGTTTAAGAAACTCATGCTATGTTTATCTTGGCTTGCAGGATCAAAATCCATGATTCATGCTTGAAACTCAAAGAGGTCCATCAATGAAGTTCTTCTTCAAAAAGGGAGTTAACTCTCTCATTGCATTGCGTTGACTCTTTCCATGTTTCATGCATTTCATTAAAGGGTTTTTCAAAATCTTGATTCGGTATTTTCATGCATTCTTCCTCATGAGGTTTTTGGGCTTGAAATATCCTTAACCTATTAACTTGAAATTTGGTGAATGTGATTTGAATGATGCTCTCTCATTATATGGATTCTTGGTTATGTTGTTTTGACAAAACAAGGAAATGTGCTCAGTGTGGGCTTGAAAGTTGATTAAGATAACTCATGTGAATTTTGGTGTAATTGGAGTTTATAATGCTCACATGTTTTTCTCATATGCATGTCTAAATGATCATGTCTTTTGTTGAGGATTTGATGGTTTGAGAATGTGCTTCATGCTTCTTCAATATGAGATTTGGTTACATGGATCTAGAAGACTTTCTACATGCTTCTTGTAGATGCTCATACATGTCTAAAATGCATGGTTTAAGAAAGTGATTTTTGTTTGAGAAAGATTGGGCTCCTATTTGCTTGAACTTGAGATTTGGTTTGTGTGCATTCAATAGATTGCTCAAAGCTCTTAAGTGACTTGAATGTCCTTCATGCATATTTTTCTAAGGCTTTGTGAGCTAGCTAAGTGTTAATGAACTCCTCATGTAAATCTTGGTACAAATGAGTGTGTAAAGCTCTCATGATTCATGATAGTTGATTTTCGCAATGCCCACATCAATCTTAGAAGTTTTGGTTACATGCTGATCATTCATGTGGTTTAAAGTCATTGTCATATGAACTGATGTTTTGGTGTGGATGATTAACTTGAGAATGGATTTTTATCCTTCTTGATTAATGTGTTTTTCATGAGTGTGTTTCATATATTTTTAACTTGGGTTGATTGGGTTTAAGTCTTAGTTTTTCATTCATGAAGTTTGAACACTTGTCAATGGGTTTTAACTCTTAAATCTGAACTTTTACAAATCTGGAACACTGTTCATTCCGGTGGACCGACCATGGGTCTTAGGTCGACCCAAATTCCCAGAGTTGGCATGTTTTGTGACTGTAATTTTTAGGTCCACCGCCCATCCCGTGTAGGTCGACCGGTACCGGCGTAACCCAAAAACGTTGATCCGAAAACCATCTAAACCCAGTCAACTTGTGCCTAACCTTTTGTTCTTTTGCCCCTGGGTTGGTGGTAGATCTATTGGGGGTCTTTTGGAGGATTCTAGAAGGGTTATATTGGTCTTTTAGTTCCTCTTGTATATGCATATGTAAGACCTACGAAATCGGCAAGGAGAACTCTAATGTGATTGTTGTTTCTCTCTTATAGGTGAAGAAAGGAAAGAAAGGAAGGAGGAGCTCAAGCCAAGGAAGATTTCATCTGCATCCATGAGGTTTTGAGATCTTGCATGAAGAGAAAGTGAAGCGGGATGATGAGTGGATCGTGTTGATGCTTGAATCATCGTCATCCGACTTCCCTCCGACACAAGCTTCAAAGAACATCATCAACCGGGTTTTGGAAACCAAGGGGGATCTTTTCTACATCTATTCTATGTTGTTCTTGATGTGTTTCATGATCTATGTTTAGAGTTGAGCATGTTTGAATATCTGTGTTAATTTTCTGAACTAGAAATATTGTGTGTGTGTGACCTTTTGTATACGGTCGGGTGTCTACGGTGCTGCGTTTATTGCAACGTGTGTGTTTGGTTGTGATCTAGTCGTCAGATCGTGTTGGATACTCTATCTCTGTGTGTGTTTGGGGTTGTACCCCATGTTTTCAGGGTTTACTCTGCGTGTGTGTGTGTTGCGGTGCATCCCCGTATGTGTGTAGGCGTCGTTCTACGTGTTGTTGGAGCGTCGCCTCCGTGTTGGGATTTATCCCCTAGTGGAGCCTTACCGATTTGGTAAAGGGTGGCTGTAGGGAGCCCGTCGTGGTCCCGAACTACCTTAAAAATCCTTGTGTCTTGTGGTGTGTATTGTGGTTTGCTTTAATGTGATTAATTGTTAATTCAATACACGTGTGATCGGTGAGTATGAGCGAATTCCAATTGCACGAGTGAATCTCAATTGCCTAGATTTCATTGTGTGACATGTTTCATTGCACAATCTTTTGCATGATCGAGTGAGCTCGGTGAGATTGAGAGAGCTTAAATTACTATGTTTTTTTTAATCTTTGCAATCTCTTTAAACATGGCATTTCTGCTAAGAAAGTTTTAAATATACCATATTGAGTGGGGGACAATTCAACCCCCCCTTCTTGTCTGCTCGCCTACCCGGGACCAACAATTGGTATTAGAGCCACGGCTCTATTTTCTTGGGACTAACAATCTTTAGAGTAATCCCTGTCGGCGAGTTTCATTGAGCATAATGTCTTATACTTGTTTGTCTTCCCTTCCTCCTTGTTTTGATAGTCACGACTATATTTCTTGGAAAAACAAAATGTCTTTCTATCTTGGTATGAAAGAACATGAAATCTGAAAAGTAATATGTAATGATCCACATCAACTCCCATCAGATAAAAGAGAATGGAATGATAATGATGTAAAGAGAAATGATATTAATGTTAAGGCTTTGAATTTCCTAAGGAATAGCATAGAGTCTGATGTTCTTTCCCAAATCTCTTCTTGTAGGTCAGCCATAGATCAATGGGATAAACTGGCTATGTATGAAGGAAATCCAGAAGATTCCCAAGTGGGTACAAGCTTGATGGCTCATGGTGAGGAAAGCTCGAGTCGTGTAAATTCTAATTCCAAAGAACTTTTAATTGAAGACTGGCAATTAGCATATGCCGATATGCATGACAGATGCAAGAAATACAAATATGAAATCAAGAGTTTAAAAAGGGAAATGCTGAGAATGTGCATGCTAATTCCTCTTGTGAGAATTGTAAAACTTTGGAGTCAAGAATTGAACATCTAGAAGATCAAAATGAACATCTTGAATCCAAAGTTGAATTACTTTCAAATGAAACGTCTTGTATGAATAAAGACCTTGAAGTGGCCAGAAAAACAAATTCATCTCTTGCATCTGGAAATGATTGTTTTGAATTGCGTGAGCAAAATGAAATGTTGTTGTCTAAAATCTCCTTGCTTGAGAAAAATGAAGAATGTCTTAAGAACACGCTAGCTTCCTTATCCGATAATGATAAGTTGTTTGAGAAATTGCTTGATTCTGAAATTGATTGCAAGAGCATCATGGATAAAAATGAAGATCTTAAAAAGAAAAATGGTGCCATGCTAATCCAGAATTCTTTACTTGAAGGTAGATTGAAATGTCTTGAAAAACTTGAAAAAAAAATTCACTGTTGAAATTTGAGAATGACCAGTTGCTTGCTAAGATCTCAAAGTTTGCTGAAATTGAGAGAGTTCTTAAAAAATTGATTGCAAAATTGCATGCTATAAATGATGAAAATAAGGAAATCATACAAGAAAATGAAGAACTCACATTAAAGAACTGCCTGTTAAGTGATAAAGTGTTTGCATGCGAAGAAGAAATCACAAATGCTGAACTGCATATTTTCGATTTATAAGAGGAGGTGAAGAGGTTAAAAGATGATTTGTCTAGGTTTGTCAAAGGGAAGGAAAACTCAGACAAGGTGCTAGGTGTTAAGGTGAACATTCAAAAAGAGGGTCTTGGATACACCCCGATCAACAAAAAGTCCTTTGAACATAAAGCAAAAATCTCGTTTGTCCATGCTTCAGACATACCCAGCACTTCTAAAGTACCTCCTCAAATTGTACAAACCAAAAATTCTAAAGTATGTTTGAGAAAAAGGAAAATGTCAATACAAAGCCAACAATGCAAAACAGATTTCAAAAATTTCAAGGTGAGTAGAAAATAAAATTGAATGTTGAATGCTTCTATTGTCACAAACATGGTTATGAAATGGATGATTGTATTGTCATGAAGATGGATGATGAAAAAGCATACAAAGATAAATCCTTTTTCAAAAGATAAAGAAATGTTTCATGCTTCTATTATCACAAATTTAGCCATGTGATGGATAATTGCTTTGTGAAATAAAATGATGAATTTCGAGCCATGAATGTTAAGTTTGATATTCAAAGAAAATTTAAAAATGAACATGTTTCGAATGCTCAGAGGTTTTCATCCTATAAAAGAAACTTGTTCACAAACACTCATGCAAATAATGGGAAGTCGATCCGTAGTGTCACCCCCCGAACCTTCAATTACAGCGGAAGACTCGCTCGGGGAGCGCGAACAGCTGGCATGGTAAGCCTCTTGCAAGCAAGAATCAATCAGAGCGCAAGATAATCACACAAGTAAATGCAATTGCACAAGATTTAATCAAACTTCAACTTTATTTCATAATGCTCAATATTCAAGATACAATCACTAATTTGATTTCCATTCTACTAGACTCAAGAAATAGGAAAATTACATTGACTCAATCTAGACACTTTAACTTCCTAAGTCCTCACTCTCATCTTTATAACACTTTCACTCGCTTCCGGACCCGCTACTAGTATAGCCCGAATCCGAATCCGAACTATTTCCATCTCCTGAAAAATATTAGAAAATAGGTCATGAGCACACTTGCCCAGTAGGTATCTTCGCATCAACATGAAGGCACTATTTAAGTAGTTATCATTTTTGCTCTAAAGAAATAAGGTAAAATCATGTGAATGCGAATCAATCATGCGATCAAATCAATAGAAACAAGATAACCATGTAAGATAGAATGATCAAGAATGAACTAGCAATAATATAACAAGAACATGATATTGGCCTTCCATGAACAAGAATGTAACGAGATTGTACTAGCAAGCCACATATTCCTCACTTTAGCATCTTATGCTTAAGAGCAAGTGCTTCGTGAATTTCTGTGGAATATCAAGCAAGAATGTCATGTTGTCATGTGGATCTTCACTTATTTATAGAAATAGTACTCCCAGCGCAATGCGACGCCAGTAGCATCATACCCCATGGTTTATAAAATAGTATGTTTCCGGCAATCAGCCGAGGGGACTAGCATAGAGCCCTTGAACACAATCAGTGCTCGATCGCATCTTCAGTTATAAATTAAGCTACTTCCACGCAGTATAACAGTAACGTATGGCCAAGAATATAGCACTTCCAATAATTCCATGATAACTAAAATCAATGAATGAATGCTTCAATTTTGAATATATGAGATCAAGAATGATATTTAACTAAGTTATGCTTATTGAATAAATCGACAGCATAACGGTACTTTCCTTAACTTCCATTTCTTTTAGATCCATTTAAGCAATATGACAAGTTCTAGATCATCAAGGTTTGTCTAGAATCAATGGAATATCAACCCTTGGTCAAACCTTGGGTTAACATGAACAAGCTATGTAACGGTCATTGGCTGGGCCGTTACATTATGTAACGCGCCAGTAATAGGCCGTTACAGTGATCTGAGTCCAGAAGGATAAAAATAGATCCAGAGGAATGTGACGGTCTGGCACTGGGTCGTTACATGAGCCTGACGGTCCAGTTCAAGGCCGTTACATTTCAAAAATCAAAAACCACGATAGAGTGTTCTAATTAATGGGCTTTCATTGGTACAACCAACTCGGCGTCCTAGTGGGAATCCCAGGCTCGCGGAGAATTACGGAGGCCTTGAAACAATGATTTCCTAGTCCATTGGAAGGATTATCCAATAGAAAGGTCCTCATGTCCAAGATAGTGTTCCTATAGTGCAATGTGTGAACTAATGACGTCATACCGGAGTAAGTGCCATGTACTTATAGAATTGACTCTCTTGACAGGTAGTGACATGTATAATAAATGTGAAAACCGTGACGAAAACTCCGTCAATACAATGCTAACAAGTCATGCTTTTATAATCATGCTTTAATAGTACAAAACTATAGGTTTTAGCTTCATGAAATTAGCATAGCTTAACAATTAAAAGTGATACCAAAACATGCAATACCTGTTATGAACGATCAAATAACCTTAAAACATGAGATCAGGTTATAACTTAGATAACTAGGCTTTAACAATGGTAATATTGGCAAGTTATAATCTGTCAAAGGTTGACAGTACACATGATATAACGGTCTGGAGATGGGGCGTCACAGTGAAAGTGACGGTCAGGACCCAGCCGTTACATAATTGTAACGCGTCTGTCCAGGCGCGTTAGAAACAACAGTGCAATTCAAATATCACAGAGTGTGTAACGGTCTGTCGTAGGGCCGTTACTTGGAAGCGACGGTCCTATGCTAATGCGTTACAGTATCTGTTAACAGATAACAATCATAGAAACTAAGAGATCAACTCACATCATGTCTTTTATCAAAACATGATGAGTTTCTAGTCATGTTAACGAAGTAAGGCCATCTACATGCATAGGTAATCATGAATAGATGAATAGTCATGTTTTAATTTCTTAATTTGGCTAAGAGGTGCATGATGTGCATAGAACAAATAAAACATGAAATCAATGCTCTACAATGCATGCAATTCAATCAAACCAGAGGGCTTTTAGTCCTATCATGCTATTTTTGCCGTTCATGAGATAACCTACCTCTTACTTAGACTGTAGTTTCTGAATTTGGTTGAGAACCGTGCCCTAGATCCCTTCCTTCTCTTGTGACTTTTTCAGCAACTTCTTTAGGCTCTAACTCCACGCCCTCTTGACCTAAAGATGTGAAATTCAGAGGGGAGTTAGTCTAAAGTATTGTAAACAAATTATTCTAAAGAACTTACCTGCGATAATGACTCCTTACCTTGCTTCCTTATGCCCAAAAAGTAAGGGTCGCACAGTTCAGAACTATGCCCTATTTATAGAGTTTAGGCTAGGTTTTGAGGATTAGATCGAGTTTAGAGTCCTTATTTCATCAAATCCTAATCTCTAAGAGTCCTTAGAGTTTTTACAATCATTCCCAAGTCGATCCATAGTGGATAGGAACATCAAGTTCCAATCTTTTCATGAGTCCCTTCACTTACGGAACTAACAGGAATGTAACGGTCGAGTGACCATGCGTTACATGGCTGTGGCGGTCTTACGATAGACCGTTACAGTCATCGTAGCTTAGAGTTTCAATTTATGAAAACTCTCTTGTTAATTATCCAAATCATTATCTTATAGTATTAGTATTTATCCTTAATATCCGTGGATGGACTTAATTACCTTCTAGAATGTGGGCCTAACTTAATGGGCCTGAGTTAAAAACCTTTTGGACTTTAATTAAGTGGTTTGGGTTAATTGATTAACACCACTTGGCCTCATAATAACCATTTATAAATTTATTTAGGCCTTTATAATTTCTTGAAAATTATTTAAAATTTTTGGGGTACTACACCCTCCCCCACTTAGAAAGAATTTGGTCCCCAAATTCAAAACATGTATTGAGGAGAGTGTACTTACAATTAAATAATTCCGGTAATCTTTTCTTCATAGCTGATTCGATTTCCCATGTTGCTTCATAAGGCCATGCTTTCTTCCATTGACTCTTAACCATAGGAATGACCTTATTTCTGAGTTGACGCACTTCCCGATCCAGAATCTTTATCGGTGTTTGTTCGTATGTCAAGTCTTTCTGAATCTCCAGATTGTCATAAGTGATGATGTGATCTGGATCATACACATACTTTTTCAGCATCGAGACGTGAAATACGTCATGAACTCCTGCTAACTGTGGTGGCAAAGCCAATTTATAGGCCACTTCACCGATCCTTTCGAGGATTTCAAATGGACCGATAAATCTTGGAGTTAGCTTTCCTTTAATGCCAAATCTTCGAATACCACGACCCGGAGAAACCTTTAGATATACATGTTCTCCTACTTGAAATTCCAAGTCGCGCCTTCGATTGTCAGCATAAGATTTCTGCCTATCTTGTGCCATTTTCATCCTTTCCTGAATGAGCTTGATTTTCTCTGTAGAATCCCTGATTAAATCGGGGCCTAGAAATTGCCTTACCCCTATTTCATTCCAACATATTGGTGATCGACAACTTTTCCCATATAGAGCTTCGAAAGGTGCCATTTGTATGCTTGCTTGATAGCTGTTGTTATATACAAATTCTACCAAAGGCAAGTGATCATGCCAACTTCCTCCAAAATCAATGACACAAGCCCTGAGCATATCTTCTACCACTTGATTTGTCCTTTCTGTTTGACCATCAGTTTGTGGATGGAAAGCGGTGCTAAAATTCAATCTAGTCCCAAGTGAATGTTGTAGGCTCTTCCAGAATTGTGATGTGAATCGGGGATCTCTATCTGATACAATAGCGATAGGGACTCCATGTAACTTGACAATTTCTTTTATGTATAGTGCTGCTAGAATATCTACAGACCGTCGACTTTTATTGGTATGAAATGTGCAGATTTAGTCAATCGGTCTATAATTACCCATATTCCATCGTGTCCACCTCTTGTCTTAGGTAGTCCCATAATAAAATCCATTCCTATGCTCTCCCATTTCCATTCCGGGATACTTAAGGGATGTAATTTACCTGCGGGTCTGAAATGTTCCGCATTCACTTGTTGACATGTGAGACACCGAGATACGAAGTCAGCTACTTCCCTCTTCATATTGGGCCACCAAAAGCTTCTTTTGAGGTCCTGATACATTTTTGTACCTCCTGGATGAATGGTATACTTTGATTTATGTGCTTCTTCTAAGATCAATTTCTTTGTATCTTCATGATCGGGCATACACATTCGGCCCTTGAATAGCATTTTTCCATCTTCGGATATAGAAAAATCCGGCCTTCGTTCAATATTGGCCTTAATTTCCAGTAAAATTGGGTCATCCTCTTGTAACTTGGCCAAATCCTCAATCAATGTTGGTTGAGCTCGGATATTTGCCATGAAATAATTATCTTCCTTAATGTCAACATCTAGATTTAATTGAGCAAATTGGGGAACAAGGTTAGTCATACTAATCATGAGACTTGATAACATACCAATTGGTTTTCTGCTAAGTGCATCTGCTACAGCATTTGCCTTGCCAGGGTGATATTGAATAGCGAAATCGAAGTCTTTAAGATATTCCAACCATCTCCTCTGCCTCATGTTAAGCTCTTTTTGAGAAAATAAATATTTCAAACTCTTATGGTCCGAATAGACAGTGAACTTTTCTCCATAAAGATAATGACGCCAAATTTTCAAGGCGAAAATAACTGCTGCTAATTCCAAATCATGTACAGGATAATTTTCTTCGTGACGTTTCAATTGTCTTGAAGAATAGCAAATCACCTTTCCATCTTGCATAAGGACACACCCTAAGCCAATTCCAGATGCATCCGTATATACTTCAAATCCAGCACCCTCTATTGGTAGTGACAAAACATGGGCTGTTGTAAGATGATTCTTAAGATTTTGAAAACTCTTTTCACAGTCCTTCGACCAGATAAAAGGATTTTCTTTTCTGGTAAGTCTAGTTAAAGGAACCGCGATCTTTGAAAAGTCCTTTATGAATCTTCTATAATAACCTGCTAGACCCAAAAAGCTTCTAACTTCAGATATAGTCGTTGGTCGGCTCCAATTTCTGACAGCTTCTACCTTAGAAGGGTCCACAGCAATTCCTTCTTTTGAAATAATGTGGCCTAGGAATGAGACTTCCTTGAGCCAGAATTCACACTTATTGAGTTTGGCATATAGCTTGTGTTCTCTAAGTGTTTGCAAGGCTATCCTTAGATGTTCTTTATGTTCTTCTTTTGTCTTGGAGTATATCAGGATATCATCGATGAAGACGACGATGAACTGATCTAAATATGGCTGGAAGACACTGTTCATAAGTTGCATGAATGCTGCTGGGGCATTAGTTAACCCAAACGGCATTACCACGAATTCATAGTGGCCATAACGACTTCGAAAAGCCGATTTGTAGATGTCCTCTTCTTTGATTCTAAGCTGATGATAACCTGATCTTAGGTCAATCTTAGAAAAATATTCTGCTCCCGAAAGCTGATCGAAGAGCTCATCAATACGCGGCAATGGGTATTTGTTCTTGATTGTAAGTTGATTCAATCGCCGGTAGTCAATGCATAACCTGAGAGAACCATCCTTCTTCTTGACAAATAGAACCGGCGCACCCCAAGGGGATGTGCTAGGTCTGATAAAACCCTTGTCTAGAAGTTCATGTAATTGCTTCTTTAATTCCTTGAGCTCTGTGGGGGACATCCTGTAAGGGGCTATAGAAACAGGTGCTGCACCTGGAATGAGTTCAATGGTAAAGTTTACTTCCCTCTCGGGCGGTAAATTAGGTAGTTCAGATGGGAATACGTCCGGGAATTCATTTGCAATAGGAATGTTTGCTAGGATAATTTCCTTAGATTCGGTGACAATGACTGAGGCAAGAAAAACTTCACATCCTTTCGAGATAAGTTTGCAAGCGTGTAGAGAAGATATAATGGTAGGATGGCTCTTGTATTTGATGCCAAGAAAAGAAAATCTTGGAAGACCGGGTTTTCGGAAAGATATAATCCTATTTCGGCAGTTGATGTAAGCATCATGGTCTACAAGCCAATCTACCCCTAAAATGGCATCGTATCCTTTCATGTCAAGGCATACTAAGTTTGCAGGGAGATTGTGTCTTTCTACCACTACCTCACAATCAGGATAATAGTTGGTAAGCTTAGTTCCAGATCCTAAAGGTGTAGTAATAGCGAGATCTGAAGGTAGGGGAACTGATGCAGTTGGTAAGGTTTTTGCAAAAGTGGTGGAGATAAAAGAATGAGAAGCACCAGTATCAAATAGCACGAATGCAGGACGAGAACAGATTTGAAGAGTACCTTCTATGAGCCCATCATTTTGATCCCTGGGCGCTTCTTCTTCATCTATAACGGCATTGAGGCGAGCCTGCCTCCTACGTCCTCCGTTATTTGGTTGGTCTTTCATAAGGGGGCAATCTGACACATGATGCTCCCTACTCCCACAACGCAAACAAGCACCTAGGCGCTTCCAGCATTCTTCAGCCGAGTGGCCGAACTTCTCACAAAAGGTGCATGTCGAGGCGACTTGCTCCTTTTCTTCCTTCACCTTTTTACTACTCTTTTGAGAACTTCCACCGTTCCCGTTCCTTGATCTTTTCTTATTATCACGGCTTTTGTGTGGTTCCGTGATGCTGAACTTCTCCTTCTTATAATGCCGCTCAGAGCGGCGGCTAGATTCTTCTCCCTTTCCTTTCAACCTTTCGACCTTCTCTAAGGTCCTCTCGCATAAATATGCCCTTTGAACCATCTCCGCATAAGTGCGGATATTCTGTGTCCCCAGTTGTTGAATGAAACCGGGCCGTAACCCTTCCATAAACCGGTTTGCTTTCAATAAGTCTGTACTAATCAAATGTGGTGCATATGGTGCTAGCCTTGAAAACTGCAACTCATATTCTGCCACGGACATCATCCCTTGACGAAGGGAGGCAAACTCCATAGCCTTCCTTTCCTTTACATGCTCGGAGAAATATTTGGCACGGAATAAAGTGAGAAAAACATTCCATGTATGTGGCGCATCGGCTGGAGGTGCCGGAACCGATTTCCACCAAGTGCGAGCATCCTTGTTTAATTGGAACGTAGCTAGACGGACTTTCTCCTGATCAGTGCATTGAATAACATCAAATATCCTATTCATCTCGTCGATCCAATTTTCTGCTTCGTCTGGATTGGAAGATCCATAGAAACGCGGAGGATTTAGACTCCGGAAATTGCGATGAAGGTCTCCTGCCCTTGCCCCCGCACCACCTTGTGCTATAGTTTGCAGTGCCTGGGTGAGGCCGGCAACAGTTTGTTGCATACCGTCCCAATCTACGCGATGAGCCATAGTAAGAATAATAAGGTACCTGAGAGAAAATAACAACTTGTTATTTCTCATGAATATTGGAATAAGCAAAATAATTCTTAAACTAATTAGCTATCTTATCCCGGGTTCTACCCAATCCTCACATGGGTGTGGAATTTTTCCTTAGTTCATAGGTATGGGTCCTTAACCTTGGACTTATCCTATGACATGACTCTTCTCCTTAAGTCTTGAGACTTAGGCTCTGATACCAACTTAACTGTCACGCCCCAAGCCTTTAATTACAGCGGAAGACTCGCTCGGGGATCGCGAACAACCGGCATGGTAAGCCTCTTACAAGCAAGAATCAATCAGAGCGCAAGATAATCACACAAGTAAATGCAATTGCACAAGATTTAATCAAACTTCAAATTTATTTCATAATGCTCAATATTCAAGATACAATCACTAATTTGATTTCCATTCTACTAGACTCAAGAAATAGGAAAATTACATTGACTCAATCTAGACACTTTAACTTCCTAAGTCCTCACTCTCATCTTTATAACACTTTCACTCGCTTCCGGACCCGCTACTAGTATAGCCCGAATCCGAATCCGAACTATTTCCATCTCCTGAAAAACATTAGAAAATAGGTCATGAGCACACTTGCCCAGTAGGTATCTTCGCATCAACATGAAGGCACTATTTAAGTAGTTATCATTTTTGCTCTAAAGAAATAAGGTAAAATCATGCGAATGCGAATCAATCATGCGATCAAATCAATAGAAACAAGATAACCATGTAAGATAGAATGATCAAGAATGAACTAGCAAGAATATAACAAGAACATGATATTGGCCTTCCATGAACAAGAATGTAACGAGATTGTACTAGCAAGCCATATATTCCTCACTTTAGAATCTTATGCTTAAGAGCAAGTGCTTCGTGAATTTCTGCGGAATATCAAGCAAGAATGTCATGTTGTGCCGTGGATCTTCACTTATTTATAGAAATAGTACTCCCAGCGCAATGCGACGCCAGTAGCATCATACCCCATGGTTTATAAAATAGTATGTTTCCGACAATCAGCCGAGGGGACTAGCATAGAGCCCTTGAACACAATCAGTGCTCGATCGCATCTTCAGTTATAAATTAAGCTACTTCCACGCAGTATAACAGTAACGTATGGCCAAGAATATAGCACTAAAATCAATGAATGAATGCTTCAATTTTGAATATATGAGATTAAGAATGATATTTAACTAAGTTATGCTTATTGAATAAATCGACAGCATAACGGTACTTTCCTTAACTTCCATTTCTTTTAGATCCATTTAAGCAATATGACAAGTTCTAGATCATCAAGGTTTGTCTAGAATCAATGGAATATCAACCCTTGGTCAAACCTTGGGTTAACAGGAACAAGCTATGTAACGGTCATTGGCTGGGCCGTTACATTATGTAACGCGCCAGTAATAGGCCGTTACAGTGATCCGAGTCCAGAAGGATAAAAATAGACCCAGAGGAATGTGACGGTCTGGCACTAGGTCGTTACATGAGCCTGACAGTCCAGTTCAAGGCCGTTACATTTTAAAAATCAAAAACCACGATAGAGTGTTCTAATTAATGGGCTTTCATTGGTACAACCAACTCGGCGTCCTAGTGGGAATCCCAGGCTCGCGGAGAATTACGGAGGCCTTGAAACAATGATTTCCTAGTCCATTGGAAGGATTATCCAATAGAGAGGTCCTCATGTCCAAGATAGTGTTCCTATAGTGCAATGTGTGAACTAATGACATCATACCGGAGTAAGTGCCATGTACTTATAGAATTGACTCTCTTGACAGGTAGTGACATGTATAATAAATGTGAAAACCGTGACGAAAACTCCGTCAATACAATGCTAACAAGTCATGCTTTTATAATCATGCTTTAATAGTACAAAACTATAGGTTTTAGCTTCATGAAATTAGCATAGCTTAAAAATAAAAGTGATACCAAAACATGCAATACCTGTTATGAACGATCAAATAACCTTAAAACATGAGATCAGGTTATAACTTAGATAACTAGGCTTTAACAATGGTAATATTGGCATGTTATAATCTGTCAAAGGTTGATAGTACACATGATATAACGGTCTGGAGATGGGGCGTCACAGTGAAAGTGACGGTCAGGACCCAACTGTTATATAATTGTAACGCGTCTGTCCTAGCGCGTTAGAAACAACAGTGCAATTCAAATATCACAGAGTGTGTAACGGTCTGTCGTAGGGCCGTTACTTGGAAGCGACGGTCCTATGCTAATGCGTTACAGTATCTGTTAATAGATAACAATCATAGAAACTAAGAGATCAACTCACATCATGTCTTTTATCAAAACATGATGAGTTTCTAGTCATGTTAACGAAGTAAGGCCATCTACATGCATAGGTAATCATGAATAGATGAATAGTCATGTTTTAATTTCTTAATTTGGCTAAGAGGTGCATGATGTGCATAGAACAAATAAAACATGAAGTCAATGCTCTACAATGCATGGAATTCAATCAAACCAGTGGGCTTTTAGTCCTATCATGCTGTTTTTTCCGTTCATGAGATAACCTACCTCTTACTTAGACTGTAGTTTCTGAATTTGGTTAAGAACCGTGCCCTAGATCCCTTCCTTCTCTTTTTACTTTTTCAGCAACTTCTTTAGGCTCTAACTCCACGCCCTCTTGACCTAAATATGTAAAATTCGGAGGGGAGTTAGTCTAAAGTATTGTAAACAAATTATTCTAAAGAACTTACCTACGATAATGACTCCTTACCTTGCTTCCTTATGCCCAAAAAGTAAGGGTCGCACAGTTCAGAACTATGCCCTATTTATAGAGTTTAGGCTAGGTTTTGAGGATTAGATCGAGTTTAGAGTCCTTATTTCATCAAATCCTAATCTCTAAGAGTCCTTAGAGTTTTTACAATCATTCCCAAGTAGATCCATAGTGGATAGGAACATCAAGTTCCAATCTTTTCATGAGTCCCTTCACTTACGGAACTAACAGGAATGTAACGGTCGAGTGACCATGCGTTACATGGCTGTGGCGGTCTTACGATAGACCGTTACAGTCATCGTAGCTTAGAGTTTCAATTTATGAAAACTCTCTTGTTAATTATCCAAATCATTATCTTATAGTATTAGTATTTATCCTTAATATCCGTGGATGGACTTAATTACCTTCTAGAATGTGGGCCTAACTTAATGGGCCTGAGTTAAAAACCTTTTGGACTTTAATTAAGTGGTTTGGGTTAATTGATTAACACCACTTGGCCTCATAATAACCATTTATAAATTTATTTAGGCCTTTATAATTTCTTGAAAATTATTTAAAATTTCTGGGGTACTACACGTTGACCCACATCTCCTTGTTGCTTTTATTGTGGGAAGTACGGGCATGTTATGAAAGAGTGTTGGTTCTTGAAAATATAAATTTCCCATGCTTCTAGAATGAATGCGAGGTTTAATTTTGTTAAATCTAGATCTTTTAAAATAGAAAATGGAATGGAGTTGAAAATTTATTTGCTCTTAAAAGGAAGTCTTTTGGTAAAATTGCTTCTCCTCAATGCCTTTATTGTGGAACCGTGGACATGTTATTGAGGATTGTAGGATCATGAAGAATGATGATATGATGGCTATGAGAATGTCGAAAAAAGATTTTGGTAGAAATGTTTCTAATCTCCAGGGACCCAAAAAGACTTGGGTGCTAAAATCTATCAACTGAGTTGGTTTTGATGGAGGTGTGACTTGAGGTAAATAAAGAATGAAAGAGGTTCTAACAAAATAGAACAAGACACACTCGAATGGTAAAATCTCAACTTTGATTCCTCTTTGTCAAAAGTGATATTCTTGATATTTTCCTTCTGCTCTTTGTACAATCCATTCATGCTCTCATTGAATGAATATTTAGTATATCAAATGTGATATGTGCAATGACAGATTAAGTCTGTCAGGAAGCTATCACTATGCGTTAGGTGATCCTCGGATCAAAGTTCTCCGCCTTGTACCAAAATTTAGAAATTGAAGTGTTTGGCTTATGAGGAATTATGTGTTTTAATGACATCATTTTTCCCTTGACCTGTATTACTTTCAAATTGAATCTGAAATTTTTTTTTGTATCAAGAAGGCAAAATTTTAAAAATGTGGAATTGTTTGAATGACTTGTGAGGTTGGTTTGAAATTGTGATAAGTTGTTTGACAAGTACACAAATCTTCATCTTGATTATAGATGTTCAACCACTTATCTTGCTTGATTCTCAAACTCTAGTTGATAGCTTGTTGGAAACTTGATCATGCGCATCCAAACTACATTTTTCATGCTCAAACACATAAGTCATATCATGTGCAAACTGAAACTCATATCTCATGCATTTATTGGTTTCATGTTTTTGTGAATGTTCTAGAATAAAAAAAATCTAAAAATATACATAAAAAGATTACATTGGCATTTTTGCATATCATTCACACATCCTTGCATATCATTCATAGATTCTGCATGCATTGTGAATTCGAGTCTCATGCATATTTTGATTCATGAATGCTTGCATGAAAATATCCAAAATCCCTGCATGTGTGTATGTATTTAGTATATGAAACTATTTCTTCACTCTTCTAAGACCTCACCTCCTTCCTAAATAAAAATGTAATGATTTCATTCATATGTGATATATGTCATACACTAAGGGGAGGACCCATTTCTGACCGTGCATACATTTAGGGGAGACTTAGCCGTGTCTTGTCAAATTCATCTTATACATGTAAAACAAAACTTTACTCCCACACCTTTTGCACATAATGAATTTAATGACTTTATTTGATAAGATTTAAGAAATTCCTTCCAACACTTTAATGGAAACTTGAATCTCTACATAGACATTAAAGAGTAATCGTGAGGAAAAAGCTGCCTACCACATAATGTTCAATAAGTGGTATGTCGAACCAAGTAGTCGGGAATCCACACTAAAATAAATGAGAAAACTCGCGTCGAAAGGTAAACAAAAAAATCACATGATGATGAATCCTAGTAGCCGGAAATCCCATTGAGACACATGATGAAACTTACGCCGAACGGTGATGTCCATAAAAGGAAACAATAAAAGAGGGGTTGTGCGAAGCTACCGAAAGTCGAGAATCTGAATTGAAAGTGTAGAGAGGAGATTACCTTCTAGTGTTCTTTAGAAAATCTACATATCCATATCTATTGAAGCTCATTGTTCATGCATCACATTTCACATATGGGTATCCTTATGATGAATGTATACTATGAATTTGCCTACATTCATGGTTTATGTAGTACTTCTAGTTGTTTATGTAAAACACTCTTAGATATGTTTCATGTCTTACTTTTTGACAAGGAATCACTTGCTCCATTCTTAACCTGTGCCTCATTAAGGGGGAGTTACTATAAGTAATATTTGTGTGCCTGATAATTGTGCTTGTGCTTGCCTGCATGTTCATGCATCCCATTTTAATCTCATTCTGAGCATAAGTCTTGCATTTTAAGGATAGAAGTCACAATGTGTATTGCTACATATCTTGCATTCTCAACTTTCACATAGTGCATATTCTTAGCATTTGAAAGATGAAACTCATGGTGCGCATTCTTGCACATTTGACATTTCAGCATGCATATAGTTCATACATGATATCATATTGAACACGTCATGTTACATAACTCTTCCAACAATTGGTATCATATGAACAATTGGGATCATATCTTCGGGTTTCACATGTTCATATCTTTAGGGCCATCGCACTAAAGTCTCCTATCTTTGGGGCCAACAATCATCAACCATTGGTATCAGAATTGGTATCATTTCTTCAGGCCTTACATGTTTAAGTTTGTCATGCATAACTAAGTGGAAGTTGGTATGATAATGGTTTAATTGCCTAGATACATGATGATTTGAACTTTGTCTTGGTTGTGGAGTTTGTGAAGAAGGGTCATGTTGAAATGAGCATCTAGTGATAAATGGTTGAAATGGTTGATTATCAACTCGATACTAAGATGGCTCCATTATGTTACTTGCATGAAAGAAATGGTTGGATCACACTTAAACATCACATGGATGCATGGTAATATCGTCTCACTTTTTCTGTCTCATGGGGTTGTGGAGATTGGTAGAAATTGGGCATTTTGGTTCTCACACCCTGTTCATATTCATGGTCATATGTTGCTCATGTTAGGTATGTCAACTATGTTCTCAAAGAGCCTTCTTGCATATTCATGAAGGGGTTTTTAAATGATGGAAACATGCTTAAGGTTCTGAAACAAACAATGGTTGTGTTTTGACATCACATTGAGCATTCATGTTAATTAAAATTAGGTTGATTGATACTAAATTTCAGTTGGCAAAAATGAAGGGTTGAATGTTGTTCTACATGTTCATACACTCCTTGTCACTTGGGCTTTAAAGTTCACATTTCATGCAATTTGCATAAGGGAGTGTAGCCTTGAGTTTTATACAAAAATCAGGGACCAACAATTGGTATCAGGCCTCACATGTTCATATCATGTCATATAACCCCCCCAGTCTTTTTGTAGATGACAAAAAGGGGGAGAATGTTTTGTTGTGTGCTCAATGCTTTATGCTTAACGAGAAAGAGTAGCCTTGTGGGAGAATGTGATTGAATGTGCCTTATCTTTCATTCTCATAACATCCATTGAAATGCTTCTACTCTATCTCTTGGAACTCTCGCACACATCATTTTGTCATCATCAAAAAGGGGGAGATTGTTGCATCCCCTAGTTGATGTTTGGTGTTTGATTTTAATGATAACAAAACAATTATGCTTGTGTGTGCTTCATTGAGCAACATGTATGCATCTTGGTTGGTGAGTTAAACTATGACTTCAATGCTCTCACTTGCAAGTCATATGAATGACTGTTGTTTAAGGAACTCATGCTATGTTTATCTTGACTTGCAGGATCAAAATCTATGATTCATGCTTGGAACTCAAAGGAGTCCATCAATGAAGTTCTTCTTCAAAAATGGAGTTAACTCTCTCATTGCATTACGTTGACTCTTTCCATGTTTCATGCATTTCATTAAAGGGTTTTTCAAAATCTTGGTTGGGTATTTTCATGCATTTTTCCTCATGAGATTTTTGGGCTTGAAATATCCTTAACCTATTAACTTGAAATTTGGTGAATGTGATTTGAATGATGCTCTCTCATTATATGGATTCTTGGTCATGTTGTTTTGGCAAAATAAGGAAATGTGCTCAGTGTGTGCTTGAAAGCTGATTAAGATAACTCATGTGAATTTTGGTGAAATTGCAGTTTATAATGCTCACATGTTTTTCTCATATGCATGTCTAAATGATCATATCTTTTGTTGAGGATTTGATGGTTTGAGAATGTGCTTCATACTTCTTCAATATGAGATTTGGCTACATAGATCTAGAAGACTTTCTACATGCTTCTTGTAGATGTTCATACATGTCTAAAATGCATGGTTTAAGAAAGTGATTTTTGTTTGAGAAAGATTGGGCTCCTATGTGCTTGAACTTGAGATTTGGTTTGTGTGCATTCAATAGATTGCTTATAAGCTCTTAAGTGACTTGAATGTCCTTCATGCATATTTTTCTAAGGCTTTATGAGCTAGCGAAGTGTTAATGAACTCCTCATGTAAATCTTGGTACAAATGAGTGTATAAAGATCTCATGATTCATGATACTTGATTTTCGCAATGCCCACATCAATCTTGGAAGTTTTGGTTACATGATGATCATTCATGTGGTTTAAATTCATTGTCATATGAACTTGATATTTTGGTGTGGATGATTAACTTGAGAATGTATTTTTATCCTTCTTGATTAATGTGTTTTTCATGAGTGTGTTTCATAGATTTTGAACTTGGGTTGATTTGGTTTAAGTCTTAGTTGATGTGGCACAGCCCAAGGGTGATAAAGGAAGACTTAATGAACCTAAGACCTAGACCCGCAAGCATACAAGCTCATTCAATGATCTTATGCTAGCGGCTCACTCTCACGGCGCACACGATCTCCCGATGGTGACCGGGAGATGATGGCGAGGGTCCGAGGTGGGACCCAATCATTTCTTAAGACCTAGCGGGCTTAGGCTGACCCCTAAGGGCCTGGGGTTCCCAACTTCGTGGGCGACCGGCACGCAGAGGCGTGGGTTGGGAGGTACTCACTCATGGTCCGTGGTGGGCACACTTATGGTGATGTGCGAGTCCGGGCTCTCGTCTCACCAACCGATGGCAAGTAAAGGCTATACTAAATAAGCAAAGAATTGCAACTAGCCAAGGAGGTATCAGATGCTCACCTGACCGGTGTGAAAACACGGATCCCGACCGGAGACGCGGGCGCACCGGGAAGCGTGGGCATACGCCCGAACGCTGCGGCGATGGTGCTTGACCTAAAAACAAGTGGGTTACAACACTACACCTCTCGCAGGAGGGGGATCTCGGGGTGCGGGTTAAGAGATTTACAACCAAACACTACCTCCACGCCGGGAGGGGCTGTAAGCTGGCCAGGCGGGAGTGGGAGTGAAGCTAGAAAGCCGTTGTGCCAAGCTCCGCCGATGCTGTCAGCTTCTGGAACCGCCAGATAGATAGTCGAAGATGGCGCCACCACGGTCACTTCCTAGCTCCGAATAGCCTGCAACCAGTGCCGAAATTCTCTAACTTGACACAGGAGGATGCCTGAATTTTCTTGGAATTTTGTAACAATCCCACTGGTCGGGGCAAAGCCTAAAACAGGGCTGGTCTACACTGGTTCTGGTTGCTCCTAAGTTGATGCTGTTGGAAGATGGGGTGCCACGAACAGTCCCGTGCTCGATTAGAGGCGAGACTGGCACCGTTGCGATCGTAGTCGAGTCTTCTTTCCTCCGGGACCAACGGCGCCATTGGTAGATGTCAGAGCTGATCGTGGAAGCCCGAACAGTAGGGGGGTGTCGGTTCAGGCTTAGGGAAACTAACCTAGCGCACCTTAGAGAGAAAATTTGGAACCTTTGATGCCGAGGTCCTAAATTCGCTCTGCTTCTTGGAGATGACAGAGGACTCGTAGGGAAGCCCTCAGCCAAGTGGTGGGGGCTATAGAGGGGGAAAGAATGGGTAAAGGGAGGCTATGGATTGAGGGAGTGATGGTTGGGGAAAAGGGTGGACGTGGTTGAGGGTCTCTTGGAGGCTGGGGGGCAGAGGTGGGGGGGTGGAGCTGGACTGGGGCTGCTGGAGATGGGGGAGGGGCTGGGTGTGCACTAGAGAGAGGGGAAATGGGGAAGATGGAGAGGGGAGCCCTAGGGTTATGGGGGGTTGAGGGGATTCTCCAGATTTGAGATGGGTGATTAGGGAGGTGAGAGAGTGTATCTAGCAGGGAGGGAAATTCAAATTTGGCCTAGGGAGGGGTGGGTCAGCCTTGGGAAGGTAGAGGGATGCTTGGGGAAGGGGAGTGGGTGGTTGGGGGTTAGATGGTGGAGCAAGGATTGGGTGGGGATATCTTGGGGCTGGGGTGGAGTAATGGAGGGTGTGTGGGGACTTGGGAGAGAGTTATTGGGGAAGGGAAGTGAGAGAAAGTGGTTGGGAGGGGGGAAAGAGAGTAGGGGGCAGCCCTTCCTTGATGAGAGAGACAGTGAGAGAGAGGGAGATATTGAGAGAGAGAGGGAGAGAAAGAATTGATATTTTTGTTGGAGGAAAAAGGATTGGAATTTTTTTCATTCACTAATGCATCAAGGTTACAAATGAGAGAGTGGGGAGGCCTATATATAGGCATCCACTCTTTACATGACCAAAATACCATTGACAACTAGAAAAAAAGACCAAGCATGTCCTAGACTCAATCCTATGGGCCCATAACTAAGGTACTAAGGCCCAATTAAGCATAATAACAGAAATGGACTAAAACAACATGACTCAAAAAGGAAATTACATAAAATATGACTCAATGAAAAGGAAAATAACATGTGATCACATAGGCGGACCTCTTCAAAGTGATGCAGGTGATCCGAGCCAAAGAGAGTGCTGTGAGATGCCCACATCAAATCCCCCGGGGTGGGGAGAACTCGACCCCGTCGAGTATGGGTCCGTCGGGCCGTGGTTGGGCTCCAAAATATCCGGGTCAAGGCACAGTAGATCCTCCCGGGTCACCCAAGTGTCCTCTGTTGGGGGACGATTCTTCCACCTCACCAGGTAGCACTGATACACCTTGTGCATGGTAATGGTACTCTGCTCATCCAGTATTGCCTCTTCCTGCTCACGTCGGCCTCTCAAGCTAGGAAGTGGTGTCCCACCGTGGGTGCCTCTCTCAAGGGGGGGTAAAGGCTCAAGCTCCTTACTGGGTCCCACCGCGGGGCCCTTTTAGGGTACCAGGTCCGCCACGTTGAAGGATGGGTGTACCCCAAAACCCTCAGGTAGGTCCAGCTCATAAGCGTTACTGTCAAGTCGTTTCAGAACTTGAAAGGGTCCCGAACCCCATGCCCTCAACTTGGAGGCGGTCCCCAGAAGGAGCCGCTCCGTCCTCACCATCACCGAGTCTCCAACTTGGAACTCATAGTGACGCCGTCGAGCATCTGCTTGCCTTTTGTAAGCCTCATTACTTTTCCCTATATGCTTGCGGATGTCATCATGCAACTCTTTGATATGCTGTGCAAAGGACTCAGCTGAGACTGACACTCTAGCATGTGGGGGAAAGGGAATAAGATCTGAAGGCTTTCTAGGCCTATAACATTGAATGACCTCAAATGGACTCTTGCCTATGGACCTATTGATGGAATCATTATATGCAAACTTGGCCTGGGGCAAGAGGAGATCCTAATTTCCGGGGTGGTCCCCAACTAGACAACAGAGCAAATTCCCAAGACTTCGGTTGACGACCTCAGTTTGGCCGTCGATTTGAGGGTGGTAAGCAGTGGAGAATTTGAGGAGGGTTCCCATCAGATACTAGAGGGTTTTCCAAAAGTAACTGGTGAATTTCACATCCCGGTCAGACACAATGGTCTTAGGTAATCCATGGAGTCGGACTACCTCATCAATGAATAATCAGGCGACCCTAGAAGCATCGGAAGTCTTGGAACATGGGATAAAGTGGGCCATCTTAGAGAACATGTCAACCACTACAAACATGGAATCATGTTTGTGCAAGGTCCTAGGTAGGCCAAGGATGAAGTCCATGCTCAAATCTTCCCAAGGTCTATCCAGGATGGGAAGGGGTGTGTAAAGCCCGATGTTTTGCCTCACTTGCTTGGCCGAGGCACAAATGCGACATTTCCCCACAATGTTAGCAACATCCTTCTTGAGACTGGACCAATGGAATTGTCTCTTGACTAGCTCTATGGTCTTTTGGACCCCAGAGTGACCAGCTAGGCCATCACCGTGTAACTCCCAAACTAAGAAGTCCCGAAGTGAAGTCTGGGGTATGCATAGCCTAGTTCCCTTGAAAAGATACCCCCTCTTGGAGTATGAATCCCTCATGTTCTTTGTGGAGATGAGTGGAGAGGGTTTTGTAGTGAGTTCCAAAGTCGGGGCAATTTGGATATTCCTCTTTGATTCTCTCAAACATGGTGACTTCCACTTGGACAGTGGAAAGTAAGGCTACCCACCAACTTAGCACATCAGTGGCGTGGTTCTCACTACCCATCTTGTAATTGAGGACAAAGGTATATGCCTGAATGTATTCTACCCAACGGGCATGGCGGGCATTGAGCTTTTGTTGGGTGTTGAGGTACTTCAGGGCCTCGTGGTCCGAGAAGATCACAAACTCCTGGGGTAGGAGATAGTGCCTCCAATGCCGAAGGGATTGAACCATAGCCTAAAGCTCCTTGTCATATGTGGAGTACCTAGTCCTAGTGTCATAAAGTTTCTCAATAAAATAGGCAACTGGGTGACCCTCTTAGCTAAGAATGCCTCCAATCCCTAGCCCGGATGCATCACAAGTGACCTCGAAGACTTTAGAGAAGTCGGGTAGGTAAAGGATCGGGGCTTGGGTCATCTTTTCCTTGAGCTCTAGGAATGCTTTGGAGGCTGCCCTAGTCCACACAAAAGTTCCCTTCTTGAGGCAATCCATGATAGGGGCGGTGATAGTGCTGAACCCACGGATGAATCTCCTATAGAAAGTGGCTAGCTCGTGAAAGCTTCGGGTCTCATGGAGGGTCTTGGGCTCGGGCCACTAAAGAATGGCTTGGACCTTCTCGAGGTCCATGGATACCCCTTGGGATGAGACAATAAATCTTAGGAAGGCTAGTTGATTGGTCAAGAAATGACACTTCCTGGGGTTGGCAAAGAGACTCTCTTTCCTAAGAATGGTGCACACTTGTTTGAGGTGATCGAGGTGGGGTTCCTTGGACTGGCTATATATGAGAATGTCATCAAAGTAGACGACAAGGAAGATGCCAATGAAGGGGTGGAGAACCTCGGTCATGAGGTGCATGAAGGTGCTTGGTGTATTAGAAAGGCCAAAGGGCATCACAAGCCACTCATAGAGACCGTCCTTAGTCTTAAAGGCGGTCTTCCACTCATCCTCGGGCCTAATGTGAACTTGGTAATAGCCACTCTTGAGGTCAATCTTGGAGAATATGGTGGCTCCAGCAAGCATGTCTAACATGTCATCTAGCCGAGGGATGGGGAACCTATACTTGACCGATATCTTGTTGATGGCTCGGCTATCCACACACACGCGTCAAGTTCCGTCCTTTTTGGGTGTGAGAAGAGACAGGTCGGCACATGGGCTCTTGCTAATGCGGAGGAAGCCCTTCCTGATGAGCTCCTCAATTTGCCTCCTAAGCTCGGCCTACTCGGTGGGGTTGAGGTGGTAGTGGTGGAGGTTGGGTAAGGTAGCTCCGGGCACAAAGTCGATGGCATGTTGCACATCACGCATGGGTGGTAGCTTATCCGGAAACTCATCAGGGAACACATAATGGAAGTCCTCAAGGAGTTGTTAGATTTCTATTGGGTGTGGGTCGGTTGGGGTAGATTCCCCAAGACAAATGACAATGACACCCACTTGTCCCCCTTGGTTGACTTCTTCCTCAAGTTCTTTCCTAGTGATGAGGTGTAGGCTCCTAGTAGTCCCAATGGTCAAACTAGGGCTAGGATTTGATAGGGTGGGGTTTGGGGTAGAGGGAGGGGTGGAGGATTTCTCTAGGGGAGGAGGTGTCTTCTTGGGGAGGGAGCGGGGTGGTATGGAATGCACTAAAATTCGTGTTCGTGAAAGATATCGGGGTGTTATTTTTATCAGTTTATCGGTTTATCTAGTGCGAGGGCGTGCCAGTCACCTAGGTGACAATGTGTTCGGGCTTCAAGATTGGAGTGGTCTGAAGCTCGAGGTGCGCTCCGTCTGACTAATCAGACGATTGTGGATATCGGGTCGGGACTGGAGACCCGCCGCGCCAAAAAGGCCGCGACGTTAATTACATCCCCTCGGAGAGGGGAAGACCTCTAAATAATCGCCAAGAAAAGGGGCCAAATGATCTAAAGATCATTTTTTCATTAAAGCATGCGAGTTGGGTTGACATTATTTAAACCCTCCGCATCGGTATGCAAAACGGTGTTCAAAACCATACAAATACTCGCGGGGGTCAAGGGGGCAGCACCCCTTGCGGGAGTTTCTGGGGGCGGCGCCCCCGGAACAAAATTTGGATTATGGTGGAGGGGAAACTTTTGATTAGTTTTATTCATTAGCTTTAATTCTTTTCTCTCATTTGATTAAGCATTTTCTCCCTTTCAGGCATGCCAGTTTAATGGGTGCAAGAAGAGAGAATAGGGGTGCGCCGGCTTAATGGGTGCAAGAAGGGGGGGGCACGCCGGATAAGGGAGAAGAGAGGGGCGCCGGTTAATGGCCAAGAAGGAAGAGGGGCCAGGGGCGTGCCGGAATAGGGCAATGAATAGTATAGCACGCCGGTTATATGGCAAGAAGGAAGAGGGGCCAGTGGTGCGCCGGAATAGGGCAATGAACAGTATAGCGCGCCGGTTATAGTGCCAGGAAAATGGAGGGAGCTTTGAGTGTGAAGCTAAACCGGCGCGGGGGGGTACCGCGTCGGATTAGCCCACGCCGGATTAGGGGGCGCTGGGTTAAGCTCTGGGAGGTTTTCTTTCATTCTTCTGTGCTCTGTTTCTTCTTTCTTTCACCCGTGGGCTACTTTGATGACTGATTTATTCATCTTATTGATGGATTAAGCTTGTGGAAAGAACATTTAAGTGTTTTGATCGTTTATTAAGGTAAATTAGCGTGAAGGTTCAAGTGCTTTATTAGAAGAGTTTGTGCGAGGTTCAGTCTATTTCAGTGGGCTTAGTTTGTTCGTCTGTCCGTTCTTACACTCTGTTCTTACGTGTTCTTCCTCTGGCAAAAATAGGACAGCATCTCCCCCGGACGGAGGCTTGCCAGAGAAAATAGAAGAACGTCAAATGGATTGCTCCGGGGCGAACCTCAAAACAGGGAGTAAGGCCTCCGTTAACCCATAAGTGCGTGTAGAGACTCGAGGACTAGCCTTCAAGAGTCCCAGCAACTCTCGGGTGATGATTCTTTGAAGCGGGACAAGTGGGGAAGGAGATCAGAAACGCTGGGGACCAAATAGAAAAGAGGGGGCTATAGCCTGAACGTATTCCGAAGGGGGAGAAGAAGATGCAACATATCAAAAAAGGATCTCCCGAAGGATCATTTTCATTTCACCATGAGGGGGGTGCAAATACATGGGCTCTTCATGCATCTAAAGAAAGGAACCAAACGGAAGAATACATCGGAGGAAAGGAAAAAGAAACAAAGGGGAGGGGAGAGCTGTATCTCCCTCACCTCACTCTCTGCTCTCTCCTTCTCTTTTCTCACTTCACTTTGCTCTCACAGGAACACTGGCTTCCGGCTTCAAGGGGTTTTCTCTCAGAAGAAAAGCTTCTACTCTCCAGGCTTCCAAGAGTTGTCCAACCCTCTAACCCTCCAACCCCATTTAAGCTTCGCTTGGGTGCTCCTTTTATAGGGGCCGGAGGCCCTATTTTGGAGGGATGCCCTCTGGATCTTTCTTCCTCCCGTTGGTTCCTTGTTTCCCGCAACCACCACTGCTGCTGCTGACGTTGCCCTGCCGAGGCTATAGTCATGGCCTTGTTGCTGCTGTCAACGTTACCTCCGCCGAGGCTCTAGTGTGACCGGGAGGGGGGGCCAGAGGCATGGCCTCCTCCTCCGTTGGCATATCCACCGCGAGCCACGTTGTCTTCATCATTTGCAGGAGAATGGGCGGCCGCTCGACGGAATGAGCGTTCGGCGGTGCAGGGCTCGAGAACTTCCATTCACGGCATATGCTCGATTGCCCGTCGGATCGAAGTAGGAGTTTTAACCACTTCAGGCTTGTTCGTCATCATGCAGTTCCCAGGAAACAGGGGACCGTATTGATGACGGGACGGGTTGGTTGCGGCGCCGGGTAAATGCTTCAGAGAAAAGATTGATTTTAAACTAAGCAGGCCGTATTATCACTCCAAAATGGGCGCGCCGGTTTAGTGCATTCAAAGGGGTGGCCCTTCAACGGGAGCGCGCTGTTTTAACATAAAGGTGGTGACGCCGTTTTAACAAAAGCAAGGAGTTCATATTATAGCATATAATGGGGCGTGCCGGACTAGCATCTTGTGAAGGCGCGCGCCGATTTAAGGCCCCCTTAAGGGCGCACCGGTTTAAGGCTATGCCACGCCGATTTAAGCGTCAAAGGGCTCCCTCCCAGCTTAGTGGCGATTCGTACATATGCTTGCCCTCCTGTGTTGCTTTAGTTATGAGCCTCCGAGTCTCGATTCAGGGCTTTGAGTGATTTTCGGTGTATGCCAAGCAGGCGTTCGAACTCCTGAGTTTCTTTGATTCGACCTTCGGGATTGCCGACTTGGGAGCCGAGGCTAGCTCTTCAACCCGAGGGGCTTCTTTGTTGGGTGGCGGAGCACCGGGTAGGTATTCGTCCTTCTTGGAGGAGGCACAGGGTTTATTCAGCCTTTCCGTCTTCGACTCGCTCTCGAGTGCTGAGACGTGCATGACGTATGATCATCATCATTTTTTGACGTCTACAGGTGGTGAAGGATTGAGTTGGATTCTCTTCCCTTCATGGGTGAAAATGCAAGTATTCGTCCTCCCGAGGAAGGTGGCATCTACATCATAGATCTAAGGCCGTCCTAGGAGTATGCTCCCTACTTCCATTGGTAGAATGTCACACCAAACTTGGCCTTGGTAGGATTGAAAGGTGATGGGGACAAGGCAGCGAGTGCTAACGGGTACGGAGGTAGCATCAATCCATGCTATCCGATAAGGTTTTGGGTGAGAGGAAATGGTGAGGCCTAGGAGTTTGACGGTGTCGGGGGACACCACATTCACACTACTCCCGTTGTCCAAGATGACTTTCCTAGCATGACTTCCTATTTGGATGTAGGTGTGGAAGATGGTGTTTCTTCTCCAATCACGTTCTTGGGCTTGAGTGAGGGTGCACCTAACCACTCCAAGGTGAGAGTCGGTGGGTGCAGGGGGTTGTTCTTGATTGGTCTTTATGTAGTGGTTCTCATATTCTTCCTCCCAATAGGGAGAGGGCTCATGTACCTCAACCTCGTCCTCAAATCCAGCTTGGGGTAGGGGGTTTGTCTCCTCAATGAGCAAGCTATATGTGCCCTTGGTGGGGCATTGATTGGCAAAATGTCCATACCCAAGGCACCTAAAGCTTTGCTCCCCACCTTGGTGGTTTGGGGCAGCCCTAGTGTGAGGGGGAGTGGGTGTCGGATTGGGCCTATTGGGAGTGGGGTTGGAGGGCCCACTTGTGGGGCGAGGCGGTGGAGTGCCACTAGGAGGGGCTGCCCGGGTGGGAGGACCTCCCATGGGGGTGAGAAGGAGACCTCTTTGAGGAGGTGGGGGGTTGGTCTGAGGTGCCATGGCTTTGGGGTCCATCCCCTTAGGGGGAACCATTCGAGTGTATCGAGAGAATTTCTTGGCATCCCAGGCTACTTGGTAGGCTTGCACTAGAGTGGTCACTTGACGCATGAAGAGCTCCTTTTTTATATGGAATTGAAGCCCATTCCTAAAGCGGGAAAGTGTGACTGTGGGATCCTCTTGGACTCCGCACTTAAGAAGGTAGTAGTCAAATTTCTCAATGTACTCAATAACGGTCTTCCCTTCTTGGGTTAAGGCTTGCCACTCATCTAAGAGGTTTTTATGGTAGGAGGGAGGGACGCATTTGAGTTTGAGTTGTTCCTTCATGGCCCCCCATGTGGTGATGGGAGCTTCCCTCCTAACTATCCTTAATGCCTCAACGTTCATCCAATGAGTCTTAGCTAATTTGTTAAGTTTCATTTTTACGAGCTGGACTCTCCTATCCTCGGCCATTGGATCCCAATCAAAATATTGGTCCATAGCCGCCTCCAAATCTAGGTAGATGCTTGGGTGATGGGACCCATCAAAGGTAGGGGCATCGGCTTTCACAAGTCTCATAAGGTGATCATCCGGGTTGTCCCGGGGGGTCTCTCATTCCTTTATGGTGGTGGGTCTCTTTCCGATTCGGGAGGATGGTCAAGGTTCAGCTCTCCTATGGCTGGTTCCTCATGTGGGAGAGGTGCCCTCCTATCACCCACCCTTGGGGCGGGCCTATTCTCCTCAAGTTACTCAAGCTGGGACGTTATGTCATCAAGCCATCCTAAGATACTAGCCATACCCTCCACTAGGAATCTCATGTGATCGGGAAGCTCATGCTCGTTGTGGGTGGGATTCCCTTGGGGATTGGGATTCATTGTGGAATTGGAAGAGAATAGATTGGATTGATAATGAGCTCCACTACGAGTGGTCATGCAATGTTGGGTGGGCTATGCACGGGTGTGCGGATGCACCTATGAATGACCTAGTGTGAAGATGCCCCAAGACTAGACTTGTGAGAACAATCCTATGACCGCTCTGATACCACTTGATGTGGCACAGCCCAAGGGTGATAAAGGAAGACTTAATGAACCTATGACCTAGACTCGCAAGCATACAAGCACATTCAATTATCTTAACGCTAGCGGTTCAATCGCACGGCGCACACGATCTCCCGATGGTGACCAGAAGATGATGGCGAGGGTCTGAGGTGGGACCCAATAGTTTCTGAAGACCTAGCAGGCTTAGGCTGACCCCTAAGGGCCTGGGGTTCCCAACTTCGTGGGCGGCCGGCACGCCGGGGCGTGGGTTGGGAGGCACTCACTCATGGTCCGCGGTGGGCACACTTATGGTGATGTACGAGTCCGGGCTCTCGTCTCACCAACAAACGGCAAGTAAAGGCTATACTAAATAAGCAAAGAATTGCAACCAGCCAAGGAGGTATCATATGCTCACTTGATCGGTGTGAAAACACCGATCCCGACCGGAGACATGGCCGCGTCGGGAAGTGTGGGCATACGCCCGCACGCTGCGGCGACGGCGCTTGACTTGAAAACAAGTGGGTTACAACACTACACCTCACACAGGAGGGGGATCTAGGGGTGGGGGTTCAGAGATTTACAACCAAACACTAGCTCCATGGAGGGAGGGGCTGTAAGCCGGCCAGGCGGGAGTGGGAGTGAAGCCAGAAGGCCGTTGTGCCGAGCTCCGCCGGTGCTGTCAGCTTCTGGAACTGCCAGACAGACATTCAAAGATGGCGCCGCCACGGTCACTACCGAGCTCTGAATAGCCTGCAACCTGTGCCAAAATTCTCTGACTTGATCCAGAAAGATGCCTCAATTTTCTTGGAATTTCGTAATGATGCCGCAGGTCGGCGCAGAGCCTAAAACAGGGCTGGTCTACGCTTTTTTTGGTTGCTCCCAGGGTGATGCTGCTGGAAGATGGCCGTGCCACGAACAGTCCTATCCTCGGTTGGAGGCAAGACTGGCACCGTTGCAATTGTAGTCAAGTCTTCTTTCCACCGAGACCAACAGCTCCATCGACAGATGTCGGAGCTGATCGTGGAGGCCCGAATTGTAGGGGGGTGTCGGTTCAGGCTCAAAGAAACTGACCTGGCGCACCTTGGAGGGAAAATTTGGAACTTTTGATGCCGAGGTCATAAATTTGCTCTGCTTCTTGGAGATGATAGAGGACTTGTAGGGGAAGCCCTCATCCAAGTGGCGCTCCAAGAATCATAGGAATCAGACCGTGGGAGCCTCTACAATCCTTCTCTGGTTGTCTGCCTGGGAGGAGTTGCGCAGGTCGCCAAGATTTGCTCCTTCGGGCAGCTCCGAGGTTGGACGGTGGCGGGGCTACTTTTGTTGCGAAGCTGACTGGATGACAATTCTAATGGTGTATGATGTGCCTCCTGAAGCCTCCAGATGTCACCGTGCATGCTCTACAAACTAAGGGTTCTCTACTGCCTGTGACCTAAACCAGGACTACAAGTGGTGGGGGCTATGGAGGGGGAGGGAATGGGTAAGGGGAGGCTATGGATTGAGGGAGTGATGGTTGGGGAAGAGGGTGGACGTGGTTGAGGGTCTCTTGGGGGCAGGGGGGCAGAGGTGGGGGGGTGGAGCTGGACTAGGGCTGCTGGAGATGGGGGAGGGGCTGGGTGTGCACTAGAGAGAGGGGAAATGGGGAAGATGGAGAGGGGCGCCCTAGGGTTATGGGATGTTGAGGGGATTCTCCAGATCTGAGATGGGAGATTAGGGAGGTGAGAGATGGTATCCAGCAGGGAGGGAAATTCAAATTTGGCCTAGGGAGGGGTGGGTCAGCCTTGGGAAGGTGGAGGGATGCTTGGGGAAGGGGAGTGGGTGGTTGGGGGTTGGATGGTGGAGCAAGGATTGGGTGGGGATCTCTTGGGGCTGGGGTGGAGTAATGGAGGGGATGTGGGGACTTGGGAGAGAGTTATTGGGGAAGGGAAGTGAGAGAAAGTGGTTGGGAGGGAGGAGAGAGAGTAGGCGGCGGCCCTCCCTTGATGAGAGAGACAGTGAGAGAGAGAGAGAATGGGAGGGAGAGGGAGAGAAAGAATTAGGATTTTTGTGGGAGGAAAAAGGTTTGGAATTTTTTTCATTCACTAATGCATCAAGGTTATAAATGAGAGAGTGGGGAGGCCTATTTATAGGCATCCACTCTTTACATGATCAAAATACCCTTGACAACTAGACAAAAGACCAAGCATGTCCTAGACTCAATCCTATGGGCCCATAACTAAGGTACTAAGGCCCAATTAAGCATAATAAGAGAAATGGACTAAAACAACATGACTTAATAAAGGAAATTACATAAAATATGACTCAATGAAAAGGAAAATAACATGTGATCGCATAGTCGGACCTCCTCAAAGTCATGCAGGCGATCCGAGCCAAAGAGAGCACTGTGAGATGCCCTCATCATTAGTTTTTCATTCATGAAGTTTGAACACTTGTCAATGGATTTTAACTCTTAAATTTGAACTTTTACAAATCTGGAACACTATTCATTCTGGTCGACTGACCATGGGTCTTAGGTTGACCGAAATTCTCAGAGTTGGCATGTTTTGTGCCTATAATTTTTAGGTCGACCGCCCACCCCATGTAGGTCGACCAGTACCGGCGTAACCCAAAAAATGTGGATTCAAAAACCATCTAAACCCAGTCAACTTGTGCCTAACCTTTTGTTCTTTTGCCCCTGAGTTGGTTATAGACCTATTGGCGGTCTTTTGGAAGATTCTAGAAGGGTTATATTGGTCTTTTAGTTCCTCTTATATATGCATATGTAAGACCTACGAAATTGGCAAGGAGAACCCTAATGTGATTGTTGTTTCTCTCTTATAGGTGAAGAAAGGAAAGAAAGGAAGGAGGAGCTCAAGCCAAGGGAGATTTCATCTACATCCAGGAGGTTTTGAAGATCTTGCATGAAGAGAAAGTGAAGCGGGATGGTGAGAGGACCGTGTTGATGCTTGAATCGTCGTCATCCGACTTCCCTCCGACCCAAGCTTCAAAGAACATCATCAACCACGTTTTGGAAACCGAAGGGGATCTTTTCTACATCTATTCTATGTTTTTCTTGTTGTGTTTCATGATCTATGTTTAGGGTTAAGCATGTTTGAATATCTGTGTTAAATTTCTGAACTAGAAATATTGTGTGTGTGTGTGACCTTTTGTATACGGTCCTATGTCTACAGTGCTGCGTTTGTTGCAGCGTGTGTGTTTGGTTGTGATCTGGTCGTCAGATCATGTTGGAGACTCTATCTCCGTGTGTGTTTAGGGTTGTATCCCGTCTTTGTAGGGTTTACTCTACGTTTGTGTGTTGGGGCGCGTCCCCGTATGTGTGCAGGCGTCGTTCTCCGTGTTGCTGGAGCGTCGCCTCCATGTTGGGGATTTATCCCCTAGTGGAGTCTTACCAGTTTCGTAAGGGGTAGATGTAGGGTGCCCGTCGTGGTCTCGAACCACCTTAAAAATCCTTGTGTCTTGTGGTGTGTATTATGGTTTGCTTTATTATGATTAATTGTTAATTCAATACACGTGTGATCGGTGAGTATGAGCGAATTCCAATTGCACGAGCGAATCTCAATTGCCTAGATTTCATTGTGTGACATGTTTAATTGCATAATCTTTTGCATGATCGAGTGAGCTTGACGAGATTGAGAGAGCTTAAATTACTCTATTTTTTTAATCTTTTCAATCTGTTTAAACTTGGCATTTCCGCTAAGAAAGTTTTAAATTTACCATATTTAGTGGGGGATAATTCAACCCCCCCTTCTTGTCCGCTCGCCTACCCGGGACCAACAACTATTGGCATTACAAAAGGCACACATCAGAAGTAGAAGTAGCACTACAAAGATGCCGTAAATCAGAAATCATTACAATTTGCTCGTCAACTCAGTTGCTCGTCAACTCGTCAATACAAGTTTGGCACGCAAACATCTCGTCATTAATAGCTAAGATAGTCACTTTAGCCTAGTCAGCTGTGGCTTCATAGGCCTGTGCTACTTCCAAATGTTTGGCCGCTGCGTTCATTAAAGACTCAGCCTCCTGCTTCAGATGTGTCACCTGAAGCATGGCCTCCATACTCTGGGCACATGCAGTTTCGGCCTGGACAGTTTGCTCTCCTAAAGATGTCGCAACTACTCCCAGTTTGACCTTTACTTCATGGATGGCCTTCAGAAGTCTAGATCGTTGTTTCTGCAATACTAGCAGGCGCACGAACTCGATCCATACTCGTTCAAGAACTGCCATCGATGGCTCGCGAGGAAAGCCGAGGACATGGTAACCTGTTGTTAGGCCTGTTAGTTTCACCCTCATGACTTTGATCGCCAGGAGAGGATCACACTTGAGAAGGTTCTCTTGTGATAGAATCAATGAGCTGGCAAGTTCTATCCCAGCAAAAGGTTCTGGAGCCTGCGAAGCAGCCGGCCATTCCACCCCTAACTTGGGGACGATCGATGTTTCAACAGTAATGACATTTGACGCTGCTATAAATAGACAAAAAGTAACAATGGTAAGAGTACCAATGAGCTTCTTATTAAAGATTGATGTAACCAACTAGAAAAGTACCTCCGGCAAGCCCGACACTATTTTGAGTTCCACTTCACGTGGTGACGGCACTGGACCCCCCTCCATCCCCTGGTCAACCTCTATAGGTTGAGTAGCTTGGAAGATCGCTTCCTGAACCCCCGCATTGGACTGAGAAGAGTCTGACAATGAAGAAGCTGCAGGGCAGTGCAAAAGACAAATGGGGTAAGCAAACTATGACCCCGCAACCTAGAGGGAATCTGTCCACCGTCAGTTTGACTTTTACCTTGGGAAGTGGCCATCTGAGGAGCTGTAGACACTTTCCCACTAGAATTTGACCCTTGAACTAGGGTCTGGTTAGAGGAGGACTATGAAGAAGAAGTCCAGCCGAAACTCGACGAAGCTTTGCCTGATAGGGCACCCTCGCCAGAAGCCCCCTCGATGTCCACCGTGGTATCATCACCAGCTCTATGGTCTGGCGCTGCTATTCAAAAGTAAGAAGGCCACAAAGGTCAGGCTAATAAAAAGAGGGGAAGAGGAATATTACATAAAGACAAATTCCTTCACCAGCACTATCGCCCTCCCAGACATCGACCATACAGGCTAGGACATGTTGAACGGGGAAGTCAAGTATGCGAAGATCATGATCTCTCGAAGTAGCAGTATCGGCCTTGAACTGTTTAATGGTCACTGGCTCATCTATTCTCATGTCCCCAGTCACGACTGGGGCCACAATTGGTGATTATAAAGTGTCACCCTCTCCAGATTTCTCAACAAGCTCGTCTACAAGCGTCGCCGGGGCTTCCCTAGTTGCAAACGTGGCAATTTCTGCAGGGTCTCCCGCAACAATTGTCACAAGTTGCTCGACGACATCAGTTGGGCGAGGCTCCGAGGCAGTAGTTGTCCCTTCCAAAGGCCTCGTTGCAACCTCCACTTCTCCTCCGGCCTCAAGAGTGACAGGACCGATAGCAGTCACGCTCACTCATGCTGCCTCCTCTACCCCAGCATTAGTAGCATCGATAGCTAGGGGTAATCAGATAAAGATTAGTACTACAAGACACATACATTAATTGTCCCAGTAAAAAGGGGAGGATGAAATGGGAAAGTTGTAAGAGAGCGATGGCCTACCTATCCCATCGTCCACCTCTCCACTCTCCAGAGGACTCCTCTCTCCTGGTGAACCACCAGCCATCACCATTGGGGAAGGAGAGCGCACAACACCTAGGGGGCGACTCGAAGAGCCTTCCTCTGTATCGATCTCTGAAATTATCCCCAACTCAAGCATCGGGTCATCCAACAACTTCATTATTTCCTCATGTAGAGGAACTTTGCTGGGATCCCCAGCCCGGGATAGTGTCTCCTCTACTATAGGAGAGAATCGAGCACCAGCTCCTGCCTCTAAAACAAATACACAAAAATTACAAAATGGTGAGCTAGGTGACCTAATGACATAGCCCCTTCTCACTACCATATAACAACTCACGGGAGCCACTAGGTTCTTCTGAATGACGGGCGCTAGCTTGAACAGGAACAGAGGGTGGGCCCGCACCACCGCCACTCCTCCTTCGAGCCCTTTTCGCAGGAGGCCCGTGCTCCCGTGCCATTGTTCCACTATCACCCTCGTCAAGGGGTGATCCTTAAGGGGTTGTGTAACTTGTGGTGAAACAAACGGTTAGAAGATGGACCCCAAGCTTGGAGACTAAATTTAGGGTATAAAAGTCAGTAAGGGCTTTACCTTCAGGGCACATGGAGCACTCAAGATGAGCCAAAGGTTGCTCAGACCTCTTCCCCATAGCTCGGGTAACCCGTCACAAAATATCTTGAAGAGCCCCAGGAGTATCCGCCACTTTTACCTCGGGGATGAACTCCAGCGGGCCAGGACAGCCCACGACATTAATCAAATGTCTTCTCTAGACCGTCACCATATCTTCAGCAACCAAGCCTGAGGGAAGAGGCCTAGATTTCCACTTCCGATCCCAATGAAATCGACAACTCGCTAGGAAGTGGTCCAACCAGAAGTAGGCCCGAGGTTTAGTAGAGGATCTTTTCCGTGAGCTGGAAGGTTGTCCAACTCCCACGGCCCCGCGTATAAGATGGTGAAGAGCCCCTGTATAGGTGGCACATTCAACTGGAGGAGCCCGCTCACCATGTTGCCTAGAGTAAAATATTCTCTCCACGTCCCCTCGGACGCGAGGAAAGCGAGCCCAGAGAAAGTCAGCGTCGATGCCTATCGGTGGTAGATCCTCTTTCGTCAGTCGAGGGTCCTCAACTTTCTTGATGGCTTGAGTCGATTGATGAAATACGCTACTACGCTCAAACCACCATCAAGCAAAATGTACATCAATTTTCCCTCACCGATCCTGAGGAGGGAATACCCACTGGCCCCCGTCACCATGATAAAGGAACTAAAACCATGAAGCTGCCACTATTTTGGCGTCTTTCTGGTGATACAGCCAGTGCTGCAACACAAATTCTGAGCTCAGCGGGACCAGTTGATCATAGCCAAAATTTAGGCCAAAGCGATGTGGGTAGTACGGTTCCAAGATCGCTGCAATCCCCCGATGCAACACTAAAACACTGGGACGAGTACTTTGTACCTAGTCAGTCATAACCATGTTGGAACGGATGGACGCTAATATCTAGAGGGGGGGTGAATAGATCTACCCCTTAAAAACACTAACAAAAATTAAGTGTGGAATTAAAGGTTCTGCTACGAAGCTATCAGATCCACTAATCATAGATATAAGAATCTATAACGAGATTTAGACAGTAGCAGACATAGAGAAGAAGTAAGAACATCTAAGCATGCTAACAAGTATGCATGAAGGGCAATGCTCAATAACAATTTGAAAAATTACTATAAAATGTCTGATAGAATCCCCAAATACTGTAAGAGATGAATTTCAGCAATATCAAAAGAGATCAGATGATTGCACTCAACAGTCAGCCAAACACCGAGGTATAGTACGATGGCGGAGGCTAACCTCACGCAAGAGGTGGAATTCCAGATAAGCGTAGCTTATACTTTCAACCACGCCTTTTGATATATCTACTAGATGAAAAGCTTTAGCAACAATATCGGATAGCAACGTTAACAAGTGAAAGCACGTTTCTCTTAAACACTCCTAAGCATTCATCTATACACCAAGTAGACATAAGATGTAAGCACCCTAAAGCACAAAACAATCACACAGAACACCAGGAATTTTAGGTGGTTCGGTTTTCACCTACATTCACCCCACACTTAGACTAAGTGTGGCTTACTGCTGATTCACAGCTTCGATCCGCTGATCCACAGCTTCGGGGAATAAATCCCTACACAACGTTGATCCACAGCTTTGGGGAAATGATCCTAGACCGCTGAGCCTCACAGCTTGCTACCGTTGAGCTTTACAGCTTCGCTGTCCGAGGCTTTACCCTCGCCCGCTGACACACAACTTAAAGAAATTTAGGAATTAAAATGGAAACAAAGAGACGATGAAATAATGTAGCTCTCTAAGAGTAGATTGACTCTTGATTTGATCCATGAGTCAATTACAGAGACTGACAATCACACCAGCTCTCTTCTTTCAACCTCACGATACTTTGCTTTCCTTCACCACAGGCTCTCCTTCTAGCTTCACCTCTCAGCTCTCTCCTCTCTTCGGCTTCGAAGACTACTTCTCTCCTTCTTCAGATGTCGCTCTCTCTCTCTCTGTGCGCCTCTCGCCGCCTTTGCCTCTTCACGCTTCTTAGATTACCAGAAGGGCTTTATATGAATTTAGCCTCTGGGGACCCACGAGCTCACGCATTGGGTGTGTGGAGAGCTCGTTCTCGCCTTATCGAAGAGGACACGCGTCAAGTGTAGATGAATGACCTACTCCACGTGGCAGAATCCTTTGGACGCAACTGCCTTGGATCACGTGCTCAATCATAAGCATAGAGAGATCTGGGGCCATGTGCTTCACTTAAGTCTCACGAGCATCTTATCCTGGTTCCCTTGGTCCTTTTTATGGTAAAGTCCCTGTCAATGAAGTAAAAGACATTTCATCAAACACCTTGTAATTATGTTACAGAAGACTAAATATCAGTGCAATAAGATAGCCCAACCAGACATGTGCACAAACGATCAGACCCTAAGTGCAAGGGCTCTGATGTGGCTAGTAAATTTGCACCGACCTTATGTGCTATAGCCATCACATGTGTACTGACTGAAGTACAGATGAGCGCTGACCAAGATGTGTAGTAAAAAAATGTACACCGACTTGGTTCAACGTCACGTATGATTGTGCACGAACCTTGTAAGGGCATAAGATAGATGTGCACAGACCTTGTGTATGCTTAATGCAAGTGTGCACTGACCTTGTATATTCACAAGGTAAATGTGCACTGACCGATATATGCATAATGCAAGAACTGTACTGACTTTACTTGCATAATGCAAACCTTGCACCGATCTTTATGAATAAGCTACAGGAACATGCACTGACCTATATGTATGCGATGAGTGAAATATGCACCGACCTTTAAGTGTACAATGCAAAACCTGCGCCGACTTTATATGTGTTTCTACCAAAATGTGCACCGACTATATGCAAGGTTGTTTCTACAGAGACATGCACCGACTATATGCAAGCACAATGCAGACGTTCATAGACTCTATCTATGACTACGACCAATGTACACCGACCTTAGATACGCATGGCAAATTCTGCACTGACCTTATGCGCATTTCTACAAAGATGTGCACCGACCTTGTATAGAGTCATACAAGATATGCACCGACCTTAAATACGTGCTATAAGATCTGCACCGACTTTAGCAGACTAAGAGATGATGTGCACCGACCTTGCCTCTTCTTACCATGAACTGTGTATCGACCTTTATTATGAACAAAGTCTATCTTGCATCGACCTTAGTATGAAATGCATGTTTATGAAGTTATGAAATGCTAACAGTGTTGAACATCATTATTTATCAAAATCCAAGGGTTGAAAAACAAATGTATTGTTGCCAATCATCAAAACAAAATAAGAAATTAAACTCAGATAATTAAGTCCAAGGAGACATGACATGAAATATATTATCCCATACAAGCTCCCATAATATTCTCCCTCTTTGATGATGGCAACACGTTTACATTTTGATGTCAACAATGGTTTTAATAAGAGTCAAGAATTATGCTCACAGCAATATGCACATAGTATTCACACAGCAAAATTCAAGAGATGCAAAGATGCAAATGCAAAACACTTTCCCCATCAAACTCTCTCTCTCTCCCCAACAACACCAAAAGACTTATCAACATCAAAATCACCCCCCTTTGCCATTAGCAGAAAGGATAGTAGGAAGATATTAAGATGAGTACCATAATGAAGAAGAAATCTAATGTGACAAACTATTTAGGCTTTTCAGTAACCAAGCAAGTAAAGCACAGATTCTTCTAGTATAAGAGAGCATATAGTGCATTCTTGAACTTATGTGGTTTAAAGAATTATGAAAGTGAGAGACTAGCCACTTCACTATATGAGAACCAGTCTGTATAAGCTTTTAATAGTAATAAACCAGGAGCACATGGGACATGTTAACTTATGTCTTACTTTATCTCATTTATCTAAGCTTCAATGCATCATCAGGATAGACCAAAACTTGTATTGAGATTAAATAAACTACACAATTCTAAATTAAATTTCAGAGGAGCAGAGACGATTTCATGTATTTCTTTTCTTTACTGCTTTAGAATAGTCAAGTATAATTTTGCCTTTTTACATAAGAGTACATGTTTATAAGACGCCAGTACCCCTAGTTACTCAGTAAGATCTACTATTCTATCTTAGGTATAGTTTCCATCTTTTTGCGTAAGGGTACACGTTTATCAGACGCCAGTACCCCTAGTTACTCAGTGGGACTAACCTTTTATTTTCTGAACAAAGATAAATTGAAGCACTTCATGACATGAGTTTTTCTCCATTTCATTGATGAAGTACCCAGTTTCTCAGTGCATTCAATCATTACTTTTCCTTTAGAGTATATGATTTATCATTTTGACACATCTGTCCATTTGATTTTCAAAGGGTGTTATTTAAGAACAATACATGTTTTTAGGTCTTCTCAACCAATTAAACCTGAGTCTAGATAAATTTTGATTCTGAAAGACTCAATTAAACATGACATGCACAGAATGGTTAAGAACTATTAGAAGATATTCCATAGTCCTTCTTCATTAAGTTTCATTTTTAGTCTCTAAAGATCATTAAGTTTAAACTAACAATTCATACAAGGTTCATTACTGTTTCTTATAAGAGAAGCTTTCTGATTTCAGCAGCTTGGATTAATGAACATGTCTATCAGTTTGTCATTTGATCAGATTCAACAAATGATTCCAAGAAATGTTCAGATATTTATGCCAAGGATGAGAATAGATCAGATAAACGGAGAGTATATCAGACAGATTCAAGAAAGACAGAGTGAGTTTTCAAAGGAGTCGACACTCAAAGTCGACATTTTTGAGCAATGATCTGTTCAATCACTAAAGAATTATTCTGAACTCCCCCTATCAAAATGTATGAGATGAAATTAAGATGCATGAAGTGGAATTATAGGGATGATATGAGAATGCACAATCTCCCCCTGACTATGTACGTGAGGTTTCAGATATGTATAAGAAAGGCACTAACCTACCCTAGGCATATGTGAATTGACCCATGGTACTAGGCGAAGGACTAGCCTCTACGCATAGAGTGGGTTTCCAGACAGAAAATATATGTCCTTCCCCCATCTTCCATTTGATATACCTATGGGTCAACCATGAAGTGCAGTAAACAGACATTGAGTGACTCATATTACACCAGAAGCATACAAGAGATAAAATAAATCTAAATGAGCATTCATGCTAAGAATTTACAAAGACCAAGTTGTCTTCTTAAAAACTTAAATCTTTTATTTTCAAGTGGTTTTGTAAAAATGTCAGCAATTTGTCTTTCAGATTCAATAAATTCAAGCTCAATCTCCTTTTTATTAACTTCATCTCTAAGAAAGTGATGTGTGATTTCAATGTGTTTAGTCCTAGAATGGTGAACATGATTTTTAGTTAAGGAAATGGCACTAGTGTTATCATAAAAAATCATAATGCAACCAAGATTGATAAGATAGTCAATTAACTGGTGTTTAATCCAGAGGACTTGGGCAGCACAGTTACCTGCAGCCACGTACTCTGCCTCAGCAGTGGATAGGGCAATAGTGTGTTGTTTCTTAGATGCCCAAGACACTAGACACCCACCTAGAAATTGACAATATCCACTAGTACTTTTCCTATCTATCCTACACCCGACAGAGTCTACATCTGTGTAAGCTATAAGGTCCAGCTCACACATAGCAGGATACCATAAGCCTAAGTCTAGGGTGCCAGACAGATACCTAAAAATCCATTTCACAACTATTAAATGTGATTCCTTAGGACATGCTTGAAATCTAGCGCACAAACATACTGAAAACTGAATATCAGGTCGAGAAGCAGTAACGTATAGCAAGGATCCAATCATACCTCTGTATAGCTTGGGGTCTACCATTTTACCTTCAGGGTCGAAATCAAGGCTGGTAGATGTTCCCATTGGTACGGTTATTGCTTTGAGGTTGTAGCACCCCTGAAAATTTTAAAAGAATAAGATAGATTTTCAAATAAATAAAATCTATTTGTGTAAATTTGGTCGGGAATTAAATAAAATAAAAATATGATAAATAGAAAATAACCCAAACTGATAATGGGCTTTGCATTTAAAAGATATAAATGGGCCAAAATGAAATAACGCCTTTCATTAAGGCGCTAATTTATCTCGAGAAAATTCGGAAGAAAAAGACGCCCTTCACCTGGGCGTTATTTAGAATAGTAACGCCCGTGTATATGGGCGCTAATTCATACCAAGAAAATTAACGACTAAATATAGAAAAGAAAATAACGCTTTTAGCATGAGTGCTAATTCGTACAAAGGAAATTGGAAATAAAGCGGCAAAATATAGAAAAATTAAGAGACGACCTAGGTTAAGGCGCTACTTAATGTGAAAACGCCCTTGTCTCAGACGTCTTTTCCCTGAGAGTTAAATAAGGAAAACCATGCTCGGTCGAGGCATGGCTGGTGTTAGGTTTCCCTTTAATGTCCAATCACGTCGACGCCTTGCATGGGGAGTCTAGGGTTTTTACAACTTCACATGGCAAGCGGCTGTGGATAAGGAAGGGTGAGCAGATCACGGAGCAACGTATGGAAGGTTTCAAGCCTTGCATTAGATGACATTCGACCCCTCCTAAGGTTCTCCTTTCGTATAAATAAGCCTCCTCGTCGAACTGGCAAACCTTGATGTTGCCATCTGAAGGATTCCCTACTGCTACTTCGTTCAACATCCCCTTGCTATGCTGACGTGCAAGAAGAGGCTCCATCCTCTTCCTCTTTCTTTTGTTGCTGCGGACGTAAGGAAGCGGCAGAAGCTCTTCATCCTCAACCTCCTCCTGCGGTCGTGTTGATAGCAAGAAGGAGCCAAGGCTTCTTCCTCTTCTTCCTGTTGACTGCAACGTGAAAGGCGGAGCATCTTCCTCTTCCTCCTTCAAGATCTTCTTCCTCCGGCGGCTGCTCTGTTTGAAACAGAGTACCGTAAAAGCATCAAATTCTTCTTCCTGTACCACATTCTACACATCAAAAGGTAGGTTTTCTCAAGTTTCGTAGCCCAAACAAAGTTAAAACATGATTTAAGGCCAACATTATAGATAAAAATCATCTTATATCATGCATTTATATCATACATATGATTATCGGTGTGTTCTGAATTTTTACAGTAATTAACGCCCCTTTCTAGGGTGTTATTTCATTTTGACGCCCATCAAAACGGTCGTCAAATCTCATTTGGAATTGACGACTCCGCATACGTCGTAATTTCTAGAATTGACGCCACTATTAAGGACATTATAAAAGCAAAACGTAACAATCACAAGGGCGTTAATTAACAAATTCAAAAAAATATGATCAGTGACAGTCGTCAATTATATATATGAGGGTTATGAGCTTTTCGCATTTTACAGTTGTTAATGGATATAGAAGTATCCTTTCGCCATGAAAATTTTTGGGCGTACTATTGGGATGGGGACCGAGGTAGTGGAAGTGGTTACACCATTTTTCGTGCCCTCTAGTGCAAGATTTCCCGTCTCTCATCGAAAAATTATTTTGAACATATGGTTAGGTAGAGTTTTTCGAGCCGGTCATTTTGATATATTATAAGCAATATTCTGACATCATCTAGTATAGAAATAGGAGGCTTGAAAAAATTGATTTTTTTGAATAACGACCCAAACATGGTCGTTACTTAAACATTCTGACGCCCATACTCCTAGGCGTCAGATTAACTATTTATATATATATAAATATATATATATATATATCATGTAGGCAGATCTTTGAAAATCCATTATTATTAGAATACATAAAAAAATTATGAAAAATATATATTTGGAATCCTTGTATTTTTCTCCTAATTATCATATATTCTTTTTCCTTAAATTATTTTTAATAAATCAATGTGCCTTTTAATGTATGTTTTTGAGTTTGTTCAAATAAATAGATATAAATGTGAAATCTTGTTAAATAAATTTATTTAAAAATCATGAAAATTAACGTTCCCCAAGAGGATGCTAATTAATAAATGACAGCACTGACGGGCGTTAAATAATATAAGTTTATTTAATTATAGTTAATTATAAGGTAGGATGGACATGAACTCTATGATTAACACATTCTTATTCTCACCGTTTTCTCCCGCTTTTGACCCATACTGCGGGTCTTTTGGCACTCTCATCTCACGTCCGTAGATGGAGTCCCTGTTTCATGATTGGTTCACGCATACCCCTCAACTCTTGGTGACATACGAGCCCTCCGATGGACATTCCGTTCCTTCGGACTGGCGAGTTAGTCATTGGGACCTCCGTAAGTCTCCTCGTAACCTTGGATTCCCTCAAGGCCGACTGAGCTAGTTGTACCTTAACCACCTTGTACCTTTTGATTGCCACGTCTTGTGGTAACCCGGCCCTCTCATAGTGCCATCTTGGTCCATGAGAGAAGGATCTTAGCCTGTGGAATGATGATATTCCACTAGGCAATGTCTTGGATTGAGCCCCTTATAGATGGGGCCAATCTCTCAGCTTGATTCATGTCCCTTGATTGGTGACAGGTTTAGTCATCCACTCAAGTTATCACAGCTACCTAGTTAAGGTACCGAATCTACCCAGGTTATCGACATGTCATGTTTCTCGTTCGTTTTTATTATTGTCTATCTAATATTCTTCCATGAATTCCGTGGAACCTATCCACGAATCTACCTTGATATCCTACATAAGTTTGTTCTTGGAAATCCATGGCTATCACAAAAGTGGTTGTCTAGATATTTACATGTAACAATGCCTGCGCATTTAAGGGCCCGATATGGTCCTGGGAGGAGCACCTGAAAGTACTTGTGCCCATGGGAGTTATATTGATCACGGTGTGGCATTGCACCGAAGTACTTGCTTGAATCTACGACACTCCACTATATCTCTCTCTCTCTCTCTCTCACGTGCTAGACTTGATTGACTTGACATGACTTGCGTGGCCCGGAATGGGCAAAGTACTTGCTTGCTAATAGCCATTATCTCATGACATGAAAGACTTTATTGATATACTTGGTACTCGTTCAAATACTTTAAATCTTGAATACTTGAAGTTTCCCTATCTTGGATCAATAGTTATTTCCTCTCGTTATCATGTTCAATTGCATAGCACTTCATTTTTACATGATTGTCGTGCTAGACTTGCATTTTTAGTTGAAAAAGGTAATTACTTAAACCAATTGCTAGTTCTTGAGATATAATTCCTACTGAGCGTTCGCTCATCAAGTTCTTTTCCCCAACTTTTCAAGTAATGCAGACCTTGACTCAGACTCGGATGGGCAGGAGCAAGAGTGACGAGCGTAGAACCTACAAGCGTCATGCTATTGCACTCTATAGTGTCTCGTCGTCCCTAGTTTATTCTTGGAGTCTTGTTATTGGAACTTATGTCATTGCAAGAATTGTAATAATTAAGGCTTGTGGGCCTATTTAGACTTGTTAAGTCCTGGAGTTGTGACATTGTTTATTGGATTTAAGTCGTTGTCAAGGATATCAGTATTTGGTCTTATTTTAAATTCTTATCTTATTGCGCACTCTATTTTGATGTCGAAATTCTACTTGCTCTGATTAACATGATTGATATAAACTCGTCACGTTCTCCCGGGTTCCTTCCGCGCTCGGGGCGTGACAGTTTTTTTGTGGTATCAGAGCCTAGGATTTCAAGTCCTAGGAAACCCAAGTCCAAGGATAGGTATATCCCTAAACTGTGAAGATGGGTAGTGCTGTGGGTATAAGTCCTTGTTGGGCATCCGACTACAAATTTCAACATGAAACTAATTAAGGTTCACTCCTTGTAGGACTATGGCTGCTGAACGCGCACAATGGCGTGAGATGCAACGAACGGTTCAAGGCTTGACCAAGGCCTTGCAACAGGTGGCTCAAGGTGGGGCACATCATGGCGCTGGCGACCTCCATCGGAGTTTTAGAAATCTCAACCCTCCGAGATTCTCAGGTTCATCAAATCCCGAGGATGCCGAGAACTGGATAAAGGAGATCGAGCGAATCTTCCGCGTCATGCAATACGCGAATGGTGAAAAGGTGCTTCTGGCCACGTTCCAACTGGAACGGGACGCCCATGCTTGGTGGGAGTCCGTCGAGGCCACCTTGCTTGAAAATCATGTTACATGGGCCGAATTTGTCGAGCACTTCAATAGCAAGTATTTCTCCGACCGTGTTCAGGAGAAAAAGGCCGCGGAATTTGCTGCCTTGAAGCAACGATCCCTGTCGGTAGCTGACTATGAAGCCCAGTTCTCCCGGTTATCTAGATATGCACCACATTTAGTTTGCACTGAAAAGATGAAGGGAAGAAGGTTCTTGAATGGGTTACGACCCCAGTATATCACCCAGCTCGCTCCCTTGGATATTCAAGTGTACTCAGAGATGGTGCGTCGTACCCAGTTGCTAGAAGACGCCACGGAACTATCTGACAAAATCCGTGGTAAGGATAAAAGGGAGAATGTCACAAGCCCCAACACTTTTAAACCGTCTTTCAAAAAGCGGACCAATGATGGAGGCGAACCCTCCAAGGTGAAGAAATTCAAAAAGGCTAATAACAAACCTTTCTCCATCACGGCACCGCCAAAGGAGAATTGTAAATATTGCGACAAACCGGGTCATCAGGCTGCAGAATGCTGGAGAAGGCTCGGAGCGTGCCTTCGTTGTGGGAGTAAAGAACACCGTATTCCCGACTGTCCAATGATGAACGAGCAAAGTGAGCCTGAGAAAAAGGAAGAGAAGCGTCCGGCAAGGAAGCAAGGACGGTTACAAGCTCTCCAAGAAACGGAACCAACCGAAGGTGGGTTGGTGGAAGGTATTTTGTCTGTCTTCTCTAAATCTGCTCAAGTACTGTTTGATACGGGCGCCACACACTCTTTTGTTTCAAGGAAATTTGCTGCTTCATTCTCTATGGAACCCGAATGGATAGACTTGGTAATTTCTACCCCGTTAGGGAATGAGTCTGATGTCACTTTCCATTACCCAAACTGCAAGATTATAGTTAAAGGCCACAACTTACCGGCAGATTTAATATGCTTAGACTTGAAGGAGTACGATGTAATTTTAGGAGCCGATTGGCTATCCACCCATCGGGCAACGGTAGACTGCCGAAATGGAAAGGTAACTTTCGTGGATTACCCGGAGTTAACTTACATTACTCCCCGGAAGAGATCACCAGTCATCTCTACTCTTCGAGCCCACAAACTTATCAACAAAGGATGCGAGGCATTCTTAGCATTTGTAACTGCCATAGAGGCTAAGGTAGCTAGATTAGAAGACATTCAAGTGGTTCGGGAGTTTCCCGATGTTTTTCCTGAAGACTTGCCTGGCTTGCCACCAGAGAGAGAAGTCTCATTCACTATAGACCTTGTTCCGGGTGTCGGACCTGTTTCCAAAGCACCCTACAGAATGTCCCCCGCAGAATTGAAGGAATTGAAGGAACAGCTAATGGAGCTATTGAAGAAAGGATTTATCAGACCAAGTACTTCCCCATGAGGAGCACCGGTGTTGTTCGTCAAGAAGAAGGATGGATCGATGAGACTGTGCATCGATTATCGGCAGCTGAACCACCTCACTATCCAGAATAAATACCCACTGCGAAGGATTGATGAACTCTTCGATCAGATTTCTGGAGCAAAGTATTTCTCAAAAATTGATCTTCGATCGGGTTATCACCAACTGAGGATCAAGGACGAGGATATTCACAAAACTGCATTCCGAAGCAGGTACGGGCATTATGAATTTATTGTTATGCCTTTTGCACTAACAAATGCCCCTACAGCTTTTATGCAGCTTATGAATTCCATCTTTAGACCGCATCTGGACAAATGTATTGTGGTTTTTATCGATGATATCCTGATATATTCAAAGTCTGAAGAGGAGCATGAAGTGCATTTGAGGATAGCACTACAAGTATTGAGGGACAATCAATTATATGCTAAATTGAGCAAATGTGAATTTTGGCTGAAGAAGTATCCTTCTTAGGACACGTAATTTCAAAGGATGGAATCTCAGTGGACCCCGCAAAAGTCGAAGCGGTGAAGAATTGGGAACAACCGACTATTGCAACAGAAATCAGGAGTTTCCTTGGTCTTGCTGGTTATTACTAGCGTTTTATTAAAAACTTCTGGAAGATTGCAGTACCACTCACCAGGCTGACTCGCAAGGAAGTGCCATATGAGTGGAATGAGGAATCTGAACAAAGTTTCCAAACGTTGAAGGACCATTTGACCACTGCTCCAGTCTTGGCCCTTCCTATTGAAGGAAAGAAGTATGAGGTATATACAGATGCTTTCGGTATTGGCGTCGGTTTTGTGTTAATGCAACAGGGAAGAGTTATTGCGTACTCTTCTAGGCAGTTGAACAAGCATGAGGAAAACTACCCGGTGCATGACTTGGAGTTGACCGCGGTAGTATTTGCACTAAAGATCTAGAGACACTATCTTTACAGAGAACAATTCACAGTATTCTCCGATCATAAGAGCCTCAAATATCTATTCTCTTAGAAGGAGCTTAATATGAGGCAACGTCGATGGCTGGAATATTTAAAGGACTTTGATTTCACTATTCAGTATCACCCCGGTAAAGGGAATTCAGTAGCTGATGCCTTAAGTCAGAAGCCGAGAGCCCTTATGGCCAACTGTATAATACGGGAATGGAAATTATTGGAGGAATTCTCCAGATTTAATATAAGCACGGACCAGAAAGACGGGTGTATTACTCTCTCTCACATGAGTGTGCATACGGACTTGCTATCCGAAATCAAAAAGTTACAAGATGAAGATCATGGAATGATTGAAATCAGGGAGAAACTGGATCAAAGGATCGAATTCAGGCTGGCAGTTGATGGAAGACTAATGTTTCAGGAAAGGACATGTGTCCCGGACTGTCCTGAGTTGAAAAGGAAGATTCTAGATAAAGCTCACCGCTCTAGGTATACCATTCATCTTGGAGCAACTAAGATGTACAAAGACTTAAAAAGGACTTTCTGGTGGCCGAACATGAAGAGGGAGGTAGCGGACTTTGTGTCTCGCTGTCTCACGTGCCAACAAGTGAAAGCAGAACACCAAAGGCCCACCGGAAAGCTACACACCCTTGATATTCCCAAATGGAAATGGGAAGGAATTGGTATGGATTTCATCATGGGATTGCCTAAGTCTAGAGGCGGACATGATGGTATTTGGGTAATCATCGACCGACTGACCAAGTCAGCACATTTCTTGCCAATTAAAAGTCGATGGTCGGTTGATGTTTTGGCCGCATTGTATATCAAGGAGATTGTGAGATTGCATGGAGTCCCAACATCAATCGTGTTTGACCGAGACCCTCGCTTCACTTCTCACTTCTGGAAGGGTCTACAACACTCATTGGGGACGAAATTCAATTTCAGTACTGCTTTCCACCCCCAGACCGATGGTAAGACCGAGAGAACAAACCAAATAGTTGAAGACATGTTACGAGCTTGCATTATTGACTTTGGCGGAGGTTGGCATGATCATTTGCCCCTAGCCGAGTTTGCATACAACAATAGCAATCAAGCCAGTATACAGATGGCTCCATTTGAAGCCTTGTACGGCAGGAGTTGCCGATCTCCTATATGCTGGGATGAAGTTGGCGAGAAGCAACTACTAGGGCCAGATATGGTAAGAAACACAACTGAAAAGGTTGAACTTATCCGAGAAAGACTCAAAGTAGCACAATCCAGACAGAAATCTTATGCAGATAATAGAAGAAGTGAATTAGAATTCCAAGTTGGAGACCATGTTTACCTCAAGGTCTCAACCGGTCGAGGAATAAGAAGGTTCGGAGTTAAAGGCAAGCTTACACCGAGATTCATTGGTCCATTCAAAATATTGGAAAGAGTTGGCGAGGTAGCCTATCGTCTTGCTTTGCCTCCACAACTGTCGGAAGTGCACAATGTGTTCCACATTTCCATGCTGCAGAAATACGTGCACGACCCTTTCCACGTCATTGATCATAGTAACTTAGTGATTCAAAAGGACCTCACTTATGAACAGAAGCCGATGAAGATTATTGATCGAGAGGTCCGAGTCTTAAGAAACAAGACCATTCCCATGGTAAAAGTGCAATGGAACAAATGCTTGGAGCAAGAAGCCACATGGGAAACTGAAGAATCTATGCGAACGAGATATCCGGAATTATTCTAAACCGTAAGTACTCCATACCCTCCATGTCTCCATTCACGCAATTGAATTTGGGGACCAAATTCTTTTAAGTGGGGGAGGGTGTAGCACCCCTGAAAAATTTAAAAGAATAAGATAGATTTTCAAATAAATAAAATCTATTTGTGTAAATTTGGTCAGGAATTAAATAAAATAAAAATTCGATAAATAGAAAATAACCTAAACTGATAATGGGCTGTGCGTTTAAAAGATATAAATGGGCCAAAATGAAATAACGCCTTTCATTAAGGCGCTAATTTATCTCGAGAAAATTCGGAAGAAAAAGACGCCCTTCACCTGGGCGCTATTTAGAATAGTAACGCCCGTGTATATGGGCGCTAATTCATACCAAGAAAATTAACGGCTAAATATAGAAAAGAAAATAACGCTTTTAGCATGGGTGCTAATTCGTACAAAGGAAATTGGAAATAAAGCGGCAAAATATAGAAAAATTAAGAGACGACCTAGGTTAAGGCGCTACTTAATAAAAAGACGCCCACTTTTAAGGCGCTACTTAATGTGAAAACGCCCTTGTCTCAGACGTCTTTTCCCTGAGAGTTAAATAAGGAAAACCATTCTCGGTCGAGGCATGGCTGGTGTTAGGTTTCCCTTTAATGTCCAATCACGTCGACGCCTTGCATGGGGAGTCTAGGGTTTTTACAACTTCACATGGCAAGCGGCTGTGGATAAGGAAGGGTGAGCAGATCACGGAGCAACGTATGGAAGGTTTCAAGCCTTGCATTAGATGACATTCGACCCCTCCTAAGGTTCTCCTTTCGTATAAATAAGCCTCCTCGTCGAACCGGCAAACCTTGCTGTTGCCATCCGAAGGATTCCCTACTGCTACTTCGTTCAACATCCCCTTGCTGTGCTGACGTGCAAGAAGAGGCTCCATCCTCTTCCTCTTTCTTCTGTTGCTGCGGACGTAAGGAAGCGGCAGAAGCTCTTCATCCTCAACCTCCTCCTGCGGTCGTGTTGACAGCAAGAAGGAGCCAAGGCTTCTTCCTCTTCTTCCTGTTGACTGCAACGTGAAAGGCGGAGCATCTTCCTCTTCCTCCTTCAAGATCTTCTTCCTCCGGCGGCTGCTCTATTTGAAACAGAGTACCGTAAAAGCATCAAATTCTTCTTCCTGTACCACATTCTACACATCAAAAGGTAGGTTTTCTCAAGTTTCATAGCCCAAACAAAGTTAAAACATGATTGAAGGCCAACATTATAGATAAAAATCATCTTATATCATGCATTTATATTATACATATGATTATCGGTGTGTTCTGAATATTTACAATAATAACTCCCCTTTCTAGGGCGTTATTTCATTTTGACGCCCATCAAAACGGTCGTCAAATCTCATTTGGAATTGACGACTTCGCATACGTCATAATTTCTGGAATTGACGCCACTGTTAAGGACGTTATAAAAGCAAAACGTGACAATCACAAGGGCGTTAATTAACAAATTCAAAAAAAAATGATCAGTGACAGTCGTCAATTATATATATGAGGGTTATGAGCTTTTCGCATTTTACAGTTGTTAATGGATATAGAAGTATCATTTCGCCATGAAAATTTTTGGGCGTACTATTGGGATGGGGACCGAGGTAGTGGAAGTGGTTACACCATTTTTTGTGCCCCCTAGTGTAAGATCCCCCGTCTCTCATCGAAAAATTATTTTGAACATATGGTTAGGTAGAGTTTTTCGAGCCGGTCATTTTGGTATATTATAAGCAATATTCCGACATCATTTAGTATAGAAACAGGAGGCTTGAAAAAATTGATTTTTTTGAATAACGACCCAAACATGGTCGTTACTTAAACATTCTGACGCCCATACTCCTAGGCGTCAGATTAACTATTTATATATATATAATTATATCATGTAGGCAGATCTTTGAAAATCCATTATTATTAGAATACATAACAGAAAATTATGAAAAAAAAATATTTGGAATCCTTGTATTTTTCTCCTAATTATCATATATTCTTTTTCCTTAAATTATTTTTAATAAATCAATGTGCCTTTTAATGTATGTTTTTTAGTTTGTTCAAATAAATAGATATAAATGTGAAATCTTGTTAAATAAATTTATTTAAAAATCATGAAAATTAACGTTCCCCAAGAGGATGCTAATTAATAAATGACAGCACCCACGGGCGTTAAATAATATAAGTTTATTTAATTATAGTTAATTATAAGGTAGGATGGACATGAACTCTATGATTAACACATTCTTATTCTCACCGTTTTCTCCCGTTTTTGACCCATACCGTGGGTCTTTTGGCACTCTCATCTCACGTCCGTAGATGGAGTCCATGTTTCATGATTGGTTCACGCATACCCCTCAACTCTTGGTGACATACGAGCCCTCCGTTGGACATTCCGTTCCTTCGGACTGGTGAGTTAGTCATTGGGACCTCCGTAAGTCTCCTCGTAGCCTTAGATTCCCTCAAGGCCGACTGAGCTGGTTGTACCTTAACCACCTTGTACCTTTTGATTGCCACGTCTTGTGGTAACCCTGCCCTCTCATAGTGCCATCTTGATCCATGAGAGAAGGATCTTAGCCTGTGGAATGATGAAATTCCACTAGGCAATGTCTTGGATTGAGCCCCTTATAGATGGGGCCAATCTCTCAGCTTGATTCATGTCCCTTGATTGGTGACAGGTTTAGTCATCCACTCAAGTTATCACGGCTACCTAGTTAAGGTACCGAATCTACCCAGGTTATCGACATGTCATGTTTCTCGTTCGTTTTTATTATTGTCTATCTAATATTCTTCCTTGAATTCCGTGGAACCTATCCATGAATCTACCTTGATATCCTACATAAGTTTGTTCTTGGAAATCCATGGCTATCACTAAAGTGGTTGTCTAGATATTTACATGTAACAATGCCTGCGCATAAGGGCCCGATCTGGTCTTGGGAGGAGCACCCGAAAGTACTTGTGCCCATGGGAGTTATATTGATCACGGTGTGGCATTGCACCGAAGTACTTGCTTGAATCTACGACACTCCACTATATCTCTATCTCTCTCTCACGTGCTAGACTTGATTGACTTGACATGACTTGCGTGGCCCGGAATGGGCAAAGTACTTGCTTGCTAATAGCCATTATCTCATGACATGAAAGACTTTATTGATATACTTGGTACTCGTTCAAATACTTTAAATCTTGAATACTTGAAGTTTCCCTATCTTGGATCAACAGTTTTTTCCTCTCGTTATCATGTTCAATTGCATAGCACTTCATTTTTACATGATTGTCGTGCTAGACTTGCATTTTTAGTTGAAAAAGGTAATTACTTAAACCAGTTGCTAGTTCTTGAGATATAATTCATACTGGGCGTTCGCTCATCAAGTTCTTTTCCCCAACTTTTCAGGTAATGCAGAGCCTGACTCGGATTCGGATGGGTAGGAGCAAGAGTGACGAGCGTAGAATCTACAAGCATCATGTTATTGCACTCTATCGTGTCTTGTCGTCCCTAGTTTTTTCTTGGAGTCTTGTTATTGGAACTTATGTCATTGCAAGAATTGTAATAATTAAGGCTTGTGGGCCTATTTAGACTTGTTAAGTCCTATAGTTGTGACATTGTTTATTGGGTTTAAGTCGTTGTCAAGGGTATCAGTATTTGGTCTTATTTTAAATTCTTATCTTATTGCGCACTATATTTTGATGTCAAAATTCTACTTGCACTGATTGACATGATTGATATAAATTCATCACGTTCACCCGGGTTCCTTCCGCGCTCGGGGTGTGACAGAGGTTCTCCATCTTGAATTTCTTCAGAAGATCCTTGATATATTTATCTTGAGTTATAAATGTTCCTTCTTTGGTCTGATAGACCTGCAACCCAAGGAAAAATTTTAGCTCTCCCATTGAGCTCATCTCAAAGTCACTAGTCATTAAAGCTGAGAATTCCTCACACATGGATAAATTAGTCGATCCAAACACTATGTCATCTACATAAATCTGAATGATCAAATTTTTTTTTCACATACCTTTGTGAATAATGTTTGGTCAACCTTACCTTTAGAGAATCCATTTTCTGTGAGGAACTTGCTCAGTCTGTCATACCATGCTCGGGAAGCTTGCCTTAATCCATAGAGTGCCTTATCAAGTTTATAAACATGGTCTGTAAATTCAAGACACTCAAACTCAGAGGGTTGCTTTACATATACATCCTCTTTTAATTCACCATTTAGAAAAGCAGAGTTGACATCCATCTGTTGTAGAGTTATTCCTAGACTGCATGCAGTGGCCAAAAGAATCCTAATGGCTTCTAGCCTAGTTACAAGGGCAAAAGACTCTTCAAAGTCAATACCAAACTCTTGGTTGTACCCCTGAGCAACCAGCCTAGCCTTATTTCTAACATTTTTACCTTGCTCATCAGTTTTATTCCGAAAGACCCATTTAGTGCCTATTATGTTGCCATGAGAGGGTTTAGGAACTAAGTGCCAGACCTTGTTCCTATCAAATTGACTAAGTTCTTCATGCATGTCATTAATCCAATGTTCATCCTGAAGGGCACTATCTATGTTCTTTGGTTATATCTGAGATACTAAAGCAAAAGAGTTCAATTCATTTTCAATTCTTAAGTTAGCTCTAGTTATCGGTGGTTCATTTAGATTACCAATAATGTTCTCAAGAGGATGGTCTCTAAGAAATTTAAGGTTAGTGACCTGATTACCTGAATTCTCACTTACCTCCCCCTGAGTTTCAGATTCTTCAGCTTCCTCAGCAGAGTCTTTATTTTGGTCTTCTTTCATCTCCAGAATTACTCCATCAATTTTTTCCCTGCATAAATCAGTTTCAGTTCCAATTGCAGACTCATCAAAGACAACATGAGAAGACTCTTCTACAATTTTAGAATTGAGATTAAAAATCCTATAGGCTCTAGACTGATCAGAATAACTTAGAAATATTTCACATTCACTTTTACGTTCAAACTTATCAAGGTTTCGTTTATAAATAATGTGGATAAAACATTTGCAGCCAAAAACCTTGAAATGAGCCAGAGAAGGCTTCTTACCTTTCAGAATCTCATAGGGAGTCATTTGAGTAGTGGGTCTTACCAGGGCTCTATTAATGATGTAACATGTAGTGTTAATAGCCTCTGCCCAAAACTTCCTTGGTAGGTTGCCTTCTACCAGCATAGTCCAAGCCATTTCAACTAAAATTCAATTTCTCCTTTCCACCACTCCATTCTGCTCTGGAGTTCTTGGTGAGGAGAACCTGTGAGTGATGCCATTCTCCCTGCAAAAATCATCAAATTGTGAGTTAACAAACTCACCACCATGATCAGACAAAATGATCAAAATAGTATACTCATTGGTCTGTTTTATTTTATAAAAGAACTCCTGAAATTCTTCAAAGGCTTCATTTTTGTGAGACAAGTAAAAGACCCAAGTAAATCTAGAGAAGTCATCAGCAAGCACAAAACCATATCTCTTTCCAGATAAGCTAACTGACCTGGTGGGTCCAAATAGGTCCATGTGAATTAGCTCATAAGGTTTAGAAGATAGATTTTCAGTTCTAGATTTAAATGATTTTCTGGTCTGTTTACATTGGGTGCATGCTTCACAGATTTTATTGTCATTTTTAAAAGAAATTTTGGGAAGCCCTTTTATCATGATATGTTTATTCAGTTTATGAAGCACACCATAACTGGCATGACCTAATCTACGATGCCATAGGTAGGCTAGGTCATTTTTATTAACATTAAGATAGAGATTAGAGTGTGCTACATCATCTAAGTCTACCATATAGATGTTATTGACTCTCTTGCCAATAAATTTCACAGAATCAGAATTGGGATCATAGATGGTGCATGCAAGAGAGTCAAAGACAACTTTATGGCCTCTGTCATAGAGTTGACTTATGCTAAGAAGATTGTAGGCTAATCCTTCAACTAACAACACTTCTTCAATCAAATAGGAAGAGCACTTACTAACCTTTCCCGATCCAATAATCCTTCCCTTAGTATTACCTCCAAATGTAACATGACCAGCATCTTTATTCACCAACATGCAGAATTTCTCTTTATCTCTGGTCATGTGCCTGGAACAGCCACTATCCAGATACCACTTGTTGTAATTGACTGCCAGGCATACCTGCAAGGGAATCAAGTGGAATGATTTGGAACCCAGAACTTCTTGGGTCCCATAAGAACATTTGTCTCATGCAGAGTAGAAACTAGATGTTTTGGTATCCACATTTGATTTGGCTTCTTCATAGCAGTTGTGGATCTCTTATCATTCAGTTTTGTCTGCTTTTTTTGCCACTTTTATTCTTTGAAAATTGTATCTTAGGTTTGGCTTGTTCTTTCTTTTTGAAATCATTCTAAAATTTTCTTTGCCAATGATTAGTCCAACAGGTATTGGGAGTAGTATGTGCACTATAGATCCTCGGCAGACCTGGCATGGAGTTGACAAAGCTACAAGAATTCTGACTTCTGAAATTATTGTGCCCAGTCATATAGGAATTCCAAGGATGAGGCTGATGCCTTTGAGTGGAGTATGAATTCTGAAAATGATTATGCATTGGCCTCATGTAGAAACTGCCTAGACCTCCCTTTCCAAAGTTATGATGATAAGTGCTGTGAAATGTACGGTAGGTAGGAACTGTATTGTAGTAGCATTGACCTGAGGTTCTTCTACTCAGCCCTTGATTCCTATAGGATTACCTAGATGAAGTAAATCAATTCATCTGTGGAGATTGGTCTATTTTGGTCTTGGCGTTTCCTTGAACTCTAGCTCCACAAGTCTGACCCCTAGCCTGTCCATTGGTCTGAGGCATGGGAGTGTATGAGCATGATTCCCTAGACACCTCTATCTTCCTTTTGCCCTTGTCCTTGGCACTGGGCTTAGTTTTCTCAATGTTTTTCATTTTGTTCTTTTTCTGACTATCTCCAGAAGTCATTTTTATCAGGGGTTGAAATGTCCCCTTTTCTGCCACAAAGGAGGTAGTTCTCATGTCAAACCTCTCCTTATTAGTTGGGCTGAAACTCAAACCTTCCTTTCTAAAATTTCCTTTTGTTCCCATAATGGCATTCAGATTTTTTGCACCATGTGTCATGCCTTCGAGGGAGTTTTGTTTGTCTTTGTTTTCTTTTTCTAAATTTTATATTGTCTTTTTCAGTTCAGTATGTACACCATTGATAGCATCATATTTTTCAGTGGCAATTTTTGTTTCTTCCTAAAAAGCATGGATTTTCATTTTGAGTTCATCAATAGTGTTCTGCAAATTGTCATTTTCCTTTTTCAAAACAACTAACATGCTTTTACTACATTCCGCTTCATTAAGGGAGTTTTTCAGTTCTTAGTTTTCAGTTTGTAAACAAGCAATCTTATCAGACAAAGAAGTATCATTATCAAATGAATTCACTTTCTTTTTTAAGTGCCTGTTCTCCCTACACATGTCTTCATATTTTCCCAAAATTTCAGCATAAGCATCCTCCCATTCATTCTATGTAAAATTGTCAAACGGGGAAATTACCTCATCATCACTTTTCGCCATCAAGCATATCCGGTCTTCTTTCTCACTGTCAGAGGAGCTGCTCTGACTTCCTTCTTCTTCATCGCTCCAGGTGCTAACCATAGCTTTTCCCTTTTTGGTCTTCCACTTGGGCTGCTTGTCATTGAGCTCAGGACAATCCACCTTGAGATGTCCTGCTTTCCTGCAATAATAGGAAGCAATGGCATCAGTTTTCTTTGCAGGTTCAGATTTATGTTTGGACTGTCTTTTTCCACAGAAATACTTTCTTTTTAGCCCTTTCCCTTCTTTCCTCAGGAATTTCTTGAACTTCCTAGTGATCATAGCAAACTCATCCTGATCCTCCTCAGAACTAGTGCAACTGTACTCACTGGATGACCCTTTGCTAGAATTGACTTTGAGAGCTAGGGGTTTTCTTCTCTTCTCAGACTCATCAACCTGCTTAAGGTTCAACTCATATGTCATGAGAGAACCGATGAGCTCCTCTACAGTGGTTGTAGCTAAGTTCCTAGACTCCTCCACTATAGTGGCCTTTGTATGCCAAATGGGTGTCAAGGATCTTATAATCTTCCTAACAAGCTCATACTCAATGTAGGTCTTTCCTAGACATCTCAAGCTATTAGTGATCACATTCAACCACACATACATTTTTGATATGGACTCTTCAGGCTTCATTTTGAAAGCCTCATACTCAGAGACTAACATATTTACCTTCATCTCTTTAACCTGAGACGTCCCTTCATAGATGATCTGTAACATATCCCACATCTCCTTAGCGGTGGTATAGGAGGAAACTCTAAAGAATTCGGTGGGATGGAGTGCACATTGTATAGCATTAATGGCACCCCAGTTCAAAGTGGACTTTCGGATATGGTCCTTAGTCCAGAATTCTTCATCTGGAGGTAAATCAAATGGACCCTTACTAACAACCTTCCAGATCTCGTTGTCCTTAGCACAGAGAAAAACTTGCATCATATTCTTCCAGTAGGCATAATTGCTACCATTAAAGAATGGTGGCTTGCTAGTTGAGTGACCCTCAGCGACTACACCTTTAGCATCCATATATAATCACTCCTGGATGTGAAGCCCTAAGGGAGAGTTAGGCTCTGACACCACATGTTGGAACAGATGAACGCTAAGATCTAGAGGGGGGGTGCATAGATCTACCCCTTAAAAACACTAACAAAAATTAAGTGCAGAATTAAAGGTTCTGCTATGAAGCTATCAGATGCACTAATCACAAATATAAGAATCTATAACTAGATTTAGACAGTAGCAGACATAGAGAAGAAGTAAGAACATCTAAGCAAGCTAACAAGTATACATGAAGGGCAATGCTCAATAACAGTTTGAAAAATTACTGTAAAATGTCAGATAGAATCCCCAAATACTGTAAGAGATGAATTTCAGCAATATCAAAAGAGATCAGACGATTGCACTCAACAGTCATCCAAACACCTAGGTATAGTACGATGGTGGATGCTAACCTCACGCAAGAGGTGGAGTTCCAGATAAGCGTAACTTATCCTTTCAACCATGCCTTTTGATATACCTATTGGATGAAAATCTTTAGCAACAATCTCGGATGGCAACGTTAACAAGTGAAAGCACATTTCTCTTAAACGCTCTGAAGCATTCATCTAAACACCGAGTAGACATAAGCTGTTAGCACCCTAAAGCACAAAACAATCACACAAAACACCAGGAATTTTAGGTGGTTCCATTTTACCTACATCCACCCCACACTTAGACTAAGTGTGGCTTACTGCTGATTCACAACTTCTATCCATTGATCCACAGCTTCGGGGAATAAATCCCTACACACCGCTGATCCATAGCTTTGGGGAAATGATCCCAGACCACTAAGCCTCACAGCTTGCTACCGTTGAAATTTACAGTTTCGCTATCTGAGGATTTACCCTCGCCCGCTGACACACAGCTTAAAGAAATTCAAGAATTAAAATGGAAACAAAGAGACGATGAAACAATGTAGCTCTCTAGGAGCAGATTGACTCTGGATTTGATCCACGAGTCAATTACAGAGACTGACACTCACACCAGCTCTCTTCTATTAACCTTACGATACTCTACTTTCCCTTACCATAGGCTCTCCTTCTGGCTTCACCTCTCTGCTCTCTTCGGCTTCGAAGACTACTTCTCTCCTTCTTCAGATGCCGCTCTCTCTCTCTCTCTCTGTGCCTCTCCCCGCCTTTGCCTCTTCGCGCTTCTTAGATTACCAGAAGAGCTTTATATGACTTTAGCCTCTGGGGACCCACGAGCTCACGCATTGGGCGTGTGAAGAGCTCGTTCCCGCCTTATCGAAGAGGACACGCGTCAAGTGTAGATGAATGACTTGCTCTACGTGGCAGAATCCTCTGGGCGCAACTTCCTTGGATTACATGTTCAATCATAAGCATAGAGAGATCTGGGGCCACGTGATTCACTTAAGTCTCACTAGCATCTTATCCTAGTTCCCTTGGTCTTTTTTACGGTAAAGTCCCTGTCAGTAAAGTAAAAGACATTTCATCAAACACCTTGTAATCATGTGACAGAAGACTAAATATCAGTGCAATAAGATAGCCCAACTAGACGTGTGCACAAATGATCAAACCCTAAGCGCAAGGGCTCTGATGTGGCCAGTAAATTTGCACCGACCTTATGTGCTATAGCCAGCACATGTGTACTGACTGATGTACAGATGAGCGCTGACCAAGATGTGTAGTAAAAGAAATGTACACCGACTTGGTTCAACGTCACGTGTGAATGTGCGCGGACCTTGTGTATGCTTAATGAATGTGTGCACCGACCTTGTATAGTCACAAGGTAAATGTGCACTGACCGATATATGCATAATGCAAGAACTGTACTGACTTTACATGCACAACGCAAACCTTGCACCGATCTTTATGAACAAGCTACAGGAACATGCACTGACCTATATGTATGCGATGAGTGAAATATGCGCCGACCTTTAAGTGTACAATGCAAAACCTACACCGACTTTATGTGTGTTTCTACAAAAACGTGCACCGACTATATGCAAGCTTGTTTCTACAGAGACATGCATCGACTATATGCAAGCACAAAGCAGACGTGCACAGACTCTATCAATGACTAAGACCAATGTACACCGACCTTAGATACGCATGGCAAATTCTGCACTGACCTTCTGCGCACTTCTACAAAGACGTGCACCGACCTTTTATAGAGTCATACAAGATGTGCACCGACCTTAAATGCGTGCTATAAGATCTGCACCAACTTTAGCAAACTAAGAGATGATGTGCACCGACCTTGCCTCTACTTACCATGAATTGTGTATCGACCTTTATTGTGAACAAAGTCTATCTTGCACCGACCTTAGTATGAAATGCATGTTTATGAAGTTATGAAATGCTAACAGTGTTGAACATCCTTATTTATCAAAATCCATGGGCTGAAAAACAAAATGTATTGTTGCCAATCATCAAAACAAAATAGGAAAAGAAATTCAAAGAATTAAGTCAAACGAAACTTGACATGAAATATATTATTCCACAGAAGCTCCCACAACAAACCGGGGCCCCCATATCTACCTGGTGAGGGAGCTGATAGACCAGCCTGCCATCTTCTTCAATTGCAAAAGGGCGGTGGTGTAGAGAACAGTCATAAGGTAGTTAACTACGATGAGCATTTGACAATTGATGTTGTGCGTCAATCTCTGCTTGATTAAGAAACCTGAAAAGTAGCGGAGCTCCCAGATTCCCCACCTTAACGCTAGTTGTGGAGCTCGGAAATAACAAACTAGCCCAGACGCTTAAATAGTGAAGTGGAGGCTGCAAACTCTTCTCTTTGGGATTAGGGTGGCTGGTTAAAGCTCCCAGTAAATGATATATATTAGCCAATGCCGCGGGAGGCAAGGCCAACCTCCATCCTTCAGCTAGCATGCACGCTCGATACAACACTTCTGCACGCAGGTTCTCCTCTTCCCTAAACGGGCATACGAAGTAGGAGAGCCAATATGCTAAGTAACTAGTGAAATATGTGATGTCTGGGAGACCATGGGGGTTCCAACCTTCTCTCGGTGCATATAAATGACGAGGGTGACGTCCTACACGGATTTCCAACTGCTCGTAGTGGTCAGGTGGAGCTCCGTCTGTGGCAAAGCCCTCATAAAAGCAAAAAGGATCATTATAAAAGTGACGAATCCAAGCATTTAACGTCAGGCGGTCCACTCGAGTGGATTTGCCCTTGCCAACTCAGGCCAAATCACTCTATACCGTTATCAGGTATCTGTAGCTGAAGCTGATTTCATACTGTCCTACTCCATCGGTCCTAATCTGGTGTAGTTCATCAAGTACCATTTTTCGTACATGTGGGCGGTCACAGGAAGCCCTGAAATTTGGTGGAAAGACCATAAGTCCGACGCAGTCTCTCCCTCTGCAGTAATGAAAGTATTCCACCTGTGGTTAAAATGCTCCACTAATGCCTACAGCAATCCAGTGTTCAATGGATATCGATATAGGGCAGTCGTTACGGCGTGCCTAATCCCTACAACCTCCAATGGCACTCGGTAGTAGTGGAGAACTCCCATCTGCCATTCTGTGGCCCCCTGATGATAACGATGAGAAGGAGCCACAGCCCACCTATCATACCAACTTGCTATATTCAACCGAAGAATTCCATCCAGCATACATAAAGGATCATAACTGTCTTTGATATATTCCCGACCAGAAGGTGCTAGCTGTCACGCCTCGAGCGCAGAAGATACCCAGGTCGTGCCCAGCTTATATAGAACCATTCAATCAGAGCAGTATACATATTTTTTTGACAAAGGACAGAGTGCACAAAAGACTAAAATAATAACTAAGTTTTAATTTCTAAATGATACCAAAAGTCCAAGATGACAATTATCCAAAAAACCAAATGGTGATAATTCTAGTCCATGACATTCATTGTTCACCCAAATACTAGGCTACAAGCCTTAACAAGGGACTCAACAATTCAAAAGACGTGACTAGCTGACAGTAGATGGTCGCTGACTCTATCACTCTTCACTCGGTCTCATTCTCATTCATGTGGTTGTCGCTATCCGAATTACTTGAAAAATGTTAGAATGAACTAGATGAGTGAATCGCTCAGTAGGAATTACATCTCAAGTTCGAGTAGTCTTTAAGTAAATTACAAGTTACGTGTAATGCATGTATACCTATGCATGCTAGACAAGCGAGAAAGGCATGAACTGTATGGAAGAATATCGCATGTTTCAAGTATCATCAAGTGTTGACAAGGAAGATATCAAGAACTTATAGAAAGGATATTGCAGGATTTCAAGCACTATCCAGTGTTTGCAAGATTGCCAGGAAGGCAAGGAACAAGTTCAAGCGAGTACGAATCATGTTCAAGCAAGTAATATCAAGTTTGTGCACTATCAAGTACATGTAATTGAAATTGGCTATTTCAATCAAGCAAGTACTTTGCCCTTTTTTTTGGGCCACGCAAGTCAAGTAATAGCCCTTTTTCGGGCCACGCAAGTCAAGTCAAGTAAGCAAGTAGTGTCACGAGAGAGTGAGGGGGATGTGTCAAGTCTAGCAAGCAAGTAAGTACTTCGGTGCAATGCTTAAACACCGTGATCATTCAACTCTCATGAGCATAAGTACTTTCGGGCGCTCCTCCCAAGACCAAATCAGGCACTATATGCACAGCATTTCATGTAATTCTTTCGACATCCACTCTCATTTTTATAGCAAATATAGAACTCCAAGGGTTTAACTATTGTAGGAACATAGGGTAGATTCCATGAATGGAGTTTAAGGACATTTTATCATGTATAGATAAGCTATGATTGAAACATCGCAGAACACGAGACGAGTCGGGAACCTGGATGAAATTGACACCTCAAGGGCTGCCACAGGTCATTAAACTGGCGCCCTTCGGGCTGTCATTATTTCTGGAATTGGCACCCTCACTGTGGGGCGCCTAATCTGCGGACAGAATAGAGGTTCTGTGAAACCAATACTCAGGGGAAATGATGCCCAGAGGGCTGCCATTATTTCATAAAATGGAGCCCTGGGGTCTGCCATTATTTCATAAAATGGCGCCCTAGGGTCTGCCAATATTCAAGCAATGGGCGCCCGGGACATGGGTGCCCATTCCCTCTGAAACTCCGGGAATTAGGTAGGAGGGCTGCCATTATGTAAATGGTGCCCCTCTGCAGAGTCTTCATTTCTTGTAAATGGTACCCTCGGGGGTACCTTCATTTCAGTAAATGGCGCCCTAGGGGCTGCCATTATTCAAGTGATGGGCGCCTGTTTCAGGGGCGCCCATTCTGTTTTCTTATATATATATATATATATATATATATATATATATATATATATATATATATATATATATATATTATTAGCCTTATGGAAATGGTGCCCCTCTGCAGAGTCTTCATTTCAATGAATACTCTGTAGAGAGTCTTCAATTCTTTAAATGGCGCCCTGGACAGCGGCGCCCTTCATTCAGGCTCATATACACACCGGGTAGGCACGTTTTGAGACACAGGTTACTATTCAGGATTTCAAAAGTTCTCAGAATCAAGAACTAAGGACATGGATAGGTAGAGAAAAATATCATGATCACATAATCATACTCATGCAAGAATTTAATGGTTTGGTTTTATATATATTAATTTTCTAAACATGGTGGTTATTAATTACTGGAAATGAATCAGTGACTATGTGGAGGGTCTTCATTTGAAGTGTGCCCTTGGCTGGGGCGCCCCTTCAGGAAATGGCGCCCAAGTGATGGGTGCCCTTTACCTGAGGGCTGGAAATTTTGTTTTTTGTAAATCATATGTAATTATTTGTAAAACATGTTATATATTATTATATTAGGGCTAAGCATGCTATTCTAATGATGTAAAAACTAGTGTAATAGGATATATTCGAATCCCATAAAACTAGTGTAACAGACTATGTATAGAACTGGTGTAACAGGCTATAGTTGATCTAGTTAAAAATCCGTGTAACATGCTATATGTTTGGCCGGAAGGCCAATGTATTTTGAGCTCAGTAAAGCCATGTAATAGGCTATATAACATGGAAGATAAGTTAATCTAATTCTACGCATGCTATGTTATGTTACCTTATTTAGCTGATAGTTAGGCCAGATCTTGAGAACACCTACCTTTTTGGAGTGATACACGTGGTACATGTGGTAAGAATAAAGAAATCCAGGCCAAGCCCTTCTCAGCAGAGCTTCAAAGAAAAATAAGGGAAACACACGTTCTCCGCTGCAAACCTCCAGCAGCGAGATGTAGAATGTAGGAATAAGACGCCCCCTTCACATCTTCCCAAGGAAAGAAGGGAGATATTCCCTTCTGTGGGCAATGGTGATAACGGCAGTAGCCTCTACCTGTGCAACAGAGGAAACAATTATAGGGAAATTCGGTTGCCAACGTAAAGCATTGGTTTATTGCCTTGCGGGTGCGGTTGGGGAAACAAGATCCTAGATCATTACTGTCCATGGTAAGAGGATGGTGCTTTGACAGCTAAATAAGGTTGTTCGTGTCTCAAAGTCTTCTAGGAGGACTGTACTGTTGGAAATGGCACCCTTGTATAAGGGCGCTCATTAGCTGGGTGGCCCATGTCAGTGGGATTGGCGCCCTTGCATGAGGGCGCCCATTCCCATTGCTTTAGAAAAGGCTGGACCCACTTCACGTGTTGGTCTTAAGATGTATGCATATATTAATATATAATTGGTTGGTGGCCCTTGAAGGGAATTGGCACCCTTGTATAGGGGCTCTATTTTGGTGAATGGTGCCCTGGTAAGGGGCACCCATTCCTTTTGGGTTGGAGAAAGAGAAACCCCCAATACGTACTATCCATGTGTTGGCATTTAAGTGATGTTGGGCCTCTTAAATGTATGTATATTTATATAGTGGCCCTCATAAGGTATGTTTATTTTTATAAGGCTTTCATGTAGGAATATTTATTTAGGAAAAGTTCAACTTTCACTATCATTTTTATCCGGGGTGCTACACCCTCCCCCACTTAAAGGAATTTGGTCCCCAAATTCAACCGCATATACGGAGATATGGAGGGTGTGAGTACTTATAGACTAGAATAGCTCCGAAAATCTTCTTTTCATAGACTCCTCAGTTTCCCATGTAGCTTCTTGTTTTAAGCATTGATTTCATTGGATTTTCACCATAGGGATCGTCTTGTTCCTTAGGACTCGGACTTCTCGGTCGAGGATCTTCATCGGCTTTTGCTCATAGGTCAGATCCTTTTATATCACTAATTCGGTGTGATCAATGACATGGAAAGGATCATGAACATACTTCTTTAGCATGGAAATATGCAATACATTGTGCACTTCTGATAGTTGTGGAGGCAAAGCAATGCGGTAAGCCACCTCGCCCAATCTTTCCAATACTTCGAATGGACCAATAAACCTTGGTGTAAGCTTACCCTTAACACCGAATCTTCTAATCTCTCGGCCGGGAGAGACCTTGAGAAAAACATGGTCTCCAGCTTGAAATTCCAGATCTCTTCTTCTGTTGTCAGCATAAGATTTCTGCCTAGACTATGCTATCTTTAGCCTCTCTCGAATGAGGTGTATCTTCTCAGCTGAATCTCTTACCATAACTGGGTCTAGAATTTATTTCTCACTGACTTCATCCCAACATATTGGAGATCTGCAACTCCTGCCATAAAGTGCCTCAAAAGGTGCCATTTGTACACTGGCTTGATAGTTGTTGTTATAAGCAAACTCAGCTAGGGGTAAGTGGTCGTGCCAGCTTCCGCCGAAGTCTATAATACATGCCCTTAACATGTCTTCAACAACTTGGTTTGTCCTCTCAGTCTGACCGTCTCTCTGAGGATGGAAAGTAATGTTGAAGTTGAATTTCATCCCCAGAGAATGTTGGAGACTCTTCCAGAAATGAGAGGTAAAGCGTGGGTCTCGGTCGGATACAATTAACACCGAGACTCCATGCAATCTAACCATCTCTTTGATATACAAGGCAGCAAGGATATCAACTGACCATCGGCTCTTGATAGGCAAGAAATGAGCCGATTTAGTTAGACGGTCAATGATTACCCAAATTCCATCATGTTCGCCCCTAGACTTAGGCAAGCCCATGATAAAATCCATGCCGATATCTTCCCACTTCCACTTGGGAATATCTAGCAGATGTAATTTTTCAGCGGGTTTCTGATGGTCCGCCTTCAGTTGTTGGCATGTCAGACAACGAGACACGAAGTCTGCTACCTCTCTTTTCATATTAGGCCACTAGAAAGTTCTTTTTAAGTCTTAGTACATCTTGGTGGCTCGAGGGTGGATCATGTACCTTGATCGATGAGCTTCCTCAAGAACCTTCTTCTTCAACTCGAGACAGTCGGGTACACATGTCTTTTCATAAAATAGCAATCTACCATCGGGTGCCAGCTTGAAATCGAGTCTCTCGTCCAGCTTGCCCTTTATTTCCACCAGTGCAAGATCTTCTTCTTGTAGCTTCTTAATCTCAGGTAGTAAATCTAGATGTAGACTCATGTGGGATAGAATAATACACCCATTCTTCTCATCTGTATTGATATTGAGTTCAGAGAATTTCTCCAGCAACTTCCATCCATGAATCATACAACTGGCCAATAATGCTCTCGGCTTTCGACTAAGGGCATCGGCTATAAAATTACCCTTACCGGGATGATATTGTATAGTGAAGTCGAAATCCTTGAGATATTCGAGCCAACGACGTTACCTCATATTCTGCTCCTTTTGGGAGAATAAATACTTGAGGCTTTTGTGATCGGAGTATACTGTGAATTGTTCTCCGTAGTGATAGTGTCTCTAGATCTTTAAGGCAAATACCACAGCAGCTAGCTCTAAATCATGCACCGGGTAGTTCTCTTCGTGTTTCTTTAATTACCGGGAAGAGTATGCAATAACTCTTCCATTTTGCATCAATACACACCCGAGGCCAATACCAGAAGCATATGTATATACCTCGTACTTCTCACCTTCAATTGGCAATGATAAGACTGGAGCAGTGGTCAAGAGATCCTTCAAGGTTTGGAAACTCTTCTCACAGTCTTCATTCCACTCATAAGGCACTTCCTTGCGAGTCATTCTGGTGAGAGGAATAGCAATATTTGAGAAGTCCCTGATGAAATGCTGGTAGTAACCAGCTAGACCCAAGAAGCTTCGAATCTCCGTTGCATTTGTGGGTTGTTCCCAATTTTTCACGGCCTCGACCTTTGATGGGTCGACAGAAATTCCATCCTTCGAGACTACATGGCCCAAGAAGGATACTTCCTCGAGCCAGAACTTGCACTTGCTAAATTTGGCATACAATTTATTTTCCCTCAATATTTGCAATACCTTCTTCAGATGTTCTTCATGGTCTTCTTCGGACTTTGAATAAATTAAAATATCATCAATAAAGACCATAATGAATTGATCCAGATGTGGCCGAAAGGTGCTGTTCATTAATTGCATAAAGGCTGCAAGGGCATTTGTTAGTCCTAAGGGCATAATAGTAAATTCGTAATGCCCATACCTGCTTCGGAATGCAGTTTTATAAATGTCTTGTTCTTTGATCCTCAGTTGGTGGTAACCAGACCGAAAATCAATATTGGAAAAGTATGTAGCTCCAGATAATTCATCAAATAGCTCATCAATTCTCGGCAGTGGGTACTTGTTCTTGATTGTAAGATGATTTAGCTACCGATAATCAATGCATAGTCGCATCGATCCGTCCTTCTTTTTGACGAATAGCACGGGTACTCCCCATGGGAAAGTACTTGGCCTGATGAAACTCTTTTTCAATAACTCTATTAGCTCCTCTTTTAGATCTTTCAGCTCTGAGAGGGACATTCTGTAAGGTGCCTTGGAAATAGGACCAGCACTAGGGACAAGGTCGATTATGAATGACACTTCTCTTTCCGGGGGTAAGCCAGGCAATTCTTCTAAAAAAATGTCGGGAAAATCCCGAACTACACGGATGTCTTCAAGTTTAGACTCCTTGACTTCTGTAGCAATCACAAATGCTATAAAAGCCACATATCCTTTACTTATAAGTTTGCTAGCTCGGAGAGTTGAGATAAGAGGTGGTCTATTCTGAGGGCTAATGTAAACCAACTCAGGGTAATCCACGAAAGTGATCTTACCATTTCGGCAATCTACGGTTGCTTGGCATGTGGATAACCAGTCAGCACCTAGTATGACATCATACCCCTTCATATCGAGGCATATCAGGTTGACAGGTAAATTATTTCCTTTAACCATAACCTTGCAAATTGGGTAGTGATGTGTGATATCAGACTCATTCCCGAGAGGTGTAGATATGACTAAGTCTAACCATTTGGGTTCTTTGGAAAATGCAGCAGCAAATTTCTTGAAAACAAACGAATGAGTTGCTCCGGTATCAAATAAAACTTTAGCAGTCTTAGAGCAAACAGTTAGTGTACCTTCCACAATTCCACCTTCCATCGGTTTCGCCTCTTGGAGAGCTTGCAGATGGCCTTGTTTCTTTGTCGGACGCTTCTCATCTTTAGTGGTTTTCTCATTCATCAATTGGTAATCAGGGAATCGATGATCTCGGCTCCCACATCGGAGACATGCTCCCAATTTCCTCCAGTATTCGTCGGCCTTATGACCTACCTTGTCACAGTATTTGCAAACCTCTTTAGAAGGTGTGGTGGTAGAATATGGCTTGTCATTCTTCTAAATTTTCATTTCTTTGGAGGACTCCCCACCATTGAAGAACCTTTTCTTGTTAAATGATTGTTTGAATCTTCCCGAGCTTGTGACAGGTTCATTCTTGTCCTTTCCTCGAATCTTGTTGAACAGTTCAGTGGCGTCCTCTACCAACTGGGCATGGCGAACCATTTTCGAGTAGACTTGGATGTCCATCGGTGTAAGTTGGGTAATGAATTGGGGCCGAAGCCCGTTGAGGAACCTCCTCACCTTCATCTTCTCAGTATACACCAAGTGGGGTGGATACCTGGATAATCTTGAGAACTGGGCCACATACTCAGCCATGGTCAGGGTTCATTATTTTAGTGCGACAAATTTCGCAGCCTTCTTCCCCTGAATAAGGTCGGAAAAGTATTTTTCATTGAAATGTTCGACAAACTCATCCCATGTGACATGGTCATTAGGTAGTGTTGCTTCTACAGATTCCCACCAACCCCGAGCGTCCCGCTCCAGTTGGAATATAGCCAGTAAGACCCTTTCCTCATCCGTGCATTGCATTACATAGAAGATTCTATGAATCTCCTTCAACTAATTTTTAGGATATTTGGGGTTAGATGAGCCCATGAATCTTGGTGGGTTCATGTTACGAAAATCTCTGTGGAGATCACCAGCTCCACGGTTAGCTCCGCCTTGCACCACTTACTGTAGCGCCTGCGTAACACCTTGCACGGTGCGCTGCATCTCGCGCCATTGTGCTCTTTTAGCGGCCATGATCCTACAAGAGAATTTAAGTGTACTAAGTACCATGTTTTAATTGTAGCCTAGTAAGAGAATTTAAGTACATATTTTTTTGACAAAGGACAGAGTGCGCAAAGGACTAAAATAATAACTAAGTTTTAATTTCTAAATGATACCAATAGTCCAAGATGACAATTATCCAAATAACCAAATGGTGATAATTTTAGTCCATGACATTCATTGTTCACCTAAATACTAGGCTACAAGTCTTAACAAGGGACTCCAGAATTCAAAAGACGCGACTAGCTGACAGTAGATGGTCGGTAACTCTAGCACTCTTCACTCGGTATCATTCCCATTCTTGTGGTTGTCACTATCCGAATTACCTGAAAAATGTTAGAATGAACTAGATTAGCGAATCGCTCAGTAGGAGTTACATCTCAAGTTCGAGCAGTCTTTAAGTAAATTACAAGTTATGTGTAATGCATGTATAACTATGAATGCTAGACAAGCGAGAAAGGCATGAACTGTATAAAAGAATATCGCATGTTATAAGTACTATCAAGTGTTGACAAGCAAGATATCAAGAACTTATAGAAAGGATATTGTAGGATTTAAAGCATTATCCAATGTTTGCAAGATTGCCAGGAAGGCAAGGAACAAGTTCAAGCGAGTAAGAATCATGTTCATGCAAGTAATATCATGTTCAAGCAAGTAATATCAAGTTTGTGTAATATCAAGTACGTGTAACTGGAATTGGTAGTTTCAATCAAGCAAGTACTTTGCCATTTTTTTTGGGCCATGCAAGTCAAGTAATCGCCCTTTTTCGGGCCACACAAGTCAAGTCAAGTAAGCAAGTAGTGTCACGAGAGAGTGAGTGGGAAATGTCAAGTCTAGCAAGCAAGGAAGTACTTTGGTGCAATGCTTAAACACCGTGATCATTCAACTCCCATGGGCACAAGTACTTTCGGGCGCTCCTCCCAAGATCAGATCGGGCCCTATATGCACATCATTTCATGTAATTCTTTCGACATCCACTCTCATTTTTATAGCCAATATAGAACTCCAAGGGTTTAACTATTGTAGGAACATAGGGTAGATTCCACGAATGGAGTTCAAGGACATTTTATCATGTATAGATGAGCTATGATTGAAATAACGTAGAACACGAGACAAGTCGGGAACCTGGATGAAATTGGCACCTCAAGGGCTGCCACATGTCATTGAACTGGCGCCCTTCGGGCTGTCATTATTTCTGGAATTGGCACCCTCACTAAGGGGCGCCCAATCTACGGACAGAACAGAGGTTCTGTGAAACCAATACTCAGGGGAAATGGCGCCCAGAGGGCTGCCATTATTTCTAAAATGGCACCCTCGGGTCTGCCATTATTTCATAAAATGGCTCCCTGGGGTCTGCCATTATTCAGGTAATGGGCGCCCCGGACAGGGGCTCCCATTCCCTCTGAAACTCCGGGAATTAGGTAGAAGGGCTGCCATTATGTAAATGGTGCCCCTCTACAGAGTCTTCATTTCTTGTAAATGGTGCCCTAGAGGCTGCCTTCATTTCAATAAATTGCACCCTAGGGGCTCCCTTCATTTCAGTAAATGGCACCCTAGGGGCTGCCATTATTCAAGTGATGGGCGCCTGTTTCAAGGGCGCCCATTCTGTTTTCACACACACACACACACACACACACACACACACACACACACACACACACACACACACACATATATATATATATATTATTAGTCTTATGGAAATGGTGCCCCTCTGCAGAGTCTTCATTTAATTGAAGACTCTGTAGAGAGTCTTCAATTCTTTAAATGGCACCCTGGGCAGGGGCACCCTTCATTCAGGCTCATATACGCACCGGGTAGGCATGTTTTGAGACACAAGTTACTATTCAAGATTTCAAAAGTTATCGGAATCAAGAACTAAGGACATGGATAAGTAAAGAAAAATATCAGGATCATATAATCATACTCATGCAAGAATTTAATGGTTTGGTTTCATAGATATTAATTTTCTAAACATGGTGTAGATATATTTTTCTCCTCTACTAAAGATCAATGCCTTGTGAATAGACCAATATGTAATGAACAAATGAAAAACGATCAAAGGAGAACAGAAAACAAATGACCGTGATCGCCACCAGGGTGCCGTACGTGATGAACACGCCGTACCTTGGAAAGGGAGGGGGTACTCGCCTAAGTTACAGCGCTGGGGAGATGAACGGTTCTTGAAGAACCGCCTACATGTTGCACGGTCTTACGATAGACCGCCTGATTACGCTGCAGAAGGTGCGGGAGGAACTACTGCTGGATGACGAACGGCTTCCTGTTGACCGCACTAACAGGACGAACGGTCCTATCCGAACCGCACGTACGGTTGAACGGCTTCAATTAAACCGCACAAGTCTACCACGCAGTAAGTTGCAAGGGGTCCAACCTCCACCCTCTCCGGCCGGCCAGAGGGGATGGGCCTCGTGCTGATGATTGCTGACCTGCAAAACAACGTAAGAAACACACAAAGAAAACCCAAATTAGAACTGGACAATGTAGTAAATGTCAAAATAGCAAAAGATGAACATTAACAAATGGAAAGGAGGATACCTGGGGGGTTTTAAACCCCTAGGGTGACAAAAACGTGGGTGGAGGTGTGCATGGTAATGAGAAAGAAAGGGGGGATATAAGGAGGAAGTGATGCATGCAATGAAAAGAAAGTGTTGAAAGCGATGAAATGAAAAGACTCAAAAATCGAACTACTCCCTGAACCGGAGGCTTGTATGGACGTAGAAAGCCTCCCTCCTTGGTGCTAGGTCGCTCAAGAATGCGGCAGGGCTTCGCCGTTGACCAAAATCTCCCCCCTTTTCAAGTCCGGCCATTAGGGTCTATTTATAGAGCCTAGAAAACCAGCCCCGAAATCAGGGTTTAGAGCCATTTTCGGGACGAGATTATTAAAGATAAATCGTAGATAATATCATTATCTCTCGTCCAGTCGAAATGGCAACTAAAATGGTTAATTATCCACGGAGATATTGAGAAAAGAAGTTGGGGATAAAACCATGGATAAAAGGATTAAAATCTGTTGAAATTCAGCAACCGATGGGATGAATGGTCTTACGATAGACCACTCAACAAATGAGCGGTTCACTTTTGACCGTCCAAGCCCGTTGGTGGAAATTCAGATAATAAGATAATCAACCCAATTATCGCTGGAACTGACCAAAACGTCCGCCGTTAGACCCTCACAGACGAACGGTTCCTAGGAGACCGTTCCACAGTAGAGCGGCGATTGATCAACCGTTCCAGACCTGTCGGTGATAATTGGATAATTGGATAATTAGCTGAACAAACCTCCAAGCGCAGGACTCTGAGAGATGAGCGGTCAGATGCCGTCCGTTCATTGGGTTTGAACGGCCACATCAGGACCGTATAAATGCATGTCGGTGGTAATTCAGAAAATCACCCAAAAAACCCCAAAATATATGGACGGTCCTTATTAAACCGCACATTAGTAGTGCGGCCAGGGATGAACTGTACATGCATGTGGACATTGAAACTCAATGAAAAAGCCCAAAACCACGGCCCAATAAGCCCTGAATCGACCTGGACTTAACCAAGGAGGGAGGCAACCCATAAATTGGCCCAAAACATTCCTGAAACAGCCCCAACGAGCGACGGGCAACTCGAGGCATCAACAAAAGGGAGTAAGAGAAACGACTCAACTTATCGGCATAAAACGGGTGTCAACAGATGCCCCTCCTTCACGTCTTCTTTGTAGGGGAGCGAGCGGAGGTGACATGGAACATGGAGGTGGAGCAGAAATGCAGCGGAGTGGATCGAAAAAGCGGGCGTTAAGGTAAAACGACACCCATTTCTACCAACAAGCGATGAGAACCTTCCGGAAAACTCTGAATCAAACGTAAGGAACGATTAAACCAAAAGTGACGCCGATCTGGAGGAACTAAACTAAATCAAACGAATCGACAAGACCAACCTCATGGGGGACACAATCCTGCGGTCCAATGAGGGGACCACAAAAGAAAACATGCTAAAGCTCCAGACAAGGACCTTTCAATCAACCGAACCAGGCGAATCGACCAAAGAAAACCTTCCAATTCGGAGTGGAATTAACTCTCTTACTCGATCACTGAACGCATAATTAACCATCACAGGCGGGGCATTATTCAGACAAACACAATGGTTCATGGATGCTCAAAAGATGCGTATGATGCATGCTGGGCTAAAATAAAAGAAATTGTCAAAACGAATGCAAAGAAAGATTAAATTATAAAATACTCGAGAATATTATTGCTAAGTTGGGAAAATCAGAGTCAAGATACCATCCGCAATCACAGCATGCAGGATAGAACCATCCTCCCCATGCTTTCCAAACCTAACGGCCTATCTGAAGATTAAACACGTGAACTTGGATCATCATCATTTTTGTTAAAGGGGAACATCAGATCCTGGAACATGTAGATAACCAACTGGTTCTCGAGATAATATAACGTAATACCATATAATAATGTAATAAGGGTGATAGGGATAGAAAGCCATACCTGACTTACCTGTGCAGGTGAAACGGCATCTTTTGGATTTTCATTTTTGGATTTTTTTTTTTGATTTTCATAAGATAAACGTAGCAAAGATAACATAACGACTAACTGAAAGATAAACAACATGACATAACATAACGAATGGAAAACAACGCAACAAGACGAACAAGCACAGAGGCACAGGTCATGAACAGACAATACGTATGCATGAACATGGGGGACAAGACGACAATGCGGCGGGACAACACACGGTTGGGACAAGAACATGATGGACCACATGGTTGGGACAACACATGGAACATGGAAGGACGACCATCAACATGTGCAAGACAACCAGCTACATGTGGTGAGGAACAAAGCAACAAGCGTGGGATAACACGGTGGGACATAGTCACAAGATAGTGACAACGGCGGGACAACAGACATGATAAAACATGATCTTCAATCGAAACCCAAGATCAGAATGAAGCAGAACCGCCAGGTTCATAATCGTGAGATAAAGCCATCTCATAAAGATATGATCATTGCAAAAAAAAAAAAGCTGAGAAGGACATGAGCTTCAAAACAGATCGAGAGATATGATTGAAGGAGAGAACAGATCGATAGGAGACAGAGCAAAAAGATATAGAAAGGAATGCTTGAGTATCTGCAACCTGCACACTTAGCAAACAGATTACGTATCTGTTCTCAAAACAAATAGATAGAATGGAACAAAAGGATAAATATTTTTAGATTTTTCAATTTTCTTGATTTTTTTGGATTTTAAAAATATTTCATCATTCATTTTTTTGGATTTTTGTCAATATCTCATTTCTTTGGATTTTTGACAATATCTAATTTTTTTTTGGATTTTTGACAATATCTCATTTTTTAGATTTTTGACAATAGCAATCTGCAGCACCCAAAGACAGGCTCGAACTACTGGCCAGGGATCGTCGTTCCTACCCCTTTCGTTAAAGGCTTCCCTTAAGTAGGACGTGCATGTGAGGGTGGGTTACCACAACCAACTACTTCCGACGAACGGTGCCCCTACTAAGGCCATACCCGGGATACAACCCAACCTAAGAGGGAGAAACAGAAGAAAAGTTGGAGACAAGCTTCGTGCAGGATGGGAGATATCTAGGCTCGAATTCCTTCCAGGGCACTACCCCTCAAAGAGTAGGTCTATTGCGCCGGGGCTTTATGTCTTTGATTTTGAGACCCTTATTTATCAGGCACGCATGCAACCGGGCTCATGACGTCCCGCGGGGGCCTATACTACCACTCTTGCCATGCCTTTGATTTATAATTTTCTTTTGATTCATCATTGATTTTCATTTGACAGCCCTTGTTGGCTAGATATTGCATGAAAGCTCACTTTCGAGGGTTAAGACTGCCCCTATTTGAGACCTCTCTCGTATTAGGGAGCGCCTAGGTTAGTCATCTTATCCATCAATCTCTTGCCCCTGCACTTGGCTGAGCAGAGAAGAGAAAAAGGCCTTTGTGCATACCCATGGTATGGCCAAAGCAGCAACAGTGTTCCTCAGAGAGATCGGCTATGGCTCACCGTGTAGTGTGGGAAAAACCCATACTTAATGGTCACCCTCAACGATCGGGGAAAGAACTAGACTCCCAGCGCGGAGCTATCACTGGCCTAAGGATGCTGCAGAAGCGAACTCATTTTAAATGAACTAAGCAAATTTCTAAAAGTCACTTAACCATGTTGAGGAATAGCATTAGAACCATGTGCAGAAACAATAGAAATAATGGAAATGAAAGCATGTTTCTTTGCTCAAAATAAAGATACCTTTGTAAATCCATGGCATGGAAACCAGCATCCTAAAGCGATCTCGATCATCGAGCTTTGAGGAGCGCGAGTAACTTTATATTCCATGCTTGTCATGATAAAGGATGAAAGGAGAGCAAATGATTGGATTCCTCGACACAGAGGAGTGGCAGACATCATATTGGACGAAGAAGGGATAAAAAGGAAGAGAGATGAGGGCTAGAACTCTCTCGTTAAGGCACTGAGGTCCTGATAACAAGGAACCAGATACATAATAAATCAGATTAGCTGAGATCAAGGCGAACTAAAGCCTCAAAAATAGCAAGAAAAAGGGTAATGACCCCGAAAGGGTGAGGGGGAGAAAACAGAAAGACGACGCAAGGATAGTTGCGAAGATAAGGGAGAAGAGGGGTGATCATCCGACGTGGTCGGAGAAAAGGAATAACGATCACCCGCCAGAGGCGGGGAAAGAAAATGATTGACACCCGACAGGGTCTGGGAAAAAGACTGATGGTCACCCGAAAGGGTCGAGGAAAGGTCAGAAGCAGAGCCTGGGGATACCAGAAGGGAAGGATCAGAAGAAGTCCCGAAAATGGGATGAAAAAATAACATAGGCTGAGGCCTAAAATCATGAGTGAACGGAGGATCCGGAGACTCCGGATGAGTGGGGAAAGAAGAATGGGGGTTTACAGACCTGAAAAGAGAGGAGAAGATCATAGATGTGGGATTGGAAGAAGGGAGGTACACCACCCAAGGGTGGGAGCTGAGCAATATAAAGGATGAATGAAAGGAAGAGGAAGAAGTGGACCCCTTAGTGCACAATCGACGGCCCTTAAACTTACGCCGTTGCTTCTTCTTAGCAGCAATCTCTTGAACACGGGTATGCCTGGTGCTGACCCGGACCTTCGACCTTCTTGATATGCAATGTCTCCTCAACAAACGGGCCCATCTGGCAGACAACCTAGCCCGCTCATGGATATGCAACTTCGTCGGGGCGGTTGCCCCTAGATACCCAGTGCTAACCATACGCGGACATTCTCGGATAGATGACTCCTTCGGATGAACATCATAAAACCGTGGAGTTTCACTTGGTATTAGCAACATAAGATTCGGCATCTTCACTTGGCAATCGGGCATGAAGCATAACTCCCTTACCAGAAGAGCAGGACAAAACTGAGGGAGAGTAATGTGCTACGTTGACGTGGCCGATTCACCAATAAACTGAGGAAGATTGCATAAGATGTGCAGAATGTTCTTAGAAAATGCAGAAGATATGGCCAATTGCCCCTTGAATAGGGAATCCATCAGGCTCTTGGCAGCCGCATGGGTTAACACAATCTGAGTAGAGAACCCTTCTTGGCCAGTGAACTGAACAGTAATCAAGCGAGGGGTGATAATAACATCAATCATGAATTCTCCGGCGAGCAAAGAGATTGCCACTGGCCTCGATTTAGAAGGAACTGGCACCAGTGCTAAGGAACTCTTCTCAGCAACCATCTTCATAGCAAATGCTGGCTCACTATCCCTATAACAGCTAGAAACCAGGACTCGGACCGGCATGCGGCAAATGCGATCTTGAAGCTTGTAATGTATAGTCAAAACCTAGCTCGGCAGTTTTCCTTACTGAGGACTAGACCCGAGGGGCACCAAAGGTAGCGGGTACCTGCTCCGCGAAGTGGGAAGTGGTAGAGGGAGGTTAGAAGGAAGAGGTTTGAAGGGCACGGGTGGCGATGGTGTAAGTGGTGGGGGAATAATGACGATGATGGGCATGGGTGGAGGTAAAGGCAAAAGTGGAGGTGTGGGTTTGGGCTCAGGCTCAGAGGATGATGGCGAAAGGGGGAGTGAAGGAAGTGGTGGCGGCGGTGGCAAAGGTGATGAGGGTGGCAAAGGGAGTGATGTGGTTGATGAAGACGGTGAAGGTGAAGGGTATGGAGGTGAAGGTAGGGGTGGGGAAGAAGGAGGAGAGGAAGATAGTGGCGTAGTGGGGGAAGAGGCAGGTGGTTGCGCTCATCGACATATCTTCACGACTCGTCGAGAGGCGTTGGGGATAGGTGTGGTGGTGGAAACGGAGGGTGTGAGAGAGGTTGCCCGAGCGGAGGCTGATGTAGGTAAAGGTTGTGGAGGAGATGGGATGGAGGAAGAAGTAGGTAATGGAGTAGGTATCTTATTAACTGAAGAAACACCAGGGTGCCCCTAGTCTTGAAGTGGAGATGGTTGCCTAGGCGGCACGGCTTGCTGCTGCTGCTGCTTGCTGCTGAGATCTAAAATAACTTGGCGTATGATAGCCCAATCAATCATCCTCTTGTCTTCCAAGCTGTAAATAAACTCCCGGAACTCGGGACAGTCCTCAATCAAATGCCCCTGCTGACGGTGGAATTCACAGAACTGGAGCAAATTCCCGACTGCGGGTCGGCAAGGCACAACCGGAGGGAGCTGCAACGCATGGGTGGCCATCAAAGCCCTGAAAACGTCTGTAAGAGATTCCGGCAATGGAGAGTGAGAAGCCCGCTTCGGGCAAGGTAGATGCCAAGGGGTATGGGAAGGTAGTGGGGATGGTAGCGGAGGTTGCGTAGGTAAGGGGAATTGCGTAGGTGAAGGCGGAGGGCTTATAAGTGAAGGAGATGGAGGTGTGGAGGGAGTGGGAATGTAATGGACGGCATCCACCCGCTGAGGGTGTGACGTTTCCTTGACCGGAAGTGGAGAGGTGTGGGGAAATAAAACATCGGAGGGCTGACTCGTGGAAGGCTGATATGCGGTGGAGTGCAAGGAGGTATAGGGGTGTGTGGGAGTGGAAGGTTGACTCATGGGTATGAGGTGGATGACGGATGGGCGGCGTATGCGGGCGTAGAAGGTAGAGGAAATTCGAGGTCAAGGGAAACTAGGAGTTGTTGGCTAATGAAGCGGGCTCGGCTGTAGAGTTGCTGCCATGAAGTGATATCATTCAGGGCTAAGATGCATCTGAGCTCGGGCGTTGCATTAGAAATAACCATCTTGATCTGCTCGCCCTCTGGAATATGCCCCGGGACTTGCGTGGCTAGGCGACGCCAGCGATCGGCAAAGGTCAAGAATTTCTCGTCGGGCTTCATCTTCTCTTGGGCCAGATCAACCATAGAACATCTTGGCCCAATCCGGTCCTGGTACTGCTGAATAAATCTTGCTTGGACGGCTTGAAAATTCATCATCTGCTCTTGCGGTAACGTGAAGAACCAATCCTTGGCTGGGCCCTCTAAAGATAGGCCAAACAAATAGGCCATCAAGTGTTGATCATGCTGGAACTGGGCTGACTCATGCAAGAAATCCTTCAAATGGACATAGGGGTCACCAATTCCACCATGGCGACGATAAGCCGGAATCTGTGAACGTGGTGGAAGCTCAAGACCTTGAAATGCAAATGGAATATCCAAAGAAGTTTGAGGATTGATTCGGCGTTGCAATTCATCAAGCTGGCGTTAGGCCTGAGCGAACATCTCCTCGGTAGGAAGAGTCCGAGAAGGATATGGGCCAGCCCGAGCAAGAGATGATGAATTTAAACCAGGGTAATGATGATGGGCCGAATAAGGGGATTCGGCCTGAGAAGAAGGAAAGCCCATTCCGGGAATGAGGGAATGCATTGGCCTGGAAGAACTATGCACGTGGGAATGAGGATTGATTGGACTAGCAGCAGCACACGCTGGATAAGAAGGCCCGTTAATAGAATAGGGTCCAATAGAGGAATAAGGAGATAGGCCCACGTGGGAAGAGGAATCCACACGGGGGTAAGAAGATGGAGAGGTGTAGGAATAAGATACAGGGGAGAAGCGCTCCATGGGGAGAATGGAGACTTTATATAGTGGCTTTCAAATGAATACAAGGAGGGGAATGAACCTAAGACAAATGCAACTAAATGGAGACATACGAAGATGAGCTAGACCTAATGAGCCTAACCTGACAAAGAGATGCAAATGATAACACTGTGCAACATACAATGGAGGAGAGATATGAGAAAAGAATCCCAATTATCCAACCAAAATTCAAATGATGCGAGATTCTTATAAGTTCTCTTTTAGAACCTTAGTGGATTGATTAAAAAAAGTGAGTTCACTCAACCACAAGGTACCTAAATAGGGTGAGAATGGAGAACTGGCAGACTCTAAAGGACTCTCTCCCACACGCATTCAGGCCCTAGACTAAGGAGTGGTATGGTACAACCTGCCCGGCGTCCGTGTGGGAATCCACGGCTCACGGGGGCTTACGGAGGTCCTCGGCAAGGTCACCTAGTCGGCTCCAAGGAGTATGGAGACGAGAGGAAACCCTACCTCGGTAGGAATGCAACTACTATGAAAGAGATGTATGCTCCTATGTGCACCAGAGTGCATGCAAATCTATCCTAATAAACTAGCAACCAATGATCAAAATAAACATGCAAAAATGAAAACAAGTATGCACAACGACATATAACGAGGGGGAGATCAATAAGAAGCACTAAGGAGAACAAAAACAATATAAGTATGGCAAGCAAAGCAACCTCGGGTGCACTGTGGCATCCGAAGGATGGTCTATGGGAGACCGCACCACAAGATAGACGGTCTAGGATGGACCGTTCAAGCCACGACGCAGTATCAAAAGGAAATAGACGATCAGAAACTGCTGGAATGAAACCTGGATGTACGGTCGATAGTGGGCCGGACAACATATCGAACGGACACGTATAAATCGTATAACAATAGCCAGAATAGACAGGAAGGAGAAAGAAACACACCTGTGCCAAGAGGATAGATGGCCAAGGGATGATAGCACAAAACTTGAACGGTCTGAGACAGACCGCCTACTATAGCAGAGTCGTAGGAGTCAAGACCCCGTCGGAGAGAAGAGCGGTGCCCTGATAGCCGCCCAAGGTCTTGCACGGCTCTGTACTAACCGCTCAACATCCAGGAACAGATACCAACAGAAAACCTGAAATCACTCCCAAAACACAGAACTAACAAAGAAAAGGGGGGTCAACAAGCCACTAACACGATGGGCACTAGGTGTCCCACCGTGATCGCCACAAAAGAGGGGTGTAGATATATTTTTCTCCTCTACTAAAGATCAATGCCTTGTGAATAGACCAATATGCAATGAACAAATGAAAAACGATCAGAGGAGAATAGAAAACAAATGACCGTGATCGCCACCAGGGTGCCGTACGTGATGAACACGCCGTACCTTGGAAAGGGAGGGGGTACTCGCCTAAGTTACAGCGCTGGGGAGATGAACGGTTCTTAAAGAACCGCCTACACATTGCACGATCTTACGATAGACCGCCTAAGTACGCTGCAGAAGGTGTGGGAGGAACTACTGCTGGATGACGAACGGCTTCCTGTTGACCGCACTAACAGGACGAACGGTCCTATCCGAACCGCACATACGGTTGAACGGCTTCAATTAAACTGCACAAGTCTACCACGCAGTAAGTTGCAAGGGGTCCAACCTCCACCCTCTCCGGCCGGCCAGAGGGGATGGGCCTCGTGCTGATGATTGCTGACCTGCAAAACAACGTAAGAAACACACAAAGAAAACCTAAATTAGAACTGGACAATGTAGTAAATGTCAAAATAGCAAAAGGTGAACATTAACAAATGGAAAGGAGGATACCTGGGGGGTTTTAAACCCCTAGGGTGACAAAAACGTGGGTGGAGGTGTGCATGGTAATGACAAAGAAAGGGGGGATATAAGGAGGAAGTGATGCATGCAATGAAAAGAAAGTGTTGAAAGCTATGAAACGAAAAGACTCAAAAATCGAACTACTCCCTGAACCGGAGGCTTGTATGGACGTAGAAAGCCTCCCTCCTTGGTGCTAGGTCGCTCAAGAATGCGACAGGGCTACGCCGTCGACCAAAATCTCCCCCCTTTTCAAGTCCGGTCATTAGGGTCTATTTATAGAGCCTAGAAAACCAGCCCCGAAATCAGGGTTTAGAGCCATTTTCGGGACGAGATTATTAAAGATAAATCGTAGATAATATCATTATCTCTCATCCAGTCGAAATGGCAACTAAAATGGTTAATTATCCACGGAGATATTGAGAAAAGAAGTTGGGGATAAAACCATGGATAAAAGGATTAAAATCTATTGAAATTCAGCAACCGATGGGATGAACGGTCTTACGATAGACCGCTCAACAAATGTGCGGTTCACTTTTGACCGTCCAAGCCCGTTGGTGGAAATTCAGATAATCAGAAAATCAACCCAATTATCGCTCGAACTGATCGAAACGTCCGCCGTTAGACCCTCACAGATGAACGGTTCCTAGGAGACCGTTCCACAGTAGAGCAGCGATTGATCAACCGTTCTAGACCTATCGGTGATAATTGGATAATTGGATAATTATCTGAACAAACCTCCAAGCGCAGGACTCTGAGAGATGAGCGGTCAGATGCTGTTCGTTCATTGGGTTTGAACGGCCACATCAGGACCGTATAAATGCCTGTCGGTGGTAATTCAGAAAATCACCCAAAATACCCCAAAATATATGGACAGTCCTTATTAAACCGCACATTAGTAGTGCGGCCAGGGATGAACCGTACATGCATGTGGACGTTGAAACTCAATGAAAAAGCCCAAAACCACGGCCCAATAAGCCCTGAATCGACCTGGACTTAACCAAAAAGGGATGCAACCCATAAATTGGCCCAAAACATGCCTGAAACAGCCCCAACGAGCGACGGGCAACTCGATGCATCAACAAAAAGGAGTAAGAGAAACGACTCAACTTATCGACATAAAACGGGTGTCAACACATGGTGTTTATTAATTACTAGAAATGAATTAGCGACTGTGTGGAGGGTCTTCATTTAAAGGGCACCCTTGGCTGGGGCGCCCCTTCAGGAAATGGCACCCAGGTGATGGGTGCCCTTTACCTGAGGGCTAGAAATTTTGTTTTATGTAAATCATATGTATATATTTGTAAAACATGTTATATATTATTATATTAGGGCTAAGCATGCTATTCAAAGGATGTAAAAACTAGTGTAATAGGATATATTCGAATCCCGTAAAACCAGTGTAACAGACTATGTATAGAACTGGTGTAACAGACTATAGTTGATCTAGTTAAAAATCCGTGTAACATGCTATATGTTTGGCCGGAAGGCTAATGTATTTTTATCTCAGTAAAGCCGTGTAATAGGCTATATAACATGGAAGATAAGTTAATCTAATTCTACGCATGCTATGTTATGTTACCCTATTTAGCTGCTAGTTAGGACAGATCTTGAGAACACCTACCTTTTTGGAGTGATACACGTGGTGTAGGTGATAAGAATAAATAAATCCAAGCCAACCCCTTCTCAGCAGAGCTTTAACGAAAAAATAAGGGAAACACACGTTCTCTGCCGCAAATCTCCAGCAGTAGGATGTATAATGTAGGAAGAAGACGCCCCCTTCACGTCTTCCCAAGGAAAGAAGGGAGATATTCCGTTCTGCGGGCAATGGTGATAACGGCAGTAGCCTCTGCCTGTGCTACGGAGGAAACAATTATAGGGAAATTCGATTGCCAATGCAAAGCATTGGTTTATTGCCTTGCTGGTCCAGTTGGGGAAACAAGATCCTAGATCATTGCTGTCCATGGTCAGAGGATGGTGCTTTAACAGCTAAATAAGGCTGTTCGTGTCTCAAAGTCTTCTAGAAGGACTGTACTCTTGGAAATGGCACCCTTGTATAGGGGATTTGCGCCCTTGCATGAGGGCGCCCATTCCCATTGCTTTAGAAAAGTCTGGACCCTCTTCACGTGTTGGGCTTAAGATGTATGCGTATATTAATATATAATTGGTTGGTGGCCACTGAAGGGAATTGGCGCCCTTGTATAGGGGCTTTATTTTGGTGAATGGCGCCCTGGTAAGGGGCGCCCATTCCTTTTGGGTTGGAGAAAGAGAAACCCCCAATACGTACTATCCATGTGTTGGCATTTAAGTGATGTTGGGCGTCTTAAATGTATGTATATTTATATAGTGGCCCTCATAAGGTATGTTTATTTTTATAAGGCCTCCATGTAGGATTATTTATTTAAGAAAAGTTTAAATTTCACTATCATTTTTATATGGGGTGCTACACTAGCGTTGCCCTAGAAATGTGCTCATGGGCTTGCCGATGATGACCATGCAGGTCCCAGGTTGCCGAAAATAGTGACAAGACATGAACCCAGAAATCATTATATTGGGCGAAGAACCCCAAGGACTATACGTCTGGAAATTCCACGGGCCGTTTGAATCCCATTAAAAAGCTAGGGTAGAAAGCACTGCAAGTCCCGAGCAAGCTATCCCGATCTTGCAGAATGGCAACTTCCACTCGACTGCGGTCGCTGGACACCAGGGGGTCATCATTTTCCATCCCCGCTGGTACAAGACTCTACAAAAAAGCACAAAGGTGCCGATCTAAAGGGAAATGATGAGGATAGGAGCTTGATCAATCATAATTCCAAAGTTGCCCAGCACGTCTGAGTGTATTGAGCACCACCATCCCCTCTCCCTCACTAGCCTCAGCAACAACTCCTTCAGCCACCCAACCGTACCCACGATCCATGGTACTGAAAATCTCTTATGTGATGGTCGTGGGAGAAAAGGAAGACATCAATCGCCCCACGTAACATACAACAGGGATTCTTCGGGCCTCTTGCTGTGATGTCCCAGTGGCCTGGCGATCGCTCCCGGATGAGACATGGTGCCAGAACACTATTGCAATGATAAAGAAAAGATTAGTGAGGCAAACAATACACATTGGCCATCCGCCGTCATTACTTTCCAAGCGATGTCCCGTGGGGGGCATTTGTTGACCTGTGGACGCACTTTTGGGATTAGCTTATTTATTCATTTGTTTCATTGGTTACTTTATTTATTTAGTGCGTGGGCATGCTAGTCACAAAGTGACAATTTATTCAGGCTCCGAAAGAGCCACTGGTGCTTGCCGTCTGACTAATCAGAAAATAGTAGGTTTCATGTTGGGACCCAAACTGGCCGTGTCATGAAGGCCACTGCGTTAATTACATCTTCCCGGAGGGGAGAAAACCCTTGATTGATCGCCTGGAAAAGGGGTACTATGGCCTAAAATTAGAATTGATGAAATGAGATAATAAAATCTCGAACTACGTTAAACTTCCCCACGTTGGGGTGTAAACATTTGAATCATGTTGGTCATTTATTGGCCATTTCATATCCGGAGAGAAGTCCATGCTGAAAGCGTGACGAAGACGGCGATAAAACCCATGTAAATGTCTGCCGAGTTTACGGCAAGTTTAATAAGAGCGTGGGATTAGATCCCACAGGAAACGGGTTAGGTTTAGTGAGCTATTAGCCCTGGGGCAGTGCCAGGTCACGGCCATATTAGGGCCGTCCCCACGGTCCGAACCACACTTGCCGAGGTGCCATTTATATTCCCTTCACACTGGGTCTAGGGAAGCCAGGGCTCCGGAGCATGCATTATTATGTTTTTTATAGTTTGGTTATTTGACTTTTATTTAGATGCATGGGTACATTTTTTTTATGTAACCATGTGTATATTGTTGCCCAATTATTATTATTGTTCACTTATTAGTATTATTACAATTTTTGTTATTCATTGATCATCAATTATTTGGTCATTTGTTGATGTTGTTTTTGTTTGATCAATCATCACTTTTTGTTGTTGTCTTGTTTCGTTGTTTTATTGTTTCTCTTCATTTTCTTTTTTGCTTTCTCTTTTTTTTAATCTCAAAACAAGGGAGGGGTGATGATCTGGCGGGCAGCACTACCGCCGGATCACTCTGCCCTCTCAAAATTTTTATATTTTTGTATTGTTTTTTTGTTTATTTTTCTTAAAAAAAGGGGTGGGGTGGTGATCCGGTGGACCTCGCTGCCGTCTGATCATTCCCCCACTTGTGTTTTCTTTTGTTGTTCTTTTTTTTTGAATGGGAGAGGCTGATTCGGCGGGGGGAGAGAGTGTAATGCCCGAGAATTATCTAAGAATTTTTTAAGATTAAATAGTATTATTAAGCATTTAAAAAAAGGGGGACTTAATGGGCTATTAAGAAAGAATTAGAGATTTATTTTAATCCATTTAAAGGCCTTATATTCATCAAAGGGTTAAGCCCAACTCAAATAGGCCCAAAGACCCTATTCCAAGACCTTTAGACCCAAGCCCATTAATAGAAACGTAAATTGGGTAATTTACGGATTCAAAATAGGATTTATACATCAATTAGGGGATAAATAAGAGATAATAGGAAAATCCAAAAATTTTGGATTTAACACCAATTGGCGGTCTATCGCGAGACCGCCAAGCGATGCTAGCGGTCCCCCTATGACCGCTAAACCCCTCTCATTCCGTAAATGAAAGAAATGTGAAAAACTCGGATCTTTGGCATCCAAATCTTCATGGATCGAAGTGTGTAGACATGTAAACATGTTTAGGACTCTAAGGGATAGATCCTACCCCTAAGTAGGACTCTCAATTTGATCAAATCCGCAGCCCTAACTCAAAACCCTATAAATCGACCCTAACTTCGACTCATGCGAACCCTAGTGTTGGCTCACGTATTTTAAAGGTAAGGAGACATCTTCTATGGTTAATCCTTTAGACTTCATTGTTCTCCTTAAATTTGTCAAACTCCCCTCAAATTTTCATGCGAGAAGACACAACCATTGAAGAGTTAGAAGCTCTACAAATTGTTGGTTTGATGTAGTCTACACAGGAACCAGAGTGTCGGTCGAGTGAAGAACAGGAAAGTAGAAGCCCTAAACGAGGTTAGTTTACGTTATGGCTTTGGAACTTTTTGTTTTCCTTTTTATCTTCTACCTACCCTCCAATTCTCACGGTTTTAGGTCAAGTGGTTGAGGAGAACAAGGGACGGGAAGTTGCTGATTTGGCACAAGACGTGTAGGAAGTAGGGTCTACTTCTAGTCAGAAATCCGAAGTCTAGGGATCAAATCAAAGGTAGGTTATCTCATTAAAAGGCTAAATCAACATGTTAGGAATAAAAGTCCTAAGGTTTCATTCTGTTTCATGCTTTCTACTGGTAGTATTTCATGGTTTTCTATGACTGCGCATGCATGATCCTTACAGTATGTTATCCTTATACCCCTTAAGCCAAAGATGGCAATTCTTGCTTAATACATGACCAGTCATGCATCCTAGTCGATAAAAACACTTTAGCATGCTTTACCCTTCTATTCTTCATAAGTTTCTAGCATAAATTCTCTTAGAAATTAGCCCTGCACCTCAGTTTTACTGATGTCGGCTACATGGAATAAACGGTCTGCCTATGACCGCCAAAGTCCTTTAGCGGCCATGCGATAGACCGTTAAACACCTTTATGCGGTCCTCCCCTGACTGCTAGGATCTGCCTGTTCTTTGTATTTTGTTAACTCCAAACAGATTGCAGGTTGGCCCTATAAAACATATGTTAAGTCTAGTTAATTAGGTCTTAATCCTAGTTTTGACTTTATATTAGTAATATTGGATATATTGTGCATCATCCCTGATAGATTGCACGTCTTATATGGTTTAAATGCTTATTTTTAGCTTATGCCACTTTCATGCCAAAACTTATATTCTTGTACTAATGATCATATTTTACATACTTCATGGAATTGTTTAAGTTTTGATTTGATCGATGTTTTACCACGATCCTTTCTCATCTATAGTATTTTCTTAAGTACATGGTGCGTACCCCGGTGCATGGCCAATAGATACACTTTGCACTTGTAAGCACACAATCTGGGACTTGTGATCCTCTCCGTTGGATATTCCTTCCACCGGGCTAGGTGATCTTGTTTCAATGCCTCCATAAGTCTCTGCAAGCCTAGGATTCCTACTAGGACACCTAGCTGGTTATACCCTCAAAGCCTAATTATCTAGAAAGCACTTTATCGGCGTTTTCTATGTTTTGGATCAGACCATACATTAGACCGTAAGAGTCTAGTAGCGGCCAATTACTTGACCGCCAAAGATGCCTAGTGACCCTGCCTTGACCGCAAGGTTCCAAAGATTTCACTGCGTCAACACTTTCTTTCTTCATGCGTCGACTCTATCAATAAACGGTCTAGTACTGACTGCTATTTCACGAAACGGCCATGGCATGACCATTTCTATCTCAAAAGTCCTTATCCCGAGTTTTGACCCAACGGTTGATTTTCCTGTGATCCTAGATGGTCTATTGATTATGTAGAACCTAACACCTTTTTTAATAGGCTATCTAATGAATTATGAAAGTTGAAGAATATGTCGTTATGTTGTCTAATTCTTTTCATGGCATGGCCTTGTTTTAAGTCATTCTTGATCTCTCATGTTCATACTTGGTTGATTCTTACCTTGACATTTTCTATCGTAAATTTATTATTTGAATTGATACATTATTGGCCTACATTATTGATATTTCTCGTGGAAGTAGCTTGATTTATAACTTGAAGATGCGGTTCGGGCACTGATTGTGTCCAAGGGCTCCATGCTAGCCCCCTCGGCTTTATTATCAGAAACGTGCTGAAAACCATGTGGTACGATGATACTGGCATGGCATTATGCTGAGAGTACTTTTTTTATATACGAGGGAAAATCACGAGGCTCTACATGAAATATATATTCTTGATTACATGACTTTCTAGTGCATGACCATCATGGTTATGAATAGTACATTCTCGATACATGCTAGTACATTCTTGTTACATGAAAGGCCACTATACATTCTGAAGTGAATATCCTCTTCATCTCTATATAAAATCTCATATCTTCATCGTCATGTCTTGTTACTTACGTTGTTACTATGGTTTTATTCACATGTTTCATCATATGCCTTATCTTTATTTCTAGAGCTAAAATGCTAATTACTTAAACGTTGCCTTCATGTTGATACGAAGATACCTACTGGGCAAGTGTGCTCATTCCCTACTTTTCCAATCTTTTCAGATAATTCTAGCAGGGATTCGGACTACTCAAGTGACGAGTCCGAGAGTGATTAAAGCTCGAGAGAAGACCTAGTAGAGTTATGAGTCAAGTCGAGTCTATGTAATATTCCCTTTATTTGAGTCTAGTAAAAGGAGTCAACTATTAATGTACTTGAGTATTATTCAATAAAGTGAAATTTTGAGTGTATTATCGTTTGCATTCTCTTTTATGTGTGACTGTGTTAGCGCTCTGATTGTATTACTCGCTTGAGGCGTACTAGCCGAATCTTCACATTCCCTATTATCTTCCGGTGTACATAAATCTCGGGACGTGACAGTTAAAGTGATATCAGAGCCTAGGTCTAAGGACATACTTATTCGTAGGAAAATGTCATGTCATAGGCTAAGTCCAAGGTTTAAGGACCCACACCTATAAACTAGGAAAGAAATTTCTGAACCCATGAGAGATTGGGTAGAACCCGGGATGAGATAGTTAATTAAAAAAAACTTATCTCTAGGATAATCCCCTTCCAATTCTATAAGAATTAATTGCTTGTTTATTTTTTCAAGCACTTTACTCTTACAATGGCCGCTAAACGTGCCGCAAATCGTGCTAACTGGGAAGCGAGGCCGCAAACAGTTGTGGGTCTTACCCAGGACCTACAGACTATGGCCAAAGCTGGCGCTCGGGCTCACGCGGGTAATCTACATGGAAAATTTTGGAGCATGAACCCTCCAAGATTCTCTGGATCCTCCAACCCCGACGAGACGGAAAAATGGATTGACGAATTGAACAGGATATTCAACTTTATGTAATGCAATGATCAAGAAAAGGTTTGCCTCGCCACCTTCCAGTTGAACAAGGATGCACGTACTTGGTGGAAAGCTATTCCGGCACCTCCTCTAAACGCACCACATACTTGAGAGGGATTTCTCACACTCTTCTGAGCAAAGTATTTCTTCGAGCATGTTAAGGAGAGAACCGCACTTCGCCACGGCATGATGTCCGTGGTGGAGTATGAACTTCAATTCTCTCGTCTAGCTCATTATGCCCCACAACTGGTGGGCACAGATCTCTTAAATGCAAATCATTTTATGGACGGTTTAAGGCCTGTCTTCATTCAACAACTTGGACTCCAGAATATCTGCACTTATACAGAGATGGTCCAACGAGCTCATCTATGCGAAAGGACCTTGGAAAAGGTCAAAAGATACAAGTGCAAGAGCAAGGAGTCTAGCTACAAGTTCAAGATGCGAGGATGAAAGGAAGAAAAGTTCAGCATCACTCACAACTCCTAGGATAACAAGAAGAGGTCCGTCAATGGGAACGGAAGGAATAATCACAAGAACATGAAGGTAAAGAAGGAGGAAATGCAAGTCGCAACGGCTTTCTAATTCTATTGAAAATTTAGCCACTCGGTCGAGGAATGTTGGAAGCGTCTTGGTGCTTGTTACATTGTGGAAGTTGGGAGCATCGTATGCCTGATTGCCATCTTATGAAGGAACAACCCGCTAACGGTGGACGCAAGTGGCAAGCGCGACTTAATGCAGTTCTAGATGATGAAGAAGTGCCCAAGGATGATGTACTGATGGAAGGTACCGTTCAAATTTGTTGGCATCTTGCATTTTTACTATTCGATACTGGTGCCTCTCATTCTTTTATATCTACTACCTTTGCAAAAACTTTACCAGTTACACCTGTTCCTCTACCATCGGACCTAGCAATCACAACACCTTTAGGTCCCGACATAAAACTCACGACCCACTACCCCGATTGTGAGGAAATTGTAGAAGGTCATAATCTTCCGGTAAACCTTTTATGTCTTGATATGGAAGGTTACGATGCCATTCTATGAGTAGACTGGCTTGTTGACCATGACGCCTACATAAATTGTCGCAATAGGAGAATTTCTTTTCAAAAACCAGGTCTCCCGCATTTCTCTTTCCTTGGCATCAAGTATAAGAAGCACCCTACCATTATTTCATCTTTGCATGCTTGCAAATTAATTTCCCAAGGATGTGAAGCTTTTCTCACTTACGTGATTGTTACCGAGTCCAAAGAGATTCACATAGAAGAAATCCCTATTGTAAAAGAGTTCTCTGATGTCTTTCCATCAGACCTACCTGGTTTACCGCCCGAAAGGGAAGTAAACTTCTCCATTGAACTCATTCCAGTAACGACACCTGTTTCAATAGCTCCCTACAGGATGTCCCCCACAAGACTCAAGGAACTGAAGAGACAACTTCAGGAGTTACTAGATAAAGGTTTCATTCGACCCAGCACATCCCCTTGGGGTGTGCCAATTCTGTTTGTCAAGAAGAAAGACGGATCTCTCAGACTATGTATCGACTACCAGCGACTTAATCAACTCACCATCAAGAACAAATATCCGTTGCCGCGTATCGATGAGCTATTTGATCAAACTTCTAGGGTAGAATATTTTTTCAAGATCGACCTCAGGTCAGGTTACCATCAGCTAAGGATCAAAGATAAAGACATCTACAAGTCTGCTTTCCGAAGTAGATATGGGCATTATGAGTTCGTGGTAATGCCATTCGGGTTGACCAACGCCCCTATAGCATTTATGCAACTCATGAACAATGTTTTTAGGCCGTATCTCGACTGATTTGTGGTCGTATTTATTAATGATATTCTAATATATTCCAAAACAAAGGAAGAACATGAAGAACATTTAAGAATAGCTCTGCAAACTCTAAGAGAGCATCAACTCTACGCAAAGCTCAACAAGTGCGAGTTCTGGCTAAAAGAGGTCTCTTCCCTCAGCCATATTATTTCAAAAGAAGGTATCGTTGTTGATCCTTCCAAAGTAGAAGCTGTCAAGAATTGGAGCCAACCAACGACCATATCTGAAGTTAGAAGCTTTATCAGGTTGGCTGGTTACTATCGGCGACTCATTAAAGATTTCTCCAAAATCACCGTTCCTTTAACTAGGCTCACAAGAAAGGAAAATCCCTTCATATGGTCAAAAGACTGCGAGGGGAGTTTTTTAACTCTTAAAGAGCATCTCACCACTACTCCTATCTTGGCACTACCCGTTGAAGGTGGTGGATTTTAAGTCTAGACGGATGCATCTGGCATTGGCCTCGGGTGCGTCCTTATGCAACATGGCAAGGTGATATATTATGCTTCAAGGTAATTGAAGCGTCATGAAGAAAACTATCATGTCCATGATCTGGAATTGGCTGCTATTATTTTCACCTTAAAGATATGGCGACACTACCTTTATGAGGAGAAGTTCAGTATATTTTAGACCACAAAAGTCTGAAATACCTTTTCACCCGGAAGGAACTTAACATGAGACAAAGAAGATGGCAAGAATACCTTAAGGACTTCGACCTCTCTATTCAGTTCCATCCGGACAAAGTAAATGCCATAGTTGACGCTCTTAGCAGAAGACCAATGACAACTGTAGCAAGCCTCCGGAAAGGTACGACTTATCTTATCGAGAATTTTACTCATTTGAATCTAGATGTGGGTGCAGAAGAAGAAAATGGTATTATTGCCAATATCTGGTCACAACCTACATTGATTGAAGATCTAGTTAAATTACAAGAAAATGACCCTACACTAATGGAAATCAAGGCTAATGTTGATCAAAGGCCGGAATTCCCTATCTCAAATGATGGAAGGATATTATTCAAAGAACGAATATGTATGCCAGATCATGCTGACACTAAGAAGTTGATCATGGAGGAAGCTCATAAGGCAAAATACACTATTCACCCTAGCGCTACCAAAATGTACTAAGACCTAAAAAGGAATTTTTGGTGGCCCAACATGAAAAGAGAGATAGCGGACTTTGTATCTCGCTGTCTCACTTGTCAACAAGTTAAAGCAGAACATCAAAAGTCCGCTGGTAAACTACATCGCTTGGAAATCCCCGAATAGAAGTGGGAAAGCATAGGGATGGATTTCATCATTGGTCTATCGAAGATAAGAGGTGGACATGATGGTATATGAGTGATCATCGACCGATTGACCAAATCGACACACTTTTTACCTATAAAAAGTCGATGGTCCATAGATATCTTGGCTGCCTTATACATGAAGGAGATCGTCAAGCTACATGGTGTCCCTGTAACAATTATCTCTGATCGAGACCCTCGATTCACATCTCAATTTTGGAAGGGTCTACAACATTCATTGGGGACCCGACTCAATTTCAGCACTGCTTTCCATCCACAAACCGATGGTCAAACTGAAAGGACAAATTAGGTAGTGGAAGATATGCTCAGAGCATGTGTTATTGACTTCGGTGGGAGTTGGCACGATCATCTATCTCTAGTGGAATTTGCCTACAACAATAGCTACCAAGCTAGCATTCAAATGGCGCCATTCGGGAGCTGCGCCGCCGCAAGCAGCGATACACTTGGGTAGATTTCTACAAGTTCATGAGAGGGTTGGCGGCTCGTCGCGTGGTGACCTAGACCTTTCTATCCGCTTGTCGTCTTCTCCGATGGTTGACCTCGGGGGGCCACCCATGGCCCCCTTGGTGCCTTGTCCCCCCCTGGCCTCCCTTCTCCGAGGCTCTTCGTCTTTTCAAGCTGGTCTCGGATTCCCTTCAGCTACTGGCGCAAGAACTTTTGCTGAAGTTATCTCCTCTTCCATGGCCCCGCCGGTAGTTCCGGGCTCCATCCATGCTCCGGCGCTGACTGATAATGGGGAACCTGCTGTGTTCTTCTCTCAGGAGGAGATCTCGGCGTCTCTTTGCCCTTTCTCTTTTTCCTTGGTAGCGCGTACCCCACAGGGTAGGCCTCCTTTCTCTGATATTAGAGCTCACTTGAATAGCAGATGCAGATTCACGGATGACTATATGATCAGCGCTCTGGATAACAGACATCTTCTCTTAAGATTCCGTAACTATGAAGATTATCTATCTCTTTTGCTTAAGGAGACGCTTTTTGTTCATGGTCGGCTATTCCGTTTCTTCAAATGGACTATGGATTTTTCACCTTCAGCTGATTCGCCTATTCTCCCGGTATGGATTTCTTTTCCTGGTCTCCCGGTCAACTTCTACATAGAGCATTTGATTCGGTCCATTGCTGGTAATGTTGGTCGGGTATTGAAAGTTGATCAATCCACTTTGAATTTATCCCAAACGAATGCTGCTCGTGTTTGCATTGAGCTTGATATATCTAAACCTCGCCCTCCAAGAATTTGGATTGGATTCCCAGGAGGTGGTGCCTGGCAGGATGTTATATACCCGGATCTTCCTCTCTATTGTACTGCTTGCTCTCGCATTGGTCATAATGTAGCAAACTGTAAAGGTCCAAGGAACACGGTTACTATTGTGAAGCCCAAACAGACTACTGCAGAAATCAAAGGCAAGGCTATTTGGCAACCTGTTATCAATCATAAGGAGAAAGCTGAAGAAAATTTGACTGCCACCCGAGCCACTAAAGATTGCATTCCTTCTAATTGTCCTGCTTTGATTAATTCAAGGAATTCTATACTGGGTGAATGCTCTAATCAGTCTTCAGACTTGAATGGGCCTTGTTTAGTAAATTCTTCTAATCTTCCTGATATAGACCCAGGGGATCCTGCTAATTCTCCTATTCAATACCTGCGAGGAGATATCCCTGTGAAGACTTTACCTACTATTATTATGGAGCAACCTACTGGATGCGACCCAGCATTACCTCGATCGGATTCCTCTGATTTGGTTCAAGTTCCCTCTGTGCTTAGACACCAGGAAATTACTCTAGCTGCTCACTCCGAAGCTTTGGTCTGCCCACCTTTGGAGCTCCCTTCAAACCAAATGAATGGTCAGGATGACACAATTGCGATTGCTCCTGAACCTGCAGTTGTTATTGCCTTGCAAGAGCATGAACCTCCATCAATTGATGAGGCCACTACTAGAAGACTGGAAATAGCTAATCTTGCAGAAGCACAAAATGTCCTGGCATTGCATAATGAGCGCTCAGGGGTAACAACCAGATCTATGTTAAGGACAGGATCCACGGGTAACATTCCTGATATTAAACATTTATCATGAACTTCATTATTTGGAATATCAGAGGTATAGGGAATGATGTTTCTATTGGCAGAGTGAAATTCCTAATAAGAACTCATAGCATTGACTGCATTGTGCTTTTGGAACCAAAAATAAACATTAGCAGAATGGATAATATCTGCAGAAGAATGGGAATGGACAATGCTGTTGCGAACACTGATGGGCTGGCTCACATCTGGGTTCTTTGGAAAGACCCTCTGAAGTTTTCTGTTGTCTGCAGGGATGATCAGCAGATCACTCTTCTTCAATCTAATGCTGCTTTACCAGATTTTCATACAACTTTTGTCTATGCCAAATGCAATGCTATTGAGAGGCAATCCCTGTGGGCGTCTTTATTTAATATTCATTCTCAGATAAATGGCCCTTGGATTGTAGCAGGCGATTTCAATTGCATTATAAATGTGGATGAGAAGCTTGGTGGTAATTCCCCAAACCTCTCTGCTATGACAGATTTTAATAACTGTATTTCAGATTGTGCCTTAATTGATGGTGGCTACACTGGTTCTAAATATACTTGGCATAATAATCAGCCTGGAGGCAGAGGAATTTGGGCTCGATTGGATAGGGTTCTTCTTAATACAGCCTGCCTTAATCTTCTTCCAGTTTCTATTGAGCATCTGTCCAGGGAAGCATCTGACCATGCTCCTCTTCTTGTTAAATTGCTCTCCCAAGATCGAAGAATTAGTAGATTCTGCTTTCAGAAAATGTGGACTTTGCATGAGCAGTTTTTTGAAGATGTTCAGGCATGTTGGCATTCTAGCCCTATTGCTTCCTCTCCCATGACTTGCTTGTATCTCAAGCTCAAATCATTGAAAAGGATGCTTCGGGTTTGGAACAAACAAACTTTTGGTAATGTTCACCTAAATTTGACTGCTGCTGAGGATGCTGTTCTTCAAGCTGAGCATTATTATGACCTGCAGCCTACTGATGCAAATCTGGCTGCTTTAGAAGAAGCAAAAAATATTCAATCTGACAGGCTTCTACAGCAAGAGTATTTTTGGAGACAAAAGTCTGGGATTAGGTGGCTTCTTGAGGGGGACAGAAACACTAAATTTTTTCACATGTCTACATTAGCTAACAGACGTAAACACAAAATTACTCAATTGAGAACCCCTGCTGGCAATCTTTCATCAGATCATGAGGATATGAAAAGAATAGCTGTCTCCCATTTCCAGAATGCTTTCTCCACTCAAGACCATCATATTGACAATAACTTCTTGACCTGTATTCCCCACTTAGTAAACCAGGATGATAATGACTGTCTTTGTGCTATTCCTACTGATATTGAAATTCATGATGCAGTCTTCAGTTTGTCAGCTGATAGTGCCCCTGGGCCTGATGGTTTTTCTGGAGTTTTTTTCCAAAAAGTATGGAACATCATTGCCCCCTTGGTTGTCAGTGCTGTGCAAGAAGCCTTTTCGTCCAGGAATTCTCTGCCAAGAAGTGTTACTTCCACTCTGATTGCTCTTATACCAAAAAAATCTAATGCTGTGGATATAACAGATTATAGGCCGATAAGCTTATGTAATTTCTTCTATAAGATCATCTCTTCTATTATTAATAGAAGATTGGCTCCTATTCTTCCCAAGATCATCTCACTTGAGCAGTCTGCTTTTGTAAAAGGGAGACAGATTATTGAAAATATTGCTCTTGCTCAGGAGCTCTCTCTTGAATTGGGTAGAAAAACCAGAGGTTCAAATGTTATGCTTAAACTTGATATGGCTAAAGCCTATGACATATTAGAATGGGACTTTCTCTACTCAGTTATGTTCATATTTGGATTCAGCAATAATTTCATTAATCTTATTGATAGATTGATTAACAATTGCTGGTTTTCTATTTTGTTGAACGGAGACACTGCTGGTTTTTTTAAATCCACTAGAGGTATCCATCAAGGTGATCCGATAGCTCCTTCTTTATTTGTTATTGCTGAAGAAGCTTTGAGCAGGTCGCTAAGAGAAGCATTCAGCAGTGGCCGGGTTGAATGGTTCACAGGTTTTCAGAGATGCCCAAATATATCTCACTTATTATTTGCAGATGATACCCTGATTTTCAGTAAAGCCACCTCAGCTTCTATCAGAAATTTACTTAAACTCCTTCACATGTATGAACATGCTTCAGGTCAACTGATTAATGTCAGCAAGAGTGGATTTTTAATCCACCCGAAGAAGCCTTCTTCTGTTGCACAGCGAATTCAGAACCTCACTGGATTCTCCAGACTGTCTTTCCCTCATAAATACCTTGGCATACCTTTGGTGATTGGAAGAACAAAAAAGATCTATTTTGCAGGGGTTATCAATTCTATACAAAAGAGGATTGCTGGGTGGAAAGCCAACCTATTGTCCCAAGGTGCCAGATTGGTTCTTATAAGGCATGTTCTTACTTCCTTGCCAATTTATTCACTGTCTTCTACTCCATTGCATACTGGCATTCACAATCTGATTGAGCAGGCCTTTGCTAATTTTTTTTGGGGGTCTTCCCCTCTTGGCAAAAAGAGACATTGGAAATCTTGGCAGGCATTATGTAGGCCTCAATCCAAGGGTGGCCTTGGCATCATGTCTCTTAGGCTCATGGAGAATGCTCTTCGAGTTAAAATGCTGTGGAATGCTATTCACACTAATTCTTTATGGGCTTCTTATTTTAGAGCCAAGTACCTGCACCAATGCCACATCCGAGATGCTAACTTTAGAAACATGAAGGGATTTGCAAGAAGAAGCTGGTTGAAGGCTAAGGATTATATTATTCAGTTTAAGAAGGTTATTATTGGGAATGGTTTAAATACCAACTTTTGGTATGATAACTGGCTGGGTCAGCAATGCTTAAATACTTATGTTTCTGATGTTCTTATCCCTAATCCTAAAGCTTCTGTAAGAGATGTCCTTCTGAACCCTTCTTCTGAAGAATCTGCCCTGCTAAATGCATTGATTCCCAACAGTATCCAGCAAGCTGTCAGATCTGTTAAATTGAATCAGGAAATGGACTTGGGAGTATGGAGTCTTTCTCCATCTGGACTGTGTTCAGTAGCATCGACCTACAAATCAATGGCTAATAGTCACCTACAATCTGATATTCCTTGGAGTCGACTGTGGTCTAATTGGGTTCCAACAAAAATCTCAGTCCATTTATGGAAGATTATGCATAATTGTCTTCCGACTGATGATAATATTCAAAGAGTGGGTGTTGTCCTCTGCTCTAAATGCTCATGTTGCCGGCTGTCGCAGGTGGAAGACCCCAACCATTTATTTCTGCACAGTGAAATTGCAGTTTTTATTTGGACTGCCCTTACAGCTGCAGGCTTACACTTTGAAGGCCGCACTACTAGGGAATTCATCCTGAATTCCATCTGCCATCCTCAGCCAGGTTCGGCTTTTGCTCTTTTCACTCTTGCCTCTATTGGATTTGGAATGTGGGAAATTTGGAGAGCCAGAAACACTGTCAAATATGATGATAAATCATTATCCAAAACCAACATCATTCATCATATTATTTCCCAAGTTAAGATGGCTTGTTCGGTTGCTGCTCTTAAGGAACCAAAGTCCATTAACCGAAAAATTTTGGATCAATTGGGAATCAAAAATCAAGCCCCTTGCAGACAACAGATGAAGATTGTGAGATGGCTTTGTCCTCCTTGGCCTTTTCTAAAATTAAACACTGATGATGCTTGCAAGCTGTCTAGAGATACTGGAGGAGGCGGAATTATCAGGGATTCTAGAGGCAAGGTCATCCTTGCCTTCTCTCACTTTTATGGACATTCTAATAGTTTAATAGCTGAAGCCCGTGCCCTCCTTGATGGCATTAACTATTTGAAGACTGTGGATCCCAAACCAGCTCTTATTGAATGTGACTCCCTCACCCTTGTCCGGATTATCAAAAAGGAAACTCATTGCCCCTGGTCCATTCTCAGCTATGTCAGGGATATCTGGAGCACCATATCTCAGCATGATTCTATTACTCATATATTCAGAGAAGGCAATACTGTAGCAGATTTACTTGCTTCATTAGCTTGCACCACTAAATGTAATTCTTTTTATTCTTACAGTGAGCTCCCTTCTATTATAAAAGGTGCTGCTCGGTTGGACTCACTAGGCTTGCCTAGTATCAGATTGATGTAATTCTTTATTCTTCATCAATGGAATATAATTTGCCTCCTAGTGGTCTGATGGTGGAGTGGCTTTCTCCTTACCTCTGGTAAGGGGTGCACTCTCCCATTGACCCCTAGGTTAGGTTTTTCTATTAAAAAATGGCGCCATTCGAGGCACTATATGGAAGAAGCTGCCGCTCACCAATATGCTGGAATGAAGTTGGAGAAAGGCAACTTCTAGGCCCAGAAATCATTCGAGATACTACCGAAAAGATAAAGCTCATTCGAGAAAGATTCTATGTGGCACAAGATAGACAGAAAACATATGTTGATAATCGAAGGCGTGATCTGGAGTTCCAAGTAAGAGACCATGTGTTTCTTAAGGTTTCTCCGGGTCGAGGAATTCGAAGGTTCGACATCAAAGGCAAGCTCACTCCAAGATTTATCGGCTCCTTTGAAATTCTCGAAAGGGTTGGTGAGGTCGCATACCAAATTGCCTTACCTCTTCAATTAACTGGAGTCCATGATGTATTCCACGTCTCGATGCTTAAAAGGTATGTTTATGCCCCATTCCATGTTATAAGTCATGACAACTTAGAGGTTCAAAAGGATTTGACGAACGAGCAAAAGTCAATCAAAATAATTGACCAAGAAGTATGTCAGCTTCGAAATAAAACTATTCCTATGGTCAAAGTCCAATGGAACAAATCTTGGCCGCAAAAAGCAACATGGGAAACGGAAGAGACGATGCGCAAATGATTCCCGGAACAATTCAATTGTAAGTACACTCTCCTTATCAATCTCATGTTTGAATTTGGGGACACAATTCTTTTTATGTGGGGGAGGGTGAAACGCCCAAGAATTTTCTAAGAATTTGCTATGATTTAAAAAGGGGGGCTTAATGGGCTATTAAGAAGGAACTAGGAATTTATTTTAATCCATTTAAAGGCCCTATATTCATCAAAGGGTTAAGCCCAACTAAAATAGGCCCAAAGATCCAATTCCAAGACCTTTAGACCCAAGACCATTAATAGAAACGTAAATTAGGTAATTTACATATTCAAATAATGATTTATACATCAATTAGGGGATAAATAAGAGATAATAGGAAAATCTGATTTTTTTGGATTTAACGCCAATTCACTGTCTATCGCGAGACCGCTAACCGATGCTAGCGGTCCCCCTATGACTGCTAAACCCCTCTTATTTCATAAATGGAAGAAACATGAAAAACTCAGATCTTTGGCATCCAAATCTTCATGGATCGAAGTGTGTAGACATGTAAACATGTCTAGGACTCTTGGGGATCGATCCCACCCCTAAGTAGGACTCTCAATTCGATCAAATCCTGAGCCCTAACTCAAAACCCTATAAGTAGACCCTAACTTCGACTCATGTGAACCCTAATGTTGGCTCGCGTATTTCAAAGGTAAGGAGACATCTTCTCAGGTTAATCCTTTATACATGATTATTCTCCTTAGTTTTATCTAACTCCTCTCAAATTTTCGTGCTAGAAGACCCAACCGTTGAAGAGTTAGAAGCACTACAAGTTGTTGGTTCGCTGTAGTCTGCACAGGAACTAGAGCGTTAGTCCAATGAAGAACATGAAAGTAGAAGCCCTAAATGAGGTTTGTTTATGGTATGCATTTAGAACTTTTTGTTCTCCTTTCAATCTTTTACCTACCCTCCAATTTTCATGGTTTTAGGTCAAGTGGTTGAGGAGAATGAGGGACGGGAAGTTGCTGATTTGGCACAGGACATGTAGAAACTAGGGTCTACTTCCAGTCAGAAATCCGAAGTCTAGGGATCAAATCAAAGGTAGTTTATCTCATTAAAAGGCTAAATCAACATGTTAAGAATAAAAGCCCTAAGGTTTCATTCCGTTTCATGCTTTCTAGTAGTAGTATCTTATGTTTTTCTATGACTGCGCATGCATGATCCTTACAGCATGCTTTCCTTATACCCCTTAAGCGAAAGATGAAAATGTTTGCTTAATACATGACCAGTCATGCATCCTAATCGATAAAAACATAATGGCATGCTTTATCCTTATAGACCTCATAAGTTTCATGCATAAATTCTCCTAGAAATTAGCCATGTACCTAGGTTTCACTGCTGTCTGCTACAGTGAAAAAATGGTCTGCCTAAGACCGCCAAAGTCCTTTAGCGGCCATGCGATAGACCGCTAAACACCTGTATGCAGTCCTCTCCTGACTGCTAGGATCTGTCTATTCTCTGCATTTTGTTAACTCCAAATAGAGTGTAGATTGGCCCTATTAAACATATGTTAAGCCAAGTTAATTAAGTCTTAATCCTAGTTTTAACTTTATATTCGTAATATTGGCTATATTGTGCATCATCCTTGATAGATTGCACGTCTTATATGGTTTAAATGCTTATTCTTAGCTTGTGCTACTTTCATTCCAAAACTTATGCTCTTGTACTAATGATAATATTTCACATACTTCATGGACTTGTTTAAGTTTTGATTTGATCGCTATTTGACCACGATCCTTTCTCATCTATAGTATTTTCTTAAGTACATGGTGCGTATCCCGATGCGTGCCCATTAGATACACTTTACACTTGTAAGCACACAATCTTGGACTTGTGATCCTCTCCGTTGAATTTTCCTTCCACCAGACTAGGTGATCTTGTTTCAAGGCCTCCATAAGTCTCTGCGAGCCTGAGATTCCCACTAGGACGCCGAGCTGGTTGTACCCTCAAAGCCCAATTGTCTAGAAAGTACTTTATCGACATTTTCTATGTTTTGGATCTTAGCGGCCATCCATTAGACCGCAAGAGTCTAGTAGCGGCCATTTACATGACCGCCAAAGACACCTAGCGGCCCTGCCATGGCCATAAGGTTCCAGAGATTTCACTATGTTGACACTTTCTTTCTTCATGTGTCGACTCTGTCAATAAACGGTCCAGTACTGACAGCTACTGTATAGTTTCGGTCCAGTAAACGATCGCTATTTCAAGAAACAGCCCTATCATGATCGTTTCTGTCTCAAAAGTCCTTAACCCAAGGGTTGATTTCCTATGATCCTAGATGGTCTATTGATTATTTAGAACCTAACACCTTGTTTAATAAGATATTTAATGAATTATGAAATTCAAAGAATATGCCGTTATGCTGCCGAATTCTTTTCATGGCATGACCTTGTTTTAAGTCACTCCTGAACTCTCATGTTGATACTTGGTTCATTCTTACCTTGACATTTGCTATCGTAAATTTATTATTTGAATTGATACAATATTGGCCTACATTATTGATATTTCTCATGGAAGTAGCTTGATTTATAACTTGAAGATGTAGTTCGGGCACTGATTCTATCCAAGGGCTACATGCTAGCCCCCTCGGCTGATTGTCGGAAACGTGATGAAAACCATGGGGTACAGTGATACTGACGTCACATTGTACTGGGAGTACTTTTTTTATAGACGAGTGAAACCCACGAGGCTCTACATGAAATATACATTCTTGATTACATGACTTCCTAGTGCATGACCTTCATGGTTATGAATAGTATATTCTCAATACATACTAGTACATACTTGTTACATGAAAGGCCAATATACATTCTGAAATGAATATCCTCTGCATCTCTATATAAAATCTCAATCTTCATAGTCATGTCTTGTTACTTACGTTTTTACTATGATTTTATTCGCATGTTTCATCATATGCCTTATCTTTATTTCTAGAGCTAAAATGCTAATTACTTAAACGTTGCCTTCATGTTGATACGAAGATACCTATTGGGCAAGTGTGCTCATTCCATACTTTTCTAATCTTTTCAGATAATTCTAGTCAGGATTCGGACTACTCAAGTGACGAGTCCGAGAGTGATTAAAGCTCGAGAGAAGACCTAGTAGAGTTATGAGTCAAGTTGAGTCTATGAAATTTTCCCTTTATTTGAGTCTAGTAAAAAGAGTCAACTATTAATGTACTTGAGTATTATTCAATAAAGTGAAATTTTGAGTATATTATCTTGTGATTTCCCTTTTATGTGTGAATGTGTTAGCGCTCTGATTGTATTACTCGCTTAAGGCGTACTAGTCGACTATTCACGTTCCCGATTATCTTCCGCTGTACATAAATCTCGGGGCATGAAAGAGAGAGATGTGAGGGGGGGTGCTCCGGTGCGAGAAGTGCCAACGCTACCGGATCACCTCCCTCTTCTTGTTTTTTTTTATTATTATTATGTGAAAGTTGAGAGGGGGCGGTGATCCGGCTTGAGAAGTGCTGATGCCGCCAGATCACCTCTCTCTTCTCATTTTCCCTCTTTTTTTTTTCATAGGGGTGCATCAATGCAACTCACCCCCTACGTTGACGCAGGCTCCTGGATAGGTGCCAGATAGAGCCTGGGCCGGGAAGGGTCGACCCTTGGGGTCAACTCCTCACTACGCAAAGCCTTGGGTTCCTCATTCTTCATGTCATTTAGCCAGATTTTACCTGTTATTCCACTTACGGGGGCCACATGACAGAGTGATATATTCAATGCATGGGCTCTTCTCTAACGAAGCTATGCCATGTGTGGGGGTTTATTATACCCTTATCATGCATGTGACTCAATGCAAAAGGGGATATGATATGCTCAATTTTATGGTGAATACATGATGCTCTTCATCCCTCTTAGCGCTTGTTCATGGTGAGGCAGCAGGGAACCTATAGGCAGTTTGATGGATGCATGTGGTTTTGGAGAGATATGTTTTTGTACAGGTTTATGCATATGATGATGCCATGCCTTAATGTTTATGCCAGAGGGGTGCTCAAAAAATGTAACTAAGTTCAGAGATGCAGAGAGCCCCTGCTCTTGGTTCATGAGATCTCAACAGCAGTCCCTTTGATAGTTCAAGGGTCCCCATGTACATCTTCTTTCTATGTTTAACCTTGTTCTTATAGTTAGCATTGTTCAGACATACGTTTTTTCCTTTTAGCCACGTTCCTGGCAGAATTTCGGCAGCATCTCCCCTGGACCAGGGATTTGTGGGGTGTAAAATAGAGACTCGCCCACGGACGGATCCAAGATGGCCTCAAAGATTATTGGGTAAGCTGAGCATAGCAACCCTAAAGCCCGGATTGGGTATGAAAACCCCGTGGACTGGCCTACAAGGGACTCCGATGACCCATGGGCAGTGACATCTGAAATTTGGGATATAGATTTAGCATGTTGCCAGGCATATGGTTGTTGTTGTTTACTTCTCGAATGGGGTTCCCCAAGGGCCTTGCTATGAGGGAGCAAGCTCCTAGGGGCCCGGAGTGACCACTGTAAAAAAAAAAGAATAATAGCACCCTGACGGATGGGGGAGAGATATGAATTCCAACAGATTTGAGAGAGATGACTGAGTCCCCACAACGTATGGGTGTGAGTGAGAGGGTAAACGGTCATCTCCAGAGGGGCCATATTATTTATCCATAGAACATGTGGTACACGTCAATAGAAACGGGAAGAACCACTTGAGCTAGAGGAAGGGGACAAGATAGAGGCCATAACATGCCACAACTTGAAGCTTTTCATTCATTGCAAGAGAAACGGGTACAAGAGGGATATACCCTATAGCAAAGAAACATAGCAAGAGAAAAAGAAAATACAACAGGGGGGAGCATTGGCTCCTCCCCCCCAAAGCTCACCTCTCCTCCTCTGCTCTCCCTCCTTTTTAATTCACTCTGCAAGGCAGGTGCCAATTCTTCTTTTCTGCCCTTTTTTTCTCTTCCAACTGGTCTCTTCTCTAGTAGCCAACCTCTTCTCCAACAGAGCTTGTGTTCTTTTTTATAGGAGCGGACGTGGGGACCTTCGAACCCCCACTCCTCCTCCTACTTCTTCTTCTCTCTTCTCCTTTTCCCGCTTGGAGCCTTTTGAGAGCTTGCACGTAGGGGGGTATGATGTAGGCGAGGATGTCTCCTTGTGTAACGACCCGAGAATTCGATTACCGAGAAGGCCCGATAACCCGAGACTCGTACCGCCACCCATGAGCCCGAAGACTCGGAAGGGTTAAAAGGATGGTGTGGAAACTACACAAGCATCACAGATAATTGCAAAAATTAACAGTTATAATATTAAGCAGGAAATAAATTAACATTTTACATGGTCCATAATAAAATAACAACAACAGCAAGAACAGTCCACGACTAGTACAGTGACAAGAAAGAAAAGTACAGCTACACGGGGCATACCCCGGCTCTGACCTCTAGCACTACCTCTGGGCACCCGCACCACGCTGCGCTCCTGACGCGCTCCCCGAAGGTGGCGCCTCACCTGAAACACGGTGAAAACACGCAGGGAATGAGTCTCGGAACAAGACTCAGTAGGGATCACTCGAACCCTACCTCGTAAAATAAGAAACCACTACTCTAGCGGTAGGAAAGTACCTCGGAAAGGAAAGCCCTGTACTCCACAGAACTAGACCCTACGGCACGTAAACCGACACACGTGCCACGGTACGAGAAGATCGAAATCAACGGTCGAACCGCCAAAACCCGAAGGTCGGAAACACACGACTGACAGTCTGACACTCCGTACTCGACAGGAGTACCGCCCACTAGAAGCACAGCCGGCAGCGTCCCCTGACGTCTTACACCGCACCGCAGGTGAACCGCCTGACGTGGTAGGTCCTACCCGAGGCGCAGACACCGTACAAGTAACCACAACAAGTGACTAGCTGGGGTCACGCCCGTCGACGTGGGTCCAACCGCCCCCAACCACGTGTGCACACACAGACCACGCGTCCTAGGTGTGGCCCTCTGACCGGTTTTCCCGCGCAGCCAGACTCTGGCTAAGACGAGGAGCCTACGGGAACCGGTCCACAAACCGTCTCGAAAGGTGGGTGCCCGTACACCACTCCCAGGTGAGACCAGCACCTCGTACTGGTGGGCTATGACTAGTGGAGGGTCACTGAAGGAGTAGACTCTCAAGTCAACGGAAAATAATGTCCGAGTCCGACAACGTGTGGGAATCACCCCACGCACTAGCTCCGTCAACGGGGCGACGGTCGGAGAAAAACGGACGCACCGCCCACGGCCAAACTCATGACCAAGGCAAACGGAACCTCCGGACACCAAAGACACGGTCACTGAACTCCACGGGGTGCCCGGGACGCACACACGGCCCAAGGGAAACACCCAACAACAGCCAGATCACGCTAGGGATACCTAGCGCGACACGGAAGAACGCGCTAGGGAACCCTAGCGCAACAGGGAAGATCGCGCTAGGTCTCCCAAGCGTGACAGGGACCATCGCGCTAGGGAACCCTAGCGCGACAAGGACCATCGCGCTAGGTCCTCATAGCGCGACAAGGATAATCTCGCTAGGACCCCATAGCGCGACACGAACCGCCCTACTGTTCATCTTCTCCGATGAACGCGCTCGGTCGGGGCAGCGCGACCTTCAAGAACGCGCTACTAGAGTATAGCGCGTTCTCAGTCCGCGGCCGAAAATGGTAAGAACGCCCAAAAATTCTAACCACGCCCCCATGCCTCCATAGGAGAGGGGGAAAACAAAGGGGAAGACCCCTGGGGACCCCTAGCATGATTCTAGGCCATCAAAACACGAAATCATGCATGGAATCCATAGATCGGGCGAGCTCTCCCCAAATCATGGAAAAACCCAAAAACGCTCAAACGATCCCCTCTCGGCCTCCCCGCGGCCTATAAATCGTGAAAAAGATCGGCATGAGGCTAAGGAACGTCACCCTACCTCAATGGAGCGAATGCTCCGCCGAATCGATCACGAATCACGAAGAATGCTCGAAGCTTCACGAACTCCCCACGCTTCCCACGCTCGCCGCACGCCCACGAGATCGCCTCACCGTCGCCCACGCGTCCGCGTCGCCGCCCCGCCGCCGTCCGTAGCCGGAGAGGGGTTCGCCGCGTCCGAATGGGAGAGAGGGAGAGAGGAGGGTGTCACGGTGGGAAGAAACGGAGGAAGAGGAAGAAGAAGAAAGAGAAAGGAGAAAAGAAAAAGAAAAGAATTACGGCTATATAGAACATCCGAATTTTCGGAAAAATACCAAAAAATAGAAAAATACATTTCTGGAATCCTCGGAACGCACCGATCGCAACGGTACCACTCGTGCCTGGGGGAACCGCCCGGTTCGCCCACAGCGAGCTTCCGTAGGAAAAGTCGAAACACACACCGGGAATCGGAAAACACACGTGGAAAAGCCGCGGAACGCCTCCGGGCCTCCGAAACAACTCCGGATCGCGCCGATCCGAACACGAAAGATGTCCGAAACGAAATTTCGGACACAACAGAGCCGGACGCTCCGAAAACCAGATCCGGGACCCACGAAGAAGGATCCGAAAGGTCTGAGATATTACAGCCCTCCCCCCTTAAGGAATTTCGTCCTCGAAATTGAGAACAACCCAAGGGGAAAGAAGAGGAAGACTCACTCAAACAGATACGGGAACTGCTGACGCATCTCGTCCTCACGTTCCCACGAAGCCTCACCACCAGAGTGTCGTTGCCACACGACCTTTACCAAAGGAATGACCTTGTTCCGCAGGCGCTGCTCTCGCCTATCCTCCACGCGGATCTGAAACTCTGGGAGAGAAACATCTGGAGTCACCTCAGGCCAAACGGAAAACTCGAGCACATGAGAGTCATCGGGCATATACTTCCGCAACATCGAGACGTGGAACACGTCATGCACCGACGCCAACTCAGGAGGTAACTGCAACCGGTAAGCAACCTCACCGATGCGTTCCACAATCGCGAAAGGACCAATGTAGCGGGGACTCAGCTTCCCACGCCGTCCAAAACGCATCACCCCCTTCATCGGAGAAACTCTCAAGAACACATGATCGCCCACGGCAAACTCGAGGGGCTGCCTCCTACGGTCAGCATAGCTCTTCTGTCGACTCTGGGCCGCCAACATGTTCTGACAAACCAGGTGCACAACGTCCACACATTGCTGCACCAATTCCGGTCCCGTCAAAACACGCTCACCCACCTCAAACCAATCAAGCGGAGTCCGACAAGGACGCCCATACAGTGCCTCATAAGGAGCCATGCCGATGCTCGAATGATAGCTGTTGTTATAGGCAAACTCAACCAACGGTAGGTGATGAATCCAACTCCCCTGCCACTCCAGGCAGCAGGATCTCAGCATGTCCTCCAAAGTCTGAATGGTCCTCTCAGATTGACCATCTGACTGAGGATGATACGCCGAGCTAAATGCCAACTCCGTGCCAAGAGCTCGCTGGAAACTCCTCCAGAACCCGGAAGTGAAGCGCGGATCCCGATCCGACACGATCGAAATGGGAACCCCATGCAACGGCACGATCCGCTCCACATACAAACGAGCCAACTTAGGCACGCTCCAGCTGACCTTGACCGGTAGCAACCGCGTCACCTTCGTCAGCCGATCCACCAGTAACCAAATACTATCCTGCCCACTCGGGGTCCTTGGCAACCCCACCACGAAATCCGTGGTCACATGGTCCCACTTCCAAGCAGGAACATCCAAGGGCTGGAGAGTACCTCCTGGTCGCTGATGCTCCGTCTTCACCTGCTGACAGATCAGGCACCTGGCCACAAATTCGGCGACATCTCTCCTCATGCCAGGCCACCAAAACTGCCTCCACAAGTTCTGATACATCTTCGTCGCACCCGGGTGCACAGTGTACCTGCTCCCATGAGCCTCGCGTAACACCGCACGACGAACCTGCTCCTCCGCTAGGACGTACAACCTGCCACGAAACCTCGCAGCACCGTCCTCGCCGAGCTCCACGTCAGCCATCGCAAGAGTCCGGGGCAACTCAGGGTCCGCATGCTGAGCCTCTGTCACCTGACGACGGATAGCAGGAGTGACAGTCAGACTCGCAAGCACTGCCAACCCTCGCTCCTGGGGAATCTTGAGCCTGAAGGATACTTCGGGCACCTATTCCTAGAGCCTCCACTTCCTCAGCATCAAGGTACTGACCGCCACCTTCCGACTCAAGGCATCGGCGATGACATTCATCCTGCCCGGCTGATAAGACAGGGTGAAGTCATAGTCCTTCATGAACTCCATCCAACGCCTTTGTCTGAGGTTCAGATCTCTCTGCGAGAACACATACCTCAAACTCTGATGGTCAGTGAACACCTCGAACTTCTCGCCGTACAAATAATGCCTCCAGATCTTCAGCGCGAAGATCACCGCCGCCAACTCAAGGTCATGGGTAGGGTAGTTCTCCTCGTGGGGCTTTAGCTGCCGAGATGCATAAGCCACCACTCTACCATGCTACATCAAAACAGCACCCAATCCGACGCCGGAAGCATATGTACACACCACAAAACCTCCCGATGCAGAAGGCAAAACCAACACCGGAGCCGAGGTGAGCAATCTCTTCAGTTCGCTGAAGCTCCGCTCACACTCCTCGGACCAAACGAAAGGCACATCCTTCCGCGTGAGCCTCGTCATCGGGGTCGCAATGTGAGAAAAATCCTGGATAAACCGGCGATAATACCCCGCAAGCCCCAAGAAACTCCGGATCTCTGTCACCGACCTCGGCCTCGGCCACTGCATCACAGCCTCGACCTTGGCAGGATCCACGGAAATGCCATCACCAGAAATCACGTGCCCCAGAAAGTGCACCTCGCTGAGCCAAAACTCGCACTTGCTGAGCTTCGCATACAACTGGTGATCTCGCAACGTCTGCAGCACCACACCCAAATGGTACGCATGCTCCTCAGCAGACCGCGAATAAACAAGGATGTCATCCACAAAGATGACCACAAACTGGTCCAAATACGGATGGAACACCCTCTGCATCAAGTCCATGAAGGCTGCTGGGGCATTGGTGAGCCCAAACGGCATCACCAGAAACTCATAATGCCCGTACCTCGTACTGAATGCAGTCTTCTCCACATCAGACTCGCGAATTCTCAGCTGATAGTAACCGGACCGCAAATCAATCCGCGAGAACACTCGCGCAGACTGAAGCTGGTAGAACAAATCATCAATCCACGGCAACGGATACTTGTTTTTAATGGTCACTTCATTCAGCTGCCGATAGTCAATGCATAGCCGCAGACTACCGTCCTTCTTCTTCACGAACAACACGGGCGCACCCCAAGGGGAACAGCTCGGACGAATGTACCCCTTGGCCAACAGTTCCTGCAACTGTGCCCTCAACTCCCTCAACTCAGCGGGGGCCATACGGTAGGGAGCCTTCGCCAAAGGTCCCGTACCAGGTACAACCTCGATCACGAAATCGATCTCCCGCTGGGGAGGTAATCCAGACAACTCCTCAGGAAAAATATCAGGAAACTCGCACACCACCGTAATGTCCTCGACATCCGGCTCCATCCGGTCAGACACAACCACTGACGCGAGAAAACCCTGACAACCTGACTCAAGCAATCGACGGGCTCGAATAGAAGAGATAAGGAATCGAGAAGAGGTGGAACGGATACCTTGGAAATAGAAGGTCCTCTTGCTCGGATGCTGGAAGTAGACCCTCTTCATTCCACAATCCACCACCGCTCCATGAGTCTCGAGCTAATCCATGCCTAGAATCACGTCGTAATCCTGAAGCTGCAACGCATACAACCTGCCTGGCATACTCCGCCCATCGATCTACACCGGAACCTGGTCGAAGCAATACGGAGTGACCATAAAATCACCCGAAGGTAACTCCATTGCCAAATCACAGGACAACTGGGTCACCGGCTCCTCGACGCTCGACGCGAAATCCTCCGAAATAAACGAATGAGACGCGCCAGAATCAAATAAAACTCGAGCCGCACAACCCAAAATCTGAACGGTACCTTCCACGAGCTGCGACGCCACTGCCTCTGCCCTGGTCAAGTGCGTGATCTGGCCACGCGCTCTCTGCCTGCCTCCCACACTAGCTGACCTGGGTAGCGGCGGATACTGTCCCTGTTGCTGCTGCTGCTGCTGGGGAACCTGCTGCTGCGGCGGCCTCTGAGGACAGTCACGCGCCATATACCCTGGCTGGTCACACCGAAAACAGATGATCGGCGCCGTGCACTGCCTGCCTGGGTGGGTCCCACCACACCGTGGACAAGGTCCTCGCGATCCACCCACCGATCCCTGACGCTGCAAAGGAAACGGCTGCTGTAAACTGCCCGATGAAGCCTGCCCCTGATCCTTGGACTTCTTACGGAAATTCTTCTTCAAGAACTTCTTGACCTTCGAGCCAAAGGACGCAGATCCTGTCACCGAAGCTGCCGATGCCGGCACTCCTGAACCACCCGACGCATGCTGGAAGGAACCCTGCTGCTGGGTAGCCGACTGCTGGCTGCGACCTGACAAAGACTGCCCCTGGCTGATCGGTCCTCGAGTCCTCTGCATATCCATCTCCAAGGAAATCGCAACACGAGACGCTGTCCCTAGATCAGTGGCCCCATTCGCGATCAAATGGTGCCTCAGCTCCAGCCTCAAGCCCTGCACAAACTGCGTCATCCTCACCCTCTCATGCTCCACGATATGAGGTGCGTACCGACCCAGCTCGACAAATCGGGCCCTGTACTGCAACACGGACATGTCACCCTGCACCAGCTCCAAAAACTCCCGCATCCGCTGCGTAGCAACGACGTCTGGACAGTACGTACGCTCGAAAGCACTGACAAAGTCACCCCACTCGACCTGCTCAAGTGGACGAAGCTGAAAGGACGTCTTCCACTCGGAAGACCACCACCTCCGAGCCGTACCCTGCAACTGGTTGTAGGCCAACACCACTCTGTCCTCGGCAGTACTCTTCGCAGAACTGAACACCCGCTCCATCTCATCAAGCCAATCATGAGCCGCATCAGGGTCTGCCCGGCCGCTAAAGTAAGGCGGATGGAACTGCATGAAGTCCCTCACTGCTCGGCCTGGCCCAACCCTGACTGACGAGCCCTCACCAGTCTCTCCGCCGAACTGCTGAGACATGAGATGGTACATGCCACGGAAGAAATCCTCGGCCCCCGGAGCTCTCGCAGCATCCGCGGCCTCGGTAGCTCCCGGAACTCTGCTATGCTCCTCCTGGTCCCTTTGGACCCCCTGCTGGATCTCCTGACCTGCAGCCGACTGCCCCTGCTGAGAGCGAGAACTCCTCCTCGGCGCCATCCTCGCTCCTGAAGCACAAGACAGAAAACACGAAAACGGCAATGTCAGAATAAAACACGCGGTGCCAAATGCCAGCGTCACATGTACATCATCGTTGTGGACTAGTGGACCACTACAATTACCTATGATTCTCATTTAATTCCACAACCGCGCTCTGATACCAGCTGTAACGACCCGAGAATCTGATTACCGGGAAGGCCCGATAACCCGAGACTCGTACCGCCACCCACGAGCCTGAAGACTCGGAAGGGTTAAAAGGATGGTCTGGAAACTACACAAGCATCACAGATAATTGCAGAAATTAACAGTTATAATATTAAGCAGGAAATAAATTAACATTTTACATGGTCCACAATAAAATAACAACAACAGCAAGAACAGTCCACGACTAGTACAGTGACAAGAAAGAAAAGTACAGCTACACGGGACATACCCCGGCTCTGACCTCTGGCACTACCTCTGGGCACCCGCACCACGCTGCGCTCCTGACGCGCTCCCCGAAGGTGGCGCCTCACCTGAAACACGGTGAAAACACGCAGGGAATGAGTCTCGGAACAAGACTCAGTAGGGATCACTCGAACCCTACCTCGTAAAACGAAAAACCACTACTCTAGCGGTAGGAAAGTACCTCGGAAAGGAAAGCCATGTACTCTAGAGAACTAGACCCTACGGCACGCAAACCGACACACGTGCCACGGTACGAGAAGACCGAAATCAAGGGTCAAACCGCCAAAACCCGAAGGTCGGAAACACACGACTGACAGTCTGACACTCCGTACTCGACAGGAGTACCGCCCACTAGAAGCACAGCCGGCAGCGTCCCCTGACGTCTTACACCGCACCGCAGGTGAACCGCCTGACGTGGTAGGTCCTACCCGAGGCGCAGACACCGTACAAGTAACCACAACAAGTGACTAGCTGGGGTCACGCCCGTCGACGTGGGTCCAACCGCCCCCAACCACGTGTCCACACACAGACCACGCATCCTAGGTGTGGCCCTCTGACTGGTTTTCCCCCGCAGCCGGACTCTGGCTAAGACGAGGAGCCTACAGGAACCGGTCCACAAACCGTCTCGAAAGGTGGGTGCCCGTACACCACTCCCAGGTGAGACCAGCACCTCGTACTGGTGGGATACGACTAGTGGAGGGTCACTGAAGGAGTAGACTCTCAAGTCAACGAAAAACAACGTCCGAGTCCGACAACGTGTGGGAATCACCCCACGCACTAGCTCCGTCAACGGGGCCATGGTCGGAGAAAAACGGACGCACCGCCCACGGCCAAACTCATGACCAAGGCAAACGGAACCTCCGGACACCAAAGACACGGTCACGGAACTCCACGGGGTGCCCGGGATGCACACACGGCCCAAGGGAAACACCCAACAACAGCCAGATCGCGCTAGGGATACCTAGCGCGACACGGAAGAACGCGCTAGGGAACCCTAGTGCAACAGAGAAGATCGCGCTAGGTCTCCCTAGCGCGACAGGGACCATCGCGCTAGGGAACCCTAGCGCGACAAGGACCATCGCGCTAGGTCCTCCTAGCACGACAAGGAGCGCTAGGACCCCATAGCGCGACACGAACCGCCCTACTGTTCATCTTCTCCGATGAACGCGCTCGGTCAGGGTAGCGCGACCTTCAAGAACGCGCTACTGGAGTATAGCGCGTTCTCAGTCCGTGGTCGAAAACGGTAAGAATGCCCAAAAATTCTAACCACGCCCCCATGCCTCCATAGGAGAGGCGGAAAACAAAGGGGAAGACCCCTGGGGACCCCTAGCATGATTCTAGGCCATCAAAACACGAAATCATGCATGGAATCCATAGATCGGGTGAGCTCTCCCCAAATCATGGAAAAACCCAAAAACGCTCAAACGATCCCCTCTCGGCCTCCCCGCGGCCTATAAATCGCGGAAAAGATTGGCATGAGGCTAAGGAACGTCACCCTACCTCAATGGAGCGAATGCTCCGCCGAATCGATCACGAATCACAAAGAATGCTCGAAGCATCACGAACTCCCCACGCTTCCCACGCTTGCCGCACGCCCACGAGATCGCCTCACCGTCGCCCACGCGTCCGCGCCGCCGCCCCGCCGCCGTCCGTAGGCGGAGAGGGGTTCGCCGCATCTGAATGGGAGAGAGGTAGAGAGGAGGGTGTCACGGTGGGAAGAAACGGAGGAAGAGAAAGAAGAAGAAAGAGAAAGGAGAAAAGAAAAAGAAAAGAATTAGGGCTATATAGAAAATCTGAATTTTTGGAAAAATACCAAAAAATAGAAAAATATATTTCTGGAATCCTCGGAACGCACCGATAGCAACGGTACCACTCGTGCCTGGGGGAACCGCCCGGTTCGCCCACAGCGAGCTTCCGAAGGAAAAGCCGAAACACACACCGGGAATCGGAAAACACACGCGGAAAAGCCGCGGAACGCCTCCGGGCCTCCGAAACAACTCCGGATCGCGCCGATCCGAACACGAAAGATGTCCGAAACGAAATTTCGGACACAACGGAGCCGGACGCTCAGAAAACCAGATCCGGGACCCACGAAGAAGGATCCGAAAGGTTCGGGATATTGCACCTTGGGATTGGCTCGAGTTGACCGATGCGATGCCGATGTCTTTCGCCGCTCCGTAGCGGTTCTCAAAGATTACCGTTTTGGGGTGTCTGAGGTGACGGGCAAGCTGTGTGGATGGTTTGCAGGGGAGAACCCATCGGACAGGGGGCAGGTCCCTTGCCAGGCGAGAGGACACTCGAGGGTCCACCAGGTCGAGGGCGTGGGCACCGGCTGGGGGCCCCCAGGTGAGGGCCTCAAGCCCTTCTCTCTTTCTTCTTATTCCTTTGTTCTTCTTCCCCTTTTCTTTGTTGCTTTGCTTGAGATGATCCGAAGCAAAGTAGAGTCCCGTGTTGGGATGAACAGTGCTACGAAGTGACATTGCTCACTTCTTGTCATTTTTTGCCATCGGATGAGGTGCTGTGAGTGATGGGGGCTGTCGGATCATGTGGGGGTGTAGCGTTGGGAGCCACAGGATCATGTTGCTTTTCTTTTCCTTTTCCTTTTTTTTTTTGCTTTTGTTTGCCGCCGACTCAAGAGGGGCATGGGCCTTGGTCGATTCAATGGTGGCCTGGCCGATTCAAGGGATTGGGCCGGTTCAACGGGTGCTTGGCCGATTCATGTTGGGCTGGGGGGGGGGGGCAGTTCAAGGGATTGGAGGGCCACCGATTCATGACCACAAAGTGGCTTGCGCACCAATTCAACACCATGAGGGGGCTGGCCAATTCAGGGGCCATGGAAGCTTGGTCGGTTCACCCTTTTTCTCCCTTTCATTTTCCCATTTCTCCTTCTTTTTCTTCTGACACTGGTTCAAGGGATTGTGTCGATTCATGTGCTTTCTTCTCATGTTGGCGTGCGACTGCATGTGCATTGGCACGGGGGTGAGGGTGCGTCGACACACCCCTTCTTCTCTTGGTATGTAGCGGCTTGAGGCTCCAGGTGGCGAATTTCAAGTGTCCACAAATGCCCCCCACCAGTGGGTGGCACAAACAAGGGACGAGTACGCGGGGCCCACGGGTGTAGACCTCTTCATCATATTGTTCCACGCCGGTAGGCCATCATCATGGTGTAAGTTCGCGGGAAAGTGCTCACCCCTTCAGCGAAGGGATAAGGGGTTTGCTTTACCGCAGTGAGCACTTGGGTTGAGAAGCTTAGCCCTAGAGAGGTTTAGTCATTGGCATGGGGTCGATGCCGAAGCAAAGAGATAGGGCTTCATGCATCAACCTAGACGGAAGGTCTAAGTCAACGAGGGTGTGGTCAATCCCAGTGGGACTGGTAGCTAGTATTGGGTCAAAAAAAATGTTTATTCATCGACTTCAAATGGGAGGTCTAAGTCAAAGGCTTTGTAACGAGCCCGATAGGGTAGGAAAAGTTTGTGTATTCTTTGGTTTGGGCGAAGGGTCCGAGTCAAAGGTTAATTCGTCAGTGTCGACAGGGAGTCAGGAGCTGACGTGATTTATTCATTGACACGAGATGAGTGTCAAAGCAAGGGGCCTTTTTATTCATGGCTTTAGATGGAAGGTCTGGGCCACAGGCTTATTCGTCAATGCTGATAGGGTGTCGGAGGCTGACATGGGGTTAGTGTCAAAGCAAGGGTCTTTTTGTTCATGGCTTTAGACGAAAGGTTTGGGCCACATGAAGGTGGTATTTTTATTCATCGACTTAGATGGAAGGTCCGTGTCAAAGCAAAGGTCTTTTTGATCATGGCCTCAGACGGAAGGTCCCCGCCACAGGTTTATTCGTTAGTGCCGGTAGGGAGTCAGGAGCTAACATGGTTTATTCATTGACATAGGATAAGTGTCAAAGCAAGGGGTCTTTTTGTTCATCGACTCCAGACGTAAGGTCTAGGCCAATGGAAGGAGGTCTTTTTATTCATTGACTTGGACAGAAGGTCCGTGTCAAAGCAAGGGGTCTCTTTATTCATTAACTTGGATGGAAGGTCCAAGTCAAGGGTTTATTCATCAGTGTCGATAGGGTGCCAAAGGCTGACGTAGTTTGTTCATTGACACGGGATGAGTGTCAAAGCAAGGGCCTTTTCGTACATCGACTTCAGACGGAAGGTCTTGTTTGGTCCGATAGGGTGCAACAGGATCTAGAAGGGGGGTTGAATAGATCCTTTCTAAAACATGCGCAATTAAAAACTTAACACATCAAGGAACAGTCAAGGGACAAAATGCACATGCGATGCTTAGACATAGTGCACAGCGGAAATAGTAGGGAACAACTGACGAGGGAGCTGCAGAAACACAGTGTCAAGCGGTGAGGTTGCCACACACTTAAGCATATATGGTTCAGCAAGATAGCATACGTTTAATCAACCTGGAAACCTGTGAATGGAGATAGAGGATAGGAATCAAACACAAGCCATTGCATAAGGATTTTTAAGGAGGTTCTGTTGCCAACCCGCAACCTACGTCCACCCCTCACCAAACCGATGAGGCTTTACCACACGAGAATGAAAACCTCTCCACACACACACACGGGACGAGTCCCACAGAATGAAGAGCCCTCCGTCTATCTTCCTACACACAAACTGGTAGGGAAGGTTCTCCTACACACAAATCGGTAGGGACGGTTCTCCTTGAAATGAAAGAAATGAAAAACACAAACCGAAAACATTGCAAGTGCAGTAGAGAAAAACAACCTTCCTGATATGACGATGAGGCACGAAAATGCACAATAAGAAGAGGATAACCAGACAGTGGCTTCAAATTTTGCTCTTGAGGCACCTTTGGGCAGATCTGGACACAGGTCCAATCTGGCTTCTTCTTAGGCTTATTCAGGACGTGAGAAGGGCTACACTCCTCTCTTGGCTTCCTTTTCTTTGCTCTCTCTCTCTCTTATCTCTTTCTATCAGCACTGGCCGGTTTCGGACCAGGACTGGGTTGCTTCTTTTCTTTCCTTTTCTCTCACAAAATCTCTCTTGAAAGCTCACACATTTCTCTTGGACAGCAGCTTCAGCAACAACCTTTTTGCATGGGGTCCTTCCCTTTTATAGGCACAATCAGTCCTCCCAGAAGATGGTTCCCGGCTGAATGTGATTGGCTCTTCATAAACCATCATTTATCTTCAAGAACCTTTTGCCTTGGCAGACTCTGATTGGCCACAGAGGTAGCAGAAAAAGTTGCTTACAATTTCTTACTTTGGTTGACAAGAAAATATGTGAGAGGAGCTTCTCATGTAAGATTTGTAGCATCTTCTTTTTCTGCAGGCAGGACTGTCAAGGACGTCCTTTGTCCTGTGCAATCTCAGTGGCAGAGCATGTGATTGGGTGGAGGCAAAAAGGTGAGTACCTGGATAGGTCACTATTCCCAGAAATGGTAGTGATGGGGACATCACCTCCCATGCCCACGTTCACAGCTCGTCTCCTCGCCCCGGTTGCATCCGGCATGGTTTAGTCATTTAATTTTGAGTCCTATGTAATTTTATTTGAGTCATTTGATGTATTTTTCCTTTTATTTGAGTCATGTTCCTAGGTCTTGCATTTATTTTCTTAAGTTTGAGTGTCATTAGATTGTGTAATGTGCTATTGGGTCCAATTCTTCAGGCTTGGCCCATGAGCCCCCCCTACCCCTTCGGTTATTTGTTATTGAGTTTTTTGTAAGGGACTTATTGTAAAATGTGGGTTTCCTATATATAGGGCCCCATTTCCTTCATTTGGAGGTAATGAATGAATCAATGAAAAACTTGCCATTTTGAGAGTTCAAACCTCTTATCTAGTGGAGAGATTCCATTATTTGGGTGAGAAACCCTAGGGGAGAGATTCCCCACCCATTCCTATCTTAATCTCTCTCTTTCACCCCTCTTTCTCTCTCCTCTACACCCAAATCCGAAAATCTTCTCTCTCCTCCCTTCCCAACCACCACTCTCCCACCTACCCCCATTAAAGACCACTCCCCTTCCCACACATCCCATTACTCCACCCCCTAGTCCCAAGAGAGCTTCCACCAATCCTAGCTCCACCTCCCAACCCCCAACTACCCCCACCCACTTCCCCAAGCACCCTTCCCACAACCCCAAGCACCCCTATTATGTTCCCCACACACCTCTTCCCATCCCCCAAGACCAAAATTTAATCCCACCCTTAAACCCATTTTCAAAGACCCTTTCCCTCTCACCCACCTTCCCAAATTCGTAGCTCCTCCTCCCACCACCTGTTAGACCCCCTTCCAGACCCCATTCTTCCCTTCCCCCACCTTAGAACACCCCCTCCTAGACCCCCTCACAGCCCGGGCTTCCCCCACACTCATCCACCCCCATTTTCCCTCCCATATACCCCATTCCCCCCCATCATCTTCAACCTACAGCTCTCAACCGAAGATCTATAGAAGAGCAGCAGCTTGCAGAGGCGACCACGGCTTCTCCCGGACGTTTCTGAAGGATCAAGAGCCATCATTGGAAGCGGTTGCCTGTCCTCTTCGCAACGAAAGTGGGTTCGTCCTCATCGGAGCTCAGTGCTGCCCGGGAGCCCCGTTCTCCCATGACTGCGCAGGTCGGCCACTGTAGAGTTCCAGAACCGGAGGAAACGCTTCACCAAGATGAGCCCTGAAGGAATCAGGCTTCAGGTTCTTCTGCAAAGTTCTTCCTCGGCCTGTCTACTTTCAGAATCAGGAAGCGGAAGTCCATTCAGCATCCGAGAGCAGGAGTTACCAATTTTCTCCCACAATCATGCGACTCTGCTTTCCACAGTCTGCACAGACCCCTCTTCACTCTTCTGGTTCCACAGATCATCTCCGGCATCTTTTGGGGTCCCCGTTTTATTTTCTGAAAAGAGGACTCTCCCACGGTTCTAACGGCGCTGACGGCCTCATTCGGAGTTCAGGAGCGGTCGGGACAGCCTCGTCTTCCTACTGTTGGTGACCTGCTACTGCCAGTCCGAAAATCAGAGGCCTTGTTCGAGCTCCCGCCCCGACCGGCAGTGACTCCAGAAGAAACTAAGAAAATTCTGAGGCAATCCCCTTCAGCTACGAAGGTTTTCCCTCTGGTCTCATCGTCAACAAAATTCCTGATCAAGATCTATAACAGCAACACCGACCCTCTGTCCCGACTCGCAGACAGCAAGCAGATTCGGCGTCCACCCTTATTCCTCGTTCTTTGCTATAGTTTCCCCACCCCGCTTGGCCGGCTGAAGGTCCCTCCCTGCGTGGAGGTAGTATTGTCTGTAATTTCATTAACCCCCACCCCAAGATCCCCCTCCTGCGAGAGGTGTAGTGGTGTACTTTGTTTGGGCAGGTCAAGCGACACCGCCGCGGCGTGTGGGGATCCACTCGCCTCCCCGCTCGCCCTCGTCTCCGACCGGGACCGGTTTCTTCAAACCGGTCGAGTAAGTGCTCAAACCTTCACTCCACTTAGTGCTTGTCTTTCAATATTAGTTCTAATTCCGCTGGTTATGCGAGTGAGAGCCCGATCCTCAAGCCCCATTGCCTTGAGTGATCACCGTGGGAAGAGTGCAACCGGTGCCTTCGGCACTTCGTCGGCCCCGTTGAATTGGGCTTCCAAATCCATTGGGAATCAAATCTTGGCCTTGCTGGCCCTCTACCAGCAAGGGCCCAACCCCTCAACCTCACCTTGGCATTGCCAAGTTACCCCGGGCTTGGGTGAGCGACGAGAGAGCGGTGGCCCAATTCGGCCCATTTGAATGCGATTGTGCTTGCTTGCATTAGGTCCGAGGTTGTGTCACATCAATTGGTATCAGAGCAAGTCATTGACTTGTCTCTACAAGTCAAGTCCTAGGACATGCTTGCATTCTTGTCCGAACCGTGCATTGTCAGCCCATCATTGTTAACATTGAGTCTTGGGTCACATGGCCCCTCTCCCAATCATATCCCATGCATGCTTACCTAATGGAGAGCCCGTAGAAATTGATTTCATTGACCTAGAATTTGAAAATTGGGTGTCCCCCGATATCATTACCTCTCTTTGTAGGACCGGACAAAATGTGCACAATGGAGACCAAGTCTTTATTGAATTCCATAAATGGTTCGGGAAGACTAAGTATTTGGATGGGGCTTGGTGTCAAAAGGGAACATTGGCGGGTCCATGTATAATCCTAGGTAATAAATGGTTAGATGAAAGGAATGCCGACATCGACCCAACACGTCGGACTTGCCTAGTGCATCCGCCACACCTTTCGGGAACCTTTAAATTCAAAAACCTTTTATTCTCCCACTCGCGGGAATCCCAACCTTGTTCACCACCCCGGGTGCACCATACTCCGGCCATCATCACCCCACCATCAAAGAACCTTCCCACTCCATTAGCTTTGGAAGAAGTAGTCCACACCACAACCATAGGTCCCCATACCCAATTGGGCCCCATGACCAACTCTCCACCTAGGCCCATGGTAACCCTCACCACTACCTCTCCATCACCCCCAAAAGGGGACACTCCTCCCAAAACCAATCAACCCAAACCCCTTCAACCCACCCATCTTCCTCTCCCTACCCCAATCCAACTCCCACCAAAGCCTCCACTACTTCCACTCCCAAACCCCACTCTACCAATCCCAATCCAAGTTTCTCTTTACCCTCCACCCCGGGAGCACCACACACCAACCCTCATCACCCCAAAAGACCCCCTCACCTCCTTGGTAGAAGAACTCATACCCAATTCAATAGTTGAGGACACTCCAAACCCACTCCCCACCTTGGAGGGAACCCAAGTCCAAGTTGAGAAAGAAACATCACACGATGGTCCTCACCGTACATCACCCTCTCTAGTTGGGACCAAGCTCATCTTAGGAGAACCCATTGTTAGTTGGCTAAAGGAGAGCCCAATTAGAGAGATCCGGGTCCATGTTTTCCCTCCCATAGAACAAGATCTTCTCTTAGTGCCCTTCTTCTCCTATCACACCACAATCCAAGCATCCTATCAAGTGGAGACCTTAGAGGACCTTCTCAAGGGCATAGCATGGCAATTAGAGATGACTAGCATGATGACCCCTATGGTTGAACAACCTAGGAGCCTTAGCCTCCTACACCTATGCATAGGGTCCATCACCTCGGTTTGCACCATTGGTTGCTACACTAGCGACCTCCTTCTATTCCTCCCTACACCGGATGAGCCCAACCTTCTCCTCGATTTAGAGCTTCTTATCTCGGGTAGAAAGCCAAGCCCTCCACTCATGGCCGACTCACTTGTCAAGAACATTGGCCCAACTATAATGGAGAAGAATGACTTAGCACCTTTTAAGGATCTTGAGGACATGGAGTTCCTCCCCCTAGATGACCCATTTTATGATCCATATGATCCATTCCAATGGGAGTCAAGGGACTCATATGACCCAACCATCTTACCAACCACCCACCCTTTCCTACCCTCACCCACCATATTGGGCCAAACCCACCTCATCCATGACCCGGTTACACCTTGGGAGCCATGACCTTGGGCCATATATCCCTAGGTAATCAGGTTGTACCCCACCCCATGATGACTACCTTCTTAGATCCATTCAATCCTTTCCAATGGGAGTTCAAAGGTTGTCTCACACCTATACACATGGAAGTCACCTTTGGAAAAAGCATGCATGTGTCTAGGCTTACCATACCCCTTGGCATGAACACTATGTTGGGTCCATTCATTCATATCACCCACATGTCAAGTAGAAAGTATGAGTGGTCCACATTCGGATGTCATGGTCCTCCTTCATTCATCATGGATCTTAAGCATGTCAAAAGCATCTACGGATGTCCGGGTCCCCCCACATTCATCACCACTTTGCATGATAGGTTCACCTACGGGTGCCCCGGCCCACCTAGGCCCACCAAAGTCTACATGACAACATTGCATGATAAGTCCACATATGGTTGCCCCGGCCCTCCAAAATCCATCAAAGTCTTCTTGGCATCAAAGCATGATTGGTCTACTTTTGGTTGCCCAGGTCCACCCATCACCCCTAGAATGTCAACATTGACAAAATTGCATGAAAGCCTTTGCAAGCACATAAGCAAAAAGAATGAGGCTTATAAGAGGCGGGCCGACTCTCATCGGCGTCACCAAGAATTCCATGAGGGTGACTTTGTGATGGTAAGGACGGAGAGGCTCTCCCCGGGAGCCTACTCTAAACTGAGGCCACGTGGGGCTGGTCCCTTCCAGGTCTTGAGGCGCATTGGTACAAATGCCTACGAGTTAGATCTCCCTGAGGAGTATGGAATAAGTCCCACATTCAATGTCGCCGACCTAGTGTCATATAAGGGACCCACGGTGGTACCTAGTGAGGAGATTGAGCCTACTTCTTCCCTTGAGAGAGCACCCACCCGTGAGGAGAGATCACCAGCCAAGAGAGCCCAGCGTGAACAAATTGAACAAATATTGGATGAACAAGTCACTACCACTCGGAGCAAGGTATACGAGCGCTATCTCGGCAGGTGGATGGATCGGTCTCGTTCGGAAGACTTGAGGGCAGTACCACTCCTACACCCTCCAAGGAGGGAAGGACACTTACTCGACGGAGTCGAGTTCTCCGCATCCCGGGAGTATGATGGGGACATCACCTCCCATGCCCACGTTCACAGCTCGTCTCCTCGCCTCGGTTGCATCCGGCATGGTTTAGTCATTTAATTTTGAGTCCTATATAATTTTATTTGAGTCATTTGATGTATGTTTCCTTTTATTTGAGTCATGTTCCTAGGTCTTGCATTTATTTTCTTAAGTTTGAGTGTCATTAGATTGTGTAATGTGCTATTGGGCCCAATTCTTCGGGCTTGGCCCATGAGCCCCCCTACCCCTTCGGTTATTTGTTATTGAGTCTTTTATAAGGGACTTATTGTAAAATGTGGGTTTCCTATATATAGGGCCCCATTTCCTTCATTTGGAGGTAATGAATGAATCAATGAAAAACTTGCCATTTTGAGAGTTCAAACCTCTTATCTAGTGGAGAGATTCCATTATTTGGGTGAGAAACCCTAGGGGAGAGATTCCCCACCCATTCCTATCTTAATCTCTCTCTTTCACCTCTCTTTCTCTCTCCTCTACACCCAAATCCGAAAATCTTCTCTCTCCTCCCTTCCCAACCACCACTCTCCCACCTACCCCCATTAAAGACCACTCCCCTTCTCCACACATCCCATTACTCCACCCCCTAGTCCCAAGAGAGCTTCCACCAATGCTAGCTCCACCTCCCAACCCCCAACTACCCCCACCCACTTCCCCAAGCACCCTTCCCACAACCCCAAGCACCCCTATTATGTTCCCCACACACCTCTTCCCATCCCCCAAGACCAAAATTTAATCCCACCCTTAAACCCATTTTCAAAGACCCTTTCCCTCTCACCCACCTTCCCAAATTCGTAGCTCCTCCTCCCACCACCTGTTAGACCCCCTTCCAGACCCCATTCTTCCCTTCCCCCACCTTAGAACACCCCCTCCTAGACCCCCTCACAGCCCGGGCTTCCCCCACACTCATCCACCCCCATTTTCCCTCCCATATACCCCATTCCCCCCCATCATATTCAACCTACAGCTCTCAACCAAAGATCTACAGAAGAGCAGCAGCTTGCAGAGGCGACCACGGCTTCTCCCGGACGTTTCTGAAGGATCAAAGCCATCATTGGAAGCGGTTGCTTGTCCTCTTCGCAACGAAAGTGGGTTCGTCCTCATCGGAGCTCGGTGCTGCCCGGGAGCCCCGTTCTCCCATGACTGCGCAGGTCGGCCACTGCAGAGTTCTAGAACCAGAGGAAACGCTTCACCAAGATGAGCCCTGAAGGAATTAGGCTTCAGGTTCTTCTGCAAAGTTCTTCCTCGGCCTGTCTACTTTCAGAATCAGGAAGCGGAAGTCCATTCAGCATCCGAGAGCAGGAGTTACCAATTTTCTCCCACAATCATGCGACTCTGCTTTCCACAGTCTGCACCGACCCCTCTTCACTCTTCTGGTTCCACAGATCATCTCCGGCATCTTTTGGGGTCCCCGTTTTGTTTTCTGAAAAGAGGACTCTCCCACGGTTCTAACGGCACTGACGGCCTCATTCGAAGTTCAGGAGCGGTCGGGACAGCCTCGTCTTCCTACTGTTGGTGACCTACTACTGCCAGTCCGAAAATCAGAGGCCTTGTTCGAGCTCCCGCCCCGACCGGTAGTGACTCTAGAAGAAATTAAGAAAATTCTGAGGCAATCCCCTTTCAGCTACGAAGGTTTTCCCTCTGGTCTCGTCATCAACAAAATTCCTGATCAAGATCTACAACAGCAACACCGACCCTCTATCCCGACTCACAGATAGCAAGCAGATTTGGCATCCACCCTTATTCCTCGTTCTTTGCTATAGTTTCCCCACCCCGCTTGGCCGGCTGAAGGTCCCTCCCTGCGTGGAGGTAGTATTGTATGTAATTTCATTAACCCCCACCCCAAGATCCCCCTCCTGCGAGAGGTGTAGTGGTGTACTTTGTTTGGGCAGGTCAAGCGACACCGCCGCGGCGTGTGGGGATCCACTCGCCTCCCCGCTTGCCCTCGTCTCCGACCAGGACCGGTTTCTTCAAACCGGTCGAGTAAGTTCTCAAACCTTCACTCCACTTAGTGCTTGTCTTTCAATATTAGTTCTAATTCTGCTGGTTATGCGAGTGAGAGCCCGATCCTCAAGCCCCATTGCCTTGAGTGATCACCGTGGGAAGAGTGCAACCGGTGCCTTCGGCACTTCGTCGGCCCCGTTGAATTGGGCTTCCAAATCCATTGGGAATCAAATCTTGGCCTTGCTGGCCCTCTACCAGCAAGGGCCCAACCCCTCAACCTCACCTTGGCATTGCCAAGTTACCCCGGGCTTGGGTGAGCGACGAGAGAGCGGTGGCCCAATTCGGCCCATTTGAATGCGATTGTGCTTGCTTGCATTAGGTCCGAGGTTGTGTCACATCAGGTAGCTTGCTTTTCTATTGACCAAAAGGGCTGAAATAGTAAGCCAATGATGACAAGGATGGTTGACTGACCAAGGACACCTTCTAGACCTCAAAAGTCATGTTTTTGGGCATTTGCAGTTCCTATTTATGCTCTCTGGATCCAATTCAGAAAACCCTGTAGGTTTACTAAGAATGGCCTTCGGAGCCGCTCAATGAGGCATTTCGTCGAACATGTGCTCTTCTTCATGAGGTCGGTGCAGATTAGTGTTCCACCAGATGTAGGTCTGTGCATATAAGAGGCTTGGTGTTTGGCAGGGTCGGTGCACATCAGAAGCTTGGCCTTGGGCAGGGGTGGTTCACATTTGAAGCTCCTTCAGTTGAAGTCGATACATATCACGGCCCAAGTCTATGCATATTAAGAAGATTAATGCACATCTCGACAGGGTCGGTGCACCCTTGTCTTCAGTATAGACATCGGTGCACATCTTGAGCAAGATCGGTGCACATCCAGACAAGGTCGGTGCACACTTGTCTTCAACATAGAAGTCGATGCACATCCAGACATGGTCGGTGCATATTCAGACAAGGTCTGTGCACATCTCACATTTCCTCTCATGCAACTCGGTGTACATCAGACCAAGGTCGGTGCATATTTCTATTGTAAGCAAATGAAGGTCGGTGCATATCTGAAGCTGACTCATATGAGGGTCAGTGCATATTTCAACAGCTCTCATCTGAGGTCGGTGCATGTTTGAAACAAGGTCGGTGCAAGCTTCATATTTCCTCTTATGCAGGTCGGTGCACGTTTTAGATAAGGTCGATGCACGATGCTATTTGAAGCATGACGGTCGGTGCACATTTCATATAAGAGCTCATGAAGGTCGGTGCACATTGCTGTTGCTGCTCAGTGAAAGTCAGTGCACATTTAGATTTCTGCTCAGCGAAGGTCGGTGCAGATGTGGAATTGAGGTTGGTGCATATGTTATAATGGTCTGTACATGTCCTGAGAACTTGCAGCTCAGGTCGATGCACATGGAAAACTTTCTTCAATAAGGTCGATGCACCTTTCCTTTTTGCATGAGAAGGTCGATGCACATTCTGCATGAACACTCTAAGGTTGGTGCAACTTTTTGAACCTCCTCAGTACCTTTTGCCAAACTTTCTGGCCAGTTCTTTCTTGCATCTTGGAGCAATGACCCTTGGTGAGATCTGCCTTGATTTTTGTGCAACCTCTTGTCTCGATTTGTATGCAGTCAACTTGTCTTGATTTCTTTGCATTTGCAACTTGGCCTGAAACTTATACATAGAGGCATCATCAAGAGCAATTGAGACTCACAAATGAGTCATGGTTAGACATCATCAAAACTCATAGTTAGACATCATCAAAACAACAGATATCCAACATTCTCCCCCTTTTTGATGATGGCAACTATGCAACATTATGAGTCACAATGGGAGTATGAGTCATCTCAAACAGACTAAGGTCAGAGAGTGAGCACATGAGATAAGCAATTATGACTCATCCCAAAACTTCTCCCCCTTTGCCATCAGCAAAGAGGGCTCACAGAAAGACCAATTACAAGGACCTAGAATGAGCATATGAGATAGCATGAGATCTAAAAATGATAAGTGAATTCCATTCAGCAACCAATAAAGACCATTAGCATGAGAGGCAGCACGTCAAGATTTGTCACTTTTTCATGTTTTTCATGTTTTCAGATTTTTGAAGTTACCTATGCAATGCATGGAAATGGAAAATGCAAATTATGCAACCATGTACATGAGGAAAGAGCATATACCAATTGCCAAGAGAGGTGATACCAATTGTTAGGAGAGGTGAGATATATATCAACATGGAGACATTCATCATCAAGCTAACCATGAGGGAACAATTGTTGGGTCCCCATTAAGAGTGGAAGAGCTTTCAAAGTAACCAAGAGAGGTCATTGCAGATGTCGCAAGAGTGTTAATCAAGAGCCCAAATTGACGTGAAAGCAAGTGCCACGACAGCCATAGAGAAATCTGGACATGGGGGGTCGACTGTGGGAGTCCACACTTGGAATTATAGACTAACTAGATTCAAGAAGTCTCGGGATGGGAGTACTTTAGTTCTGAAACCAAGTTCGTAAAGTAGAGTTAGAGATTGTTCAAGAAATTCAGTTTTAGTTCCAATGATAAAGCCCTTGATTTCAGATTGGTTTAAATTTGATGAATTTTGAGTTTCTCAAATAAAAGCATTTTGAAAAATCTGCATTCAAAAATAATAGAAATGAACCAAAATTTCAAATTAAAACCAGGTTAACCTCCTCTCACCTTACTCATTCAATTGCATTAGCTCCTTTGAGAGTGACCACAAAAAGTATTGAGATTAAACACCTAGACGTTTCTGATTTTAACCAGGGGGTGCTAACATCTTTCACTATTTCTTTTAAAGCCACAATTCTACATGTGATACTAAAAGAAACTGTTCTTCAATTTACAAGAGCATTCAGGGGTGGCATGAACCTTTTGACGCGAGGATGCACATTGATTAGATGCCAGCATCCCTAGTTACTAAGTGTAGCTCACCATTCTGCTTCAACTTGAACAGAGGTAGCAAGACACTTCATGACCAAATCCATTTCATTTCTTTGATGAAAGGCTTAGTTTCTCAGTGACACAAATGCCATTGCTCGGCCTTAGAGCACTAAATTCAATACACACCATTTTACATGAGGATATATGTTTATTAGACGCCAATATCCCCAGTTACTCAGTATGACAGAAGTTCATTGCAACATTAAGTGTAGCCCTTTTTGAAACAGTTAGGACCCCTCTTTGAAAACTTTAGATTAGATAAATGTTTAAAAACAATACTACATGAAGTTTCTCAGTCAAGGGTGCCTTTGTACTTAAAATAAACTTTCAGATTTAAGAAGGCATAGCAGGACAAAACATGAAACACTGGTTAAGGTCTATTAAGATTGAATACAACCACTATCATGAAAGTCTTGTTCAAAACTCATAAACCCATTAAACTTAAACCAGTTATTTTGACTAGGGCAATCAGGGAACTTCATGGAAGAATATTCCTCTTAGAGATGTACTCTGCTAAAAGAACCTAGCTACAGATAGAAAAGCTTACAGTAGTTCAAGGAGTAGGCAGCCAGATATCTGAGTAAGAGAGTGATGTTCCAATCGAGTTCAAGCAATTGAGAACATGAGACAGTTTGGCATATCACAAGATTGCGGCAGAGATGCCCATCAGATGAGGATGACCACAAATTATTCTAAAGATGAGAACATAGAGAAGTGAACAAGAGCATCGATGCAGTCTTGAACACAGCACACAGATATTTTTTTAAAAAATAAAGTATTGTCAAGAAATGTTTCCATTTTATATGCATGACAACTAAAAACCACACATCAAGAATATGTATTCAAACCTGCTATTTAAATTAGATTGGTACCCAAAAAAACCATTGATCACAAAGCACACACTAGCAAGAGTGAACAATTTGTCATAAACAAATCAAACTCCCCGTGAGAATATGCAATTGATTCAGATAACGGCATGATGAACTTTAGAATGGACTGTGTGCAATCATGATAACCAAAATTTCCTGATGACTCCCCCTCAATCAGAGCATGAATTTCAAGAGATTGTGTAGATGCAGAGAATGCCATTCATTACTCACAGTACGTGCAAGCACAAGACATTTGTAATGGATCTTGAATGGAGAAGCAAGTTTACAGACTCCCCCTTGGTCCAATGCCCATGGGAGTTAAGACAATCATGCAAAAGATTACATGTCCACATGAGTGATGACTTGAAATGAAGGCAGCCATAAGAGACATCAAAAAAACTGATGGTGAGCAATGATAGACAAGAAATTCATATGGCTGCTAAACTGGAAGTGACAACACACTAATCCTCAAACATGGAAGTTATTAGCAGCAGCTTATCAACATCTCAAAACCATTAGCATGACAAGTTCTTCATGGGTTAAGCATCTGAATTCTCTGACTTCTGGTACAGGGCAGAGGTGTGGATCTGAGATCCTCCTCACGCATAGTGACAGTTCTGAGCATGTTTGACATGCCTTTCTACTCTGCACCATTTGATATACCAGGGCCAATCAAGGTGTAAGCAAGTAATTTATCATATATGTTTATCTTACACCATGGGGGTTGTTTCAACATTTCAAGGAAGCAAAATTTGTTTGCAGAATTTGATTGGCAACATGACAGACTTAAAATGCAATATTTACATAATTTAACTAAACACGCATGCTAGCACAAAATGAGATGTTTATTTACATACCTGGGCCTTGAGCTATTATTTCCTGAGGATCCTCAGCTCAGCTCCAAGGCACTTCTGCAGCCAAAATTCTCATTCTGAAAGTTTAGGTACCCAAGCTTTCTTGGGTCCTAGAGGATTAGTGAGATTTTTAACCAAGGAGCTCTTTTTTATCAAGACATTCAAGTCATCTTTCCTCATTTTGTGACAGTCATATACTTCATGTCCTACCATCCCACAATAAGGGCAGCACACATGGGATCTTTCATTCCTCTCACAACCAAGTGTGACGAGTTTTTATGGGAGACTGTGAATGCTCATAGATTTGACATGAGAATTGTCCTTCCTCCTTCTTTGCCAATAGTTTTTGACTGTGTGGCCATGCTCTTTGCAAAGATAACACTGAACAACGGACTTCATACCCTTCAAATCTCAGCAATTTGACATATTGTGACCAAACCTCCCACAATGGTGACAGTAGGAGAGATGCCCGCTATTGCCCGACCGCTTATAGTGACTGAAATCAAAATTAGATTTGCAAGCTAACAGTTCATCATTTTTCATGTCATAGCACTTATGCAACAAGTGACCTTGTTGATCATAAAAGGAGCATGATGCAAGCTTTTTCTGGAAGTCATGGTGTCTGTTATTCTTATCAGAACGCATAAACACATTTTTCTATTTTTGCTTTAATGTTTTCTTTCTCAGGTTTCTGCTCTGATTTTGATTTTCTTGGCACTAACCAGATTTCAACAGAGATATTTTCAGATCTTGAATTTCATTTTCAAGAAATAGGATGTGATGTTCCGAATCATTTAAGTCTTTCTCACAAGCGGCAAGCTGCTAATTCAGCTTGTTATTAACAGTTTTGCAGTAATCAAATTCTTGTTGAAGGGTACCCATTTTTTCTGAGTCATCACCACTCACACCCTTACCTTTCAAACAGGCTTGAAGCATGGCAAGTAACACATTGTTCTATCTCTTTAAATTTTCATTTTCTTCAATAGAAGCCTTGTTTCCAGTCAAGTCTTGGTTGTTTGATAGGGACTTGGATTCATCTTGAAGCTATCTAACAGTAACTTCCAATCTAGTGATTTCAGCTAGCAAGATTTTTTTTTCATCCTTTAAGCAAGCAATGTGTTCTTTATGTCTATCTATGTTAATCATGATAGTTTCATTCACTTGCTCAAGATCAGATATTTTTTTACAGGGAGAGCTATCTGCATGATTGTTTTCAAGCTTCTTTCTCAATTTTTTGTTTTCAGACTTAAGCTTCTTGTGTTGCTTAGCCAACTCATCATATGCATCCATAAGTTCATCATAGGTAAAGTCCTCAGGATCAGAGTTTACCTGAGATGAAGATGAAATGCTTGGCTGATCTGGGCTGTCGGCCATTAGGCAGTGATTCCCATTTCCTTCTTTTTGGACACTAGCAAGTCCGTCGAGGATCTCCTTAGCAGTGCTACAGCTGGAAACAAAAGGAAACATGGTGACATCTACACCAACTTTTATCCGATTGAAGGCAGCATGGTTATCAATATTTTTTGTCCTTTGATCAACTGACCATACAGCTGTATTTAATCGCGACTCATGAGGACCATTGTACATAAGAGTCCACAGCTGTGGATCTATAGAGTTAACATAAAAGAACATTTTCCCTAGCCATGTAGAAAAATCGGAACCATCATAAATGGGCGAAGAAGTCATTGAAGCATGTGTAGCAGATAAAGTCATTTTAAAAGAAATGAACCAATATCCTTCCCTGCAGATCATTGGATCTGAGAATGGCAGAGCTTGGCTTTGATACCAATTGTTAGGTCCGATAAGGTGCAACAGGATCTAGAAGGGGGGGTTGAATAGATCCTTTCTAAAATATGCTCAATTAAAAACTTAACACATCAAGGAACAGTCAAGGGATAAAATGCACGTGAGATGCTTAGACATAGTGCACAACAGAAATAGTAGGAAGCAGCTGACGAGGGAGCTATAGAAACACATTGTCAAGTTGTGCGGTTGCCACACACTTAAGCATAGACGGTTCATCAAGATAGCATGCATTTAATCAACCTGGAAACCTGTGAATGGAGATAGAAGATAGGGATCAAACACAAGCCATTGCACAAGAATTTTTAAGGAGGTTCGGTTGCCAACCCACAACCTACGTCCATCCCTCACCAAACTGGTAAGGCTTTACCACACGAGGATGAAAACCTCGCCACACACAAACACGGGATGAGTCCCACAGAACGGAGAGCCCTCCGTCCATCATCTAACACACAAACCGGTAGGGACGATTCTCCTTGAAATGAAAGAAATGAAAAATACAAACCGAAAACACTACTATTGATTTGTTTTGCTTCTCTTCTTCTTTTTGTTTTGATGTGTAATAAAGATGATAAGCAAAAATCAAAGACCTCAATCAACCTATGAACATGTGAACCATGAACCTAGGCAACCAGAACAAGCTCTAGCATGGGCATGCTATCTCAATCATCAAGCTAAACTAAGGGAATAAAGAAAAACACACGCCGGGCGTGGAGAAAGAGCAAATAAAAACACACCGCTAGGGTGGAGCAAATAAAGGAAATAAGAGATATGAGATGGAGAGAAAGCTAATGCCCAATACTAAAAAAGAACGTGATCGCCACCAAAGTAAACACAAGCCAGAGACTTGAAAATACCTTGGAAATAGGTGGATGAAGCACCCGCCCACGGGAGAGAGAAAACCTGTGAAATCTGCAGATCAACCGAATGTAACGGTCCAGACCCCGTGCGTCACAGAAATGTGACGGTCGCACGATGCACCGTTATAGAAGCCTGACGCACCTACACAAGACCGTCAGAAAACCTGCAGTAATAGCTTATGAATTCTTTGAACTCCAACTCTTCCAGTCGGCCAGAAGACTTGGGCCTCGTGTAGTGAACCTGTAAACCTGCCAAAGAACATGAAACACAAGAAAACAAACCAAAATTAGCCCTTTAAACAAGCGTAGTATCAACTCTCAAAGAACTTAAGATCATGCAAAAGGAAAGGGAAGTACCGTGAGAGTTTTGGTTTTGTAACCCCTCTGGGCGTTTTAAAAGATAGGAAGATATTTAGATGATGAAAACCAGGTGCAGAACGTGGAAACAAGGAGAGGGACAATGCCTATGATGAGAGGGAGGAGAGAGAACATAATATGCAATGATGAACTTTGAAACTCAATAGAACGAATACTCCCTTCACCGTGAAGTAGCTGGACGTGAAAGACAAGTCTCCTTGATTAAATGTGGCTCCAGAATGCGGCAGCACTTCGATGCGAACTCCAGATCTTCCTCTCTCGGGCCATGAAGTTAAGGGTGCTATTTATAGGGCCTCAAACTCTCCGGTCGAACATAGGATAATCCAGTAAGAAAAGAGGATAACTCTTAGTAAATCCTTGAAGATAATATCACCAAGAGTCCATAGAAACAAACAGAAGGTTCTGAGGATCAGATTTGGAAGAGAAATCACCAATTCAAACTCTTATCTTGACCACGGAGTAGCAGAGAAAAGACCTGAACTGCCAGGACTCTCTGTTGGATGTAACGGCTACTCGACAGACCGCCACATGAAAATAACGTGCCATGGGAATACCGTTACATTTAATCTTATCTCAAAAGAGATAAGATCAACGAAAGAAGATCAAACAAGTTGGACTCTGCAAGATAAGTAACGGCCATGTCTGGACGCGTTGGAAGAAAGTGACGGCTGCACGACAGACCGTTAGATTCAATGGGTAGGCCAACGGATAAGGTGGAACAAAGACCTTAAGTTGTAGGACTCTTCAAGAAGTAATGGCCATGGGATCATGCGTTAGAAGAAAATAACGCCCATGCAGAGGACCGTTAGAAACAATGAAGATCGTAATTGATAAGAGCTTGCTAAGCTTCATCCAATGAAAAGCCACAAGGAACCACACTCAACCAAGGAGAGAAGACCCATAAAATGAGCTTCAAACCGACGAAGGAAACTCAATGAAGAGTGAACAACTTGGAGCATCACATGGATAGAACAAGGAGATGACCCAACTTATCGGTCATAAAACGGGTGTCAACAGATGCCCCTCCTTAACGTCCTCTTTGCAGGGGAGCGAGCGGAAGTGAAGCGAAAGCAAAATGGAACATGGAGATGAAACGGAAATGAAGCGGAGTGAACCAAAAAAGTGGGCGTTAAGGTAAACGACACCCATTTTTTACCAACAAACGATAGGAATTTTTTGGAAAACTTCGAACTGATCACAAGGATAGAGCCAACCGAAGGACACAAGTCTGGAGGAACTAACAACTAAGGAAAAGAAACACGGCTAGCCGCCGGAGGCAACGGAAAGGAAACAGAACTGACTAAACTCCAGACAAGGATCTTCAGCCAACCAAATCAAGCGAGAGATCGAAGGAAACCTTTCTAATTTAGAGTGAAATGATTCTCCTTATTCGAGATTAAGAACACAGTTATTCACCATCATTGAGACACCTTGAACAGATGAAGATCATGAATGCTCAAAAGATGCGGAAGATGCATGCTGGGTTAAAAATATAGAAATCATTAAAACGAATGCAAAGAAAAGAATAAAATAACAAGATACTCGAGAATAATATTGCTAGACCGGAGAAATCAGGGTCAGGACACCATCTGCAACCACGGCGTGCAAGACAGAACCATCGTCCCCAACTTTTTCCAACCTAACGGCCTATCCAACGATTAAACATGTGAACTTAGATCATCATCATTTTTGTTTAAGGGGAACATCAGATCCCAGAACACATGAATGACCAGCCGGTTCTCGAGATAATATATCATAGATAACATATAGTAATGCATTTAAGGGGCAAGGGAACGAGATACAATACCTGACTTACCTGCCTGACCGGCAAAGCATGTTGTTTATAACTTCATTCATAAGAAAGAAGATAGCCAATAATAAATATGAGCATGAAATAAGGCATAACCATTCATACGTGTTAGAAGCATTAATAATACGTGCCATGGCAGAAAATGTGGTCATTCAATCATCAAATGGACCATTTTATTCATCAAGAAACTTGCAAGCTGTAACGGTCTGCAGAGAGGGCGTCATATGAAGTAACGGACCAGACTAGGGCCGTTAGAGATTGGGCGGTTCATTTTCTTCAATGAAACAATTCAAATCCATGTAACGGTCAAAAGAGTATACGTCAGAGAGTGTAACGGTCGGACGACAGACCGTCACATTTCCTGAGCATTCAAAAAAAAAAAACAAACCGAACGGTCACAGCCTCATTCATTCAATACTCAAGCAACCAAATGCCAAAAACGCTCTCCAAAACCTCAACGAGAGCCACCGACGACCACCGTCAACCACCAAAGAGATGGCCGGCGACGAGGCTCCACAGCCACCGAAGAAGAGGGAGAGAGGGAAGAAGAAGGCGATACGCCGCCTCCACCGCCGGATAGAGCGGGAAGTGTAAAGACGGCCGGAGGAAGAAAAAATGAGGAAGAAAGCTCCAAGGGTGGAAGCAGAGGCTCCAATGGCCGAGGAGGACCAAGGGGAAACCTTCCTGGACGAGGGAGAACCCAAGGAACAGGAGAAGAAGAGGAAGAGGGGCGAAGACCATGAGGTAGGCCTCCGCCCTAATTTTTTCAAATTTTTAATTTTTTTGTGTTTTTTGTATGAATGTATGTAGGAATGGGGGGTAGAAAATGGGTCTATGCACCCACTAGGATCATCTGTAGGCCTTTTGGCCAAAGTGGGAAGCCACGGAATGCAAAGGAAAAACGCCCTCTAGCAGGGAATGTGACGGTCCTTCCAGTGACCGTCACACACCTAACGCATCACTCTAGGTGCGTTAGAGAAATGTGACGCCCATTACCAGGGCCGTTACATGCACCAGAGGCTAGAACTATTTTTTAGGTTTTCAATTATTCAGTTTTGTTTTTATTGTATGAATGCTATGCAATGATTTTTATGATGCATTTGACTGACTTAAGATCTAAATGGATGCAGGGAAAGAGACGGACGAGGATCTCCTGGCTTCAGATCTGGGCGGTGTACTAGGCACTGCCCGATTACCAGAGAGAGAGACTAGCCGGGATGGGATTCGCCGAGGTGCTGAGCATCGAGGTGACCAGAATGGACACGCCTCTGCTGTACGCCTTGCACGAGAGGTGGGATCCGATTAGCAGAGCATTCATCTTCCCGTGGGGTCACATGATCCCCACGCTAGAAGACATGGCGAGGATTGCCAGGCTGCGAGTACATGGAGCCGCAGTGACAGGATGGACCTACGGAGACTACCGAGAGATGGCCCAGGAGCTGCTGGGGTTAGATTTGATCAGACCGGGGCAGATGTCATCCTAGCTCTCACGATCAGTACTGCAGGAGAGCCTAGGACTGAGGGGAGCGGCGATAGCCGTGGGCGAGCTACTAGAGGAGCATCTGGGTAGAGTGATTGACCAGGTGCGCCCACGAGTGGCGGCAGAGGCTGGACCAGAGGGAGATCGCACCCTGAGGCGCTTCCTGATGCTACTGTTCGGGAAGCTCCTGTTCACGACTCAGGCAGATGTGATCAGCTGTCGGCTGCTGCCGATGATCGAGGATTTGGGAAGAGTTGGAAAGTACGCCTGGGGAGCGGCAGTCTTGGCCTTTCTGTTCGAGTCCCTCAGCACGACGGACCATCAGACGATGCTGGGTGGCTTCTCACCTTTTCTACAGGTAAATGCAATTTAAATGCTTCTATTATGATTTTATGCAAATGTTTATGAAAATGATTATGCTTATGCAGGTTGACTGACTTCTAAATGTAGTTCTGGAGCTACATGTACCTCTCGGGCATAGGACGGGGCACTCTACTCCACACCGGCCGCATCCCGATCACGAGGCGATGGGTGGTTGCAAGGGACCCGGGGTCGATCATCAGATTGACCTGGGCGATCCAAGACGATTTGGATTCCTTCCCGCACACGGCGGTAAGCCCGAACTCAAAAAATGCTTTCTAAATGATTTTGAATATTTCTATATGCTTCTATATGATGATTTGATTCATGCTTTTAGGTGAGATGGACCCCGTACAGAGGCGAGAGCTTCGAGGGACAGCCATGGGTGGAGACAGCCCTTTCGTACCGGGGATGAGACATATGGTTGCACTGCATCCATATCATCGAGCCTCTCCACTACCGGCTGATTCTGAGGACTCGGGGACTACACCAGCCTGAGGTGACCTTTCCACTCCACAGCGACGACCGCCCGGGGAAGTCAGCGAAGGGAATCAGCGGTGACATAGATTGGTGCGCCCGGAAGGCAAAGTACGTCCACGACTGGAACAAGCGGGGTAGAGCAGTGAAGGAGCAGGACGAGAGTGATGAGGCATACTTGAAAGCCTTTGCTCGACTGTACGGGGACCGGGTGTACCGAGGTACCCGATGACCGGTATGCAATAAAACCCTATACTATGAATGCTCTTTTATGAAAATTTTATTCTATATGCACTGACTCATATACTTTCTAAATGCAGCTAGACCCCGAGGGAAGGATAGCCGAGCTCGAGGGGCTACTCCACGCCACCGTCCAGCAGCGGGACTAGTACCGGACCGCTTTGGAGCTCTTGGTAAGACTCTAAAAACCTTGGACCTAAATGATTATGTTTATGATTATGATGCGAATGCGATGGACTGACCAATGATTTCTAAATGCAGCGGGCTGAGGGAGCCCAAAGAGTGGGACCAGATGCACTGTCGTCATCCTCACAGCCTGTCGGGGACAGAGCTGAGCGAGATGCCGAGTTTGCCCGAGCGGTTGCCCGGGCCGAGGAGGTGGAGGCCACCCTCGCAGAGCGGGTAAGATGCTAAATGCTTATGCAAATTAAATGCTTATGTTTTATGCAAATTCTCATGTTTATGCGACTAACTATATGCAATGCAAACTATAGGTGAGAGAGCTAGCCGTAGTAGTGGCCGAAGTGAAGCTGGTCCAAACGGAGGCAGAGCGGAACCGGGCTAAGGCAGAGGTCCTCCGAGCAGAGGTGGAGTGACTCCAGGCTGGGACCGCAAACTTGGATCGCTATCGAACTGAGGCACGGGATACGCGGCGTCAGATTTTTGAGTTGAAGATCGAGCTGCGGACGGTAAGAATGATAGGCCGGGCGTCGGAGCGGAATGCCTCCCAGAGCGGGGCACAGAGGAGCGCCGCCCCGAGCGGATTGGTAGCCGACTTCCTCGTTAGCTCCTCCGGTTAGTGGAGGAATGAGAGGGCAGAGAGGGGTCAACAGGAGGAGAGTGCCTCCATAGCGCCACCTGCGAGAAGACCCGAGGGAGGAGATGATGATGGCGGTCCGGCAGATAAGCCGGCCGAGTGATGCATGTTTTTCTTTTGTTTTTACTTGTACATGACTTATATGAAAATGAAATGAAAATGTCAATCTTTTTTGTGTTTTGTCATGACTTGTATGTGAATGAATGAATGTGTATGCAAACAGGTGATCATGTGAAAATGAATAGGAATGAATGCAAGGAAATGTAGGAAATGCATGTGAATGTGTGAAAGAATTGTGTGGATGAAACGTGATATGTGAGATGGACAGGATGAACGGAAGTATGTAAGACCGCCATGTCTAAAACAGAGGCAGGAAGGAATAGTTCAATCACAGCAGCAGACAATGTAACGGTCTAGATCCAAACCGTCAGGATCAAGTGACGCATCAAGTGACGACCGTCAGAGGGGACAGAGGCCAATTTTGCAGAACTGAGCAGCAGAGAATATAACGGCCTATATCCAGTGCGTTAGAAAGATGTAACGGCTAAGTGCTAGACTGTTAGATTTGACAAAACAAGATCAAACTATGAATGTATAAACCTCGTCCAAGTGATGTATAGACTTCATTTTAGCCAAAGAATGCTCAGACTTGAAGGGTGTATGGACTTTGGGCAAGGAATGTATAGACTTGGTTGGACACACTTGGATGAAGAACGTACAGACTTGGGTCAAGAATGTACAGACTTGGAGAATGTACACACCTGGATGAAGAATGTACAGACTTAGGGAATGTACAAACCTGGATGAAGAATGTACAGACTTGGGGAATGTACACACTTGGATGAAGAATGTACAGACTTGGGGAATGTATGGACTGTATAGATTTCAACAAATGTATGGACTTGAGGCTTGTGTATAGACTTCAACAAATGTATGGACTTGGACAATGTATAGACTTCAACGAATGTACAGACTTGGACAATGTATAGACTTCAACGAATGTACAGACTTGGGGAAACATGGAATGTGTAGACTTCAACAACAGTGTGTGGACCTCAAAATGTGTAGACTTGAACATGATGTATAGACTTGGATGAAGACTGTACAGACTTGGGAATGCATGGACTTGAGACCTGATGTACAGACTTTGGGAAACATGGAATGTGTAGACTTCACATGATATAGACTTGGATGAAGAATGGGATGCATAGACTTAGCCAAAATGTGCAGACTTGGATGAAGAACGTATAGACTTAACAAATGTGCAGACTTCAAAAACGTATGGACTTGAGGCTGTGTAGACTCTGCATGATGTGTAGACTTCAAAAATGCTGTACAGGCTTCAAAGTGAAGCACAGGCTTCAACATGATGTGTGGACTTCAACACGAAGTATGAATGTGCAGACTTCAAGATGCTGTAAAGACTTCAAAGTGATGTATAGACTAGGATGACGAATGGGATGTATAAACTTAACAAAATGTAAAAGAAATGTGACGGTCCACGCACAGTGCGTCGGAGATAGATAACGGTCATGAGCATGACCGTTGAGAATGATTGACCAAGAAGAAACCAAAACTGATCAGCAGAGAATGTAACGGCTCAGAGAGAATGCGTCACAAGATTATAACAGTATGATGCTAGACCGTTAAGATTGACAGAATAAGGTTGGACTAAATTTAAACCCACAGGAAATGTGACGGCCCAGAGCTGGCGTGTCATAGTCAAGTAACGGTCCGACGACAGACCGTTATAGCATGAATTGTAATCCGAGACGGATTGAGTTGTAAGGGGCAAAACCCGAGATAAGAAGCCCTTGATCCGTTCTAGATTTCTCCCGAACTTAAGATAACTCCTTCCAATCTGAATCTTATCACTTTAAAGCCAAAGCCAAACCTTTAAAACTTAGAAACCTAGCCAAAATCGTATCTTTCTGAAATCTCTACTAGAAGGCTGAAAAAAAACCCTCCTAAGGGCAGGAAACAAGATGAAGAGAAGCTTCGAGGTGATGGCTATGGAAGAGAGAGTCTACACTGGACCCAAAGCTGCAAGAAAAGAGTATGGAGAGTTGCAAAGGCTAACCTTGATTCCCAAGCATCTAAGCTCTAATGCTCAAAGAGTGGTAAGCTTCTATAACTTAACCAAGTTCAGAAATTTCTGCACTTCATCTTCTTCCTCCTGATTTTCTTTTCCTTCTTAGCCCCTTCCCGGTCCAAGATGCTATTCTAATCTGAAGTGGGTGGCTCCCATGGTAAAGATGCTCCCTTTAGAGGTTACATCAATTCTTAAAGCGTGGCACCTTCAACCACTCTCGGTCTTAGGCAAGAACTTCCAGAAATTGATATTAGATTGGCCTAGTATTTCAGCCCTCATAGAATTGTGGCATCCACAAACGCATACCTTCATCTTCCCTTCCTTCGAAGCAACAGTCCTATTAGAGGAGGTAGAAACCTACCTAGCCCTTCCTAAGACTAAGGCGGGGGATGAAGACCTAGTTTGCTACACGGTTGAGCCTATTGACCCATCCTTGATCTTGAATGATTTCATCTATAATCCAAAGGACGTGAGGACCATGATCAGCCCACACCACATACACTTGATACCCTTGGCACAGTGGATAGTGTCTCATTGCAAAAACAAGTGGGAGAGACATGAAGCAATAGCCAAGGTGGTGGCGGTTTGCTTATGCGGAGTTTTCCTTTTCACCACGACCGACCACCTCTTAGATACCCAAAATCTCAGCATAATCAGTGGGTTGTGGCGGGGAATGTCCATCTCTCAAGCGATCCTCTCATATCTCTATGAAGGACTAAGCTCGGCTTGCCTAGGAGGACCCTTATTCGGTTCCATGATACTCCTTGAGTGTTGGATGGGAGTGAGAATCAAATTCCAACCAAAGGAAGACATAACTTCTGCTAGCCGGATCTTCGGGAGCCACCCTCTCTTCTTCATTGGAGGGGCATCTGGATTTTCTTCACAGGTTGAATGCAAGACGGCAGACAAGAAAACTCGGGATGAATGGCGCCTCTTCTTCAACACCTTTCCAATAGACCAGTTCATCATGCGACCAAGAATCCTTCGGAGCACTCTTCTTAGAATACTGCGGCGTCAAGGCCTGGACCTCCAGCTAGTGGGAAATACTACCATGGCGATCTACAACCCACACCGGTGCCACCTTCAGATCGGGCTACCTCGGACTGAAGTTCCTGCACTATCATACTACCCTCCCCTTCTACCTAGGAAGATGGGGACCGAGGAAGATGAGAGAGCAGTCCGGAACGCGCTAACCATGTGGGAGATCAGCAAGGTGCGTCCGTGGCAAGAAAAAGTGGAAGAGAACGATGAAGCACGCCGCGGCTACGTGAAAGAGTTGAGGAAGATCCGCCCTCTTGCGGATAAGAAACTGAATGTAGCTTGATTTTCTTTTTGAACGATGTAATCGACAATCAGAGTTGGAATTTTTATCAATCTTATGTTGCATTAAGTTCATTTGAATAAGATGGGATTGCCTTAGTTGAATGGACATGAACTTCATGTTTTGATTTGGCTAGAATGATCAGCAGAACAGAGCTTCTGGAGAATGTAACGGATTGGATCAGGGCCGTTAGAAGGATATAACAGTGGGGAGATAGGCCGTCAGAGTGTATACTCTGAGAACTAAATTCTCTGGAGGAAGTAACGGTCCAACGATGGACTGTTGGGAAGAATAACGGTCGTGCCCCAGGCTGTTAGAGAGAGAGCTGCTGAGAGAATCAAAGCCAACGTTCTGAAGGAAAGTAACGGTTTAATCAAAGACCGTTATATGAGTGTGGCGGTCCACTGATGGCGCGTTACAGACCCGAACCTGCATAGTTATGAGATTTCAGCTTTGTTCTTGATCCGGCGTTCTGCACACACTTAAGCATGGAACAAGTTAGATATGTTCTTAGACTCAACCCCTTGCCTTGAAGCAAGTTAGATGATGATCGTTCCTTGATATTTGGTCAAGGGGTGGAGCCTTATTAAATAGGCGAAAAAAAAACATAATAGAACTGATGCATGCGATGCATATGATGGTATATTTTTTTTGGATTTTGGAAAATATTCAAATTTTTTGTGAGTTTTGGAAATATTTGATGTTTTTTGATTCCGAAATATATGATGTTTTTGGATTTTTGAAATATATTATGTTTTTAGATTTTGAAATATACGTTGTTTTTGGATTTTGAAATATATGTTGTTTTTAGATTTTGAAATATATGTTGTTTTTTTTGGATTTTGAAATATATGTTTTTTTTTTGATTTTGAAATATATGTTTTTTTTTATTTTGAAATATATGTTGTTTTTGGATTTTGAAATATATGTTGTTTTTGGATTTTGAAATATATGATGTTTTTTTTGGATTTTAAAATATATGATGTTTTTGGATTTTGAAAACCAGTGCTTTCCCTTAGCAACGTGAGCCCTCCGTATCGTATTGAGAGTCCCGAGGTTGGCGTGCAATGAGGTGACAAACCCTGACCAAGGCCCAGATTTTCATGACGGTGTTTCTGCCATGGCTATACCCAGGGTACTAGTTTCAATCTTGAAAAAGGAAAATAGAACACGGGGGTAAGTTTAGGCCAAACTGAGAAGCTTTTAGGACTTGAGTTCCTTTCCAGACAACCCATTAGAAATTTGGTCTGTTGCGCCGGGGCTTTGTGTCCGTCATCGAACCTTAGTCCACTCTATGCATGCATGCGACCGGGCTCATTCGTCCCGCGGGGAACTGTACTGCCACTCTTGTCATGCCTATATTCTTTTTCCTGCCTTTCTGGAGCTTTGGAATCATATTCAATAGACCTTTGAGATGATGCTTTTGATTTTGTCCTTTACTTTCTTTTTTCCTTGTTTCTTTGCTTGTGGCATCAGGTCATAACGGACTGCCCCTATTTGAGACATCTTCTTGTCAGGGTGCCTGGATTGGTTGTCGCCTCCTTATTCACTTCTTGCCCTTGGATTCAGCCGATGGAAGGAACGAACAGGGACTTCGACTTTCCCCCAAAGCATGGTCGAGGAGAAACGGTGTCTTTTAAAGCGGGAAACCTGACCAGGGATGTTGTGTAGTGTGTGGTTGCCGTACTCGGGACCCTCTTTAGAGAAATAGAGGAACATCTTGCTGCCGGGGTGGCACGGGTTAGACTCTAAGGAAAGAAACGTTTAAGGTACAACCCATTCCACGAGTGAGAGAGCTCCTCACCATCCGCGTTTACTAAGCGATAAGCATTACCTGGATAAGACTCTTTTACGACAAACGGCCCTTCCCAGTTATGTTGCAATTTAGACCTAGGTCCTACAGACCGAATGAATTTGCGTTTCAAAATCATATCTCCTTTTTGAAACTTACGTTCAATTACCTTCTTTTGAAAATAACGTGAAACTCTCTTTTGATAAACGGATACGTGATCGGCCGCGTTCATCCTCTTCTCATCTAAGAGTTCCAGCTGAACCAGCAACGCCTCTCGACGTTCATCGAGATTAAGTTCCTTATCAAGCTGCACTCTAAGGGAAGGGATCAAGATCTCATGTGGGAGCACCGCCTCCATCCCGTAGGTAAGAGCATAGGGAGTTTGTCCCGTGGGAGTACGGACGGAGGTGCGGTAAGCCCACAGAGCTTCCACTAATCTTTCTCGCCAATCGGAAAACTTATGAGATTCACATGTTTTCTTTATGATTTTAAGAAGGGTTTTGTTAGTGGCCTCGGCTTGACCGTTGCCTTGAGGATAGTATGGAGATGAATGATGCAATGCAATATTGAACTTCTTACATAGGTCCTTGAGCTCTTGGGAGACGAACTGGGGTCCGTTGTCGATGATGATACTGCTTGGCACTCCGAACCGCGAGATGATATTCTTCATGATAAAGCGGCACACCGTTGAAGCTTTGATCTCTGCGTACGCCTCGGCTTCGGCCCATTTGGTGAAGTACTCGGTGGCGGTAAGGATAAAGGATTTCTGCTTGATCTGAGAATTAAGATCACCGAGCGGGCCGACAACGTCGAAAGCCCACATAGAGAATGGCCAAGGAGCAGAGAGAGGATGGAGAGATGAAGCTGGAGCATGGATTTTATCAGCATGGAGTTGGCATTTAAGACACCTCCGGACATAGAGGGAACAATCTTCCTCTAGAGTGGGCCAGTAGTAGCCCTGCCTAAGGATCTTCTTCGCTAGAGCCTGGCCATTGACATGACCTCCACACTCACTGGAATGGGCTGCTTCAGCCACTTTCCAAGCCTCATTATCATCTAAGCATCTCATGAGCATTCCATTAGTAGCGCGCCTGTATAGTTCTCCTGCAACAATGGTATACCTTGAGGCGGCTCTTCTTATTGACTTGCGCTGCTCGGTGTTTGCCCCTTCTGGGAATGATCCTTCTTTGCAAAACAACTCGATTTCGTGATACCAAGGCAATTCTTCTTCTTCCAGAATCTCTTCTACCTCTATTAAAGATACTTCCTTTAGATTTTCCTTCTCAGCCCTCGCCTCTACAGTCTTCCTAAGGTTGACGAACCAAGGATCCTGAAGGGAGGGTGCGTCCAGTCTCTGAATGACGATAGTCTCAGTGTTCCGACTGAGAGAGAAAGATAGAGAGGAAGCAAGAGATGCTAGAGCATCGGCTAGAATATTCTGAGAACGGGGAGTATGGATATAGATTAGCTTACGGAATTGCCTTGCCTGAAGCGTGACCAAATCTTGATATGGCTTGAGTTTGGGGTCACGAGTGTGGTAAGTGGACAGAACTTGCCGCAAGACGAGCTGAGAGTCTCCTATGATATTTAAATAGCGCGCACCTAGGAGATAGGCATGCTTCAGTCCAGCTAAGAGAGCCTCATACTCAGCGATGTTGTTGGTAGCATGAAATCGAAGTTGATAAGCAAAAGGAATAGTCACTCCCTCAAGAGTGAGCAGAACAGCGCCGATCCCTCGGCCTTGAGAATTGAGCGCACCATCGAAGTGCAGAGACCAAAAGGGATGGTGGGTGAGTACAGAGAGATGCTCATCAGGGAAATCGTCCTGAATGGAGTCGGTGTAAGGAATAGGAAGATGGGCAAGATGCTCAGCGATGGCGTATCCTTTGACCGCCTTCTGAACGACGAATGTGATATCGAATTGGGAGAGGAAGCTACTAGAAAGGACAGGCTTTTCTAAGAGATAGCGAATCGGGTCCATTCTAGAGATCAACCTAACTGGGTGGGCAAGGAAGTAATGTTTAAGCTTCTGAGCTACCCATACTAAGGCGGCACAAGTCTTCTCCATAGCGTTGTATCTGGACTTAGCCGGGTTAAATAACCGAGAGAGGTAATACGCAGCCCGCTCTTTCTCTTCATCATCCACTTGTGCTAAGACTGCCCCTAGGGAGTCCTCAATAACCGAGATGTATAGAATCATGGGTTTCCCAGGGACAGGAGGTTGCAAAACCGGGACATTGGATAGATATTCCTTTAAGTCCTCGTAGGCCTTCTGACAGTCTTGATTCCATTCAAACTTGACCCCCGCCTTAAGCAATTCATAAAACGGACGGCACCTTTGAGAATGTTGGGATATGAACCTTCTAATGAATTATAATCGACCAATCAGTCCTCGAAGCTCCATAATGTTCTTAGGCGGAGGCATGTCCATGACGACCTGTACTTTGTTAGGATCAATCTGGATCCCCCGTTTGCTCACTATGAAACCTAACAACTTCCCTGAAGAGACTCCAAATACGCACTTCTTTGGATTCATTTTGAGCTTGTACTCCCGTGCTCTTTGTAGCACCTTAGCCTGAATAGAGGGGTGTTCTTCTTTGGTTCTTGACTTCACCAGAATGTCATCCACGTAAGCTTCCATATAGATATGCATCATATCGTGGAAGATGGCCACCATTGCCCTTTGATAGGTGGCACATGCGTTCTTCAAACCAAATGGCATAACCACATAACAGTACGTGCCCCAGGGCGTGGTGAAGGAGGTTTTCTCTTGATCTTCCGGAGCGAGACGGATCTGATTATAGCCTGAGTAACCATCCATAAATGACAGAGATTCGTACCCGGCGGTGCTATCGACCAAGACATCAATATGAGGCAGCGGGAAATCATCTTTTGGACATGCTTTGTTGAGATCCCTGAAATCGATGCAGATACGCACCTTTCCATTCTTCTTAATAACATGGACTATGTTCACCACCCACTGAGGATATAGAACAACTCAAATGAATCTGGCCTTATATAATTTGTCGACCTCTTCCTTAATCCTTAGCCATGTGGGGGTGAAATCTCCTTGACAGTTGTTTCACAGGTGTTGACCCTGGTTTAAGCACAAGTCGATGTTCCACTAAAGAGGGGTCAAGACCTGGCATGTCCTCATAAGACCAGGCGAAGGAATCACTATACTCCCTCAAAAACTTGATTAAATCTTCTTCTACTTGTGGAGGGAGATTAGCGATAATAATGATGGGCCTTGGGTCTTCTTCAGTTCCCAAGTTGATTTCCTTCGTAGGTTCATCCACTGTCGACGACGGCTCGTCGAATTTCTTAAGTCATTGTGCATACAAATCGGCAGTGTCATCTACGTTGCTGTCCACATTGATCGGATCTTTTTCATCCAGGATTTCATAGACACCGAGTCCGTCATCGCTCCACACCCCTTCTATTTCTTCTTCATCTTCGATCATAATTGACGTAGCAACAAATTCTGGACACTTCAAAAGGGCATGACAATGCTGAGCTAGATCTTTCAAGAACCTATCAGGGATGGATTTAGGAGGGCGCGTGTCACGCCCCGAGTGCGGAAGATTACCCGGAGGCGTGACGCGTCTATATAGATCGTGTCAATCATGTAAATATCAGAGTGCGCAATTGACTAGGATTTAACTCGAAGTTAATACAATTAGGATGAGCTGACAATTGATACAACTAACCCAATGATAATTACATACATATCCAAGTCCAACTACTAGGCTTCAAGCCCTTATTACAATTATTGGACTAACACAGCTGACGTCTGACATAACTTGATATGACTGACATAAATGAAATTACAATAACACCATTTACACAAGTACAATTTACAAGATAAAAAGATAACTCTATTTTTACACTCATCACTCCGACTCATTCCCTTCCGAGTTCTGGCTGATATCTGAATTTCCTGGAAAGGTTAGAAAACAACTAGATGAGCGAATCGCTCAGTAGGATTTACATCTCAAATTTTAACATGCTTTAAGTGAATTACACATTCATTTAATGTACGTAACCTATGCATGCAGACAGATAGATATCAAAGAATTGTAAAATCGACGGAAGTAGAAAGTGAGAGTATATAGATTTCACAATTTCAAGCAGCAGTGGCAAGTGATAGTAAATGATGTCAAGTCAGTGATAACTGAATAGCAACATGTTATTCAAGCTAGTAACTGAGTAGAAACATGTTATTCAAGCTAGTAATAGTAAGCAAAGTAGTTTCAAGTGTATAACTGGAATTGGCTATTTATAATGCATTCAAGTAAGCACTTTTACCCTTTTGCGGGTCTCAAGTCAATCAATCAAGTAATATCATGAGAATGAGTGGAATGTCTAAAGTCTAGCAAGCAAGTACTTCGGTGCAATGCCAAACACCGTGGTCAATAAACTCCCATGGGCACAAGTACCTTCGGGTGCTCCCCCCAGGACCAGACCGGGCCCTATATGCACAGCATTTATCATGTATGTTGACATCCACTCTCATTTATAGCCAATGTGAAATTTCAAGGTTTGACCAGTATGATATATAAGGTGGAATTATGGAATGGAATCCAAGGGCGCATTGATGTGTAGGGATGAACTAGGAGTGGAAACCAGTAACGTTTGATACACGGAAAAACTAGATAAGAGAGGTGCCTTATGGGCCACCTGACAATTTTAGAAATGACATCCTTACTGTGGGATGCCCTTCCTGGGAATTATACAGGGTTCAGAGGACCCTGTCAGGAGTTAAAAATCACCTCTCCGGCTGCCATCTATCAGTGGAGATGGCAAAAGTGAAAGCCTAATGATCACGTTAACGTAATGAGCTAGCTGGGTCGACTCAATAGTTCATTGCGTCAACTCATCAGCTCATCGCGTCAACTCATCAGTTCACCGCGTGAACTCATTAGTTCACCGCGTCAACTCATCAGTTCGCCGCGTCAACGCGATGAACTGGCAGGGTCGACTCATCAGTTCATTTTCACAGGCAGGGTCAACTCATCAGTTCATTTTCATTGGCAGGGTCGACTCATTAGTTCAAATCTGTTGGCAGGGTCGACTCATCAGTTCATTTTCATAGGCAGGGTCGACTCACCAGTTCATTTTCATAGGCAGGGTCGACTCATCAGTTCATATGAACAGTACTGCGTCAACTCATCCATCAGGCTGCGTCGACTCATCAGTTCAATTTCCAGCTCACAGGGTTGACTCATCAGTTCATATGAACAGTACTGCGTCAACTCATCCATCAGGCTGCGTCGACTCATCAGTTCAATTTCCAGCTCACAGGGTTGACTCATCAGTTCATATGAACAGTACTGCGTCAACTCATCCATCAGGCTGCGTCGACTCATCAGTTCAATTTCAGCTCACAGGGTTGACTCATCAGTTCATATGAACAGTACTGCGTCAACTCATCCATCAGGCAGAGTCGACTCATCAGTTTTGTTCCCTAGTTTTCATGCCCTTCCAATCCTCCTTTCACTCTGAGTTCTTCACAAAAGTTCTTCCCCTCTTGTAGATACAGATTTTCTTATTTTACCATATCCTCCAATTCTTCTTAGTTTTTAAGTTATAATTAATTTTCTACGGTTCTGATTTTTTACTCAGTAACTGTTCACCTACGCCTATAGATCTCATTTTTTCACATTTTTCACCTTCTTCCTCTCATTTTCTCTCTCTGCACTCTTCATGAAACTTCTTCCTAACCTTCCAATCTACGACTTTCTCTTCTTGCACACATTCTCATTCTCTCTAGATTTTTCATTATTCTCCTTCTTATAACCCTATATTTTCAATATCATTTCATTGTGCTTTCAACTGGGTCCTTTTCCACTTGGCCTCTTTCAACTTGGTCTTTTTCCACATTTTTCATCCTCTTGACTACAATTTCTTCTTTCACTATTTTCAGGCTTTAGTTTCTCTTATATAACATTTTTAACATGGTGGTTTTAGTTTCACAGAAATTGACAAATGACAGGCCCTTTACTAAAGCATGAACTATATCAAATATAGATATTAGCTAATACATACTAATCGTCCTAGATTTAAGCTAACACATGCTAATTATTCTAGGTATGAGACTAATACTTACTAATACTTGTTAATACTTGCTAATACTTGCTAATTATTTTAGATATAAAGCTAATACATGCTAATCATTTCAAGTATGAAGCTAATGCATGCTAATCATCCTAGATTTAAGCCAACACATGTTAATCATTCTAGATATGAGACTAATACTTGCTAATACTTGCTAATTATTCTGGGTATAAAGTTAATACGTGCTAATTATCTTAGGTGTGAAGCTAAGGCATACTAATCATCCTAGACTTAAGTCAACACATGCTTTAAAAACACTAAAATCGCATGGAAATGAGCCTAATACTAAAGGCCTAGACTAATCATCCTAGATTAGCTACTAATTTAGTTAAAAGTTGAGAACACCTACCTCTGTGAAGTTCGTAGCAGCAGAACCCCTCTAGCAAAGCTTTGCCCCAACCTCAGCTAGCCTAGAATGGGAATGGGGGTAGCAAAAGGGGATGTTATAGGGTCTAGTATGAACGGATAGGGGACAAGATCTGAAATAATGAGTCTTTACAGCTTGTACAGGCTGGAGAGATAAGAGATAGGCTGGAGAGATAAGAGACAATTGTTTGGACATCTAACCCATGGCCCAATTCGTAAGTGCAAGATTAGCTTATATCATATAATTATTTGGCAAAAAGGGTAGATACATGGTGGATGCTAAGATTTGAACCCTGGTCATTGGATTGGAAGGCAAGCTACTTAACCAACTACACTAGGAAGCCACTTGTTAAGTGAATAACCTTTATATATGATAACTTCATGTTCCTACTTCTTACATAAACTACCTAAATAGTTTATCTAATATTATTTTATTTTTTATTTGAAAAATATTGATAATAATAATTTTTTTTTATACGGGGTGCTACACCCTCCCCTACTTAAAAGAATTTGGTCCCCAAATTCAATTGTATAAGGATAAATTCAACTACATAAGGATACTGTAGAAAGTATAAGATACTTGCCGAATAGTTCTGGGTATCTTCTCTTCATAGATTCCTCGGTCTCCCAAGTTGCTTCTTGCTCCGAGCATCGATTCCATTGAATTTTTACCATAGGGATCGTCTTGCTCCTTAGAACTCGAACTTCGCGGTCGAGGATCCGCATCGGCTTTTGCTCATAAGTAAGGTCCCTTTGAATCACCAATTCAGCATGATTGATGATGTGAGAAGGGTCGTGCACATATTTCTTCAGCATAGATATATGAAATACATTGTGCACTTCCGAGAGTTGAGGAGGTAAGGCAATGCGGTAAGCCACCTCGCCCACTCTTTCCAATACTTCAAATGGACCGATAAACCTTGGTGTAAGCTTGCCCTTAACACCGAATCTTCTAATACCTCGGCCGGGAGATACCTTGAGAAATGCATGGTCACCCACTTGAAATTCCAAATCTCTCCTTCTGTTATCAGCATAAGATTTTTGCCTGCACTGAGCTACCTTGAGTCTCTCTTTGATAAGGTGTATCTTCTCAGTTGAATCTCTAACCATATCTGGGCCTAGAATTTGTCTTTCACCGACTTCTTCCCAGCATATTGGAGAACGACAACTCCTGCCATAAAGCGCCTCGAAAGGAGCCATTTGAATACTAGCTTGATAGCTGTTATTATATGCAAATTCGGCTAGTGGTAAGTGGTCATGCCAGCTTCCGTCGAAATCTATAATACATGCCCTTAACATATCTTCAACAACTTGATTTGTCCTTTCAGTCTGACCATCTGTCTGGGGATGGAAAGCAGTGCTGAAATTAAGTTTCGTCCCCAGAGAGTGTTGTAGACCCTTCCAAAAATGAGAGGTGAAGCGTGGGTCTCGGTCAGATACGATCGAGACGGGAACTCCATGCAATCTAACCATCTCCTTAATATACAGGGCAGCAAGTACGTCGACTGACCATCGACTTTTGATGGGTAAGAAATGGGCCGATTTAGTTAACCGGTCGATAATTACCCAAATTCCATCATATCCGCCCCTAGTCTTGGGCAAACCCATGATAAAGTCCATGCCAATGTCCTCCCACTTCCACTTGGGAATATCCAGCGGATGTAGCTTTCCGGCGGGTTTTTGATGTTCCGCCTTCACTTGTTGGCATGTGAGGCAACGAGACACAAAGTCTGCTACCTCCCTTTTCATGTTAGGCCACCAAAAAGTTCTTTTCAAGTCTTGGTACATCTTAGTAGCTCCAGGGTGGATTGTGTACCTCGATCTATGAGCTTCTTCAAGAATCTTCTTCTTCAATTCGGGACAGTCGGGCACACATGTCCGTGCATGAAATAGTAATCTGCCATCAGGTGCCAGCTTGAAATCTAGTCTCTCGTCCAGCTTGCTCTTTATCTCCACTAGCGAGGGATCCTCTTCTTGTAACTTCTTGATTTCAGGTAGTAAATCTGGATGTAGGCTCATATGAGATAGAATAATACACATGCTCTTCTCATCTGTGCTGATATCAAGCTCAGAGAATTTCTCCAGCAGTTTCCATTCTTGTATCATGCAGTTGGCCAATATTGTTCTCGGCTTTCGACTAAGGGCATCAGCTACGGAATTACCCTTACCAGGATGGTACTGTATAGTAAAGTCGAAATCCTTGAGATACTCGAGCCAACGCCTTTGCCGCATGTTTAGCTCCTTTTGGGAGAATAAGTACTTGAGGCTTTTATGATCGGAGTACACAGTGAATTGTTCTCCGTAGAGATAGTGCCTCCAGATCTTTAAAGCGAATACTACTGCGGCCAGTTCTAAGTCGTGAACTGGGTAGTTCTCTTCATGTTTCTTCAATTGTCGGGAAGAGTACGCAATGACTCTCCCATTCTGCATCAATACACATCCGAGGCCAATACCAGAAGCATCGGTATATACCTCATATTTTTCTCCTTCCATTGGTAATGATAAGACTGGAGCAGTGGTCAAGAGATCCTTCAAAGTTTGGAAACTCTTTTCACAGTCTTCCTTCCACTCATAAGGCACTTCCTTGCGGGTTAACCTGGTCAGGGGAACAGCAATTTTGGAGAAGTCCTTTATAAAACGCCGATAGTAACCAGCTAGACCCAAGAAGCTCCGAATCTCAGTTACATTTGTGGGTCGTTCCCAGTTCTTCACGGCTTCGACCTTTGATGGGTCAACAGCAATTCCATTCTTCGAAATGATATGGCCTAAGAAGGATACTTCCTCGAGCCAGAACTCGCATTTGCTGAATTTGGCATATAGCTTGTTTTCCCTTAATATCTGTAATGCCTTCTTGAGGTGTTCTTCATGATCCTCTTCAGTCTTTGAATAGATCAGAATATCATCAATAAAGACCACAATAAATTGGTCTAAATAGGGCCTGAATATGCTGTTCATTAACTGCATAAAAGCTGCGGGGGCATTTGTTAGTCCGAAAGGCATAACAGTAAATTCGTAATGCCCATACCTGCTTCGGAATGCAGTTTTATGAATATCTTCTTCTTTGATCTTCAATTGGTGGTAACCAGAACGAAGATCAATCTTGGAGAAATATAAAGCTTCAGATAGTTGATCGAACAGCTCATCAATCCTTGGCAGTGGATACTTGTTCTTGATTGTAAGGTGATTTAGCTGCCGATAATCTATGCATAATCTCATCGATCCGTCCTTCTTTTTGACGAATAGCACGGGTGCTCCCCATGGGGAAGTACTCGGCCTGATGAAACCCTTTTTCAATAATTCCATTAGCTGCTCTTTTAGTTCCTTCAGCTCAGCAGGGGACATTCTGTATGGTGCCCTGGAAATAGGACCAGCACCAGGGACAAGGTCGATTGTGAACGACACTTCCCTTTCCGGGGGTAAGCCGGTTAAATCTTCTGGAAAAACATCGGGAAAATCCCGAATTACACGGATGTCTTCAAGTTTAACCTTCTCGACTTCCGTGGCAGTCACGAATGCTATGAAAGCCATGCATCCCTTATTCATAAGTTTACTAGCTCGGAGTGCTGATATAAGAAGTGATTTACTCCGAGGGCTATTGTAAACTAGATCTGGGAAATCTACGAAAGTTACCTTGCCATGCCGACAATCTACAGTTGCTTGGTATGTGGATAGCCAGTCGGCACCTAGTATAACATCATAACCCTTCATATCTAGGCATATCAGGTCAGCAGGTAAATTGCTTCCCTTAATCATCACTTCACAATTTGGATAGTGGTAAGTGACATCAGACTCATTCCCAAGGGGTGTAGATATGACCAAATCTAACAGTTCATGTTTCTTAGAAAATGAAGCAGCAAAGTTCTTGGAAACGAATGAATGAGTTGCTCCGGTATCAAATAAAACTTGAGCAGTTTTTGAACAAATAGTGAGAGTACCTTCCACAATTCCGCCTTCAGTGGGTTCCGTCTCTCGGAGAGCTTGTAGACGGCCTTGTTTCTTTATCGGACGCTTCTCGTCTTTGATGTCCTGCTCCTTCATCAGTGGGCAGTCTGGGATTCGATGCTCTCGGCTCCCACATCGAAGACAAGCTCCTAACTTTCTCCAGCATTCCTCGGTCCTATGACCAGCTTTATCACAATATTTGCAAATCTCCTTTGATGGTGTGGTGGTGGAGAATGGCCGATCATTCTTCTGGAATTTCATCGCCTTAGAGGGCTCCCCTCCCATGAAGAATCGCTTCTTGTTGAAGGATTGTTTGAATTTTCCCGGGCTTGTGACGGGTTCCTTCTTGTCTCTTCCTCGGATTCTCTCAGATAATTCGGTGGCGTCTTCCAGCAGTTGAGCACGCCGAACCATCTCCGAATAGACTTGGATGTCCATCGGGGCCAGTTGTGTGATATAATGGGGCCGAAGCCCGTTAAGGAATCTTCTCGCCTTCATCTTTTCTGTACACACCAAGTGAGGTGCATACCTGGATAATCTAGAAAATTGGGCCTCATACTCGGCCACTTTCAAGCCCCGTTGTTTTAGAACGGCGAATTCCGTGGCTTTCTTTTCCTGGATATGATCGGAGAAGTACTTGTTGTTGAAATGCTCCGTGAATTCATCCCATGTGACATGGTATTCTGGTAGTGTTGCTTCTATGGATTCCCACCAGCATCGAGCGTCCCGCTCCAGTTGGAATACGGCCAGTAAAACCTTCTCGTCGTCCGCGCATTGCATCACACGGAAGATTCGTTCCATCTCTTTTAACCAATTCTCGGCGTCCTCGGGGTCGGACGAACCCGTGAATCTTGGTGGGTTCATGTTACGGAAACTCCTGTGGAGGTCACCTGCTCCACGGTTAGCTCCGCCTTGGGCCACTTGCTGTAGTGCCTGTGTAAGGCCCTGCACGGTGCGCTGCATCTCGCGCCATTGTGCTCTTTCAGCAGCCATGATCCTACAAAAGTGTTTAAGTAAGATAAGGGTCGGTTTTACTTATAAGGATAAAGTCACTAGAAATCTTAACCCATGGCTCTATCCATCTCACCGGGTAAGGTATATCTATCCTTGAACTTGGGTTTTACCTATCCTTGGACTCAAGTTTTTTTTTTTTTACTTAGATTTCAATTTCTAACCGTTTATTTTTTCTAGTTCCCTAGGTTTGAAAACCTAGGCTCTGATACCACGAAGACTGTCACGCCCCGAGCGCGGAAGATTACCCGGAGGCGTGACGCGTCTATATAGATCGTGTCAATCATGTAAATATCAGAGTGCGCAATTGACTAGGATTTAACTCGAAGTTAATACAATTAGGATGAGCTGACAATTGATACAACTAACCCAATGACAATTACATACATATCCAAGTCCAACTACTAGGCTTCAAGCCCTTATTACAATTATTGGACTAACACAGCTGACGTCTGACATAACTTGATATGACTGACATAAATGAAATTACAATAACACCATTTACACAAGTACAATTTACAAGATAACAAGATAACTCTATTTTTACACTCATCACTCCGACTCATTCCCTTCCGAGTTCTGGCTGATATCTGAATTTCCTGGAAAGGTTAGAAAACAACTAGATGAGCGAATCGCTCAGTAGGATTTACATCTCAAATTTTAACATGCTTTAAGTGAATTACACATTCATTTAATGTACGTAACCTATGCATGCAGACAGATAGATATCAAAGAATTGTAAAATCGACGGAAGTAGAAAGTGAGAGTATATAGATTTCACAATTTCAAGCAGCAGTGGCAAGTGATAGTAAATGATGTCAAGTCAGTGATAACTGAATAGCAACATGTTATTCAAGCTAGTAACTGAGTAGAAACATGTTATTCAAGCTAGTAATAGTAAGCAAAGTAGTTTCAAGTGTATAACTGGAATTGGCTATTTATAATGCATTCAAGTAAGCACTTTTACCCTTTTGCGGGTCTCAAGTCAATCAATCAAGTAATATCATGAGAATGAGTGGAATGTCTAAAGTCTAGCAAGCAAGTACTTCGGTGCAATGCCAAACACCGTGGTCAATAAACTCCCATGGGCACAAGTACCTTCGGGTGCTCCCCCCAGGACCAGACCGGGCCCTATATGCACAGCATTTATCATGTATGTTGACATCCACTCTCATTTATAGCCAATGTGAAATTTCAAGGTTTGACCAGTATGATATATAAGGTGGAATTATGGAATGGAATCCAAGGGCGCATTGATGTGTAGGGATGAACTAGGAGTGGAAACCAGTAACGTTTGATACACGGAAAAACTAGATAAGAGAGGTGCCTTATGGGCCACCTGACAATTTTAGAAATGACATCCTTACTGTGGGATGCCCTTCCTGGGAATTATACAGGGTTCAGAGGACCCTGTCAGGAGTTAAAAATCACCTCTCCGGCTGCCATCTATCAGTGGAGATGGCAAAAGTGAAAGCCTAATGATCACGTTAACGTAATGAGCTAGCTGGGTCGACTCAATAGTTCATTGCGTCAACTCATCAGCTCATCGCGTCAACTCATCAGTTCACCGCGTCAACTCATCAGTTCGCCGCGTCAACGCGATGAACTGGCAGGGTCGACTCATCAGTTCATTTTCACAGGCAGGGTCAACTCATCAGTTCATTTTCATTGGCAGGGTCGACTCATTAGTTCAAATCTGTTGGCAGGGTCGACTCATCAGTTCATTTTCATAGGCAGGGTCAACTCACTAGTTCATTTTCATAGGCAGGGTCGACTTATCAGTTCATATGAACAGTACTGCCTCAACTCATCCATCAGGCTGCGTCAACTCATCAGTTCAATTTCCAGCTCACAGGGTTGACTCATCAGTTCATATGAACAGTACTGCGTCAACTCATCCATCAGGCTGCGTCGACTCATCAGTTCAATTTCCAGCTCACAGGGTTGACTCATTAGTTCATATGAATAGTACTGCGTCAACTCATCCATCAGGCTGCGTCGACTCATCAGTTCAATTTCCAGCTCACAGGGTTGACTCATCAGTTCATATGAACAGTACTGCGTCAACTCATCCATCAGGCAGAGTCGACTCATCAGTTTTGTTCCCTAGTTTTCATGCCCTTCCAATCCTCCTTTCACTATGAGTTATTCACAAAAGTTCTTCCCCTCTTGTAGATACAGATTTTCTTATTTTACCATATACTCCAATTCTTCTTAGTTTTTAAGTTATAATTAATTTTCTACGGTTCTGATTTTTTACTCAATAACTGTTCACCTACGCCTATAGATCTAGTTTTTTCACATTTTTCACCTTCTTCCTCTCATTTTCTCTCTCTGCACTCTTCATGAAACTTCTTCCTAACCTTCCAATCTACGACTTTCTCTTCTTGCACACATTCTCATTCTCTCTAGATTTTTCATTATTCTCCTTCTTATAACCCTATATTTTCAATATCATTTCATTGTGCTTTCAACTGGGTCCTTTTCCACTTGGCCTCTTTCAACTTGGTCTTTTTCCACATTTTTCATCCTCTTGACTACAATTTCTTCTTTCACTATTTTCAGGCTTTAGTTTCTCTTATATAACATTTTTAACATGGTGGTTTTAGTTTCACAGAAATTGACAAATGACAGGCCCTTTACTAAAGCATGAACTATATCAAATATAGATATTAGCTAATACATACTAATCGTCCTAGATTTAAGCTAACACATGCTAATTATTCTAGGTATGAGACTAATACTTACTAATACTTGTTAATACTTGCTAATACTTGCTAATTATTTTAGATATAAAGCTAATACATGCTAATCATTTCAAGTATGAAGCTAATGCATGCTAATCATCCTAGATTTAAGCCAACACATGTTAATCATTCTAGATATGAGACTAATACTTGCTAATACTTGCTAATTATTCTGGGTATAAAGTTAATACGTGCTAATTATCTTAGGTGTGAAGCTAAGGCATACTAATCATCCTAGACTTAAGTCAACACATGCTTTAAAAACACTAAAATCGCATGGAAATGAGCCTAATACTAAAGGCCTAGACTAATCATCCTAGATTAGCTACTAATTTAGTTAAAAGTTGAGAACACCTACCTCTGTGAAGTTCGTAGCAGCAGAACCCCTCTAGCAAAGCTTTGCCCCAACCTCAGCTAGCCTAGAATGGGAATGGGGGTAGCAAAAGGGGATGTTATAGGGTCTAGTATGAACGGATAGGGGACAAGATCTGAAATAATGAGTCTTTACAGCTTGTACAGGCTGGAGAGATAAGAGATAGGCTGGAGAGATAAGAGACAATTGTTTGGACATATAACCCATGGCCCAATTCGTAAGTGCAAGATTAGCTTATATCATATAATTATTTGGCAAAAAGGGTAGATACATGGTGGATGCTAAGATTTGAACCCTGGTCATTGGATTGGAAGGCAAGCTACTTAACCGACTACACTAGGAAGCCACTTGTTAAGTGAATAACATTTATATATGATAACTTCATGTTCCTACTTCTTACATAAACTACCTAAATAGTTTATCTAATATTATTTTATTTTATTTTATTTTTATTTGAAAAATATTGATAATAATAATTTTTTTTATACGGGGTGCTACAGCGCGCAAGTGGGCGTGACTCAGAGGAGGAAGGGTTGGACGACCTAGAACAAGACCCTACTTCTCTAAACCTAACTGACTCTACTTCCCTAGACTCGATAGACCCTAATCCTAACCTAGGAGAAAGAAGACCTAGTGGAAGGAAAGGAGCAGGGGACTCGTGCCCCCGGGAGGAGGAGACAAGGTAGCATAATCTTCCACTGAAATCTCCGTTTCGAATTTGACGTTTTTTTTTGGAGATCAGTGGAGACTACACAACAAGATGGAGGAGGCGGGAGCTGCATGGGGAATAGCTCGGGGAAGATGCAATCGAAGACGGGGTCGGAGGAGGAGAACCACATCTCGTGGAGCTGGGCGTTGGGAGGAGGGGGAGTGAATAGAGTGGATAGATCAATGGGTGGGCAATGCCCGCAAGCGCAAGGAACAAAGAGAATTTCCGGTGGATCAATGAAGGATGGATTTACCATGATGGGAGGAAGACGGGGTAAGAATTCCCTCTGCTGTAGGAGAGATTGAAAGCGTGAGGGAGACCAAGAAAAGATAATCGACGAGCTCTCCTCCTTCCGCAGATGCTGAGCCGGCTGCTTCTTCGGCCTCCATTGGACGAGCCGAACCTCTTGACGCTGCTGGCAGTCTTCTTCATGAAATAGCCCCTGAAGGGCTGGACCATAGTCAATCACATCATCAACTGGCCTCCTTAGCACTGGGGGTGGACTGGCAATTGGACAGACTGTATCTTCCCTTGGCGGAGCTGGCGGTGGAGCTAATGTGCCGGGCTGGAGAGGCCCTCGAACAAAGTGTTGACGGTAGTCCCAGGTGAGTGGCCCAGTATCACCCATCATGGACAATGCAGTCTCTCGGTAGCCGAGACCTCTTCTGTTCATTTTCCTGCCCTTAGGAATGGGCTTAGTTCGTCCCTACAATTGAGCACCGAGGCCTCTCCCCGGTTGGTAGCCTAGCTTCAGTATAATGTCCCAGCCCTTGGAATCTCAGATCTGGGGCTTCACCTTGATGTCAACTGCTGCGGTGACGGGCTTGCAAGGTGCGTAAGCCCAAGGAAAGTCAAGATCTAGCACTGACATAACGGGCTGACTGCTTGGCCACAATGTGGGAAGAACTTTCTCTGAAATAGCCTTCACTGATTGGACCGTGGATAAGCTTTTGACTTTGACAACCCTCCCTTGGAAAGGGAATTTAATGCATTGATGTGCAATAGAGGGTACGGCGCTGAGGGTATCGATCCACGGATGACCCAAGATAGCTTTGAACATAGGGTCAATGTCCAACACATAGAATTCCACGGGCATAGTAAGGGGCCCAAGCTCAGCTTGAATTGTGACAATCCCGTGACATGCCCGCCGAGAGTTGTCATAAGTAGCTATGGTAGTGGGAGTTGGGCGTAGAAGTTCTTCTGACAGATTACAAGCCCTTAGAGTGCTGAGCGGGCATACGTTGATAGATGCCCCTGTGTCAACTAATGCCGCATCGATGCTGACTTTGTTCAAAATGATAGTAATGCACAGCGGCATTTGCCGAGCTTCTGGTGGTGCTAGCTTGGTTTCAGAGAAAGTAATGGCTGGCCCCTTGGAGATTGTTGCCAGTGCGGTAGGTAAGCTATCAACTGCCATGTCTTCACTAACCATCACCTTTTGAAGAAAGTCTCTTAATGCATCTTGGTGAAGGGTAGATCTCTTAATTAGTTCCAACACAGATATCTTGGCGGGCACCCTATCCAAATGATGTAATAGATCATATTGGGTCTCGGGTAGTGGCTCGGCCTCTTCTTGTTCAGCCGCCGGTTGGGAAGACTGGGGATTGGAAGTGGAAGGATAGTTTCAGTGGAACATGTGCCCGCTCCGTAGGGCGAAGTTATAAGCTGGCGCGGCCTCAGATGGGCTTAGGATAAGTGATTTAGTAGGCCCAGTGGGATGGATGAGCAGTGCGGAAGAGGGTGTAGTGGAAAGGATGATAGGCGAGGGGTTAGTTGCGGTGGGCGCGAGCGGTAGTGGGGGTATAAAAGTGGATGGAGGTGTGATGAGTGGAGGGTTAGACAGAGGTATGGCGATAGTGGACGTAAGCGCGATCGGGGAGGGGGTGATGGTAGCGGTTGTGAGCAATGGTGAGTGCGACAGGGGCGCGGGTGATGGTGCGTGTGATAGAATAGGGGTAAATGGAAGGACGAGTGGAGGAGGAGTTTGGTGGGTAGGTATAAGGATAGGGGAAGCGTGAGGATTATGGTAGTTGTGGTGAAGGGCCATGACCACATGAATTATCATCGTCGAAGGACCACCCGGGGTTAGGAGCCGGGGGTTAGACGACATTGACCTGAGCTGGTGCCGGCGGCGGAGGCTGCGGAGCAGGAGGATGGTTAGGCATTGGGTTTTGATGAATCCCCAGGTCTTGCATCGGCTGCTGTGGCTGCGGTACCTGTTGCTACTGTACTTGCTACCTCGGTGGCTGCCTCTTCTTCTCTTTGATTTCTGTGATGGCCTGGTGCATTTCGGCCCAATCTATCCTCTGTCCTTCATGAAGATCATATACTAGGTCCCGGAATTGAAAACACCCTTCAATGGTATGTTCTGGTTGCCTGTGAAACATACAATACTTCGTATGATCAACGGCCGGATTCCAGTTGGGCAGTTCCGGAGGGAGCTGTATGCCGAGAAGATGTCTGTGAGGGTTTCTGGCAGTGGAGGATATTGAGCTCTTTTAGGAGCCGGGCGCTTGTTGTTCAGGTTGTTGTTATAGCCGTTGGGTGGAGGGACGTTGTGGTATTGCGGAGGTGGTGGTGGTTGTTGCGGTGCGGCGAAGGTGTTTTGTGGATTGGTGAAAGCAGTTTGTGGGATGGTGAAGGTGGGCGGAGGGTTTTGCGGAGTGACTTGGAAGTTCTGTGGAGCGGGATTTTGTGGGGTGCGGGGGTTTTGAGGGAAGCGGAAAGGTGTGGCTTGGAATGGGAAAGCAACGGCTTGAACTTGCTCGTTCGTTTGGACCCCCTCGGTAACCGGCCCTTGAGGTTTCTTGTGATACTTGGGCTTTTGGTTTTCAAATAGAGAGTGAATGGGGGAGTCCTTGAACTGTGTTTGGATGAACCGCGCCCGGCTGTAGACTTGGTGCATATTGGCTATGTCGTTCATTGCCAGAATGTTTCTGAAGGTCGGGGTAGAATTGAAAATAAGTAGCTTGACCTTCTCTTCCTCCGGAATGTGGCTGGGCACTCTAGCAGCCATTTGCCTCCACCTATCTGCATAAGTGGCAAACTCCTCATCCGGTCTCATCTTTTCAGCCACCAGATCTGTGAATGAATATTCCGGGCCAACCCTGTCTTGAAACTGCTGAATGAACTTATCTTTCACTACCTTAAAGCTCTCGGCTTCTTCCAATGGCAGAGAATAGAACCATTCTAGTGCAACACCGTCTAATGAGCGGCGGAACAAGTACGCCATAAGGTGATCATCATATTGGAATTGGGCCGATTCATATAAGAAATCCCTCACGTGAATAAAGGGATTGCCGTTCCCGTCATATTTGTGATAATTGGGTAGCTCGAATTGCGGAGGGAACCGGATGTTCTGAAAGCTAGGAACCGGAACATCTGCCAAGGATTGTGGGCCAACCCGCTTCTGGAGGAAATCGAGTTGTTGTTGCATGGTGGCCCATTTATCAAGTAATTCCTACTCTCTGGATGGAGCAGGGGTAGTGAGAGATGATGGCTGAAGTTGGGGAGCAGAAGGGTGAATTGTAGCAGAAGGTGGGAGCCCATAAGCAGGAGCAGAAGGATAAATGGCCGAAGTAGGGGGCCCATAAGAAGGATATTGGGCCTGGCCTGAACTTGACCAGATTGGAGTGGGCTTGGACAACCCCTGACTGAGGGCGCAGGAAGTCGGAGGGGCCCATGAGGACTTGCGGAACCGTCAGGCTAGGCATATGATGATCCGCCTGAACGAAAGAAGGGACAGGAGACTTCCCCTTGTCAAAAGATTGCTGGGCCGAAGTAGAAGATTGGCCCATCTCCATGCCAGTGAATGTAATGGTCCGGGGTTGGACCGGAGTAAGATTAATTGGAGTGAGCTGGATGGAAGGATTGGATTGACCCTGCATAATCGTGGGAGGGGAGATATTGGATCCTTGCATGGCCTGATAGACAGTTTGGAGTTGGGCCGGATCCAATTGGGCCATCATCTGGAGAATGGAGCCCGCATAAGGAGTAGTGAAAGAGGGGGTAGCTTGACCACCTTCCATGGAGGTAGAGGACGGAAGAGGGGCTGTCCCCTCTCCAGAAGAGAATGAGGTAACCCTAGCAGGGTTTTCAAGAAGCCCTTGAGGAAGGGAATCCTCTTGGGAACGGGGAGGATTGAAAGAAGCCATGGTGGGTTCGAAAAGCGGATTTGATTAGAACTTGGAGAAGGAATTGACCCTAGAAGGTGCTTTTAAATGACGAAAACAACTCCACATGCAACGAACAACCTTGACAAGATGCAAAAAACACAACGCCAACACACAATGAGCAACCAAACTTGGACGATTTATAACAAAGATGTAAGTAACAAGAGATGAAGACACTTCAAGTCAACCAAGTTGTTTAAGGTGATGCTTCAAGATTCTTATGATTCCTCCTTTGGAACTTTAGCGGATTGATTAATATGAGCTCTCAACAATGGGTTCCTGATAGGAGATGGATGTAAAGCTTGGTTTGACTCTAAATGTGATCACTCCCTCACTTATGCGATCCTAGACACGGGGTGGGAAAGGTACAACCGGCCCGGCGTCCGTGTGGGAATCCACGGCTCGCGGGGACTTATGGAGGTCCCTGGTGTGATTTCCTAGTCGGCCCTAAGGAATATGGAGACGAGAGGTCCGCACACCAAGGTAGGAAAATACAATCTAATGTATGAAAGTATGAATGAACCTATGTGCACCGGAGTGCATGGAACTTCTAACCTAGAATCTAGCAAACAATTATGCACACAACAATGTAAGTATATAATGCAACCAAGGAGGAAGCCAGATAACACCCAAGCAAGAATATCACAACAAAAACTGCGGAAATAGAATGCACTTCGGGATGCGTACCTATCTGGAGTGTAACGGTCTAGAAGACCCGCATCAGAAATATATAACGGTCAGGGCCAGACCGCCGGAAGAAATATAACGCAGGGACCCAGGACCGTCGTATGAGCCAGAGAGCCAAAAACAAACCAGAAATAAAAGGGAAATTCGTGAAAAGCCCAAACAGCAGGATGAGGAATGTATCGGTCTAAAGCCCCTGCGTCAAAGTGGAGTGACGCAGGGACAGAGGGCCGTCAGACTACCCAGGAAACCAGAAACAAGAGGAAGTAAGAGGGAAATCCGGGGAAACTAAACAAGGAAATGATGGCAGGTTTAAACAGAGATTAAGACACGATTGGCACAAGTTGTCCCACCGTGATCGCCAAAAAAATTATCTGTTGATTTGTTTTGCTTCTCTTCTTCTTCTTGTTTTGATGTGTAATAAAGATGATAAGCAAAAATCAAAGACCTCAATCAACCTATGAACATGTGAACCATTAACCTAGGCAACCAGAACAAGCTCTAGCATGGGCATGCTATCTCAATCATCAAGCTAAACTAAGGGAATAAAGAAAAACACACGCCGGGCGTGGAGCAAGAGCAAATAAAAACACACCGCGAGGGTGGAGCAAATAAAGGAAATAAGAGATATGAGATGGAGAGAAAGCTAATGCCCAATACTAAGAAAGAACGTGATCGCCACCAAAGTAAACACAAGCCAGAGACTTGAAAATACCTTGGAAATAGGTGGATGAAGCACCCGCCCACGGGAGAGAGAAAACCAGTGAAATCTGTAGATCAACCGAATGTAACGGTCCAGACCCCGTGCGTCACAGAAATGTGACGATCGCACGATGCACCGTTATAGAAGCCTGACGCACCTACACAAGACCGTCAGAAAACCTGCAGTAATAGCTTATGAATTCTTTGAACTCCAACTCTTCCAGCCGGCTAGAAGACTTGGGCCTCGTGTAGTGAACCTGTAAACCTGCCAAAGAACGTGAAACACAAGAAAACAAACCAAAATTAGCCCTTTAAACAAGCGTAGTATCAACTCTCAAAGAACTTAAGATCATGCAAAAGGAAAGGGAAGTACCGGGAGAGTTTTGGTTTTTTAACCCCTCTGGGCGTTTTAAAAGATAGGAAGATATTTAGATGATGAAAACCAGGTGCAGAACGTGGAAACAAGGAGAGGGACAATGCCTATGATGAGAGGGAGGAGGGAGAACACAATATGCAATGATGAACTTTGAAACTCAATAGAACGAATACTCCCTTCACCGTGAAGCAGCTAGACGTGAAAGACAAGTCTCCTTGATTAAATGTGGCTCCAGAATGCGGCAGCACTTCGACGCGAACTCCAGATCTTCCTCTCTCGGGCCATGAAGTTAAGGGTGCTATTTATAGGCCCTCAAACTCTCCGGTCAAACAGAGGATAATCTAGTACGAAAAGAGGATAACTCTTAGAAAATCCTTGAAGATAATATTACCAAGAGTCCATAGAAATAAACAGAAGGTTCTGAGGATCAGATTTGGAAGAGAAATCACCAATTCAAACTCTTATCTCGACCACGGAGTAGCAGAGAAAAGGCCTGAACTGTCAGGACTCTCTGTTGGATGTAACGGCTACTCGACAGACCGCCACATGAAAATAACGCGCCATGGGAATGCCGTTACATTTAATCTTATCTCAAAAGAGATAAGATCAACGGAAGAAGATCAAACAAGTTGAACTCTGCAAGATAAGTAACTGCCATGTCTGGACGCGTTGGAAGAAAGTGACAGCTGCACGACAGACCGTTGGATTCAATGGGTAGGCCAACGGATAAGGTGGAACAAAGACCTTAAGTTGTAGGACTCTTCAAGAAGTAACGGCCATGGGATCATGCGTTAGAAGAAAATAACGCCCATGCAGAGGACCGTTAGAAACAATGAAGATCGTAATTGATAAGAGCTTGCTAAGCTTCATCCAATGAAAAGCCACAAGGAACCACACTCAACCAAGGAGAGAAGACCCATAAAATGAGCTTTAAACCGACGAAGGAAACTCAATGAAGAGTGAACAACTTGGAGCATCACATGGATAGAACAAGGAGATGACCCAACTTATCGGTCATAAAACGGGTGTCAACAACTACAAGTGCAGTCGAGAAAAATAACCTTCCTGATATGACGATGAGGCACGGAAATGTACAATCAGAAGAGGATAACTAGACAGTGGCTTCAGATTTTGCTCTTGAGGCACCTTTGGGCAGATCTGGACACAGGTCCAATCTGGCTTCTTCTTAGGCTAATTAAGGATGTGAGAAGGGTTGCACTCCTCACTTGGCTTCCTTTTTTTTGCTCTCTCTCTATTATCTCTTTCTATCAGCACTGGCCGATTTCGGACCAGGACTGGGCTACTTCTTTTCTTTCTTTTTCTCTGACAAATTCTCTCTTGAAAGCTCACACATTTCTCTTAGACAGTAGCTTCAGCAGCAACCTTCTTGCATGGGGTCCTTCCCTTTTATAGGCACAATCAATCCTCCCAGAAGATGGTTCCAGGCTGAATGTGATTGGCTCTTCATAAACCATCATTTGTCTTCAAGAACCTTTTGCCTTGGTAGCCTCTGATTGGCCACGGAGGTAGCAGAAAAAGTTTCTTACAATTTCTTACTTTGGTTGACTAAAAAATATGTGAGAGGAGGTTGCCAAGAAGATTTGTAGCATCTTCTTTTTCTGCAAGTAGGACTGTCAAGGACGTCCTTTGTCCTGTGCAATCTCAGTGGTGGAGCATGTGATTGGGTGGAGGCAAAAAGGTGAGTACCTGGATAGGTGACTATTCCCAGAAATGGTAGCTTGCTTTTCTATTGACCAAAAGGGTTGAAATAGTAAGCCAATGATGACAAGGATGGTTGACTGACCAAGGACACCTTCTAGACCTCAAAAGTCATGTTTTTGGGCATTTACAGTTCCTATTTATGCTCTCTGGATCCAATTCAGAAAACCCTACAGGTTTACTAAGAATGGCCTTTGGAGCCGCTCAGTGAGGCATTTCGTCGAACATGTGCTCTTCTTCATGAGGTTGGTGCAGATTACTGTTCCACCAGATGTAGGTCAGTGCATATAAGAGGCTTGGTCTTTGGTAGGGTCGGTGCACATCAGAAGCTTGGCCTTGGGCAGGGGTGGTGCACATTTGAAGCTCCTTCAGTTGAAGTCGATACATATCACGGCCCAAGTCTGTGCATATTAAGAAGATCAGTGCACATCTAGATAGGGTCGGTGCACCCTTGTCTTTAGCATAGATGTCGGTGCACATCTTGAGCAAGATCGGTGCACATCCAAACAAGGTCGGTGCACACTTGTCTTCAACATATTAAGTCGGTGCACATCCAGATAGGGTCGGTGAATATTCAGACAAGGCCGGTACACATCTCGCATTTCCTCACATGCAACTCGGTGTACATCAGACCAAGGTCGGTGCATATTTCTGTTGTAACCAAATGAAGGTCGGTGCATGTTTCATATAAGGTCGATGCACATCTGAAGCTGACTCATATGAGGGTCGGTGCATATTTCAACAGCTCTCATCTGAGGTCGGTGCATGTTTGAAACAAGGTCAGTGCAAGCTTCATATTTCCTCTTATGCAGGTCGGTGCACGTTTCAGATAAGGTCGGTGCACATTGCTATTTGAAGCATGACAGTCGGTGCACATTTCATATAAGAGCGCATGAAGGTCGGTGCACATTGCTGTTGCTGCTCAGTGAAGGTCGGTGCTCATTTAAATTTCTGCTCAGCCAAGGTCGGTGCAGATGTGGAATTAAGGTTGGTGCATATGTGAAGAAGGTTTGTGCACATCTTGAGAACTTGTAGCTCAGGTCGGTGCACATGTAGAACTTTCTTCAATAAAGTCGATGCACCTTTCCTTTTTGCATGAGAAGGTCGATGCACATTCTGCATGAACACTCTAAGGTTGGTGCAACTTTTTGAACCTCCTCAGTACCTTTTGCAAAACTTTCTGGCCAATTATTTGTAGCATCTTGGACCAATGACCCTTGGTGAGATCTACCTTGATTTTTGTGCAACCTCTTGCCTCAATTTATGTGCAGTCAACTTGTCTTGATTTCTGTGCATTTGCAACTTGGCCTGAAACTTATACATGGAGGCATCATTAAGAGCAATTGAGACTCACAAATGAGTCATGGTTAGACATCATCTAAACTCATAGTTAGACATCATCAAAACAACAGATATCCAACAGGTCTGGGTCATAGGAAAGAGGTCCTTTTGTTCATTGATTTTAACGGAAGGTCTGAGTCAATGATTTGTTCATCAGTGCCAACATGGTGCCGGAGGCTGACGTGGTTTATTCATTGACACGGGGTGAGTGTCAAAGGAAAGGTATTTTTGTTCATTGACTTCAGACAGAAGTTCTGAGTCAAAGGTTAATTCATCAGTGCCGACAGGGTGACGGAGGCTGACGTGACTTGTTCATTGACACGGGGTGAGTGCCAAAGCAAAGTGGTCTTTTTATTCATTGAAACGAGACAGAAGGTCTGGGCTGAAGGAAAGGAGTCATTTTATTCATTGACTAGGAGGAAAGGTTCGAGTCAAAGCAAGGGTCTTTTGGTTCATGGGCTCAGACGGAAGGTCTGGGCCGAGGGAAAGAGGTCTTTTTCTTCATTGACTGAGACGGAAGGTCTTAGTCAAAGGTTTATTCGTTGGTGGGACAAAAGGTGTGACGACCCAGACTCTAGATACCAGGTAAACCCGATACCACTTGGATCCTGATAGGCCTCCCAAGAGCGGTAAGGCCCCGAAGGGATAAAAAGGTGTGTGTGAAGTACATTGAACTTCCAGATAAAGCAGTAAATAATTAATTACTATGATCAGGATTGCTAAAATATTAGAAATAAAATTATATTTTCTATAACAATTAAAATTAGCATAGTCCAGTCCAACTAAAGTACAGTATAATAGAAAAGAGATCGTACCCTCAAGTCGGGGGAAGCCCGACACTAGCAACGCTGGCAACTAACAACCACCGCACTGCACCTCCAAAGCAAGAGGAAGAATAGCTACACCTGAAAAGCCAGGGGAGAGCCTTATCTCACTAGCTCAGTAGGGGTCCCGCGGATCCCCACCACGAAATAAAAGCGGTAAACAGCAGTGCTAAACAACTAAAGCAAATCAGTAACAGAAGGATTAGGAACAACAACAACAACGGAAGTAATAGCCGCCACGATGAAAGTCAAAGGAACCACTACTGAGCCGCAAGCTACTTCTATCGGTAAGAACACGAATCCCCAGACTCGCAGTCAGGAATCACTAAACTGATACAAAGGAACTCTGGCTACACTACCAGGACAACATCACGACACCTCAGCCGTGTAGGCTCGTCTACCCAGACAAAAGCCCAACTCAAGACCACACGGTCTAAAAGCACCAACACGTACATGATCTCACCGTCGTGTATGCTACACTGACCTCGGGTGAAGCCGAACATAGACTACCCGGCAAGCCACGTCAACAGTGATAGAAAACAATCATGAAACTATAAGTCATGTGTCACGAATCACGGATCTCGTATCATGTGACAGAAGCACTTCCTCACTAGTAGAAAAGCCAGATCCATCCACTAACGTCTTACACTGCGCCTCAAGCGTCTCCCACTTGCCTCGAATGCGGTAATTGAGACATCGAACAAGTACCAAGGAACAATAGTAACAAGTGACTAGTCAGGGTCACGCCCATCAGTGCTGGTCCAAATGCCCCTGACCACGTGTGCGCACACAAACTCAATGCCTTTAGCAAAGCCTCTAGCTGATTTTCCCCTCCCGTCGGACTCTAACGGCTAGACAAAGGGGCCTATGGCAACCAACCTACAAATCGGCTCTACCGGGAACTCGCCCCGCCACCACTCCCAGGTGGGCCAACACACGGAAGTGTCATAAGGCTACGACTAGTGAAGGGTCACTAGACACAGAGACTTAAAACATCGAAATACGGATAGGCTATGCACACACCTACTACAAGTACCACGAAACACAAGGCAGCACACAGAACTGCCGCCAGACTCAAGATAGACAACTAGACCTGCTAACACAATGATCCTTGAGTGACTAGACTTGGGTCAAAATCATTGCACAATCACGGCAACACGCCATCAATCAGCTTAGTCCCTAAGCCAAATCATGATAAAGCATAATGGAAGTAGCACAGAACAACCGGAATCCACACATCAATAATGAGTCCTCGGCCCCTAGGCCGCTCAACGGACTCACAATTCCACATAACACGAAACACGGAACATGAGGGATCACTCGAGCCCTCAATCCACATGGACATGCAAATCGAGGTAACACAATACCTCCAAGTGTCCAAACCATAGTCTCGATCCCCACAGGGTAGCTGAGACACTCACGAGGTCACGTGTCAACCACTGGTCTCAACCAGGTTGACCAAGAACCATAATGACCTCGAAATAGCACGAAACATCACTCGGTACAATGGCACTTCTAGAGACCCTATAACACGGTCACAGCCCTCATAGGACGTCCAAGACATCCACGGGATAATGGGCTAACCAAGGGGTCAAGCCAAGCCAAATGGAGGCCAACCCGACGAAGAAACATCCATAAGGTAGCCGCGGTTGCGAGCTAGCTGCGGTCATCAGGGCCGCGATTCTCAACAAGCCGCACTCACAAGAAAAACCCAGCCGCAGTTAAGGACTAGCCGTGGTTACACCAGCCGTAGTTCCAAACAACCCGCCGCTCCATGGGCGCGGTTCTGGACAAACCACTTCTAGCCCATGAATGAAAAACATAGAAAGAGAGAAGAAGAAGATGGAGTCGATGCTTCACAAAGTGGAGTTGACTAAAAGATAGCCGTAGTTCCAAGATAACTGCGGTCATCTAGACGCAGTTAAGCGTTAACTGCAGGCATCCTTGCCACGGTACGTCACAAACCATTTCTAGAAGGAAAACTAGGCAGGTGGAGACGAAGATAGGCAGATGCGGTTTCAAGCTAACCGCGGCCATCAAACGCGGTTGAACGCTGACCGCGTTCTCCCACCGCCATACGCATCGAACCGACAAAGCCTGAAAAGTGGTCGCGGTTCATGACTAACCGCTACCGAGGTCGAGAGTCGAACGCGGTTTCTGCGGAACCTCGTTCAGCCTCCAGCCCAAAAATCCGCAACACCTCACAAAACCTGGTCTTTCACACCCCAATCATCCCAGAACAATGGGAAAACAACCACAAATAGAATGCCGACCTTCCACAATCTGGAAGGGGCCAAACCAACCACAAAATAGTAAGAAACGGGTGATTCCCAAGAATTGACCGAAAATGAGCCACGAGGGTAAACGGCCTCGTACCGGCCCCGTACCGGCCCCAAATCACAACCAGATGGAGTTAAATTGGCGGAAATCGAATCTTAACATGCCAGGGGTTCAAATGATACCATATAAACTAAAAATCGTCTCCTGGAACGGCGAACATGGCTCACTCACCTAAACATGATTTTGCCCTTAAAGTAGGAAAACCCGCTCAAACTCACACCGTTTGGCTCCAAATCACGAGAGCGAGTAGGAAAAGTGTAACGTATCCATCCCCCTACCTCCACCGAAGATATCATGCGCCGAAACGGCCAAACCACGCTGAAAATCATCACACGAACTATCCACGTCGGCTTCGAATCTACGAATGGGATCGCTCCAATGCCACGCTACGATACTTGTACCATCACACCCCAGGTCAACTCCACGCCGTCACCACCTCGTCCAGCTCCGCCACAGTCGTATGCCCTGGGGAAGAGGAGAAGAGAGGAGAGAGAATGGAGGGAGAGAAGTGAGAAACGTGAGAAGAGAGAGGAGAGAGGGTGACGGTTAAGAAAAAGGGAAAAGGAAGAGAAAATAGGAAACTAGCAATTTTTCTAAAATTTGATTTTTGGCTCGAAATTCTATAAACTAAAAAAAATACAAAAAAATAGTCTCCGCGATCCTCGAAAAGAGCACAACGCACCTGTAGCATCCCTGAGTCTCAAAACTCAATGGTTCACTCTCCACGGGGTTCCGCAAGTTATACAAGGGAAAAACTCGAGTGGATCGTAAAACACTATCAGGGGCCCATGAAAGTGCTCCGAAAGCTCTCCGATTCCGATCCGAAGAATCCAGGGTATTACAGCCTCCCCTCCTTTAAGAAATTTCATCCTTGAAACTTAAGGAGTCAACAGGGAAAAGGGAAGAACAACCCCAAACGCTGGCAATGCTCTCCAAGCTCCAGCCAAATCTCGAGCACAAAACATAATAACACGATTCTCAAAAACACAATTCAGAGGGACACTGCCAGACCACAATCACAGGCACACGCTCCCGACTTGATGGCACATCGATCCACAGAGCGAGCATGACACACAAGGGAACACAAGTCCGACACCTCCGAAACATCATGGCATCATCGCTATCGTCTCACAAAATAAGGAGACACGACCCATGCCAAGAAATAGCCACCAATAAAAACACACACACGGCAGACGAAACAAGCATCAGCTCTCATGAGGAAGACATATATCTCAACTGACTACTCCAACCATCGGCTTCCGCGCCATAAACAACAAATGAATCTGGCACCGAGAATGCCAATGACAGCACTGGACCAAATCACAATCAAGTCATTCCTCACTCAAACATTACATCTATTTTGAGTCCCATGCCATCTCTACCACGATAGAAGAGTACAACAAAACCAACCGACAAGACCTCGATCCACACAAATCTGAACTCAGACTCACTAGGAACTCCTCCCAACATGAACACAAGCACAAACCAACACACAACCTCAAACAACACCTGCAGATCCCCGGCTCCATTCTCAACACAGAACCACGGGACAATACCACAAGCTGGGTCACATCAAGGTAAAATTATAGCCGAAGACACAACTAAAATGTACTAGCCGCTCGTAGCTTACCAACAAGGACACACAAATGATCTCGGAGAATGCATCTCTAGGACCACGATCTGTCTCCAGAGCACAACTCCCAAGAAATATAGAAGAAGAAAGGGTACTCAACCAACATATACATCGATAAATTTCCCCAATTCTCGAACTCACCGGTGCCAAGAACCACAATGCCTCAAGCAACGGCACGGTAACCAACAACATCAAGGTACACATAGCTAAAATAATGTCACACCGAGGAAACAAACCTCTCGGCTAGTCAAAATCTTCCAACCAAACCATCCTCGACCTGTGGGTTATAAGACCATACGCTGTCACTACGCACTCAACACCACGCACATAATGCATCACAGATAACTCGGCATCCGCATCTCAGCACACACTCGGCACCATCGCAAATCACGAAACTGCAATATACCACGCTCTGAGTACCGATCCTGCTAACAGCCAATCGCAAGTTGCCATAGTGGAAACCATCGTGCCAAGAGCCACATCACAAGCCGCAAAGAACGTCTGCCTCAACTTATCTTATAGTCCCGAAACAATCACTGAACCTTCACAGCCCAACAGCCGCCAAGCACAGCACGTCGAACACGGTGCACAACGGCCCCCAATTCACAAACTGGGCCCAAAGCCAAGCCACCACCGAAACAAAAGCAGATCAGGTTCACAACTAACACAGTCTAGACATAAGCAGACACACAGGACTAAGGCTTCACGAAGACATCACTTCTAAAGCTTATCTCAAAAAGTCACCACAAGACATGATAAGAAAGATCAAGCTCGACTAACAATAGCTCACAAGGAAGAAAATCCTAGGCTCGCCCGAGCACTCTCTCAAACAAGGCATCCAACCACCACCTCAAAGCACAACCTTAACACCTCAGGGGCCGAACAAACCTCAAGTTGGGATGGCCAAAACAACCTTAATCTCCACCGGAGAAAATGCATGGCCATCACACAAACGATAAAGCCATCAGCCACCTGAACAAGCCACGGAAAAACTCAAACATTGCACCACAAACTCACGCCTACCGGCGAACTCTACCCAGCGCAGCACAATCGAGACAAACACCAAGATGAAAAAGGACGCTCCGTCACATCCGGACGAGAGCAAAAACACATCGCATAGCGCAAACACAGCGCGCACATGCTCTCACGCGAGAAACAAAGCGGTAAAGAAGCACAAAACCTATGCCAGCTGTCGATTGTACTGGACCTTATGGACTCTGAGCACTATGATATCTTGAATTCCCATGTACTTTCACAAACACACGCTCTGATACCAAATGTGACGACCCAGACTCCGGATATCGGGTAAACCCGATGCCACTTGGATCCTGAGAGGCCTCCCAAGAGCGGTAAGGCTCCAAAGGGATAAAAAGGAGTATGTGAAGTACATTGAACTTCCAGATAAAGCAGTAAATAATTAATTACTATGATCAGGATTGCTAAAATAGCAGAAATAAAATTACATTTTTTATAATAAATAAAACTAGCAGAGTCCAGTCTAACTAAAGTACAATACAACAGAAAAGAGAATGTACTCTCAAGTCGGGGGAAGCCCGACACTAGCAATGCTGGCAACTAACAACCACCGCACTGCACCTCCAAAGCAAGAGGAAGAACAGCTACACCTGAAAAGTCAGGGGTGAGCCTCGTCTCACTAGCTCAGTAGGGGTCCCACGGATCCCCACCATGAAACAAAAGCGGTAAACAGCAGTGCTAAACAACTAAAGCGAATCAGTAACAGAAGGAGTAGGAACAACAACAACAACGGAAGTAACAGCCGCCACGATGAAAGTCAAAGGAACCACTACTGAGCCGCAAGCTACTCCTATCGGTAAGAACACGAATCCCCAGACTCGCAGTCAGGAATCACTAAACTGATACAAAGGAACTCCCTGTACACTGCCAGGGCAACATCACGACACCTCAGTCGTGCAAGCTTATCTACTGAGACAAAATCCCAACTCAAGACCACACGGTCTAAAAGCACCAACACATACATGATCTCACCGTCGTGTATGCTACACTGACCTCGGGTGAAGCCAAACATAGACTACCCGGCAAGTCACGTCAACAGTGATGGAAAATAGTCATGAAACCATAAGTCATGTGTCACGAATCACGAATCATGTATCATGTGACAGAAGCACCTCCTCACTAGTAGAAAAGCCAGATGCATCCACTAACGTCTTACACTGCGCCTCAAGTGTCTCCCACTTGCGTCGAATGTGGTAACTGAGACACCGAATAAGTACCAAGAAACAACAGTAACGAGTGACTAGTCAGGGTCACGCCCGTCGGCGCTGTTCCAAATGCCCCTGACTACGTGTGCACACACAAGCTCAATGTAGCAACCCAGATAAAATATAGGAAAAAATTTTCCCTAAATAAATGAAACCTCCAATTAAGTAGTCAAAGGGCCCAAATCAATTATAAAGCCTAAATGATGAAGCCAAAAGGCCTTAACCTTTATATAGGCCTTAAAAGTGCAACCTTCTGACTTAAACATATGGGCCTTTTGTAAGAGGATCACTAATAGGATAAATGGGCCTTATTAGCTTAAGAATACATATATGTATGCAAAGTGGGCTTTTATCCCCTCACTTTTCCCATGTAAGAAGGAGATACTGAGGATATATATATATATATGCATATACGTATAGTAGAGGGGTTGTTTACAAAAGCCAACCCAACTATGTTCGAAGCTTGCATGGAGCCTTAGGGTTCTTGAACCCCAACACACGAGGTGGCTGCAAACAGAGAAACTACAAGGCGATTAGGAGTCCTACGCAGGAAATACTATTTTCATTCGGATTCTACATACCCATAAGATCCCTCTCCCTATAAATATAACTCCCTTCAAACAAGCTTCGGCTACTGCCGCTATTACGTTCGAAGGAATCCCCGCTACCGTCGTCGTCTTCCTCTCTCTGTGCTGCAACTATCATACCGAGAAGAAGCATCCACTTCTTCTCTTTTTTCCTGTGCTTACCATGGCTGCGAGGAGGAGAAGCCGTGATTCTTCCACTTCCTTCTACCTACGTGGCTGCTGGTGCTATTGCTGTTGCAGTAGTTGCTGACCGCCGTATAGACGTGAAGGAGCTTTGCTTCTCCAACTTATTCATGTGCGAGAGCAGTTGCTGCCAAAGCTGCTGCTGCTTATTTTCCTTATTATCTTCTCTGCTTCATTCATCATCCAAAACAAGCCAAAAGAGGTAGGTTTTCTCAAGCTTTGAAGCCCAAGAAGATAGTAATAAGGATAGTGCGTGCATATACGATCACAGTAGTGTGTTTACTCTCATATTTGCGTTCATGACCTTCAGTTTTACGTTTTTCCTGGCTACATGAAAATAGTGACCCATCTTTGGCCGCCCATTAATGAATGACCGCGCAGAAGGTAACAAATTCTTAATTTGCGATAGTCTTCCAGTCACCCATTAATGAGCAACCATAGCCATGTCGCTAATTCTTTTAGTGTAATTTAATAAATACTACATCTTCTAAATTTAATATCCATGAAGCGTTACGTTAAAATTCTTGCATGAGCATGATTTTGGATCCTCCATATTTTTCTCTATTTATTTATGTCTTCACTTTCCTAATTATGTAAACTCAAAGTATATGAACAGTGCTATGTGTCTAATAGTGTACCTGCCCGATGCGCAACATCAAACAAAGAATGAATGACTATCAACCAGTCGCCTATTAATGATTGAGCGCCCTCCGAAGAAGGTGTTGTTTTGTAGAAAAATTAATAAAATAAAAAATGTATGAAAATCTTGAAACTATGATAGAATAATAGACGTTATTTAGTGATTGAGCACCCTTTTACAAGGTCGCTATTTAGAATGAATTGTGATGATTTCTAGAATTTACTAGAATGAGCACCCGTTCACTGGGTCGCTAATTCTGAGGATTTTCGTTAAAATTCTGTTAAGATAATTGATTGAGCGACACCTCACACGGACGCACAATCATGATTGAGTGCCCATCTGAATGGTCACCAATTCTTATCTCTTTATTTCCATTGTGTTTTTAGGCCCATATCACGGGTTACTTGGCACTCTCATCTCACATCCGTAGATGGAGTCCCTGTTTTGTTTCTATCGATTGCACAATCAACTCTTGGTGATGATTGGACCCACCACGAGATATTCCTTCCTTTGGACTGGTACTTTCTTCATTGAGACCTCCATAAGTCTATGCTAGCCTTAGGTTCCCTCAAGGTAGTCAAACAGGTTGTACCCTAAAAATCCTGGAACCTTTTACTTGTCACATCACTCTAAAGAAACGTGATGATTTAGCCCTCATAGAGCATTGTTTCTGGTCTCTTTTCAGAAGTCTGTCATTGTCAGTAATTAGCGACCATGCCTTGGGCACCAAAAGGAATTGGCGACCTGGCCAGTGGCGCTATTTCACTGATTTAGCGACCAGAACCTGGATGCTATTTCATCGAGCATGTATTGTCCACAGGAATTAGCGACCACAAAGTGGGCGCTATCTCTGTAATTGATGGCGACTGAGTGGACGCCAATTACCCAGTTTCAAGATATGTCTTGGTTTTTCATGTGATTTAACGACGTGCCGTACTTGTTCAAGTTCTGCCCTTGAACTCCTTCATTCGTGAAATCTACCTTATCATCTTACAATGGTTTATTCCTTTGGAACTCTATATTGGCTATAACTATAGTGGATGTCTAAAAGTATACATGAGTCAATGCTTGCGTATATAGGGCTCGATCTGGTCTTGGGAGGAGCACCCGAAAGCACTTGTATCCATGGGAGTTGATTGGTCACGGTTTTGCATTGCACCGAAGTGCATGAATAGTTTGATTTATGGCATTCCACAAACTCTATAGTGCTTGACTTGACTTAACATGACGCGCTTGCATGGCCCGGAATGGGTATTTACTTGCTTGATATTATAATATCCAATTCCCATAACTTGACTTGTTATTTACATGCTTGGCAAATCTTGTTATACTTCACATGATTATCATGAAATCTTGCTAGTTCATCCATAGTATCTCTTGACACTCTACTCATGCTTCTATCTTGCGTACATGCATCATTACACTTGCATAGTTCATGTAACATGTAATTTACTTAAAGCACGCTTGACCTTGAGATATAATTCCTACTGAGGGTTCGCTCACCCTAGTTTTCCCCCTATTTTTCAGGTAACTCCGATGACGAGACTCATTCGGATGTGAACAGACATGAGTGAAGAGCGTAGAGTTGTCCAACCATTGGAGATGTTATGTAGTCGTGTCTTTTCCTATTTTCTTTAGTCTATCATTGTATTTTCCTCTTTATTGAGTCTAGTAATTGATGGATTACTAGTATGAGTTAGTGAGTTATGTGATGTTGATTATACTTTGGAATATTGAAGTTATTAATAGAATTAAAGAATTTGGTTTATTATCTTTACTTTTGCGCACTCTGTCTATATGGTCGAATTCCTTATGCTCTGATTGACATCATTAATATAAACTCGTCACACGTACTGGGTTCCTTGCACGCTCGGGGCATGACAATTTTTCTGGTATCAAAGCCTAGGATATTCAATTCCTAGCAAACCGAGCCTAAGGATAGGTTTATACCTCCACTTGGTGAGATTGGGTAGAGCCCTGGGTTAAGTTAACTTAGGGACTTAGACCCTTGGATTAATTATATATTAATATAGTTACTTAAATCTTGTAGGATCAAGGCCGCCGAATGTAATACCCCAAGATTTTATAAATAATATTTTAAATTTTTGAGAAACATAATTAGATTTTCTAAAGATTTTTCTAGAATTAATTGAAGGCCAATAGGCTATTAAATGAATTATAGTTAATTAAATCTAACACTATGTAAATAAATCAATAGGCCCAAAAGGACCCAAAACCAAGCCCATAAGGTTTGGCCCATGTTCTAGAAGCTTAGACTAGTGTATTTTCAGAATTTAAGGGGGATAATTACTCCTTGGTAGATAAATAAATGGATAATAACATAGGATAATATCAAGAGAGTTTGAACTAGTTTCAAATTCGGCGTTGGGATAGAAAACGATCTATCGCGAGACCGCGTGGGAAAAGAAACGGTCAAGTATTAGATCGTTAAGCTATGTAGATTCTGTGTATAGAAAAAAGGCATGAAAAGATAGAAACTTTAGCATCCTAATCACCTAGGATCGATGTTGTCTAACTATATAAGTCTAGAATACTTGAGGATCAAATAGGAACCCTAATTAGGACTCTAGAATCATTCTAATCCATGAAACCCTATTTAAACCCTATAAATAGACCCCAGATCTCATCTACGCGACCCTTACTTTTGGCTCGCGTGGAACTAAGGTAAGAAAGTCGAATTAGAGGTAAGTTTCTTCTAAGAATTTGTTCATTTTAGTTAGATCTAACTTTCCTCAAAATTTCGTTCTAGGAGATCAAGCCTATAGGAAGTTAGAGGCGTTTAAAGTCGTAGGTTCAGCACAAGAATCTTAGGAACCTGTGCGACCGGGTCAGATTGATCAGCAAGATATAAGCCCTAAACGAGATAATTAGATAGAGGTTCTTTACAGTTATTTGTTTCTTTTAGTATTCTGTTCTTACCCTCTAATTTTCATGGTCATAGGTAAAGGGAATCAAGAGATAGAAGGCCACGAAGTTACTGGTTCGGTTCAGGAAGAGCAGGAACTAGGGTTAACTTCCCGCACTAAATTTGAAGTCTAAAGTCCAAGACAGAGGTAGGTTATCTCATGAACGGCTTAAACATGACATTAGGGATAAAATCCCTCTATTTCCAGTCGATTTCATGCATTGTACACTAAGAATTTTATGGTTTCATTAGGACTATGCATCTAGTATAATATTCATGCATGAACTAGCCCTAATGGAGTAAAATAGAAATTCTCTTGTTAGTGCATAAACCCACGCATATTGGCTGACCTATCCTTGTTCTATCATGCTATAGAGTTTATTCATGTTGATTTCCATGCATGATATGCCTTAGATTAGTATTGTATTTTATTATTGTTTGAATTTTCTGTTAACACGGGAAGAAACGGTCTTCCTGTAGACCGCCAGAAATATTAACGGTCGTACGATAGACCGCTAGACACAACAGACGGTCACCCACTAGACCGTTTGTGTTTGCTGATTTCTGTGATATTGTTAACCCAAAATATATTGCAGATTAGCCCTAATTATTGTATGTTAAGCCTAGTTAAGTAGGTTTTACTCCCATTTCAAGTGATATTTTCATATACCTAGTTATGTTAACAGAACATTCTAGTAGATTTCATGATTCTTTATGCACTTAGAATTATTTTAAAACTTATGTTATTTTCATGACCAAATCATATACTTTTTTAATTAATTTACATTTATATGATTCATGGACTAGTCATGTTTTGATCGATGTTACCATTATCTTTCTCTTCTAGAGTCATTTTCTTAAGTACATGGCACATATCTCGGTATGTTGTCATTAGTTACACCTTTGCACATTAAGTACACAACATTGGACTTGATAACCTCTCCATTGGATATTCCTTCCAACGAACTAGAAAATCTTGTTTCAAGGCCTCCGTAAGACTCCGCGAGCCTGGGATTCACACTAGGACGTCGAGCTAGTTGTACCATTAAAGCCCATTGTCTAGAGAGCACTTCTACCGGTGTTCCGGGAGATCTGGACCCTTGCAGCCATATCCTAGACTGCTACAGTCACTAAGTGGCCTTTACCGTGACCGCTAGGATCCAGGAGATTTCACTATGTCGACTTTTCTGTTTCATACATAAAACGATCCTGCACTAGATCGCTTGTCTCAAGAAACGGTCCAGTAAACGACCGCTTGGTTCCTAAAATTGTCTAACTCGAGGTTTGACCTTTGGGGTTGGTTTTTTAAGTTCCTGGATGGTCTTAGAATTATCTGGACTCTGAACCTATGTTAATAAGTCAATGTTAAAATATGAAAGATAATGAATGTACCATTATGCTGCCGAATTTTCTCCATAGCATAACCTAGTTATTAATAGATCTCTTGAATTCTCATGATCAATTATTAGTACGTTCTATACCTTGGTTACCTTATCATGGAATTATTGTTGAACTTGTACATTATTAGCCACGTTATTGTTATAATCGTGGAAGTAGCTTGATTTATATTTGAAGATATAGTTCAAGCACTGATTGTGTTCAAGGGCTCTATGCTAGTCCCCTCGGCTGATTGTCGGAAACATACTCTAAACCATGGGGTATGATGCTACTGGCATCATATTATGCTGGGAGTACTTTCTTTATAAATAAGTGAAAATCCACGGACATGGATAAAGATCCATGTAAATTCACGAAGTACTTGCTATTAAGTAAAAAGTACTTTCTTGCTTGTTACATGACTTTCTAGTGCATAGCGTTCATGGTTATGAAAAGTACATTCTTGTTACATTCTTGTTCATGAAAAGGCCAAAATTTACATTCTTGTCATATACTTGATCAATCATATTCTCGTATCTCGTCGTGATCATACCTTGTTACTTTAGTTTTATTCACATGTTTTTCCGTATTCACATGATTTATCTTATTCTCTAGATCTAAAATGTTAATCACTTAAAACTCACCTTCATGTTGATACGAAGATACCTACTGGGCAAGTGTGCTCATTACCTACTTTCTTAATGTTTCAGGAGGTACAAGTGAATCGGATTCGGATTATATAAGTAGCGGGTCCGAGAGCGATTGAAAGTTATATGGACGAGAGAAGCCTTAGTTATCAAGTGTCTAGTCGAGTCATGATGTAATCTTTATTTTATTGAGTCTAGTAAAGAGAGTCAAAGTTCTTATGTATTTTGATGGTTATTTATATGAAATAAAGTTAAAGGCTTGAATGAATTATTGGTGCAATTACTTTTATGTGATTATATTGCTTGCAAGAGGCTTACCATGCCAGCTGTTCACGTTCCTGATTATTTCCGCTGCATAATCTCGGGCGTGGCAGTTAGAGTGGTATCAGAGCATAGGACTAGAAGTCCTAGGGAAAAGACATGGCATAAGGTTAAGTCCAAGGTTTAAGGACCCACACCTATGAAACTAGGAAAGAAAACATCCAACCCATGTGAGTGGAATTGGGTAGAACCTGGGATGAGATAGTAATTAGAATTATTTCTAAGATTAACCCCACTCATTCCATTAGAATTAAATAAATTCATTACTCTTCTCAGGTACCTCATTCTTATGATGGCTCACCATGTTGATTGGGGTGGAATGCAATAGACCGTTGCGGGTCTCACCGAGGCATTGTAAAACATGGCACAAGCCGACGGAAGAGCTGGTGCTGGTGATCTTCACCGCAACTTCAGAAGCCTAAATCCTCCATGATTTTCTGGTTCCTCTAATCCATATGAAGCCGAGAACTGGATCGATGAAATGAACCGTATATTCGAGGTGATACAATGTGTCGACCAAGAGAAGGTTCATCTTGCCACATTCCAACCCAATAAAGATGCCCGTACATGGTGGAAGTCAATTCCTGCACTGTCTCAAGATGCACCACATACTTGGGAAGGTTTCCTTACACTCTTCCGAGTAAAATACTTCTCCGAACATGTTAAGAAGAGGAAAGCTATAGAATTTGCTGCGTTACGCCAAGGCATGATGACGGTAGCAGAGTATGAACTTCAATTTTCTAGGCTGGCGCCTTATGTTCCTCATTTGGTTAGTACCGACTTATTAAAAGCTAATCGATTTGTGGATGGATTAAGGCCTTGCTTTATTCAACAACTTGGGACTCAGAATATCCGTACATATGCAGAGATGGTCCAACAGGCACATCTATGCGAAAGGACCTTGGAGAAGGTCAAAAAACTTAAAGGCAAGGGAGAACAGCCGAGCCGAAGGTCTGATCGGCATGGAAAAAGGGAAAAGTTTAGTATCACGAAACCTTACAAATCCCGTGATAGCAAGAAGAGAACCCGGAACGGGAGTGGTAATGGCTACTACAAGAATAAGAAGGTCAAAGAAGAAGAGAAACAAGTCATGGCGGCTTGCATGTTTTGTGAGAAGTTTGGTCATTCGGCCGAAGAATGCTGGAAGCTTCTCGGCGCTTGTTTACGATGTGGCAGTTGGGAGCACTGCATGCCGGATTGCCCCCTTATGAAGGAACAATCTTCTGGTGGTGGACGTAAGCGACAGTCTCGTCTTAATGCTATTATGGAAGATGAAGAAGTGCCCAAGAGTGATGGGCTAATGGAAGGTACTATCCAAATCTATTCCAATCCTGAATTTGTACTATTTGATAGTGGTGCTTCTCATTCCTTTATATCTACTGCTTTTGTAAAAACCTTGCCAATTTCATCAGTTCCTCTACCTTCGGACCTAGCAATCACTACACCATTAGGTCCCGGAACCAAACTTACAACCTACTACCCCAATAGTGAGGTAATGGTAGAAGGTCATAATCTTCCAGCAAACCTAATATGCCTTGACATAGAGGGCTACAATGCTATTTTAGGTGTAGATTGTCTCGTAGACCACGGCGCCTATATAAATTATCGCAACCGGATTATCTCTTTTCGAAAACCAGGTCTTCCACGGTTTTCCTTCCTTGGTATCAAATATAGGAAGTATCCTACCATTATTTCATCTCTTCACGCTTGTAAATTCATTTCGCAAGAATGTGAAGCTTTTCATGCTTCCGTAATCATTACCGAGTCCAAATAGATCATCTTAGAAGATATTCCCATCGTGAATGAGTTTCTTGATATATTTCTATCAGATTTCCCCGATTTACCACCCGAAACAGAAGTAAACTTCTTCATTGAACTCATTCCCGAAGCAGCACCTGTTTCAATAGCTCCCTACAGGATGTCCCCCACAGAACTCAAGGAATTGAAAAAACAACTTCAGGAGTTATTAGACAAGGGTTTTATTCGACCTAGCACATCCCCTTGGGGTGCGCCAGTTCTATTCGTCAAGAAGAAGGATGGATCCCACATGCTATGTATCGACTATCGGTGACTTAATCAACTCACAATTAAGAATAAATATCCATTGCCGCGTATAGATGAACTCTTTGATCAAATTTTAGGAGCAGAATATTTCTCCAAGATAGACCTCAGATCAGGTTATCATTAGCTCAAGATCAAAGATGAAGACATACACAAAACTACTTTTCGGAGCAGATATGGCCACTATGAATTCGTGGTAATGCCGTTTGGGTTAACCAATGGCCCGGCAACATTTATGCAACTCATGAATAATGTCTTCAGGCCTTATCTTGACTTGTTTGTAGTCGTCTTCATTGATGATATTCTTATATACTCCAAAACTAAGGAGGAACATGAGGAGCACTTAAGAATAGCCTTGCAAATGCTAAGAGAGCATAAACTTTATGCAAAGCTTAGTAAGTGCGAGTTCTGGCTAAACGAAGTCTCTTTCCATGGCCATATTATTTCAAAAGAAGGTATCACTGTCGACCCTTCTAAAATAGAAGCTGTTAAGAATTGGAGCCGGCCGACGACCGTGTCTAAAGTCAGAAGTTTTCTAGGTCTGGCTGGTTATTATAGGAAAACTTCTCTAAGATCGCCATTCTTTTGACTAGACTTACAAGAAAGGAGAATGCTTTTATATGGTCGAAGGATTGCGAAGAGAGTTTTCAAACTCTTAAGGAACACCTTACCACTGCACCTATATTAACGCTACCGACAGAGGGTGGTGGCTTTGAAGTCTATACGGATGCGTCTGGCATTGGCCTAGGATGAGTCCTTATGCAAAGTGGAAAAGTGATTTGCTATTCATCAAGGTAGTTAAAGTGTCACAAAGAAAATTACCTTGTGCATGATCTGGAACTACCTGTGGTTATATTCGCATTGAAGATTTGGCGACATTACCTTTATGGGAAGAAATTCATCATATTTTTAGACCATAAAAGTCTGAAATATCTCTTCACCCAGAAGGAGTTAAACATGCGATAATGCAGATGGTTGGAGTATCTCAAAGATTTCAACTTTACTATCCAATATCATCCAGGAAAAGCAAATGATGTAGCTGACGCTCTTAGCAGGAAATCGATGGCAACTCTAACAAGCCTCAGGAAAGGTATAACTTATCTTATTGAAGATTTTTCTCATTTAAATCTTGATATTGACAGAGAAGGAGAAGGAGGTATGATTGCCAATATAAGGTCTCAACCTACATTGATCAAGGACATAATCCAATTGCAAGAAAATGACCCTATATTGATAGAGATTAAGGATAATATTGATCAGAGACCAGAATTTTCTATCTCAAATGATGGAAGACTATTATTTAAGGATTGAATTTATGTGCCGAATCATGATGACACTAAGAAATTGATCATGGAAGAATCTCACAAATCAAGGTATGCTATTCACCCTAGTGCTACCAAGATGTATCAAGATTTGAAAAGAAACTTTTGGTGGCCCAACATGAAGAGAGAAGTAGCAGATTTTGTGTCCCGATGTCTCACTTGTCAACAAGGAAACGTAGAACATTTAAGACCCGTTGGGAAATTACACCCCTTGAATATTCCCGAGTGGAAATGGGAAAGTATAGGGATGGATTTCATCATGGGTTTACCTAAGAGAAGAGGAGGACATGATGGCATATAGGTGGTCATAAACCGATTTACTAAATCTGCACATTTTTTTCCAATTAAAAGTCGATGGTCTGTGGATGTACTAGCAGCATTATACATGAAGGTGATTGTCAAACTACATGGTATCCATGTCACCATTATAGCCGACCGAGATCCTCTGTTCATATCAAAATTCTAGAAGGGTCTTCAACATTCATTAGGGACCCGACTTAATTTTAGCACTACGTTCCATCCACAAACTGATGGTCAAACTGAAAGGACAAATCAAGTGGTGAAAGATATGCTCAGAGCTTGTGCTATTGACTTTGGAGGGAGTTGGCACGACCATTTACCTCTAGTGGAATTTGCCTATAACAATAGCTATCAGGCTAGCATTCAGATGGCACCATTCGAGGCTCTTTATAGTAGAAGTTGTCGATCGCCTATTTGCTGGAATGAAGTAGGAGAAAGGTAATTTCTCGGCCAAGACATCATTAGAGATACTACCGAGAAAATAAAACTTATTCGGGAAAGACTCCAGATGGCTCAAGATAGACAGAAATCATATGCTGATAATCGAAGGTGCGACCTCGAATTTCAAGTAGGAGACCATGAATTTCTTAAGGTTTCTCCAGGTCGAGGTATTCGAAGATTAGATATCAAATGCAAGCTTACTCCAAGATTCATTGGACCCTTTGAATTCTCGATAGGGTTGGTGAAGTCGCATATCAAAAAGCTTTACCCCCCCAACTATCTGAAGTTCATGATGTATTTCACATCTCAATGCTCAAGAAGTATGTACCTGATCCATTCCATGTCATCACTTATGACAAGCTGGAGATTAAAAGGGACTTGACGTACGAGCAAAAGCCAATAAAGATCATTGAACGAGAAGTGCGTCAACTTCGGAATAAAACTATTCCTATGGTCAAGATCCAATGGACCAAGTCATGGCCACATGAAGCAACATGGGAAACTGAGGAAGCTATGCGCAAGAGATTTCCCGAGCTATTCAACTGTAAGTACACTCTCCGTAAAATCCATATATTGAATTTGGGGACCAAATTTTCTTAAGTGGGGGAGGGTGTAATACCGCAAGATTTTATATACAATATTTTAAATTTTCTAGATACATAATTAGATTTTATGATGATTTTTATAGAATTAATTGAAGGCCAATGGGCTATTAAATGAATTATAGTTAATTAAATCTAATACTATGTAAATAAATCAATAGGCCCAAAAGGACCCAAAACCACGCCCATAATGTTTGGCCCATGTTCTAGAAGCTTAGACTATTGTATTTTCAAATTTTAAGGGGGATAATTACTCCGTGATAGATAAATAAATGGATAATAACATAGGATAATATCAAGAGAGTTTGAACTAGTTTCAAATTTGGCACTGGGATAGAAAACGGTCTATCGCGAGACTGCATGGGAAAAGAAACGGTCTACTATTAGATCGCTAAGCTCTGTAAATTCCGTGAATAGAAAAAATGCATGAAAAGATAGAAACTTTAGCATCCTAATCACCTAGGATCGATGCTGTCTGACTAGATAAGTCTAGAATGCTTGAGGATCAAATAGGAACCCTAATTAGGACTTTAGAATCGTTCTAATCCATGAAACTCTAGTTAAACCCTATAAATAGATAGCAGATCTCATCTATGTGACCCTTACTTTTGGCTCACGTGGAACTAAGGTAAGAAAGTCGAATTAGAGGTAAATTTCTTCTAAGAATTTGTTCATTTTAGTTAGATCTAACTTTCCTCAAAATTTCGTTCTAGGAGATTAAGCCTACAGGAAGTTAGAGACGTCTAAAGTCGCTGGTTCAGCACAAGAATCTTAGCAACCTGTGCGACCGGGTCAGATTGATCAGCGAGATAGAAGCTCTAAACGAGGTAATTAGATAGAGGTTCTTTAGAGTTATTTGTTCCTTTTACTACCCTCTTCTTACCATCCAAATTTCATGGTCATAGGTAAAGGGTATCAAGAGATAGAAGGCCACGAAGTTGCTGGTTCGGTTCAGGAAGAGCATGAACTAGGGTTATCTTCCAGCCCTAAATTCGAAGTCTAAAGTCCATGACAGAGGTAGGTTATCTTATGAACGGCTTAAACATGACATTATGTATAAAAGCCCTCTATTTTCAGTCGATTTCATGCATTGTACACTGAGAATTTTATGGTTTCATTAGGACTATGTGATGCGGGACAGGCACGCGAACTTGGGACTCTAGCTCACAACTCGTCCCTAAGCGAGGGAAATGCGAGAGCGTGCGCGGTTGAGAAACTGGCAATGAGTCTCGGGTATCGGCCTTTCGGCGTGTACTCAGATTGAGTCATGGGACGGGTTCACTCACTCACTCTCGCAGCGGTGATAAAAGATATATCGAGCTAATTAACCTATCACTCATGCAGCGGCATTCAAAAATATTCGAGTTAAGCAAATGCGATAAAGAGGGAGGCGAGTTTACCTCCACGCTCCGGGCGTGGGGAAGATGACCCCGGCAGAAGCTCGTACTCCAGGTGTACAAATATTACAATAATTACAGAAATGAATTTATCTCCCACACCACGCAGGGAGGTAAAGGGCTACAATGTGGGGCCCGGGAGTAGCGGACTCGGGTTGACGGGCAGCAATTTGGGCCGGAGACAGGCTGCTAGTCCGACTCGGTACTGTTCCAACTCGGTATAGCAAGGGAACTCAGCAACTGGGACGGTGACTTCCGGTCGACTCCTTGCTGCGGTGACTGGCTGGGACGCTTCTGATGGGTTGTCGATCGATCTCTAGGAGCAGCGGTAGCCAAAGGTGAGCCGGCGTATTTTTCGAGGAATTAATTCTCGAACTGAGTTGTTGGCCTGTCCTCCGATCAGCTCTGCGCGCCTTCACGAAAAGCTTTTCTGCAGCCAAATCGAATGTCGGATCGACGTAAAAGTGGTACCGATGGATAGAGGACTCAAAGTGCTACAACATATAATTTTTTCAGATCCATCAAGTGAATGGATTGAAAATGAAAATGACTATTCCACAAAGATTTTTGCTGGCTCGGACTGACAGACACACAGGGCACACTGAGTTTCCCCTAAAAACAAATTTTGACCGATAGGAAAATAATAGATCTAGACTCCAAAAAAATTATGGTGGAAGGGGGGGTATGTGAGGGACATATATGATTTTTTTGGGAATTTTAAGGGATGTATAAGGTGGCGGGAAAAATAAAAGAACAAACTCCTATCCTGCAGATCTACTGATTGGCAAACTGTCGGGGGTGGAACAAAAAATACGGGAAAAATACTAAATGATCTCTGATTGACACGAAATTTAAAATAGAGACTGGGGATAACAAGAAGAACAAACACTCAAAATTGCAACTCGATCAGATCTCCCTATTTGGAGATAAAAATCAGGCTTCAACCTTCTGTCCTAATCCGGACAGAACTTCGACGAGGTGGCAGTGACGGTGCGACGGCGGCTCGATGGCGGCGGCGGCGGCGGTGCTGAGCTTCTCACTCAGAGAGGGGGAGAAAGAAATGGGTGCCCTTGGGCTTGCTCTAGGTAAAAATGCTTAATTCTTCATTAAAATCTCTAATGACACTATACATAGGCTTATATAGACAATGGCAAGGGGTGGGGGCTGGGAATTTCGTGGGAGAGAGGGGAGGGGTAAACTAGGGATATCATTTTCTTCCCCCATGTGGTCAAATGACCAAATTAAAAAAAAAATACAACATGAAATAAATAATATTATAAGGGGGAATCATCTTGGACTTTGCTTGGTCCAAGTTTGAATTTTTTTCCACCTTGTCCCCCCTTGGTCCAAGTCCAATCTTGGACTTTCATCCAGCCCCACATGGGCCCTAGAACCTAGGTGGACCAATGGGAAAGAGGGTTAGGGACCATGCTGGACCCACTGGCAATTTACATAGAAACCCAAAGACTTTAAAGACTAACCCTTTGGCTTATAATGCCTTGCAATTGCAAACCCAATTAGCCAAGGGTATAAATATAAATAAAAGGACACAAATGTAAAATAAAAATGTTAGTGCCCATTGTTGATTCCCATCAATTCTCCCCGGGTGGGAAGAACTCGACCCCGTCGAGTAAGGGGTGTGGCTGCTCATGTGGCTCTCGCGGATCCGTCACCGAACCTGGAAGCATGGAGTACGCTCCACTCTAATTAATCGTCACCTGCTCATCCCGTATCGATTCGATATGCTCACGTTGCTGTGGGAATGAGGCTAGAGGTGGACGCCCCGGGGTGGGGTCACTCTCAAAGAGGAGGAGGCGGCTCAAAGACTCGCTAGGAATCACTGCTGGGTCCCTTTATGTGACTAGATCCGATATGTTGACGTAGAGCCGATCCCAAATTTCGGCAAGTCTATAACGTACGTATTATATCCGACGTGCCTCGCACTCGAAAGGGACTGACAACGCGAGCGTACAAAAGATCGACTCGACTCGATGCATGCAAACTCTGTAACACCCTAGGATCCGATTCCCAATTTATGGGTATATATTTTTTTTCTTTCATTGGACCTCGAGCCATTACTTCGTACGTATCGCAGAACCACAATATATAAACATCCGTACATTCGCATGAGAGAGAGAGAGAGAAACCACAGTTACAAAAACATAAATATCATCTCAACCATTCATAATTTTCAAAGAAGAGTACATGACCATTGTTCCAAAATAAACCTGAGCCCATACAACCTCACTGCCCCATAGCTATACATAAAAGAGAGACCTTCATCCATAGCATACCCAGTCGAACTACGCACTGCCACTACTCCTCAACTACAGCCTCCTCCTCAACCTCCTTCTCCACGTCTCCTGAAAACGTGTGTCACAAAAGGGGTGAGTGTGACGCTCAGTAGGCAGCCTAAACAAACTGGGGTTAACTTGCATTTATATAACCGAATTATATACATAATTCAGCTGTTAATAATAGCATAATCCATTCATTATAGTCTGCTGAAAATAACTCGTAAGAGGAAAATACACATTCTTAAGCTGACATATAAGGTGCCCATGCATGCGCTAAAACCACGATGAATAAGTATTTACACATTATCATATTTTCACACTTTCACATATCACTTTTCCACATTTTCACATTTCACATTTTCACATTTCACATTTTCACATTTTGTTATTCATGGAAACAAATAGCTGCCACAATCATAGGAGGCCCACACACACACAACGAACGAAAGAGTACTGCATAGACCCAAGAGTGAACTCCCACCTAGATTCTTGGTGGCCTCGAGGCATTACGTAACACAACATCACAAAGCGCCCCCCCCCCCCCCCCCCAGGGGGACCGAAAACAGAATCAATAGGATTCTAAACCAGGGTCGTCCCCCCCAATGGGACCGAAGTCCTATCTCACTGAAGGCTGTTATTTCCATTTATATCATTTACATCATATTCACATTCACATACATACCCATTTTACACATATTAGTATGATACTTTATCATAACAAGCATGCTTTCAATGATTTAAATGGGCTAAACATACTCACAGTCGTGCTTCTAATATTCTAAACATGCTCACAGATGTGCTTCTAGTAATCTAAACATGCTCATAGATGTGCTTCTATAGTTTAAGAGGGCTAAAGACACTTGCGATCATGTTCAGGTTACTATATGAAAAGAACAGGTCTATTCTTCTAGGCCACACATGCACAGAAAATGATTTATATCTGAAAGTACAAGATTTCAGTGGGCATGAAATTTTTACTATGGGTTACTAACTTACCCTTGTGCCATTTTCTAATTTTTCAGATTTTTATGAATTAATATGCCCCCTCAAAATTCTCATTTTCTTAGTTTTTGGAAATTGGGTCTGTGCAGCATGTGCACCGACCCCACTAGAACATGCACAGACCTCATTGGAGCATGCACAGACCTTACTAGAACATGCACAGACCCTACTTGTGGCCAGGACCAGACATGCACAGACTTCACTGAAACATGCACAGACTTTACTTTGTTGTGTAGTGGACAGCGGATCTAGAGGGGAGGGGTGAATAGATCTGCCCCTCTTTTCGCAATGCAACCCTCTTTAAAGCTAGATGATGAAATAAGCAACAGAATATAACTAGCTTGACGAAGAACACGAATGATTTGCTTGGCAAGATGATTACACAATATAGATATTAAACCTAAGCATGCATCTAACATAAAGCAATCGCACAATCAAACCACAACACAAAGGATTTTAAGGTGGTTCGGACTGAATCCCCAGTCCTACGTCCACCCCTTACCAAATCCGGTGAGGCTTCACTAGTGCAGCACACCAAACCGCAAATCAGAGAACCACCGATTGCCTTCCTACTAACCACCGGTAGGGATGTGAATATCGCAGATCGGACAACTTCCGATTGCCTTCCTACTAACCACCGGTAGGGACGATCTTCAGTTCCAAATGTTTGAATGAAATGGAAAAGAACAAGATATGAAAACACTCAAACAAGATATGAAATATGCTCAAAGAGAAAGGATCTTGTCTGAGATTGCTGGGGCTTGAATCTTCTTTTGAAGTAGCTTGAATCACTTGGAGATTTGATGAAGAACTTCTTCCTGGAGTACTGTTCACAGCTACAGTACTCGAACTCCTCTCCCTTGAACACACTCTTGCAACCTTCTTTGATCTCCCTTATTAGCCTTTCTTACTTCTACTCTTCCTTGGAGGTTGCTGGATTGAGATATGAACTTGAATCACCTTGAGTTGATGGAGAGAGTGTTTGATGTAACTTTGATCTTCCTTTTGATCCTCTTGAATTGATGAAGCGGAAGAAGGATGCAGTTTAGATCACCCTTGAGAGTCTTGATTGCTTCTTCTTCCTTGGAGGTTGAGATGGCTTCAGATTTAGACTTGAATCACCTTAGATGGATGAAGAACTTCCTCCCGAAACACTGTTCACGGAGGTGCTACAGTACCTCGAAAATGGCCTCCCTTGATCTCCCTTGAAGCCTTGAAGGGATAGGGTTTCCAACCCCTCATGTATTGGTTTTATAGACCTTGAATGGTCCTTGGACACCCCCCAAACCAGATCCACAAATCATGGGAGATTAGGTGAGTTTTGATTAAACAAATCCATGGAAAGGGGCTGGCTACGTGGTGGATTTCGAAGTTAAACATGGCTGCATCGGGGCTGGTGGTCGACCTATGGCTTCTGGCGGTCGACTGCTACTGAGAAACACTATAGACGGATGGTCACTGGGAATACCGGTCGACCGCTACGGGCTGGCGGTCGACCGCCAGTTGAAAGACATGCAGACTGGCGGATGCTGGCTGGGGCAGTCGACCGCCCCTGTGCTGGTGGTCGACCGCCAGCTGGGCTGATTCCGGGCTTGCCCGGGTCAGTCCGTTATCCGCTTCAGCTCCGTCGTTCAACTCCATTGAACTCCCGTTCATGTCTGTAACTTCATCCTTGTTGGTCTAGAAAGTACCAACTGAATCTTTGTCTTTTGACTCTCATCTTGTGCAGTGGCCATGGCTATTTGAATGAAACTTGTAGTTGTTGTATAGACTTTGCATCAAGGCATGGACGTGTAGACTTTGTATGCATGTATGAACTCTGTACAGACTTTGCACCTTGAGCATGCATTAGCCTGTATAGACTTGCTTCATGAACGTACAGACTTGGTAACTTGATGCACGAACACAACAGAATGCAATGTATAGACTTTGCGTGTGAAGTAGCCGGCCAATGTATAGACTTGTATTGCAGCCATTAACCAACGTACAGACTTGGAGTTGTGCTAGCAGCCAACGTACAGACTTTCTCTTGTGCAACGTACAGACTTTGTTTTGTGCATGCAGCCAACGTATAGACTTCATCTGTTGCAACGTATAGACTTCAAGTTGTGCTAGGCAGCCAACGTACAGACTTCTTGTTCAGCAACGTACATACTTTGTCCAACGTATAGACTTCGTCCAACGTATTGACTTTGTCCAACGTGTAGACTTTATCCATCATACAGACTTGGTCCAACGTATAGACTTTGTCCCACGTATAGACTTTGTCCAACGCATAGACTTTGTCCAACGTATAGACTTGGTCCAACGTATAGACTTCGTCCAACGTATAGACTTCATCCAATGTACAGACTTTGTCCAACGTATAGACTTTGAATGCAGTGCACATGCTCGCAACCTGTTCGATGAAATGACAAACTGCTTAAACAGATACACAATGACATCATATGCAAACACAATGTGACTTATAATAGTTGCTATCATCAAAACCATAATAGTAATCATGGTGCACATGTGTTCAACATTCTCCCCCTTTTTGATGATGGCAACACTGTGAGTCATTATATGGCAGAAATAGCCAAGATGGTAAAGTGTATGATATATGTAACATATGCAGCTCAGGATCCATGATAGTAATAGCATGTGAATGCAATTATGAATACAGATATGAATGCTATGCATTGGATACACAAATGAGATGCACAAAGTGAATCTCCCCCGTACACCATTCACTCATCCATAGCTCTTACAAAGGACTCACACAAAGAATTCTCCCCCTTTGCCAACAGCAAAAAGGATGGATAAAGTAGAGTAGGTGACAAAGGTCGGTGAGACCAGAGGTGAAGGAGAGGGAAGAGCAAGCCATAATATGCAAACCTGAAACATATCGTGAGCAACATGTACGGGTCAAAGCTAATGAAATCCGATATCATCAACAGAGTTTGAAGAGCATCTACATCGAAGATTTAATAGAAATGAACCAAAGGTGCATATCATTACAATGTTTAACCTTCCCTTATCTTATATATCCATATTCAATAACTGCTAAAGGAATAACACAAAAACTAGTATTGAGACTAAACAGACATGAGTAGAGCATGGAATGTTATGATCGCAACAAATGTAATTTTTAGTATTTTTTGCATTTGAAGGCACATGACTCATATTTTACGAGCAATCAAGTCTAGTACATACCTCCTAGCCATAAGAATACACACTGTTTAGACGTCAGTATTCCTAGGTATTTGGTAAGACTGACTATGATGCTTCAAAATGAACAGAGATAGCAAAGTCACGTCATGACATATCCAAACTCATTTCTGTGATGGGAAGATATGTTTCTCAGTGATTATGCCATAGCTCTGCCTAGAGGCCAAATGTATTAAGATAGAGATAACAGGGGCACATCATGACATGTCATTCGTCACTTGATTTGATAACGGGACATATTTCTCCGTGCAACAATATCATTGCTCTGTCAAATTTATTTTTCAAGAATTCTAGCTCATCAAGATGTTTAGCACCAATACTAAGCTCTAGAGTATCACCAAGATTGTCATCAAATTTGGATTTTCAGATAGCAGGATAGTCATTCAAAGCATAATATGCAGTCTCTAGTTAAGGTCTATTAAAACCAAGAACATAGATGATTTCAGAACCAATATTTCAGAACTTCAAGGAAATCATTAAAACTGAACCGATTTCATTGAATGGATAATCATCAGGGCACATAATAGAAAGCTCTTACTCCACATGTCCGTCTGTCTCATGAACGGTATTGTCAAACTAGAAGCCAGTGAAGTTTAGATTGCAAGAGATAAGAAAAGCAACAAAACTCCCCCTAAAGATGTGCAGAGAATGCACTCAAGGAGTTATATTTGCAAGCAAATGTAAGGACAAACGTCAAGGAGTGAGAGAGTAGAACCATGCAGGGGTTGACCTGATCAAACATGAATTTGACAGGCATGAAATGCATGACCCAACACATGGTTGTACATTTATTAAATGCAACAGAATGAAAATGAAACATATGCATGAATGCTACAAAGTGACAACTCCCCCTTACTATATGGCCTATATGCGACAATGACTCATGGTACTTGGCGGAGGTGAAACCTCACGCATATTGAGTGTGTCTAGGCAAGCATAACCTGCCTTTCCATACATCAACATTTGATATACCATGGCCATGCAAGAATGATGCTACACAAAGCATGCAATATGACACATATGCAAAATGACACATTGGCATATAAACAATGCATGAACACACCAAATTGCAAAAACACACAACTAAATTGAACATGATCATCATTTCAATTTTTAGTGGCCTGAGGTCGACAAAGACCAAGCTCCCTTCTGAGTGTTGAAAACCTGTCATTACACAAGGGCTTGGTGAAAATATCAGCAATTTGATTTAGAGTATCAACAAAATGTAGTTCAAATTTTTTCTTACTGACCTCGTCTCTATTGAAGTGATGCCTAATCTCAATATGCTTAGTCCTAGAGTGCTGGACTGGATTTTTTGCAAGGTTGATAGCACTAGTGTTATCACATAGAATCGGGACACAACCAAGATCCACCAAGTAGTCTTGGAGTTGGTATTTAATCCACAACACTTGGGTGCCATAGCTCCCCGCAGCAACATATTCTGCCTCCGCGGTTGAGAGGGCAACCGAGTGTTGTTTCTTGGAGGCCCAAGAAACTAAACACCCGCCTAGAAACTGGCAATAGCCACTAGTACTCTTACGATCTAGCTTGCATCCAGCGTAATCCGCATCAGAATAAGATATAAGAGATAAATCACATTATGACAGATACCATAATCCTAAATCTTGAGTGCCGGCAAGATATCGAAGGATACGTTTGACGGCAGTCAAATGAGATTCTCTAAGACTAGCTTGAAATCTAGCACAAAGGCATACACTAAACTGGATATCTGGTCGGGATGTAGTCAAATAAAGTAAAGAACTAATCATACCTCTATAGACCTTTGCATCCACTAATTTACCATTTTCATCCGAATCTAGTGATGTTGTGGTGCTCATAGGAGTTGCAATGATTTTGCTGTTTGCCATGTCAAATCTTTTCAGCAGCTCCTTGATGTATTTGGATTGATTTATGAAGCACCCATCTTCTCCTTGGTTGACCTGCAAACCGATAAAGAATTGAAGTTCTCCCATTAGGCTCATCTCAAATTCGCTAGTCATGAGGTTAGCAATTTCCTCACACATTTCAGATTTTGTAGAACCAAACACAATGTCATCAACATAAATTTAAACAATCAAGATGTTCTTACCTTGCTTCTTGGTGAAAAGTGTTTGATCTACCTTACCTCGTGTGTACCCTTTTTCAATGAGGAACGAGCTTAGTCTCTCATACCAAGCTCTTGGTGCTTGCTTAAGTCCATAAAGTGCCATGTCTAGCTTGTATACAAAATCTGCATTGTTAGAATTCTCAAAGCCAGGGGGCTGCTCAACATAGACTTCTTCTTTGATCAAGCCATTCAAGAAAGCACTTTTGACATCCATTTGATACAGCTTTATTCTAAGGGAGCATGCGAAGGCAAGTAAAATTCTGATGGCTTCGAGTCTAGCAACTGGGGCATAAGATTCATCAAAATCTACCCCAAACTCTTGATTATACCCTTGAGCCACCAATCTAGCTTTGTTTCTTATTATCTTGCCATCCTCACTTAGTTTGTTCCTAAAGACCCATTTAGTGCCTATGACAGATTGTGATGAAGGTCTAGGAACAAGATGCCAGACTTTATTCCTTTCAAACTGGTTTAACTCGTCTTGCATTGAATTTATCCAGTTTTCATCTTTTAATGCTTCATCAATATTTTTGGGTTCAAGCTGAGAGACAAGAGCAAGTTGATCTAGTTCTTCCACAATTCTAAAATGTGACCTTGTTCTAGGTGGGTCATTCAAGCTGCCAATGACATTTTCCAAGGGATGATCCTTAAGAATTCTAATATTTGTAGAATCGTTACCTTCCCATGGAGCTTGATCCCTTGCATTGCTTGATTCAGCTAGGTCACCATCTTCTTTTATTTCTTCTTGTGGAGGATCACTCTTGTCCTTCATGTTTAGGAATTCCCCATCTTCATCGTTTTTCCTACAAGAGTTATCATTGTTAGAATCATGATATTCATCAAAGCAAACATGGGGTGATTCTTCCACAGTTTGACTTTTGATATTATAAATTCTATAAGCCCTAGATCTATCAGAATATCCAAGGAATATACCTCCATCGCTCTTGGGCTCGAATTTATCAAAGTCTCTTTTGTCCTTGTTGTGGATGAAGCATTTTGACCCAAACACTTTCATATGTGAGAGAGAGGGCTTTTTACCTTTCAGCAACTCATAAGGAGTCTTTTTGGTGTGTGGCCTTACCATAGAGCGGTTGATAATGTAACATGCCGAGTTTACCGCTTCGGCCCAAAACCTCCTTGGAAGTTGCCGTTCAGCAAGCATGGTTCTTGCCATCTCTACAAGTGTTCGATTTCTCCTTTCAACTACACCATTTTGCTCCGGCGTTCTTGGTGAAGAGAATCGGTGTGAAATACCTTCAGCCCTGCAAAGATTATAGAAGTCAGTGTTTTCAAATTCACCACCGTGATCAGATTGAATCTTGGAGATCTTGAACACACCGTCCTGCTTTATCTTCATGTAGAGCGCCTGAAACTCATCAAAAGCATCATTTTTATGTGTGAGAAAGAAAAACCATGTGAACCTAGAGAAGTCATCCACCAAGACATATCCATATTTTGTAACACTTAAACTAGCAGTTCTGGTTGGACCAAACAAGTCCATATGAATTAGCTCGAGTGGTTTGGATGATGTATTTTCAGATCTTCCCTTGAAAGATTTTCTTGTTTGTTTACCTAGGTCACATGCATCACACAACTTGTTTTCTTGTTTAAATGATAATTCAGGCAACCCTTTCACCATTGAATGCTTTAACAATTTATGTAAGACATTGTAGCTAGCATATCCTAGTCTATGATGCCATAACCAAGCAATTTCAGATTTTGGTGCAGCAAGACAAAGATTTAAATGAGCAAGATCATCTAAGTCAATCATGTAAACATTGTTGACTCTCTTACCAGAAAATTTTACCTTGTCAGATTTTGGTTCAAGAATTCTACATTCATGAGAGTCAAACAACACTTTATGACCTTTATCACACAATTGACTTATGCTAAGTAGGTTATATTTCAAACCTTCAACTAGCAACACATTTCCAATGGAGTTGGAGAGGTTCTTACCTACATGACCTGTTCTAATGATTTTTCCTTTGTTATTCCCTCCAAACGTAACGTATCCTCCTTCCTTTTCCTCCAAGAGATAAAATTTTATTTTGTCTCCAGTCATGTGTCTTGAACAGCCGCTATCAAGATACCACCTGTTATACATGGCTGCAAGACATTCCTGCACAAACAATTAAGCAATTGTATTTGGAACCCAACCAATTTTGGGTCCCATCAAACTCTTAAGATTTTCAAAACATGAAACCATTTCTTTTGAAATCCAAACCTTTCTAACATTCATGTTTTGTTTGCTTAAAGTACGGATTTGGTTTTTCTTTTCAGCCTTGACATTTCCTTTTTGTTTAGAGGCTCTTTGTTGGATTTTGTGAAAGTTTGATGAAGTTGGCTTCTTAACCCATTGTGGCCATTGGTTGTTTTTGGGTTGAAAGTGATTGTTCTACCACCTAGGAGATTAAAAGTTATAGGATTGATGAACACATGAATCACAATTTCTCCGAAAGTATGGTGGTGTTGGCCTATATGAATGAGCAATCCAGTTTTGGTGATATCTGGAAGATTGAGCATGCAATGGCCAAGGAAGTGTTGACCTATGCTGCGGGGAAGGTGACCTTTCTTAGGTTTTTGGACAGGCTTTTTGGGAATGTTGGTGACTACCTCTTCAATCTTTTCTTTCCCTTTCTCCTTTTGTTTTTGCTGGTTTTGTGTGGGAGTTGTGTTTGAGGTGGAAGCTTCGGAAGATGAAACAAATGTGACAGTTTTGAGCCCAATTGGCCTTTTGTTTGTTGGTTCAAAACCCAACCCTTCCTTGTTGAAGTTCATTCTGGTACCTAGCAAAGCATCTAGGTTTTCTCTTCCATCCACAAACTTTTCTAAAGATTGTTGTTTATCCTTCAACTCTTTTTGTAGGTTTTCAATATTTTGAAGAAGTTGAATGTTGACTTGTTTGACAGCTTCATACTTTTCATTACTCAATTTACTATCTTTTTCATAGCTTTACATTTTGAGCTTCATGCTATCAATCTCATTTCTCAAATCCTCATTTTCAGTTTTCAAGTCAGCCATTTCTTTTCTTCCTTCCTCCAAATCCTCAATCATTTTCTTAAGATCTTCAATTTCAGTCTCAAGTAGAGCATTCTTATCATTCATAATATGATCATGCACAAATGAGTTAATTTTATTTTTCAATGATTTATTCTCCTTTTTGTACATTTCATATTTTTCCATGAGTTGTATATATGCATCCTCTCAATCATCAATTGTATAATCTTCAAATGGAAAATTTACCTCAATTTCTTCATCACCTTTGGCCATAAGGCAGAAATCTTCTTTTTCTTTGTCCGAGGAGCTGGTTCCATCATCACTTTCCTCTTCATCGCTCCATGTGGACACCATGGCCTTGTTCTTCTTCTTGCCCTTCCATTTGTCAGTTTTTCTGAATCTGTCGGGACAATCATTCTTGAAATGTCCTAGTTTGTTGCAAGAATAACAAATGATTTTGTCAGATTTCTTAGAGTTTTCAGAATTAGATTTGAAACCATTTCTTACCTTTGACCTTCCTCTCATGAAGCTCTTACCTTCCTTTCTCAGGAATTTTTTGAACTTACGTGTGAGCATGGCTACGTCATCCTCTTCTCGCACACTTGCCGAATCCTCACCTTTATCAGAAGTGCCATGACCGCTGGGTCCTACTTTAAGAGCTAGGGACTTCTTCTTAGGTGCCTCAGCCTCTTTGTTCTTGAGGTTGATCTCATAGGTCATCAATGACCCAATGAGTTCATCTACCTTGGTAGTTGCGAGATCTCTCGATTCTTCAACCACGGTAGCCTTTGTGTGCCATGCTGGAGTTAACGATCTGAGAATTTTCCTTACAATTTCTTGCTCTGAATATTTCTTTCCCAAATCAGTTAAACTATTAGTAAGCACAGTCAATCGAGCATACATATCTTGAATTGATTCATCAGGCTTCATGCGGAACATTTCATATTCAGAAAACTAAAATGTTAACTTTTGTTTCTCGTACCTGAGAGGTTCCTTCGTAGATTACCTCTAGCTTATCCCACATTAGTTTTGCAGATGCGCAGGTAGCCACTCTTGAGAATTCAACTAGATAGAGTGAGCATTGCATGATGTGTTTGGCACTCCAGTTGACAGTGGATTGCCTTATCTTGTCTTTGGTCCACAAGTCCTCATTATCCATAAGCTCATACGGACCTTTGCTGATCACTCGCCAAAGTTTGTAGTCTTGGGCGCGAATGAACGTCTGCATACGATGTTTCCAATAGGGATAATTAGATCCAGTGAAATAAGGAGGCCTATTCATAGAATGTCCTTCAGGTAAATAACCCTTAGACGTTGATCCACCATTTCCCTCAAGGTCGTTGGACCCCATAATGAGAGATTAGGCTCTAATACCACTTGTTGTGTAGTGGATAGCGGATCTAGAGGGGAGGGGTGAATAGATCTGCCCCTCTTTTCGCAATGCAACCCTCTTTAAAGCTAGATGATGAAATAAGCAGTGGAATATAACTAGCTTGACGAAGAACACGAATGATTTGCTTGGCAAGATGATTACGCAATATAGATATTGAACCTAAGCATACATCTAACATAAAACAATCGCACAATCAAACCATAACACAAAGGATTTTAAGATGGTTCGGACTGAATCCCCAGTCCTACGTCCACCCCTCACCAAATCCGGTGAGGCTTCACTAGTGCAGCACACCAAACCGCAAAACGGAGAACCACCGATTGCCTTCCTACTAACCACCGGTAGGGAGGATCTTCAGTTCCAAATGTTTGAATGAAATGGAAAAGAACAAGATATGAAAACACTCAAACAAGATATGAAATATGCTCAAAGAGAAAGGATCTTGTCTGAGATTGCTGGGGCTTGAATTATCTTTTGAAGTAGCTTGAATCACTTGGAGATTTGATGAAGAACTTCTTCCCGGAGTACTGTTCATAGCTACAGTACTCGAACTCCTCTCCCTTGAACACACCCTTACAGCCTTCTTTGATCTCCCTTATTAGCCTTTCTTGCTTCTACTCTTCCTCGGAGGTTGCTGGATTGAGATATGAACTTAAATCACCTTGAGTTGATGGAGAGAGTGATGGATGTAGCTTTGATCTTCCTTTTGATCCTCTTGAATTGATGAAGAGGAAGAAGGATGCAGTTTAGATCACCCTTGAGAGTCTTGATTGCTTCTTCTTCCTTGGAGGTTGAGATGGCTTCAGATTTGGACTTGAATCACCTTGGATGGATGAAGAACTTCCTCCCGAAACACTGTTCATGGAGGTGCTACAGTACTTCGAAAATGGCCCCCCTTGATCTCCCTTGAAGCCTTGAAGTGATAGGGTTTCCAACCCCTCATGTGTTGGTTTTATAGACCTTGAATGGTCCTTGGACACCCCCCAGACCAGATCCACAATTCATGGGAGATTAGGTGAGTTTTGATTAAACAAATCCATGGAAAGGGGCTGGCCACGAGGTGGATTTCGAAGTCAAACATGGCTGCATCGGGGCTGGTGGTCGACCTGTGGCTTCTGGCGGTCGACCGCTACTGAGAAACACTATAGACGGATGGTCACTGGGAATACCGGTCGACCGCTACGGGCTGGCGGTTGACCGCCAGCTGAAAGACATGTAGACTGGCAAATGCTGGCTGGGGCGGTCGACCGCCCCTGTGCTAGCGGTCGACCGCCAGCTGGGCTGATTCTGGGCTTGCCCGGGTCGGTCCGTTATCCGCTTCAGCTCCGTCATTCAACTCCATTAGCAGCCCGTTCATGTCTTTAACTTCATCCTTGTTGGTCTAGAAAGTACCAACTGAATCTTTGTCTTTTGACTCTCATCTTGTGCAGTGGCCATGGCTATTTGAATGAAGATTGTAGTTGTTGTATAGACTTTGCATCAAGGCTTAGACGTGTAGACTTTGTATGCATGTATGAACTCTGTACAGACTTTGCACCTTGAGCATGCATGAGCCTGTACAGACTTGCTTCATTAACGTACAGACTTGGTAACTTGATGCACGAACACAACAGAACGTAATGTATAGACTTTGCGTGTGAAGTAGCCGGCCAATGTATAGACTTGTGTTGCAGCCATCAACCAACGTACAGACTTGGAGTTGTGCTAGCAGCCAACGAACAGACTTTGTCTTGTGCAACGTACAAACTTTATTTTGTGCATACAGCCAACGTATAGACTTCATCTGCAGCAACGTATAGACTTCAAGTTGTGCTAGGCAGCCAACGTACAGACTTCTTGTTCAGCAACGTATAGACTTCGTCCAACGTATAGACTTTGTCCAACGTATAGACTTTATCCATCATACAGATTTGGTCCAACGTATAGACTTTGTCCAACATATCGACTTCGTCTAACGCATAGACATTGTCCAACGTATAGACTTTGTCCAACGTATAGACTTGGTCCAACATATAGACTTTGTCCAACGTATAGACTTCGTCCAACGTATAGACTTCGTCTTATGTACAGACTTTGTCCAACGTATAGACTTTGAATGCAGTGCACATGCCCGCAACCTGTTCGATGAAATGACAAACTGCTTAAACAGATACACAATGACATCATATGCAAACACAATGTGACTTATAGTAGTTGCTATCATCAAAACCACAATAGTAATCATGGTGCACATGTGTTCAACATACTTATGATTTGAACTAAACCTGCACCGACCTCACTAGAACATGCACAGACTTCACTAAAACATGCACAGACTTTACTTATGCTTTGAACTAAACCTGCACTGACCTCACTAGAACATGCACATACTTCACTGAAACATGCACATACTTTACTTATGATTTGAACTAAACATGCACCGACCTCACTAGAACATGCACAGACTTCATGCATAGACCGCACTTATGATTTGAACTAAACCTGCACCGACCTCACTAGGACATGTACAGATTTCACTGGAGCATGCACAGACCTTACTAGAACATGCACAGACCCTGCTTGTGGCCAGGACCAGACATGCACACACTTCACTGAAACATGCACATGACTTTACTTATGATATGAACTAAACCTGCACCGACCTCACTAGAACATGCACAGACTTCACTAAAACATGCACAGACGTTACTTATGCTTTGAACTAAACCTGCACTGACCTCACTAGGACATGCACAGACTTCACTAAATCATGCACAGACTTTACTTATGATTTCAACTAAACCTGCACCAACCTCACTAGAACATGCACAGACTTCATGCATAGACCTCACTTATGATTTGAACTAAACCTGCACCGACCTCACTAGGACATGTACAGATTTCGCTGAAACATGCACAGACTTTACGTATGATTTGAACTAAACCTACACCGACGTCACTAGAACATGCACAGACTTCACTAAAACATGCACAGACTTTATTTATGCTTTGAACTAAACCTGCACCAACCGCACTAGAACATGCACAAACTTCACTGAAACATGCACAGAATTTACTTATGATTTGAACTAAACCTGCACTGACCTCACTAGAACATGCATAGACTTCACAAAAACATGCACAAACTTTACTTATGCTTTGAACTAAACCTGCACTGACCTCACTAGAACATGCACAGACTTCACTGAAACAAGCACAGACCTCACTTATGATTTGAACTAAACCTGTACTGACCTCACTAGGACATGCATAGACTTCACTGAAACATGCACAGACATTACTTATGCTTTGAACTAAACCTGCACCAACCTCACTAGAACATGCACAGACTTCACTGATACATGCACAGACCTCACTTATGATTGGAACTAAGCCTGCACTGACCTCACTAGGACATGCACATACTTCACTGAAATATGCACAGACTTTACTTATGATTTGAGCCAAACCTGCACTGACCTCACTAGGACATGCACAGACCTCACTGAAACATGCACAGACTTTATAAAACATGCACATACTTTACCATTACTATAACATGCACTGACCTTTCTATAAAGCATGCACAGACTTTATAAAACATCCACATGCTTTACCATTACTAAAACATGCACAGACCTTACTATAAAACATGCACAGACCTTACTTAGGATTTGAACTAAACATGAACTGACTAAGATTAGAACTAAACATTCACCGACCTTACTTAGGATTTGAACTAAACATGCACCGACCTTACTTAGGATTTGAACTAAACATGCCCCGACCTTACTTAAAACATGCACCGACTTTACTTAGGATTTGAACTAAACATGCACTGACCTTACTTAGGATTTGAACTAAACATGCACCGACCTTACTTAAAACATGCACCGACCTTACTTAGGATTTGAACAAAACATGCACCGACCTTACTTACGCATGGACTAAATGTACACCGATGCTAACACAAACATGCAAAGACCTTTACCATTACTAGAACATGCACAGACTTTGCTATGACCCATATGAAATATGTATAGGCCTTGTCCCAAAGGCTGACGTTCCTAGGGACGGTACTAATCCTTAGAGACTCAGAGGTAACTCATGGAAACCCGAAACTTGATGAAATCAAAAACCAAAAATGAACTTGGTGGTGGTCCCCACATGCCCTTAATCTCTCTTTAGAGTGTATAAAATACATTTCAAACCATTCTAATGCATCATTGACCCCTAAAGTTTGAGGTTAGGTGCCTTTCTTTGAGATGTTAACCGACGATCCGGGGATAATATCCACACCCCCGATCCACCTCACCTTTACCCTTCGATCCGGGGATGAGATCCACACCCCAGACCCACCAGGACTTTACTGTAGCTCCACCCTCCTACGCAAGGGCCAAGGTCCCTCACCTCTCTTCCTTTCACAAGAGGACCCGTAGGTGGTAGAAAATGGAAGATAAGTGTTGCTAAAGGTTGACCACCCATGAAACCCACCACTTTATATAGCCTCCAAGCCCCCCAGGGTCCTATCCATGATCCACAAGCCTCCAGCCCGCTCCCAAAGGTCGCTGGTTTAATGAGGGGTTAATGCTAAGCATCCCTTCGGTTCAATAGAGGTGACCCTTCATCTACCCGGTCATAGATGCGAGTGGGCACATCTTTCTGTTGGGAATTAGGTTGAGATGTCTTCATATGAAATGAAGATGACTTCGAGATCTAACTCTGGGTTGTCATTTCATCGAATTTCGTGAACTCTAGCATTAGATATGATTTTAGTAATATTAACATTCATTTCCCATGTTCTAGTCGTGACCTTTCATCTACCTGATCATAAATGCGAGTGAGCGCATTTTTCTGTTGAGATTTGGGTTGAGGTGTCTTCTGATGAAATCAAGAGGACTTCTTGCTCTAAATGGTGGTGGTAGTTTCATCGAATTTCCTGAACTCTAGCATGATATATGATTTTTTCAATATTAACATTCATTTCCCGTGTTCCAGTCGTGACCCTTCATCTACCGGATCATAAATGCGAGTGAGCGCATTTTTCTGCTGGGATTTTGGTCGGGGTGTCTTCTAATGAAATCAAGAGGATTTCTTGATCTAAAGTTTGGCAGTGGTTTCATCAAATTTCATTATCCCTATTAGGAGTTATGATTTTTCCATTAATTACATGCAAATTCGCCCAACAGTCGCACCTCCTTATGATAGTTGGCAGAAAAGGGCTCAGAACCATGGGTTTGATGTGAATTGAGTTTCCATGTTAATGGAAGAGTTTGGGCTATGGGACCAAGCTTTCCAAGGAGCCTAGTTTCATCCCATTTGGTTGACTTTGGACCAAGATATCCTTATTTTAATCGGTGACTATGTTTTCTATAATAATTTTAGCCCATTGTCATAACTCCTTATTATCTCCTATTAGGCCCATTTTTCAGAAGTTATACTCTTCATCAAAGTTGTGCCTTACCTAATGGTCATTACATGAGCTTTGGTTTCATCTAATTCTGACCTCCTTATAGTAAGTTACCAATTTCTTAAGGATCTTTCAATAATCTGTCCAGATTTCTAGCACATTGACTTCACGGGCCCGAATTATTCTCAATTGGGCCAGTGTCCAAATTGGTGGTCGTAACATCCTCTCCCGCTTAAAATAATTTTGTCCTCAACATTAACTTGAGAAATTTCTCCATAAAACCTTCACCAGCCAGATGGTTTAAGCTTGCTTGTCGTACTTCCTAATTTAGTCATCAATGATCAGTTAACCTTCTTCTGACATGGAGAAGAAGCTTTCACGTCTAATGCACAAGCTATGTTTCAAGGGCTCATTAAATACCATCTTACTTAAAATAATTGTAACCTACAACTCATGCCACACAGTGTATGCCTTTAGGGTTTTTATCAGTTACATTCGAAGGTTCAGCCTGTTATGCAACTTGCAAACTCAAATGGGTCATTGCTTCGTACCTTCAGTCATAGTAGGGGTATTGTATGTCTCCTTTTCCATTAATGTATGAACTCGCCCTTTGTACTGAATCCTCTCCCGCGACGGTGCTGGCTTTTGCTGAGTCTTCTTCGGGCAGTTCCTTGCAATATGTCCAGCCTTGCCGCATCCATAGCACTTAGCCTTTGTCCTCCAGCACTCCTGCCCTGGAGTGCTGGAAATTAGAAAATGACAGAAGGCTAAATTAGTAACCCACAGTAAAAATTTCCTGCCCCCTCGAAATTCACCTTTTCTCAGTTTCTGGAAATTGGGTCTGTGCAGCATGTGCACCGACCCCACTAGAATATGCACAGACCTCACTGGAGCATGCACAGACCTTATTGGAACATGCACAGACCCTGCTTGTGGCCAGGGCCAGACATGCACAGACTTCACTGAAACATGCACAGACTTTACTTATGTTTTGAACTAAACCTGCACCTACCTCATTAGAATATGCACAGACTTCACTAAAATATGCACATACTTTACTTATGTTTTGAAGTAAACCTGCACCGACCTCACTAGAACATGCACAGACTTTACTAAAACATGCACAGACCTCACTTATGATTTGAACTAAACCTGCACCGACCTCACTAGGACATGCACAGACTTCACTAAATCATGCACAAACTTTACTTTTGATTTGAACTAAACCTGCACCGACCTCTCTAGAATATGCACAGACTTCATGCATAGACCTCACTTATGATTTGAACTAAACCTGCACCGACCTCACTAGGACATGTACAGATTTCACTGAAACATGCACAGACTTTACTTATGATTTGAACTAAACCTGCACCGACCTCATTAGAACATGCACAAACTTCACTAAAACATGCACATACTTTATTTATGCTTTGAACTAAACCTGCACCAACCGTACTAGAACATGCACAGACTTCACTGAAACATGCACAGACTTTACTTATGATTTGAACTAAACATGCACTGACCTCACTAGAACATCCACAGACATCACTAAAACATGCACAGACTTTACTTATGCTTTGAACTAAACTTGCACTGAACTCACTAGAACATGCACAGACTTCACTGAACATGCACAGACCTCACTTATGATTTGAACTAAGCATGCACTGACCTCACTAGGACATGCACATACTTCACCGAAACATGCACAGACTTGTGATTTGAGCTAAACCTGCACCGACCTCACTAGGACATGCACAGACTTCACTGAAACATGCACAGAATTTAACATTACTATAACATGCACAGACCATTCTATAAAACATGCACAAACTTTTTAAAACATCCACATGCTTTACCATTACTAAAACATGCACAGACCCTACTATAAAACATGCACCGACCTTACTTAGGATTGTAACTAAACATGCACTGACTAAGATTTGAACTAAACATGCACCGACCTTACTTAGGATTTGAACTAAACATGCACCGACCTTACTTAAAACATGCACCGACCTTACTTAGGATTTGAACTAAACATGCACCGACCTTACTTAGGATTTGAACTAAACATGCACCGACCTTACTTAAAACATGCACCAACTTTACTTAGGATTTTAACTAAACATGCACCGACCTTACTTAGGATTTGAACTAAACATGCATCGACCTTACTTAAAACATGCACCGACCTTACTTAGGATTTGAACTAAACCTGCACCGACCTTACTTACGCATGGACTAAATGTACACCGATGCTAACACAAACATGCAAAGACCTTTACCATTACTAGAACATGCATAGACTCTGCTATGACCCATATGAAATATGTATAGACCTTGTCCCAAACGCTGACGTTCCTAGGGATGGTACTAATCCTTAGAGACTCAGAGGTAACTCATGGAAGCTCGAAACTTGATGAAATCAAAAACCAAAAATGAACATGGTGGTGGTCCCCACATGCCCTTAATCCCTCTTTAAAGTGTATAAAGTACATTTGAAATCATTCTAATGCATTATTGACCCCTAAAGTTTGAGGTTAGGTGCCTTCCTTTGAGATGTTAACCGATGATCCGGGGATAATATCCACATCCCATATCCACCTCAGCTTTACCCTTCGATCCGGGGATGAGATCCACACCCCAGACCCACCAAGACTTCACTGTAGCTCCACCCTCCTACGCAAGGGCCAAGGTCTCTCACCTCTCTTCCTTTCACAAGAGGACCCGTAGGTGGCAGAAAATGGAAGATAAGTGTTGCTAAAGATTGACCACCCATGAAACCCACCTCTTTATATAGCCTCCAAGCCCCCTAGAGTCCTATCCACGATCCACAAGCCTCCTGCCCACTCCCAAAGGTCGCTGGTTTAAAGAGGGGTTAATGCTAAGCATCCCATCGGTTCACCAGAGGTGACCCTTCGTCTACCCGGTCATGGATACGAGTGGGCACATCTTTCTGTTGGGAATTAGGTTGAGATGTCTTCATATGAAATGAAGATGACTTCGAGATCTAACTCTGGGTTGTCATTTCATCGAATTTTTTGAACTCTAGCATTAGATATGATTTTTGCAATATTAACATTCATTTCCCATGTTCTTGTCGCGACCTTTCATCTACCTGATCATAAATGCGAGTGAGCGCATTTTTCTGTTGGGATTTGGGTTGAGGTGTCTTCAGATGAAATCAAGAGGACTTCTTGCTCTAAATGGTGGTGGTAGTTTCATCGAATTTCCTAAACTCTAGCATGAGATATGATTTTTGCAATATTAACATTCATTTCTCGTGTTCCAGTCGTGACCCTTCATCTACCGGATCATAAATGCGAGTGAGCGCATTTTTCTGTTGGGATTTGGGTCGGGGTGTCTTTTAATGAAATCAATAGGACTTCTTGATATAAATTTTGGTGGTCGTTTCATTGAATTTCATTATCCCTATCAGGAGTTATGAAGTTTCCATTAATTACATTCAAATTCACCCAACAGTCACACCTCCTCATGATAGCTGGCAGAAAAGGGCTCAGAACCATGGGTTCTAGTGCGAATTGGGTTTCCATGTTAATGGAAGAGTTTGGGCTAAGGGCCCAAGATTTCTAAGGAGCCTTGTTTCATCCCATTTGGTTGACTGTGGACCAAGATATCCTTATTTTAACGGGTGACTATGTTTTCTGTAATAATTTTAGCCCATTATCATAACTCCTTCTTATCTCATATTAAGCCCATTTTTTAGAAGTTATACTCCTCATCAAAGTTGTTCCTTACCCAATGGTCATTGCATGGGCTTTGGTTTCATCTAATTCTGACCTCCCTATAGTAAGTTACCAATTTCCTAAGGATCCTTCAATAATCTGTCCAGATTTCTAGCTCATTGAGTTCACGGGCTTGAATTATTCTCAATTGGGCCAGTGCCCAAATTGGTAGTCGTAACTTCCTCTCCCCTTTAAAATAATTTTGTCCTCGAACTTAACTTGAGAAATTTCTCCATAAAACCTTCACCAGCCAGATGGTTTAAGCTTGCTTGTCGTACTTCCTAATCTAGTCATCAATGATCAGTTGACCTTCTACTGACATGAAGAAGAAGCTTTCACGTGTAATGTATCAGCTATGTTTCAAGGGCTCATTAAATACCATCTTACTTAAAATAATTGTAATCTACAACTCATGCCACACAGTGTATGCCTTTAGGGTTTTTATCAGTTACATTCCAAGGTCCAACATGTTATGCGACTTGCAAACTAAAATGGGTCATTACTTCGTACCTTCAGTCACAATAGAGGTATTGTCTGTCTCCTCTTGCATTAGTGTATGAACTCGCCCTTTGTACCGAATCCTCTCCCGTAGTGGTGCTGGCTTTTGCTGAGTCTTCTTAGGACAGTTCCTTGCAATATGTCCAGCCTCGCCGCATCCATAGCACTTACCCTTTGTCCTCCAGAACTCCTGCCCCGGATGGGTGCGTTTACAATGGACACATAATGGAACCCCCAGCCTGTTCCTTGGTACCAGCTCCTGACGTGCCACCTTTTCCTTATCCTGCCTTCCTTCTGCCTGCCTAGGCCTCTTGCCCATCATCTTTTGCTCCTTAGTGGACCTATACATAGGTATTCATTAGAACCTAACTTAATATGTCCCTAAAATACTTATGGTTTCGGTTATTACCTATGAGGGTTTGTTTGTTTGAAATGGGTTCTAAATATATTCTACCTTTTTTCACTCTAGCCTACCTCTTCTTCTACTACTTGGGTAATTGGAATGGTTGTAACCATAGTTTGTCTCTCGTGCTCTGATACCACTCGGTTACGTCTCGGGATCCGATTCCCAATTTATGGGTTTATATTTTTTTGTCATCAGACCTCGAGCCATTACTTCGTACGTATCACAGAAGCATAATATATAAACATGCGTACATTCACATGAGAGAGAGAGAGAGAGAAACCACAGTTACAAAAATGTAAATATTATCTCAGCCATTCATAATTTCCAAAGAAGATTACATGACCATTGTTCCAAAATAAACCTGAGCCCATACATCCTCACAGCCCCATAGCTATACATAAAAGAGAGACCTTCATCCATAGCATACCCAGTCGAACTACACACTGGCACTACTCCTCAGCTATAGCCTCCTTCTCAAACTCCTTCTCTATGTCTCCTAAAAACGTGTGTTACAAAAGGGGTGAGTGTGACGCTCAGTAGGCAGCCTAAACAAACCGAGGTTAACTTGCATTTATATAAACGAATTATATACATAATTCAGATGTTAATAATAGTATAATCCATTCATTATAGTCTGCTGAAAATAACTCGTAAGAGGAAAATACACATTCTTAAGCTGACAAATAAGGTACCCATGCATGCGCTAAAACCACGGTGAATAAGTATTTACACATTATCACATTTTCATATTTTCACACATTCACATATCACTTTTCCACATTTTCACATTTTACATTTTCACATTTCACATTTTCACATTTCACATTTCCACATTTTCACATTTTGTTATTCATGGAAACAAACAGCTGCCACAATCATAGGAGGCCCATACACACATAACGAACGAAAGAGTACTGCGTAGACCCGAGAGCGAACTCCCACCAAGATTGTTGGTGACCTCGAGGTATTACGTAACACCACATCACAAAGGCCACCCCACCCGGGGACCGAAGACCGAATCAATAGGATTTTAAACCAGGGTTGTCCCCCCCACAGGGACCGAAGTCCTATCTCACAGAAGGCTATTTTTTCCATTTATATCATTTACATCATATTTGCATTCACATGCATACCCATTTTACACATATTTGTATGATACTTTATCATAACAAGCATGCTTTTAATGATTTAAGTTGGCTAAACATACTCACAGTCGTGCTTCTAATATTCTAAACATGCTCACATATGTGCTTCTAGTGATCTAAACATGCTCACAGATGTGCTTCTATAGTTTAAGAGGGCTAAATACACTTGCGGTCATGTTCAGGTTACTATATGAAAAGAACAGGTCTATTCTTCTAGGCCACACATGCACAAGAAATGATTTATATCTGAAAGTACAGAATTTTTGTCACGCCCCGAGAGCGGAAGATACCCGAAGACGCGTGACGAGTTTATATCAATCATGTCAATCAGAGTATTAGTGTATTCGACACCAAAATCAGAGATGCGCAAAAGTAAAGATAACCCAATCCTTTATTCCTTCTTAAGAATATGTCTATTACAAACCTTTGAAGTACTAACTAAAATAAAGGAAAAATACAAGGTTGACTCAAGAAAATATGAAAAAGACTAGATAACACAGAAGAAGCTCTATCTCTTTCACTCTTGATTTTCCCTATCCGTTTGAGTTCCCTCATCGTCGGACTTACCTGAAAAGTAGGGAAACACTAAGTGAGCGAACGCTCAGTAGGAAATTATATCTCAAGAACTAGCAAGGGGTTTAAGTGATTACATCTTTCATGAATGCACTATAGCTATGCATGCTCGCATAAAACGACAAGAGAGAGAGAGTGTATAACAATAAGATAGCAAGAAGAACTAGTCATGAACTTTCAAGAACTTATATCAAAAAGATATCAAGATATTCAAGCCAGTAAACGCATCATGTCATGTCAGAACTTGGCTATTTTGTTTCAAGTCAAGCAAGTAATTACCCTTTCTCGGGCCACGCAAGTCATGTAATATCAAGTCAAGTACAAGATTTATGGAATGTTCAATCAAGCTAGTGATGCACTTCGGTATAATGCCAATACCGTGATCAATCAACTCCCATGGGCACAAGTACTTTCGGATGCTCCTCCCAAGACCAGATCGGGCCCTATATGCGCAGGCATTAATCATGTAGTTTAACATCCACTTTTGTGTATAGCCAATATGGAATTTCAAGAATAAAGCTTGTAGACATGTAGGATAAACTTGGATAGAATAGAGTACAAAAATATGACACTTGACATAGAATGACGATAATAACGGTACAATCATGATTATCTATAAAACTAGGTGGAATTGGTTCCCTAACTTGGGTACCATGATAAACAAGTATGGACATTCTTTATATAGAATTGAGGTTCACATGAACAGCACATCATCCTCATTCTTAATATAGAAATGAAGTCCACAAGAACATCATGTTGAATATAGAATTGGGGTTTACAAGAACATCATAACAATGTTGATATAGAGTTGGGGTTTACAAGTACAACATCAAATGGCATGATAACCTCATCCCATTAAGAGAATTCTCATGATACACACTTTGCATAACATGAGGGCCGGTATACCATATTTCTATAGAGTGACATGGTAAATAGTGTAATGTGTTTTTATGGTACAACAAGCTCAGTCGGCCTTAAGGGAATCCAAGGCTGCGAGGAGACTTACGGAGGTCTCTATGACTAACTTGCTAGTCCAAAGGAACGAAATGTCCAATGGAGAGCTTGTATGTCAATGAGAATTAGTGGGTAAACGATAAATCATCTTGAAACGTGGGACTATATTCACGGACTGGAATATAGTGCCGATATATATATATATAGATATATTTATATATATTTATCAATATACATATGAAACCTTCGGTTAACAGTAACAGTGTAAAATAGTATCACAGGAAATAGCGACTTAATCTAAGTCATTACTTATCAAATTAACGCCTTTTACAGGGACGTTTATTTACAATTTGACGACTTATACGATAGTCATCCATTCTGTATTTCTATTTTGCAGAATTTAGATAATATAGAATTTTAACAAAAACGCGCCCTGGACAGGGGCGTTACTTGTCAATAAGCGCCCTGGTCTAGGGCGTCAGTTCAATAAGAGGCGACCTTGTGCAGGTCGTTAATTCAACAATTTATCAATTTTCAGATAATAACATTTCAGGAAACAATTTCATGGTCAGGACAAGAAAAATAGCAGGATTCTATAGGTATGATCATGCATTAATTTAGATTCATGGTTTCATAGTTATAGAATTTTAAACATGGATAATTATCAATTATATGAAATTGACGACTACTGGGTAGGGCGTCAAAACAAGAATTAGCGCCCTTGTCAGGGTCGCTTCTTTCAAAATTTTACAGAAAATATTTAAAACCATGATGAAACTATATGCATGGATAACATATGATTTTATTAAGGATCTTAAATTAATTTGGGCTACGTTTCTTGAGAAAACCTACCTTTTGATTATTAACTGGTGATCTGTTGAAGTAACGTGAAGGACTTGATGAGAATCCGATGCTCTGTTTCTAATGCAGAAGCAGAGACAGCAACAGAGAAGAAATAGCCGTTGCAGAAATAGAGGAAAACTTCCTCCTTTCACGGGTGTTGGGCTGTAAGAGAGAAAAAAATGAGAAGCGGATTAATTAGCCTTTATAGTATACGGTTGATGTCAAAGGATGAAGAAGAACTTACCGGTTCTTCACGTTCGATAGGAAAACTTGACAGGTAATCTACCCACGGATGAAGAACCCTCGTTCTTTAAGGAAGACAAGAGCTCCTCAATCTGTGATAGAAGAAAATGAAGAAGCATTAGAATCCTCATGCTTCTGTGGTTTGAAGGAAATAATAAGAAGAAAAAAACCTCTCCTTTCAGCAGAACGATAGCTCAAATCGCCAAATAGCGATCTGGGTCGATTAGGAGGGTATTTATAGGATTTTGGGAATCCTAATAGGGTTAGAGTTGTAGTGGAAGTAATACTTCCATGATAGAGTCCTTACCATATTCCACCTTCGACGTAGTTATCCAGAACTTGCCCTGGATAGACTCTTGGGTCGAACGAAACTCGATCTGAATTAACGTCTTAAGCGAGGGCGTTAATTTAAATTGACGCCTTCTCAAGCGTCATTTCTTATGTAAAACGCGCCCATGCAGAGGGTGTTTCATTTCCTTTCCTTAATTTTATTTTTCCGTCGTTTGAAATTTGACGCCCTATTGTATAGGCGTCCCTTTTAAATTAACGTCTTATGTAAGGGCGTTTCTTTTCGAAGTCGCGCCTTGACCAAAGGCGTTATGTCTTCTTGATTAATGATTTACCCATTTAGGCTCTTTGTCATCTATTTACTTATCTTTTATTTTAATTTGATTTATTTAAAAATCTTGTTTTTTTTTATTAGGGTTGCTACACCCTCCCCCACTTAAAAGAATTTTGTCCTCAAATTCAATAGTATATATAACTGGAGAGTGTAGAATATATACCTTAAAAAAATTCTGGAAATCGCTTCCTCATGGATTCCTCGGTCTCCCATGTAGCTTCATGTTCGGAGTTCTTATTCCATTGTACCTTAAGCATGGGAATAGCTTTATTCCTTAGGGTACGTACTTCACGATCTAGTATCTTCATAGGCTTCTGCTCATATGTGAGATCCTTCTGGATCACTAAGTCTCCATGATCGATAATATGTGATGGATCGTGCACATACTTCTTCAACATAGATATATGGAATACATTATGTACATCAGACAGTTGAGGAGGCAATGCGATGTGATAAGCAACCTCGCCAACTCGTTCCAGTATCTCGAAGGGTCCGATGAATCTTGGTGTAAGCTTGCCCTTAACACCAAATCTCCGTGTGCCACGTCCAGGCGATATCTTGAGAAATACATGATCTCCAACTTGGAATTCAAGATCTCTCCTTCTTGTATCGGCATAAGCCTTTTGCCTAGACTGAGCAACTCGCAGTCTTTCTCTAATCAATTGTATCTTCTCAGTGGTATCCCTTACCATGTCTGGACCTAATAGTTGTTTCTCTCCAACTTCGTCCCAGCATAAGGGTGATCGGCAACTCCTTCCGTATAAAGCTTCAAAAGGTGCCATTTGTATACTTGCCTGGTAGCTATTATTGTATGCAAATTCCACCAACGGCAAGTGATCATGCCAGCTTCCATCGAAATCAATGATGCAAGCTTTGAGCATATCTTCAACCACCTGGTTAGCTCTCTCGGTCTGACCATCCGTTTGAGGATGAAAAGTTGTACTAAAGTTAAGCCTTGTTCCCAACGAATGTTGTAGTCCCTTCCAAAAATGAGAAGTAAAACGGGGATCTTTGTCAGACACGATTGAAAGAAGAATGCCATGTAATCTGACTATTTCCTTGATGTATAATGCAGCCAAAACATCAACTGACCATCGGCTCTTTATTGGCAAGAAATGCGTCGATTTAGTCAATCGGTCAATAATAACCCATATTCCATCATGTCCTCCTTTTGATTTAGATAAATCCATAATGAAATCCATGCTAATATTCTCCCACTTCCATTTGGGAATATCTAGAGGATGTAATTTTCCAGCAAGCTTTTGGTGTTCTGCCTTGACCTGTTGGCAAGTGAGACAGCGTGATACATAGTCTGCTATTTCCCTTTTCATGTTGGGCCACCAAAAATTCCTCTTCACATCTTGGTACATTTTGGTTGATCCTGCATGAATCGTGTACCTTGATCTATGGGCTTCATCTAAGATCTTCTTCTTTACCTCAGGACAATCCGGTATGCAAGTTCTATTCCTGAATATTAATCTTCCTTCACAAGTTATTTGGAAATCAGATTGTCCTTCCAGTTTGCCTTTGATCTCTACTAATATTGGGTCATTATCTTGAAGCGCTTGTATTTCAGATAATAGGTCTGGATGAATGCTTATATGAGATAATGTGACACATTGAAAGTCTGTGTCCATGCTTATGTTGAGTTCAGAGAATTGCTCCAGCAATTTCCATTCTTGAATCATACAATTGGCCAACAGTGCTCTCGGCTTTTGACTAAGGGCATCTGCTACATGGTTACCCTTTCCGGGATGATATTGTATATTGAAGTCGAAGTCCTTGAGATACTCTAGCCAACGTCTTTGCCTCATATTTAGTTCCTTTTGTGAAAAGAGATACTTGAGACTCTTGTGATCGGAGTATACAGTAAACTGCACTCCATATAGATAATGTCTCCAGATCTTTAGTGCAAATACTACCGCGGCTAATTCTAAGTCATGGACGGGGTAGTTCTCTTCATGCTTCTTTAATTGACGAGAAGAGTAAGCTATAACCTTTGCTTGTTGCATTAGAACACATCCGAGGCCAATGCCAGAAGCATCAGTGTATACCTCGAATTTCTCTCCTTCCATTGGTAAAGCTAAGACCGGAGCTGTAGTTAGATGATCCTTGAGATTTTGGAAGCTTCTTTCACATTCCTCATTCCATTCATAACGGATCTCCTTGCAAGTTAGCCTAGTGAGTGGTACGGCTATCTTGGAGAAATCCTTGATGAATCACCGATAGTAGCCCGCAAGACCTAAGAAACTTCGGATCTCGCTAGCATTGGTCGGTCTTTCCCAATTCTTCACAGCTTCAACCTTTGATGGATCTACCGATAATCCATCCTTTGATATCACATGTCCGAGAAAAGTTACTTCTTCAAGCCAGAACTCACACTTGCTGAGCTTGGCATATAATCGATTTGTCCTTAATATTTGTAATGCAATCCTTAAATGCTCCTCATGCTCTTCCTTGGTCTTGGAATAAATCAATATATCATTGATGAAGACCACCACGAATTGATCCAAATAAGGCCTGAATATACTATTCATTAACTGCATAAAGGCAGCAGGGGCATTCGTTAGTCCGAAAGGCATAACAACAAATTCATAATGGCCGTACCTGCTTCTGAATGCAGTCTTATGAATGTCCTCATCCTTGATTCTTAACTGATGATATCCTGACCTAAGATCAATTTTGGAAAAGTACTTGGATCCTGAAATTTGATCAAACAACTCATCAATTCTCGGCAGTGGATACTTGTTCTTGATAGTGAGATGATTCAATTATCGATAGTCGATGCATAACCTGATGGATCCATCTTTCTTCTTTACAAATAATACAGGTGCTCCTCATGGGGAAGTACTTGGTCTTATGAATCCTTTCTTAATGAGTTCCATCAATTGCTCCTTTAACTCCTTGAGTTCAGTAGGCGACATTCTATACGGTGCCTTAGAAACTGGACCCGCACCAGGAACTAAATCGATGGTGAAGGCCACTTCTCTTTGCGGGGGTAATCCAGGCAAATCTTCCGGAAATACGTCCAAAAATTCTTGCACAACTGGGATATCTTCTATCTTAGTTTCCTGAGCCTCCTTAATCGTGACAAATGCAAGGAAAGATACACATCCTTTCCTTATTAACTTGCTAGCTCGGAGAGCCGAAATAAGAGGTGACTCGCTCCGACTCTTAGGGCTAGAATAGACTAGTTCTGGAAAGTCCTTGAAAGTAACCTTGCTATTGCGGCAATTGACTGTTGCCTGGTATTTGGATAACCAATCCGCTCCCAGTATGACATCATACTCCTTTAGATCTAAACATATGAGATCGATAGGAAGATTTCTTCCTTTTACCAAGACTTCACAGTTTTGATAATGGTGAGTAATATCGGTTTCGTTTCTGAGAGGAGTAGATAAAATTATTTTCATCCATTCCGGTTCCATAGGTAGTGGGTTAGCAAACTTCTTGGAAATAAAAGAATGTGATGCACCGGTATCAAATAAGACATGTGCATACTTGGAACAAACTTTCAGTGTACCTTCTACTAGTTTGCCTTCTTCTTCTTCGGTCTCCTTAATTGCGTGAAGACGAGCGTTCTTGGTTACCGGGTGCTTTCCGTCACCGGTTTGATCATTAAGTAATGGGCAATCGGGAATCCGATGCTCACGGCTCCCGCAACGGAGACATGCTCCAAGTTTCCTCCAGCACTCTTCGGCTTTATGACCAGCCTTGTCACAATGCTTGCATATTATATTCGAAGGTGTAGTAGTGATAGAGAAGGGCTTGGTCTTCTTAAATTTTTGGTCTTGAGAAGAAGTACCTCCAGTGCTAGGCCTCTTCTTGAAGTTGGGTTTAAAGGAACCCGAACTTGTAACTTGTTCCTTCTTATCCTTCCCACGGATTCTATCTGATAGCTCCGTGGCATCTTCTAACAATTGAGCTCGGCGTACTATCTCTAAGTAGAACTGAATATCCATTGGCGCCAGCTGTGTGATATATTGGGGCCTGAGCCCATTTAGGAACCTCCTAGCTTTCATTTTCTCGGTGCTAACTAAGTGCTTAGCATACCGAGATAATCTAGAAAATTGGGCCTCGTACTCAGCCACCGACAAGGATCGTTGCTTCAGTGCAGCGAATTCTGCGGCTTTCTTCTCCTGGACTCGGTCCAAAAAATATTTAGCGTTGAAATGTTCAATGAATTCTTCCCAAGTAAGTTGGTCTTGATTTAAAGTAGCTTCTATTGATTCCCACCAGCATCGGGCATCCCTTTCTAACTGAAAGGTAGCTAATAAGACTTTATCTTGATCCGTGCACTGCATAACACGGAATATACGTTTCGTCTCCCTGACCCAGTGCTCTGCGTCGTCCGGATCGGTAGAACCCGTGAATTTAGGCGGGTTCATGTTTTTAAAGACTTGGTGGAGACTCCCTGCTCGTTGTGCACCTCCCTGTGCTACTTGTTGCAGCACCTGGGTCATGCCTTGAAGTGTACGCTGCATGTTGCGCCACTAAGCACGTTCGGCAGCCATCATCCTACAATTACAATAACTAGATCAATACGTGATCTCATTTAGAAGCTAGCATTTCTATGTTAACTTTAACCCTTGGTTCTACCCAATCTCACTGGTTAAAGGTTAAACCTATCCTTGGACTTGGGTTTTCCTAGGAATTGAATACCCTAGACTCTGATACCATAAAAACTGTCACGCCACGAGAGCGGAAGATACCCGGAGACGCGTGACGAGTTTATATCAATCATGTCAATTAGAGTATTAGTGTATTCGACACAAAAATCAGAGATGCGCAAAAGTAAAGATAACCCAATCCTTTATTCCTTCTTAAGAATATGTCTATTATAAACCTTTGATGATGTGACACCAAAATGCAGCAATAGAATTTGATCCCTATGACTTAATTCGCAATAGCAACCACAAGACTTGAGAGCTACTAGAGAGTCGCCAACACACTGCACGCTCGCGATTCCCGTGGTGACTCGGTGATGCCGAGTCAAGGTGGTGGAGTTAGCCCCTAGCTGGCTAGAGGACCAGCACCGCTAAGGTTGTCCCTCCCAAAGGTATGAAGCCCACAAACAAGGGCGGCCGGGTGTTTTGAGGGCACTAGGTCACTCGCTCACTTTTAGCCACGGTGACCATACTAGGATGGTGTCTCCGGGATCGTGCACTCGCTCTCCAACCAGCGGATAAGTCTCGCAAATATGAAATGAACAGGAATAAAGGGGCAAGGGCAGAGCTCACCTGGTTGGTTTGAGGAAACCAACCCCGGTCGGAGACGAGGGCGAGCGGGGAAGTGTGGGTTCCCCGGCACACTGCGCCGATGAAGCTTCAATCCTGTTTAAAAGTACAATCACTACACCTCGCACAAGAGGGTGATCTCGGGGGTGGGAAATATTCAAGTACAATCAAACACTACCTCCCGCAGGGAGAGGCGGTAAGCTGGCCAGGCGGGGAAGGGAGAACCGTCGGGGAAAGATAGGTTGGACGCCGAGGATGTTCCCACTTGCAACCAGCGACGGCTGACTGCCCGATGATTCCTGGACTGTAGATCACGTTCCTGAATTTCTCCGGAGGCGAGACCAGCGTGGAATTCCTCGTATCTGGCACGCGGATGTCCCTGAATTTCCTTGATTTCTTCTGCTGCAGTTGCTGGTCCGGGGTGGGGTTTGATCGGGGAGGCAGAATCTGGGCGCGGCAGCTCCCTGTTTCTGACAGCAGGATGCAGAGATCGCCCCGATGGCTTCTGAACTCCAAATCATGAGCTACTAGAGTTTCTGGAACCGTGAGCGAGTCCTCTCTGTATAAAAACTGACGGGGCAGCCGTTCGATGTCGGGGTGGACTGGGGGACGCCGATGAGTGGCAGCTGGTCGCTGCAGGTTGTGGGAGGTAGACCCGTCCAGTCGAGGAAGAAAAACTAAAGCTCTGACCTCTGGATGTTGAACGCACTTCCGCATCTTGATCCCAAAAGAGGACAGGTGGAGAAAGATATTCGTAGAAGAACTCGTGGCTTGAATCTTCCAGTGGCTGGTCCGGGTAAAGCTTCGAACAAGGTGGCAGCTTCTGGCCGCAATAGCTACCTGACATGAACAGTGACTTGCAGGAGTTGTCCCGGCCGCTCCCGGACACCAAATCTCGAACCGTCAAAGTTGTTGGAACCGTGGAGGAACCCTCTTTGCAGAAAAACTGGTGGGGAAGCCGTCTAATGTCGGGGCGGACTGGGGGACACCGATGAGTGGTAGCTGGTCGCTGTAGGTTGTGGGAGGCAGACCCATCTAGTCGAGGAAGAAGAGCGAGAACTCTGGCCTCCGGATGCCGATCGTGATTCTGCTTCCTGATCCTGGAAGAGGATAGGACGTGGAGGAACTTTGTTGAAGAACTCTCGGTCTGACTCCTTCGGCGTTTGTCGTGGTACAGCTTCAAATCAGGTTTAGGAACTTGGCAGGGGAAGTCCAGCGCAGTCAGGGGAGAACGGCTCTCCCAGGCAGCCCCGAACTCGGAATGAGATGAGGTCACCTCTCCTGCGAAGCCAACTGGTCGACCTTTCCAGTAATGTATGGTACGTCTTCAGAGGTCTCCGTATGACTCCGTGACAGCTTCTGCAAGATGACCCTTCCTCTGCCACCTGCAGACTGATCAAAGGGGGGAGAGGGGTGGAAGAACTTGGTTGGCCAAAGGAAGAACAATGGGAAGGGGGGTTGGGGGGCTGCGACCTAGGGAGGTGAAGGGGCTGGGAATGAATGGGTGCAGTCCCCAAAGGGAGGAAAATTCGAATTTTAGCTTGGGAGGGGTGAAGGGGGTGCTTGGGGAAGTGAGGGGGTGTATGGGGAATGCCAAGGGGTGCCTTGGAAGAGGGAGGGATTAAATGGGAGAGTTAATGTGGCCTTGGGAGGTGAAAGGGTGGGTGATGTGGCAAGGTGAGGTGGCAAGGTGAAGAGAGAGAGGATGGTGCGAATTTGGGAGAGAGAGGGGGAGGAGAGAGAGAGGGGGCCGCCCCCTTTAGAGAGAGAGAGAAGAGGAGAGAGAGAGAGATAGCTAGAGAGAGAAGGAGAGGTGCACAAATGCTGTGGCAAATTCTTTAATACTTCATTAGCTCCCCACAAGAGGGGGTTGGGGTCCTATATATAGGGATCCCAACTTTGTACAAAAGCCCCTGAGGAAAGAGCCAATAACAGATAACCAAAAGTGCAAAAAGGGGCGCCCATGGGCCTGGCTCCTCTAAATGGGCCACAAAGCCAAACAAGCCCAATATGATGATCAACTTAGGTAACAAGCATGAGCACCTAGGACTTGACTCAAAATAAAGGTGAAATACATCAAAGTGACTCAAGAAAGATATGAAAATTACATAGCCAGACTCAAAAAATTAAGACGAACATAATGGCGAGCATCGGGACCCTTAGAGAAATGGGAAGTGGCAAGCGATGTCCCCATCATACTCCCGGGGTGCAGAGAACTCGACTCTGTCGAGTAAGGGTCCTCCCCGCTGCGGTACTGCTCCAATAGGTCAGGATCCAGCTGCTGGAGGTCCTCCCGACTCACCCAGGCATCGTCCAAAGGTGGCCGTCCCTTCCACCTAACCAGGTATCGCCCATACGCCCTGCCCCTTGTGTTGGTGACCTGTTCATCTAATATTCGCTCCACTTTGTCACGCTGGTTTCTCAAGTTGGGTGGAGCTCTCTGAGGTGTGGGGGCGCTCTCAAGGGATGGAGTAGGCTGGATCTCCTCACTGGGTGTCACCGTGGGGCCTTTGTAGGGTACCAGGTCAGCCACATTGAATGTGGGGCTTACTCCATATTCTTCAGGGAGTTTCAACACATAAGCATTGGTGCCAAGTTGTCTCAGCACCTGGAAGGGGCCAGCTCCACGAGACCTCAACTTTGAGGTATTCCTAGGGAATAGCCTCTCAGTTCTCACCATCACAAAATCACCAGTTTTGAATTCTTGGTGGCGGCGGTGGGGATCGACAGTCTTTTTATAATTCTCGTTGCTCTTGTTGATGTGTTTGCGAATGTTTTCATGCGTCTTTGTGGATGTTGACTCACTAGTGGATAAAGGGGGTCCTGGACAACCAAATGTGGACCTATCATGCAATGGTGTTATGTAGACTTTGATGGACCTAGGGGGACCAGGGCATCCATGAATTGACCTATCATGCTTAGAAACCATGTGGACCTTGGTGCACTTAGGTGGACCGGGGCAGCCATGAGTGGCCCTATCATGCATGAGACGGATGAAGAGTGGGGGAAGACCAACTTGTCCAAATGTAAACCTATCGTGCACTGGACCTAGTGTGTGAGTGACACAAGTGATGTGACTAGCTTGACCACATGATGCGAAAGGTTGTGATACATGGATTCCTATCAAGATGGTCCCATCTGTGAGATTTGGGGGTTTCCACTCATGGGGATCGAAGCGGTTCTTGGGATGGGTCACTCCCTCATCTCCAAGGTTGATGTCACCCTTGGCCTTGACTCTCATAGTGTGGGCGGAATTTTGGAATGGGTGGGTTAGGACTGACATGGTGGGTGAGGGTAGGAGGGAGTGGGTGGTAAGTGATGAGTACTTGAAAGCCCATGGGGAGTGGCCAAACAGATCAAGATGGGCTAAGGGGTGAGTAACGTGGAGGGGGGTTTCAATCCAAGTGATCGCCCTAGGGTCCCTAGCACACATAGGGAAGTGGAAGTCATGATCCTGGTGGGGCCCAACGCAAGGCTCCTTGTAGGAGGGCAAGGGGGTGAGGTAAAACTCATTAGGCTCAGGTAGAAACAACAAGAGCTTACTCGTGCAAGGACCCTTGGTGTAAATGGAGGTGATGGTCCCGATAGAGGGGTGTGAGAAACTAAGGTACCCCATGTTGCTTGCTTCTAAGGCCCACATGTTTGTCACCTCTATTTGCCAAAATACACTCCTAACCAAGTCCCTCATTGATCCTACAAAGGAGAACGAATGGAAGGTTGTGTGGAATGGAGAGGTGGGCACAATTGGGTATTGATTTTCCATAGGGGGGTGCATGATGTGGAGGAGGAGGTCTTGCTTTAGCCACTCAATGAGGGGTTCCCCTAAAATCACAGGTCTTATGGAAGGATGGGTGGGGGGACTTGGATGGTCATCTGGCAACTCAAGGGGGAGGATGTTCCCAGTTAGGCTCGTTGTGGTCTCTTTGGATAAAGAGGAGCCTTCTTGACCCAACCTTTGGCATTGGGCTTCATATTCTTCCTCCCAATCTAGGGAAGCCTCATATTCCTCAATCACGTTCTCATCCTTTTGGGGTGTGGGGGTTTTGCTTTCCAAGGGAATGGGAAGGTCTTTTGTGCATGGGGTGATGAAGGTTGGGGCATGGTGCACCCGGGGTGGTGAGGGCGCTTGAACTTGGGTTGGGTTTGGGAGTGGAAGAAGTGGAGACCTAAGTTGGGGTAGGATTGGGATTGGTAGTGGAAGATGGGTGGGTCGAGGAGGAATAGGTTGATTGATTTTGGGAGGTGTGTCCCTTTTTGGGGAAGATGGAAGGGTAGTGGTGGGGACCGTGGAAGCTTGTGGGGTGTGGGTTTGATGGAGAGTTTTAGGTTGGGTGATGGCTGTCATGGGCCTAGGTGGAGCGGGGGCCTTAAGGGAAGTCTTGGGTTGACTGGGAGGAAACGGGGGAGTGGGAGTGCTCTTCAGGTTATGGTCTTCACGGTAGGAGTTGGGGAGGTATTGGAGCCTAAGTTGGGTCTTCATGTCTTCCCAGGTATGGATTGGTTCTTCCCTCCTAGTCCTCTTCCTAGTTTCTACACTCATCCAATAGGTCTTGGCAAGTTTGGTAAGGTGCACATTCGCGAGCCTAACTTTCCTATCTTCCGTCATAGGGTACCAACCAAAGTATTGGTCCATAGCATTATCCCATTTTAGGTAGACATGTGGATTATGTGACCCATCAAAGTTAGGAGCCTCAACCTTAATCATCCTCAAGAGGTAATCATCCGGGTCCTCCCGTGGTCGCCTTTCAAAATGTCTAGGTTGGCGGGGCCTCTCATACTCACGGTGGAAGTCATCCTGAAGGTCCTCCCTATCAAGTTCAACTCGTGGAGGGGGTGCCCGTTGGGCATGGTTCCAAGGCGGGGCCCTAGCTTCATCGAGTCTCTCTCGGCGGTTGGAAATCCCACTCATTTTCTCCGAGAGGGCTTGAATGGCAGCCTCAAGTCAATCCATTGGAGCTTGGGGAGACTCCCTAGGGATGTTTGGGTAACCTTGGAGAATGGGATTCATGGTGGAACCGAGGTAGAGAGGTCGGCTCGGCACAAGGTACCACTACGGGTGGACATGCACACGGATGATGAAAATGCAAATACCCTAGGACCTAGGCTTGTAGAGACAAGTCTATAACTTGCTCTGATACCAAACTGATGTGACACCAAAATGCAGCAATAGAATTTGATCCCTAGGACTTAATTCGCAATAGCAACAACAAGACTTGAGAGCTACTAGAGAGTCGCCAACACACCGCACGCTCGCGATTCCCGTGGTGACTCGGTGATGCCGAGTCGAGGTGGTGGAGTTAGCCCCTGGCTGGCTAGAGGACCAGCACCGCTAAGGTTGTCCCTCCCAAAGGTATGAAGCCCACAAACAAGGGCGGCCGGGTGCCTTGAGGGCACTAGGTCACTCGCTCACTTTTAGCCACGGTGACCATACTAAGATGGTGGCTCCGGGATCGGGCACTCGCTCTCCAACCAGCGGATAAGTCTCGCAAATATGAAATGAACAGGAATAAAGGGGCAAGGGCAGAGCTCACCTGGTTGGTTTGAGGAAACCAACCTCGGTCGGAGACGAGGGCGAGCGGGGAAGTGTGGGTTCCCCCGCACACTGCGCCGATGAAGCTTCAATCCTATTTAAAAGTACAATCACTACACCTCGCGCAGGAGGGTGATCTCGAGTGTGGGAAATATTCAAGTACAATCAAACACTACCTCCCGCAGGGAGGGGCGGTAAGCCGGCCAGGCGGGGAAGGGAGAACCGTCGGGGAAAGGTAGGTTGGACGCCGAGGATGTTCCCACTTGCAACCAGCGATGGCTGACTGCCCGATGATTCCTGGACTGTAGATCGCGTTCCTAAATTTCGCCGGAGGCAAGACCAGCGTGGAATTCCTCGTATCTGGCACGCGGATGTCCCCGAATTTCCTTGATTTCTTCTGCTACAGTTGCTGGTCCGGGGTGGGGTTTGATCGGGGAGGTAGAATCTGGGCGCGGCAGCTCCCTGTTTCTGATAGCAGGATGCAGAGATCGCCCCGATGGCTTCTGAACTCCAAATCATGAGTTACTGGAGTTTCTGAACCGTGAGCGAGTCCTCTCTGCAGCAAAACTGACGGGGCAGCCGTTCGATGTCGGGGTGGACTGGGGGACGCCGATGAGTGGCAGCTGATCGTTGCAGGTTGTGGGAGGCAGACCCGTCCAGTCGAGGAAGAAAAATGAAAGCTCTGACCTCCAGATGTTGAACGCACTTCCGCTTCTTGATCCCAAAAGAGGACAGGTGGAGGAAGATTTTTGTAGAAGAACTCGTGGCTTGAATCTTCCAGTGGCTGGTCCGGGTAAAGCTTCGAACAAGGTGACAACTTCTGGCCGCAACAGCTACCTGACATGAACAGTGACTTGTAGGAGTTGTCCCGGCCGCTCCCGGACACCAAATCTTGAACCGTCAAAGTTTTTGGAACCGTGGAGGAACCCTCTTTGCAGGAAAACTGGTGGGGAAGCCGTCTGATGTCGGGGCGGACTGGGGGACGCCGATGAGTGGTAGCTGGTCGCTGCAGGTTGTGGGAGGCAGACCCGTCTAGTCGAGGAAGAAGAGCGAGAACTCTAGCCTCCGGATGCCGATCGTGATTCCGCTTCCTGATCCTGGAAGAGGATAGGACGTGGAGGAACTTTGTTGAAGAACTCTCGGTCTGAATCCTCGGCCGTTTGTCGTGGTACAGCTTCAAATCAGGTTCAGGAACTTGGCAGGGGAAGTCCAGCGCAGCCGGGGGAGAACGGCTCTCCCAGGCAGCCCCGAACTCGGAATGAGATGAGGTCACCTCGCCTACGAAGCCAACCGGTCGACCTTTCCAGCAACGTATGGTACGTCTTCAGAGGTATCCGTATGACTCCGTGACAGCTTCTGCAAGATGACCCTTCCTCTGTCACCTGCAGACTGATCAAAGGGGGGAGAGGGGTGGAAGAACTTGGTAGGCCAAAGGAAGAACAATGGGAAGGGGGGTTGGGGGGCTGTGACCTAGGGAGGTGAAGGGGCTGGGAATGAATGGGTGCAGTCCCCAAAGGGAGGAAAATTCGAATTTTAGCTTGGGAGGGGTGAAGGGGGGTGCTCGGGGAAGTGAGGGGGTGTATGGGGAATGCCAAGGGGTGCCTTGGAAGAGGGAGGGATTAAATGGGAGAGTTAATGTGGCCTTGGGAGGTGAAAGGGTGGGTGATGTGGCAAGGTGAGTTGGCAAGGTGAATAGAGAGAGGATGGTGCGAATTTGGGAGAGAGAGGGGGAGGAGAGAGAGAGGGGGCCGCCCCCTTTAGAGAGAGAGAGAAGAGGAGAGAGAGAGAGATAGCTAGAGAGAGAAGGAGAGGTGCACAAATGCTGTGGCAAATTCTTTAATACTTCATTAGCTCCCCACAAGAGGGGGTTGGGGTCCTATATATAGGGATCCCAACTTTGTACAAAAGCCCCTGAGGAAAGAGCCAATAACAGATAACCAAAAGTGCAAAAAGGGGCGCCCATGGGCCTGGCTCCTCTAAATGGGCCACAAAGCCAAACAAGCCCAATATGACGATCAACTTAGGTAACAAGCATGAGCACCTAAGACTTGACTCAAAATAAAGGTGAAATACATCAAAGTGACTCAAGAAAGATATGAAAATTACATAGCCAGACTCAGAAAATTAAGACGAACATAATGGCGAGCATCGGGACCCTTGGAGAAATGGGAAGTGGCAAGCGATGTCCCCATCATTTGAAGTATTAACTAAAATAAAGGAAAAATACAAGGTTGACTCAAGAAAATATGAAAAAGACTAGATAACACGGAAGAAGCTCTATCTCTTTCACTCTTGATTTTCCCCATCCGTTTGAGTTCCCTCATCGTCGGACTTACCAAAAGTAGGGAAACACTAAGTGAGCGAACGCTCAGTAGGAAATTATATCTCAAGAACTAGCAAGGGGTTTAAGTGATTACATCTTTCATGAATGCACTATAGCTATGCATGCTCGCATAAAACGACAAGAGAGAGAGAGAGTGTATAACAATAAGATAGCAAGAAGAACTAGTCATGAACTTTCAAGAACTTATATCAAAAAGATATCAAGATATTCAAGCCAGTAAACGCATCATGTCATGTCGGAACTTGGCTATTTTGTTTCAAGTCAAGCAAGTAATTACCCTTTCTCGGGCCACGCAAGTCATGTAATATCAAGTCAAGTACAAGATTTGTGGAATGTTCAATCAAGTTAGTCATGCACTTCGGTATAATGCCAATACCGTGATCAATCAACTCCCATGGGCACAAGTACTTTCGGGTGCTCCTCCCAGGACCAGATCGGGCCCTATATGCGCAGGCATTAATCATGTATTTTAACATCCACTTTTGTGTATAGCCAATATGGAATTTCAAGAATAAAGCTTGTAGACATGTAGGATAAACTTGGATAGAATAGAGTCCAAAAATATGACACTTGACATAGAATGACGATAATAACGGTACAATCACGATTATCGATAAAACTAGGTGGAATTGGTTCCCTAACTTGGGTACCATGACAAATAAGTATGGACATTCTTTATATAGAATTGAGGTTTACATGAACAGTACATCGTCCTCATTCTTAATATAGAATTGAGGTCCACAAGAACATCATGTTGAATATAGAATTGGGGTTTACAAGAACATCATAACAATGTTGATATAGAGTTGGGGTTTACAAGTACAACATCAAATGGCATGATAACCTCATCCCATTAAGAGAATTCTCATGATACACACTTTGCATAACATGAGGGCCGGTATACCATATTTCTATAGAGTGACATGGCAAAATAGTGTAATGGGTTTTTATGGTACAACCAGCTCAGTCGACCTTGAGGGAATCCAAGGCTGCGAGGAGACTTACGGAGGTCTCTATGACTAACTTGCTAGTCCAAAGGAACGGAATGTCCAATGGAGAGCTTGTATGTCAATGAGAATTAGTGGGTAAACGATAAATCATCATGAAACGTGGGACTATATTCACGGACTGGAATATAGTGCCGATATATATATAGATATATTTATATATATTTATCAATATACATATGAAACCTTCGGTTAACAGTAACAGTGTAAAATAGTATCACAGGAAATAGCGACTTAATCTAAGTCATTAATTATCAAATTAACGCCTTTTACAGGGGCGTTAATTTACAATTTGACGACTTATACGATAGTCGTCCATTCTGTATTTCTATTTTGTAGAATTTAAATAATATGGAATTTTAACAAAAACGCGCCCTGGACAGGGGCATTACTTGTCAATCAGCGCCCTGGTCTGGGGCGTCAGTTCAATAAGAGGCGATCTTGTGCAGGTCGTTAATTCAACAATTTATCAATTTTCAGATAATAACATTTCAGGAAATAATTTCATGGTCAGGACAAGAAAAATAGCAGGATTCGATAGGTATGATCATGCATTAATTTAGATTCATGGTTTCACAGTTATAAAATTTTAAACATGGATAATTATCAATTATATGAAATTGACGACTATTGGGTAGGGCGTCAAAACAAGAATTAGCGCCCTTGTCAGGGTCGCTTCTTTCAAAATTTTACAGAAAATATTTAAAACCATGATGAAACTATATGCATGGATAACATATGATTTTATTAAGGATCTTAAATTAATTTGGGCTACGTTTATTGAGAAAACCTACCTTTTGATTATTAACTGGTGATCTGTTGAAGTAACGTGAAGGACTTGATGAGAATCCGATGCTCTGTTTCTAATGCAGAAGTAGAGACAGCAACAGAGAAGAAACAACCGTTGCAGAAATAGAGGAAAACTTCCTCCTTTTACGGGTGTTGGGCTGTAAGAGAGAAAAAAACGAGAAGAGGATTAATTAGCCTTTATAGTATACGGTTGATGTCAAAGGATGAAGAAGAACTTACCGGTTCTTCACGTTCGATAGGAAAACTTGATAGGTAATCTACCCACGGATGAAGAACCCTCGTTCTTTAAGGAAGACAGGAGCTTCTCAATCTGTGATAGAAGAAAACGAAGAAGCATTAGAATCCTCATGCTTCTGTGGTTTGAAAGAAACAAAATAAAGTACAAAACCTCTCCTTTCAGCAGAACGATAGCTCAAATCACCAAATAGCGATCTGGGTCGATTTGGAGGGTATTTATAGGATTTTGGGAATCCTAATAGGGTTAGAGTTGTATTGGAAGTAATACTTCCATGATAGAGTCCTTACCATATTCCACCGTCGACGTAGTTATCCAGAACTTACCCTGGATAGACTCCTGGGTCGAACGAAACTCGATCTGAATTAACATCTTAAGCGAGGGCGTTAATTTAAATTGACGCATTCTCAAGCGTCATTTCTTATGTAAAACGCGCCCATGCAGAGGGCGTTTCATTTCCTTTCCTTAATTCTATTTTTCTGTCGTTTGAAATTTGACGCCCTATTGTATAGGCGTCCCTTTTAAATTAATGCCTTATGTAAGGGCGTTTCTTTTCGAAGTCGCGCCTTGGCCAAAGGCGTTATGTCTTCTTGATTAATGATTTACCCATTTAGGCTCTTTGTCATCTATTTACTTATCTTTTATTTTAATTTGATTTATTTAAAAATCTTATTTTTTTTATTAGGGTTGCTACAATTTTTATGGGCATGAAATTTTTATTGTGGGTTACTAACTTAGCCTTGTGCCATTTTCTAATTTTTCAAATTTTTATGAATTAATATGCCCCCTCAAAATTCTCCTTTTCTCAGTTTCTGGAAATTGGGTCTGTGCAGCATGTGCACCGACCCCACTAGAACATGCACAGACCTCACTGGAGCATGCACAGACCTTACTGGAACATGCACAGACCCTGTTTGTGGCCAGGGCCAGACATGCACAGACTTCACTGAAACATGCACAGACTTTACTTATTATTTGAACTAAACCTACACCGATCTCACTAGAATAGGCACAAACTTCACTAAAACATGCACAAACTTTACTTATGTTTTGAACTAAACTTGCACCGACCTCACTAGAACATGCACAGACTTCTCCTAAACATGCACAGACCTCACTTATGATTTGAACTAAACCTCCACCAACCTCACTAGGACATGCACAGACTTCACTAAATCATGCACAACATTTACTTATGATTTGAACTAAACCTGCACCGACCTCACTAGAACATGCACAGACTTCATGCACAGACCTCACTTATGATTTGAACTAAACCTGCACCGACGTCACTAGGACATGCACAGACTTCACTGAAACATGCACAGACTTTACTTATGCTTTGAACTAAACCTGCATCGACCTCACTAGAACATGCACAGACTTCACTAAAACATGCATAGACTTTACTTATGATTTGAACTAAACCTATTCACTAGAACATGCACAGACTTCACTAAAACATGCACATACTTTACTTATGCTTTGAAGTAAACCTACACCGACCTCACTAGAACATGCACAGACTTCACTTAAACATGCACAGACCTCACTTATGATTCGAACTAAGCCTGCACTGACCTCACTAGGACATGCACAGACTTCACTGAAACATGCACATACTTTACTTATGCTTTGAACTAAACATGCACCGACCTCACTAGAACATGCATAGACTTCACTGAAACATGCACAATCCTCACTTATGATTTGGACTAAGCCTACACTGACCTCACTAGGACATGCACAGACTTCACTGAAACATGCACAGACTTTACTTATGTTTTGAACTAAACTTGCACCGACCTCACTAGAACATGCACAGACTTCACTAAAACATGCATAGACTTTACTTATGATTTGAACTAAACCTATTCACTAGAACATGCACAGACTTCACTAAAACATGCACATACTTTACTTATGCTTTGAAGTAAACCTACACCGACCTCACTAGAACATGCACAGACTTCACTTAAACATGCACAGACCTCACTTATGATTCGAACTAAGCCTGCACTGACCTCACTAGGACATGCACAGACTTCACTGAAACATGCACAGACTTTACTTATGCTTTGAACTAAACATGCACCGACCTCACTAGAACATGCATAGACTTCACTGAAACATGCACAATCCTCACTTATGATTTGGACTAAGCCTACACTGACCTCACTAGGACATGCACAGACTTCACTGAAACATGCACAGACTTTACTTATGTTTTGAACTAAACTTGCACCGACCTCAATAGGACATGCACAGACTTCACTGAAACATTCACAGACGTTACAAAACAAGCAAATACTTCACCATTACTAGAACATGCACAGGCCTTACTATAAAACATGCACAGACTATACAAAACATGCACATGCTTTATCATTACTAAAACATGCACAGACCTTACTATAAAACATACACCGACCTTACTTATGATTTGAACTAAACATGCACCGACCTTACTTAGGATTTGAACTAATAATGCACCAACCTTACATAAAACATGCACCGACCTTACTTAGGATTTGAACTAAACATGCACCGACCTTACTTAGGATTTGAACTAAACATGCACCGACCTTACTTAGAACATGCACCGACCTTACTTAGGATTTGAACTAAACATACACCGACCTTACTTACGCATGGACTAAATGTACACCGATGCTAACAGAAACATGCAAAGACCTTTACCATTACTAGAACATGCACAGACTCTGCTATGACCCATATGAAATATGTATAGACCTTGTCTCAAAGGCTGACCTTCCTAGGGACGGTACTAATCCTTAGAGACTCAGAGGTAACTCATGGAAGCCCAAAACTTGATGAAACCAAAAACCAAAAATGAACATGTTGGTGGTCCCAACATGCCCTTAATCCCTCTTTAGAGTGTATAAAATACATTTGAAATCATTCTAATGCATCATTGACCCCTAAAGTTTGAGGTTAGGTGCCTACCTTTGAGATGTTAACTGACGATCCGGGGATAATATCCACACCCCAGATCCACCTCAGCTTCACCCTTCGATCCGGGGATGATATCCACACCCCAGACCCACCAAGACTTCACTGTAGCTCCACCCTCTTACGCAAGGGCCAAGGTCCCTCACCTCTCTTCCTTTCATAAGAGGACCCGTAGGTGGCAGAAAATGGAAGATAAGTGTTGCTAAAGGTTGACCACCCATGAAACTCACCTCTTTATATAGCCTCCAAGCCCCCCAGGGTCCTATCCACGATCCACAAGCCTCCAGCATGCTCCCAAAGGTCACTGGTTTAAAGAGGGGTTAATGCTAAGCATCCCTTCGGTTCAACAGAGGTGACCATTCATCTACCCGGTCATAGATGCGAGTGGGCACATCTTTCTATTGGAAATTAGGTTGAGATGTCTTCATATGAAATGAAGATGACTTCGAGATCTAACTCTGGGTTATTGTTTCATCGAATTTTGTGAACTCTAGCATGAGATATGATTTTTGCAATATTAACATTCATTTCCCATGTTCCAGTCGCGACCCTTCATCTACCTGATCATAAATGCGAGTGAGCGCATTTTTATGTTGGGATTTGGGTTGGGGTGTCTTCATATGAAATCAAGAGGACTTATTGATCTAAATTTTAGTGGTGGTGTCATTGAATTTCGTGAACGCTAGCATGAGATATGATTTTGGAAATATTAACATTCATTTCCCGTGTTCCAGTCGTGACCCTTCATCTATCGGATCATAAATGCGAGTGAACGCTTTTATCTGTTCCGATTTGGGTTGGGGTGTCTTCAAATTAAATTAAGAGGACTTCTTGATCTAAATTTTGGTGATGGTTTCATCGAATTTCATTATCCATATCAGGAGTTATGATTTTTCCATTAGTTACATGCAAATTCGCCCAACAGTCACACCTCCACATCATAGCTGGCAGAAAAGGGCTTAGAACCATGGGTTCTATTGCGAATTGGGTTTCCATGTTAATGGAAGAGTTTGGGCCAATGGCCCAAGCTTTCTAAGGAGCCTAGTTTCATCCCATTTGGTTGACTATGGACCAAGATATCCTTATTTTAACAGGTGACTATGTTTTCTGTAATAATTTCGGCCCATTATCATAACTCCTTCTTATCTCTTATTAGGCCCATTTTTCAGAAGTTATACTCTTCATCAAAGTTGTTCCTTACCTAATGGTCGTTGCATGGGCTTTGATTTCATCTAATTCTGACCTCTCTATAGTAAGTTACCAATTTCCTAAGAATCCTTCAATAATCTGTCCAGATTTCTAGCTCATTGTGTTCACGGTCCCGAATTATTCTCAATTGGGCTAGTGCCCAAATTGGTGGTCATAACAGACTCACTATGTACTCAACAATCTTGACAAAAATAAAGAAAAATACGGACTCACACATGACCCTAAACAACCCTACTGTTAGTCCGACCCATACACAAGCAACGGTGGACCAGGGCATCCGAATATGTGCCATGCATACACTAGATGCAATCGATGGTTGACGGAATGGGGACTCCTAGACATCCTAATCTATCCCTAGCATGCAGCTGCCTGTTGGGTTTGGGAGACTGGGGAGGGCTAGGAGAGCCGAATGCTCCGTCTTCGTCACCCCTATGTGATGACCGTGGAATGGTTCCCTGGCTGAGTGTAGGTGGACTAGCCTGTGGAGAAGGGGTGTGGTAGTGGACTCCCTCGAAAAAGTGGAGTAAATGCGGTGGGTCAAGGGGTTCACTAGGGAATGGGTCGAAGGGATCAAAGAAACTATGACCCCTTGAGGTGGGTTCCCACAAGTCACGGTCCCATGTGTGGAATTCTTGAAGGTGTAAATGGTCACCTTCTTGCACTAGGGAAAACGGGACGGTGGTCTCAAGTAGAAAGTATGGTTCCTCCTTCGGGACAAGTGGAGTGCAATACGGCTCATTAGGAATGGGGAAGAACAATAGGACCTCAAAGGTGATATGGCCCAAGGTGTACACCGAGATAATAGACCCCAAAGTCGGGAGCATGAAGCTATGACTATAGGGTTAGTCAGACCTTAAGACCAACATATATGGCAGTTCCCATTGACATTCTAAACTCTGTAGTAGATCCTTCACACTTTTTATGAAGCAAAAGGACCGAAAAGTGGTGTGAAAGGAGTTAATGGGGACTACAGGGAGTGTTGGGTCCATGGGTGGGTAGTACGGTGTCCTAGGGACCAAGCCGATCTTGAGCCAACTAAGTAGTGGCACGGCGATGAAAAGCTTTCCCGTTAGAAACACGGGTGGCTCTAGCTGAGGTAGCTCCGAATAAAGATCGGACAGTGGGGGTGGGGGCAAAGGAGCTCTCATGGGTGGGAAAGGACTGTCCGCCTGGAGGGGAAGAGGTCCTTGGGACACTGTAGGTGGGGCCAGGTTGGGGCTACCGGCTATGACCTCCCTAGGCTCGGGTATGGCTACCTCCTATCTCAGAGGTGGGCAAGGGGAGACCAAAGACTTAATAGAAGCACACCTCCTAACCACTCGATCCGAGATCATTTGCACAAGTTCGGCAACGGTGCGGGTTGGAGTATGGGTATCGTGGTGGAGTCGCCCGTAATCAACCGGCCTAGGCTTCGGTCTAGGCTCTACTATGTGTGGGGCTCTTTGCCTCCGACTATGACAACCCCAGTGGGAGGTGACTGGGTGAGGAAGGTTGGAGGTGGTTGGGTGGGGCTGGTTGGGGAGGATCGGGTGGGGAAGGTAGACCCTCCTAAGCTCCCTCTTCATGTCCCACCATGACTCGATGGGCCATTGCCTCCTAACTTCCCTTAAGCGTTCAATGTCATCCCATTTTTTGGCGACTTCATGAAGAAGCTGCTCGTTATCAAAAGTGAATTCCGTGGCCTCAGACATGGGGTAATAATCAAAGTATTTGTCCATAGCGGCTTCCCAATGTCGGTTGTCGCTCGGGACCTTGGAGCCATGAAAGTTCGAGGCCTCGGGCCTAATGAAGGAGATGGGATGGTTTCCAAACCCATGGGTGTGCCAACGGTCATATCGCCTGGGCGATCGGGAGTCCATTGGAAATGGGGAACTACAAGATGGACATTCCGACACTTGGACAAGACACTAGACAAGACTCTAAAATGCGTTGCAAAGTTGGAATGCCGATTCGACTACAAACCTAGACTTAACCAATAGACGGTACTAGGCGGAGTTACGGGATCCGAAGATCATCTCTCACAAATGTGCGACCTTCCCGATAGGCGTAACCTAACATTCGGGCAACACCTTTTTATATACCGAATAAAGGAATGCAAATGCAACCTTGGATCAACTTAGACTTAGACTCTCTTTTTTTAGTTTTTTAAACAAAGACTACCCTAGACTCAACCTTCCGCTCTGATACCAAATTGATGCAGGACGGACACGCGAACCTGGGACTCCTGCTCACCACTCATCCCTAAGCGAGGGAAACACAGGATCGTGCGCGGTTGAGAAATCGGCAATGAGTCTCGGGTATCGGCCTTTCCGCGTGTACTCGAATTGAGTCATGGGACGGGTTCACTAACTCACTCTCGCAGCGGTGATAAAAGATATATCGAGCTAAGTAACCTATCACTCATGCAGTAGCATTCAAAAATATACGAGTTAAGCAAATGCGATAAAGAGGGAGGAGAGTTTACGTCCATTCTCCGAGCGTGGGGAAGACGACCACGGCCAAAGCTCGTACTCCCGGTGTACAAATATTACAATAATTACATAAATGAATTTATCGCCCACTCCACGCAGGGAGGTAAAGGGATACAATGTCGGGCCCGAGAGTAGCGGACTCGGGTTGACGGGCAGCAATTTGGGCCGGAGACGGGCTGCTGGTCCGACTCAGTATTGTTCCAACTCGGTACAGCAAGGGAACTCAGCAACTGGGACAGCGGCTTCCGGTTGACTCCTTGCTACGACGACTGGATGGGACGCTTCTGATGGGTTGACAATCGATCTCCAGGAGCGGCGGCAGCCAAAGGTGAGCCGGCATATTTTCTGAGGAATTAATTCTCAGACTGAGTTGTTGGCCTATCCTCGGATCTGCTCTGCGCGCCTTCATGAAAAGATTTTCTGCGGCTAGATCTGATGTCCGATCGACGTAAAAGTGGTACCGATGGATAGAGGACTCAGAGAGCTACACCATATAATTTTTTTAGATCCATCAAGTGAATGGATTTAAAATGAAAACGACTATTCCACAAAGATTTTTGCTGGCTCGGACTGACAGACACACAAGATAGATTGAGTTTCCCCTAAAAATGAATTTTGACCGAAGGGAAAACAATAGATCTAGACTCCAGAAAACATATGGTGGAAGGGGGGGTATGTGAGGGACACGTATGATTTTTTTGGGGATTTTAGGAGATGTATAAGGTGGCGGGAAAAATAGAAGAACAGACTCCTATCCTATAGATATGCTGATTGGCAGACTGTCAGGGGTGGAACAAAAAATACGAGAAAAATACTAAATGACATCTGATTGACATGGAATTTAACATGGAGACTGGGGATAACAAGAACAAAAAACAATCAAAATTACAGCTCGATCAGATCTCCTGATGTAGAGATAAAAATCGGGCTTCCACCTTCTGTCATGATCCGGACAGAACTTCAACGCGTTGGCGGTGGCAGTGCGATGGCGGCTGGATGGCGACGACGGCAGCGGTGCTGAGCTTCTCACTCAGAGAGGGGGAGGGGAGGAGTCTTCACACATCAAGAAATTTGTAGAACTCCACTTGCAAGGGGTGTGGGAGAGAAAAAGGGGTGCCCTTGGGCTTGCTCTTGGCAAAAATGCTTAATTCTTCATTAAAATCTCTAATGACACTATACATCGGCTTATATAGAGAATGGCAAGGGGTGGGGGGCTAGGAATTTCGTGGGAGAGAGGGGAGGGGTAAACTAGGGATAACATTTTCTCTCCCATGTGGTCAAATGACCAAATTAAATAAAAATACAACATGGAATAAACTATATTATAACGGGGAAGCATCTTGGACTTTGCTTGGTCCAAGTTTAAATTTTCTTCCACCTTGTCCCTCCTTGGTCCAAGTCCAATCTTGGACTTTGAACCAGCCCCACATGGTCCCTAGAACCTATGTGAACCAATGGGAAAGAGGGTGGGGGACCCTGCTGGACCCACCAGCAATTTACATAGAAACCCAAAGACTTTAAAGACTAACCATTTGGCTTATAATGCCTTACAATTACAAACCCAATTAGCCAAGGGTATAAATATAAACAAAAGGATACAAATGTAAAATAAAAATGTTAGTGCCCGGTGTTGATTCCCATCACTATGCATCTAGTATAATATTCATGCATGAAGTAGCCCTAATGGAGTAAAAAGTAAATTCTCTTGTTAGTACATAAACCCACACATATTGGCTGACCTATCCTTATTCTATCTTGCTATAGAGTTTATTCATGTTGATTTCCATGCATGATATGCCTTAGATTAGTATTGTATTTTATTATTATTTGACTTTTCTGTTAACACAGGAAGAAACGGTCTTCATGTAGACCGCCAGAAACATTAGCGGTCGTACGATAGACCGCTAGACACAACAGACAGTCAACCACTAGACCATTCGCGTTTGTTGATTTCTGTGATATTGTTTACCCGAAACATATTACAGATTAGCCCTAATTATTATATGTTAAGCGAAGTTAAGTACGTTTTACTCCTATTTCATGTGATATTTTCATATACCTAGTTATGTTAACAGAACATTCTAGTAGATTTCAAGATTCTTTATGCACTTAGAATTATTTTTAAACTTATATTATTTTCTTGACCAAATCATATACTTTTGTAATTAATTTTAATTTATATGATTCATGGACAAGTCATGTTTTCATCGTTGTTACCATTATCTTTCTCTTCTAGAGTCATTTTCTTAAGTACATGGCACATATCCCGGTATGTTGTCATTAGTTACACCTTTGCACATTAAGCACACAATCTTGGACTTGATAACCTCTCCATTGGATATTCCTTTCAACGGACAAGGAAATCTTATTTCAAGGCCTCCGTAAGACTCCGCGAGGCTGGGATTCCCACTAGGATGTCGAGCTGGTTGTACCATTAAAGTCCATTATCTAGAGAGCACTTTTACCGGTGTTTTGTGAGATCTGGACCTTTGCGGCCATATCCTAGACCGCTACTGTCACTAAGCGGCCTTTACCGTGACTGCTAGGATCTAGGAGATTTCACTATGTTGACTTTTCTGTTTCATACTTAAAACGGTCCTGCACTAGACCGCTTGTCTCAAGAAACGGTCCAGTAAATGACCGCTTGGTTCCTAAAATTGTCTAACTCGAGGTTTGACCTTTGGGGTTAGTTTTTTGTGTTCCTGGATGGTCTTAGAATTATCTGGACTCTGAACCTATGTTAATAAGTCAATGTTAAAATATGAAAGATAATGAATGTATCGTTATGCTGCCAAATTTTCTCCATAGCATAACCTAGTTATTAATGCATCTCTTGAATTCTCATGATCAATTATTGCTACGTTCTATACCTTGGTTACCTTATCATGGAATTATTGTTGAACTTGTACATTATTAGCCATGTTATTGTTATAATCATGGAAGTAGCTTGATTTATATTTGAAGATATAGTTCGAGCACTGATTGTGTTCAAGGGCTCTATGCTAGTCCCCTCAGCTGATTGTCAGAAACATACTATAAACCATGGGGTATGATGCTACTGGCGTCATATTACGCTGGGAGTACTTTCTTTATAAATAAGTGAAAATCCATGGACATGGATAAAGATCCACGTAAATTCATGAAGTACTTGCTATTAAGCGAAAAGTACTTTCTTGCTTGTTACATTACTTTCTAGTGCATAGCCTTCATGGTTATAAAAAGTACATTCTTGTTCATGAAAAGGCCAAAATTTACATTCTTGTCATATACTTGATCAATCATATTCTCGTATCTCGTCGTGATCATAACTTGTTACTTTAGTTTTATTCACATGCTTTGGCGTATTCGCATGATTTATCTTATTCTCTAGAGCTAAAATGTTAATCACTTAAACTCACCTTCATGTTAATACGAAGATACCTACTGGGCAAGTGTGCTCATTACCTATTTTCTCAATGTTTCAGGAGATACAAGTGAATCAGATTCGGATTATACAAGTAGTGGGTCCGAGAGCGATTGAAAGTTATATGGACGAGAGAAGCCTTAGTTATCAAGTGTCTAGTCGAGTCATGATATAATCTTTATTTTATTGAGTCTAGTAAAGAGAGTGGAAGAGCTTATGTATTTTGATGGTTATTTATATGAAATAAAGTTAAAGGTTTGAGTGAATTATTGGTGCAATTAGTTTTATGTGATTGTCTTGCGCTCTGATTATATTGCTTGCAAGAGGCTTACCATGCCGGCTGTTCACGTTCTCGATTGTTTCTGCTGCATAATCTCAGGGCGTGACACCGAACGTGCTCAGTGGCGCGACATGCAACGTATCATTCAAGACCTTACGCAGGCGCTGCAACAAGTAGAGCAATGCAGAGCAAACCGTGGAGCAGAAGATCTCCACCATAGTTTCCGCAATATGAACCCACCAAAGTTTATTGGCTCGACCGACCTAGATGATGCCGAACATTGGATTAAGGAGATTGAACGTATATTCTATGTCATGCAATGCACGGACGAAGAAAAGGTCTTATTAGTAACCTTCCAAATAGAGTAGGATGCTCGCTTTTTATGAGAGTCAGTAGAAGCTACACTGCTTCATGACCACGTCACGTGGGGAGAGTTCAAAGAATACTTCAATAACAAATATTTCTTGGACCAGATACAGGAGAAGAAAGAATAGAATTTGCCGCGCTCAAGCAACGAGCTCTATCTATGGCCGAATATGAGGCACAATTCTCCTATCTGTCAAGGTATTCACCGCATCTAGTGCATACGGAGAAGATGAAGGCCCGAAGATTCTTCAACGGACTTAGGCCGCAATATATAACTCAACTAGCGCCAATGGACATTCAAGTCTACTCGGAGATGATAATGTGTGCACAACAGCTAGATGATGCCACGGAGCTGTCCGATCGGATCCATGGGATGGACAAGAAGGAGTACATCACAAGCTCCGGCACTTTCAAACCTACTTTCAACAAGAAGAGGCCAAGCAATGGAGGAGATTCCTCCTAGGAAAAGAAGATTAAGAAGAATAACAAACCCTTCTCTATCACTACCACACCTTCCAAAGAGGTGTGTAAGCATTGCGACAAGGCCGAGGAATGCTAGAGGAGATTGGGAGCTTGCCTCTGATGTGGGAGCCGTGACCACCGGATTCCCGACTGTCCTTTATTAAATGAACAAGATAATGAAGAGAAGCACCCAGCCAAGAAGTAAGCCATTCTCCAAGCACATCAAAAGGCGGAGCAAGATGAAGGTCCACTTGTGGATACCGACGCGACTCATTCTTTTGTTTCCAAAAGATTTGCCGATCCATTACCTATGGAACCAGAGTGGATAGATCTAGTTATTTCAACTCCTCTCGGAAACGAATCCGAGATCTCACACCATTATCAAAATTGTGAAGTTATGGTGTAAGGGAATAATTTACCTGCCGACCTGATATGCTTAGATATGGACGGGTACGATGTCATACTAGGAGCCGATTGGCTATCCACACATAAGGCACTGATCTATTGCCGAAACGGCAAGGTAACTTTTAAGAAATTCCTAGAACTGGTCTGCACTAGTCCTCGGAGTCAAAACAATTCACCCCTTATTTCAGCCCTCCAATGTAGTAAGCTCTTAAGAAAAGTATGTGTGACTTTCATAGCTTTTGTGACCGCCACGGAAGTTAAGGAGTCTAAGGTAGAAGACATGCAAGTGGTTCGGGTGTTTCCCGATATGTTCCCAGAAGATTTGCCCGGATTACCCCCACAAAATGAAGTGGCCTTCACCATCGACCTTGTCCCTGGTGCTGGCTTAGTTTCTAAGGCACCTTATAGGATGTCCCCCGTCGAGCTCAAGGAATTGAAGGAATAATTGATGGAGCGCTTGAAGAAAGGGTTCATCAGGCCGAGCACTTCCCCGTGGAGAGCGCCCGTACTATTTGTAAAGAAGAAGGATGGGTCGATGAGACTCTACATCGACTATCAACAGGTGAACCACCTTACCATCAAGAACAAGTATCCACTATCGAGGATCGATGAATTATTTGATCAGATATTTGGAGCCAAGTATTTCTCGAAGATTGATCTCAGGTCGGGATATCACCAATTAAGGATCAAGGATGAGGATATTCACAAAATGGCGTTCCGAAGCAGGTATGGGCATTATGAATTTACTATTATGCCTTTTAGACTATCGAATGCCCCTACAGCCTTTATGCAGTTGATGAACAACATATTCATGCCTCATCTAGATCAATTCGTAGTGGTCTTTATTGATGATATATTGATATACTCAAAGACCGAGGAAGAATATGAAGAACATTTGAGGATTTCATTACAAATCTTGAGGAAGAATCAACTCTACGCCAAGCTTAGCAAATGCGACTTCTGGCTCGAGGAAGTATCTTTCTTAGGGCATGTAATCTCGAAGGATGGAATTTCTGTGGATCCGTCAAAAGTCGAGGCTGTGAATAATTGGGAAAGTCCTACAAATGCAACCAAAATCTGAAGCTTCTTAGGTCTAGCTGGCTATTATAGCCGATTTATCAAGGACTTCTCCAAGATCGCCATTCCTCTTACTAGGCTGACCCGTAAAGAGAATCCTTATAAGTGGGACGCAGACTGTGAGAAAAGTTTTCAAGCCTTGAAGGATCATCTAACAACTGCCCCAGTCTTGGCATTACCAACTGAAGGAGAGAAGTTCAAGGTATATACCGATGCAACTGGCATTGGCCTCGGATGTGTGTTAATGTAACAAGGGAGAGTCATTGCTTACTCTTCCCGACAATTAAACAAGCACGAGGAGAACTACCGATTGTAGGACCTAGAATTGGCCGCGATAGTATTTGGCTTAAAGATTTGGAGACACTATCTCTATGGAGAACAATTCACCGTGTACTCCGATCACAAGAGTCTCAAGTATCTATTTTCTCATAACGAATTAAACATGAGACAAAGATGTTGGCTAGAGTATCTCAAGGACTTCGACTTCGCAATACAATACCATCCCGGAAAGGGTAATCCCGTTGCTGATACCCTCAATCGAAAGCTGAGAGCGTTATTGGCCAACTGTATGATCCAAGAATGGAAGATGCTTGAACAATTCAGTAAGCTTAATATAAGCATGGACAAGGAGGGAAGGTGTATTACTCTATCACACATGAGGATACAATCGGATCTACTATCCAAAATCAAAGGACTTCAAGACGATGACCTTGTGCTGGTGGAAATGAAAGGTAAGTTAGAAGAGCAACCCGATTTTAAGGAAGCATCAGATGGAAGATTGTTGTTCCGAGAAAGGACTTGTGTACCAGATTGTCCGAAATTGAAGAAGAAAATTTTAGAAGAAGCTCACCGATCTCGGTACACAATTCATCCTAGATCTAACAAGATGTACCAGGACTTGAAACGGACCTTTTGGTGGCCTAATATGAAAAGGGTGGTAGCAGACTTTGTTTCTCGCTGTCTCACGTGCTAACAAGTCAAGGTGGAACACCAAAAGCCAACATGTAAGCTACATCTTCTAGACATTGCCAAGTGGAAGTGGGAGGATATTGGCATGGACTTCATTATGGGTCTGTCTAAATCTAAAGGTGGACATGATAGAATATGGGTTACCATAGACCTTTTGACCAAGTTGGCACACTTCTTGCCAGTAAAGAGCTGATAGTCGGTCGATGTTCTATCCACCTTGTACATCAAAGAAGTCATTAGACTGCATGGAGTTCCCATTTCGATTGTGTCTGATCGAGACCCGCGCTTCACTTCTCATTTCTGGAAAGGTCTACAACATTCGTTGGGGATAAGACTCATCTTTAGCACAACTTTTCATCCTCAAACGGATGATCAGACAGAGAGAACGAACCAAGTAGTACAGGACATGCTACGAGCTTGTATTATTGATTTTGGTGAAAGCTAGCATGATCATCTACCGCTGGTCGAGTTTGTATATAACAACAGTTACTAGGCAAGTATCTGAATGGCACCTTTCGAGGCATTGTACGGAAGGAGTTGCCGCACACCACTGTGCTGGGATGAAGTCAGAGAAAAGTAACTACTGGGCCTGGACATGGTAAGAGACACCACTAAAAAGATTCAACTCATTAGCGAAAGACTCAAGATGGCTCAGTCTAGACAAAAGACTTACGCCGATATTAGAAGGAGAGACCTCAAGTTCTAAGATGGAGACCACGTCTTTCTTAAGGTTTCCCCAAGATGAGGTATTACAAGATTTGGTGTTAAGGGCAAGTTTACAGCAAGATATATCGGTCCCTTCGAACTAATAGAAAGAGTTGGCGAGGTTGCCTATCGGATCGCCTTGCCACCGCAGCTATCCAAAGTGCACAATGTATTTCACATTTCTATGCTCAAGAAGTATGTTCATGACCCGTCTCACGTCATAGATCATGACAACCTGGTGATAGAAAAGGATCTCACATATGAAAAAAACCTTTGAAGATCCTTGATCGCGAGGTTCGCGCACTAAGAAATAAGACGATCCCTATGGTGAAGATCCAATGGAACAAGAATCTCGAGCAAGAAGCTACATGGGAGACCGAAGAATCGACGAAGAAGAGATTTCCAGATTTATTTTGACATCGTAAGCATTCTGCACCCTCCATGTTTATATGCAATTAAATTTGAGGACCAAATTCTCTTAAGTGGGGGAGGGTGTAGCAACCCAGATAAAATATAGAAATAAAATTTCCCTAAATAAATGAAACCTCCAATTAAGTAGTCAAAGGGCCCAAATTAATTATAAAGCCCAAATGATGAAGCCAAAAGGCCTTAACTTTTATATAGGCCTTAAAAGTACAACCCTCTCACTTAAACATATGGGCCTCTTGTAAGAGGATCACTAATAGGATAAATGGGCCTTATTAGCTTAAGAATACATATATGTATGCAAAGTGGGCTTTTAGCCCATGACCTCTCTCACGTAAGAAGGTGATACTAAGGATATATATATATATGCATATACGTATAGTAGAGGGGTTGTTTACAAAAGCCAACCCAACTATGTTCGAAGCTTGCATGGGGCCATAGGGTTCTTGAACCCCAACCCACGAGGCAGCTGCAAACAGAGAAACTACAAGGCCATTAGGAGTCCTACGCAGGAAATACTATTTCCATTAGGATTCTACCTCCCCATTAGATCCCTCACCCTATAAATATAACTCCCTTCGAACAAGCTCCTGCTACTGCTGCTATTACATTCAAAGGAATCCCTACTGCCGTCGTCGTCTTCCTCTCTCCGTGCTGCAACTATCATACCGAGAAGAAGCATCCACTTCTTCTCTTTTCTCTTGTGCTTACCGTGGTTGCGAGGACCGCCTTATAGATGTGAAGGAGCTTTGCTTCTCCATTTTATTCCTGTGCGAGAGCAGTTGCTGTCGAAGCTACTATTGTTGCTATTTATTTTCTTTACTATCTTCTCTTCTTCGTTCGTCATCAAAACCAAGCCAAAAGAGGTAGGTTTTCTTAAGTTTTGAAGCCCAAGAAGATAGTAATAAGGATAGTACATGCATATATGATCACAACAGTGTGTTTACATCCCATATTTGTGTTCATGACCTTCAGTTTTACATTTTTTCTGGCTGCATGAAAATAGCGACCCATCTCTGGCCGCCTGTTGGCAGCCAAAACATGATCATCGGCGACCAAGCCACAAAGATAAAGGACCCGGCCCGCTGAAGCACGGAAGCTGATAAAGATCAACATATTGAAAGAAAGGAAAAGCCACTTCTACAGAAGATACAACTATCCCAGAAGGTGAGACCTCCTCAACTTCTACTACGAAACTAGGATGCTGTCCCGGCCCGACAATAAGCAACTACCAGCCTGTCACGGTTGCAACCTCATCTACAAACACCGAAGCTGTTCTCTCGCCCTTGGGAGCTACAACGGCAGTGGACTTGCTAATAGAACGATCTGCGCGGCCGCTAGCACAAGAAACAGAGAATCCTCAAGAAGCTCTGGCGGTGTCTGCCGAGGAAGTTGAAGTGCTCGACCCTCAAGATGGTATTCCAGACTTCATTGACCTCCAACCGGCACCTCCGGAGATAGAAGACTGAGGCCAAGCCACAGTCGATGAACAGATAGAAATCAACTTGGGAAATGAGGGGGACCCTAGGCCCACCTTCCTCAGTGCCCAGCTGTCCCCAGAAGAACGGGAGCTGTATGTCCAGCTGCTGCTAGAGTATCGAGATTGCTTCGCCTGGACTTACAAAGAAATGCCGGGTCTAAGCCCCGCTGTCTCAGAACATGAGCTGGCAATCAGCCGTGAGGCCGAGCCGGTGAAGCAACCACTGCGGCGCATGAGGCCAGAACTCATTACTCAAATTTGTACTGAAGTCGACAAGCTCATTGACGTGGGATTTGTTGAAGAAAACCAGTACACCACATGGCTGGCGAACATCGTCCCCATAAAAAAAAACAATGGACAGATCCGGATATGTGTCGACTTCCGGGATCTAAATAAAGCCTACCCCAAAGATGACTTTCCGGTGCCAATAACAGAAGTCATGATCGATGCTACAACCGGACATGAGGCCCTGTCATTCATGGATGGGTCATCCGGTTACAATCAGATTTGGATCGCGGAGCATGACCGAGTCCATACTGCTTTCCGAACCCCTAAAGGCATTTATCATTACAAGAGGATGCCGTTCGGACTGAAGAATGCTGGCGCAACCTATCAGCGCGCAATGACCAAGATCTTTGATGAGTTGCTCTACCACAAGGTTGAGTGCTATATAGATGATCTGGTGGTCAAAACCAGAAGAAAAGAAGATCATCTGCAAGACCTCCGGATTGTTTTTCAGAGGCTGAGGTAGCATGACCTGAAGATGAACCCCATGAAATGTGCATTCGGAGTGTCGAGCAGAAAATTCTTGGGCTTCGTCGTTCGATATCGGGGGATCGAGATAGACCCCGTAAAAATCAAAGCAATTCAGAAGTTACCTCCACCAAGGAATATCTCTGAGCTGAGATCACTACAGGGCTGCCTAGCTTATATCCGGCGGTTCATTTCCAATTTGTCAGGGCGATGCCAGCCTTTCCACAAGTTGATGATGAAAGATGTTCCCTTTTATTGGGATGAAGATTGCTAGACAGCCTTTGACAAGCTGAAAGACTATCTGAAGACTCCTCCAGTGTTGGGCACACCTGTGAAAGGACGGCCATTGATACTATATATAGCAGCTACACATAACGCCCTGGGGGTGATGCTGGCCCAGAATAATGAAGAAGGGAAAGAGCAAGCCCTCTATTACCTCAGTCAGAGACTGGTCAGGACTGAGGAAAAATATACTTATATCGAGAAGATCTGTCTGGCACTGGTCTTCACGATTAAGAATCTCCGACACTATATGTTGTCACATGAAATCAGCCTGGTATCCAAAGAGGATCCCCTGAAATATATTATGTCCCAGTCGGCACTCAAAGGTCGCCTGGGCAAATGGGCTGTAATCCTTATGGAGTTTCACATCTTCTATATACCGCGCAAGGCCGTCAAAGGCCAAGCTATTGCAGACTTCTTCGCTGAGCACCCAGTACCCGGGGACTGCCCGTTGGAACCGGAACTTCCTGAAGATGAAACCCTGGAAGCCGTTCAGGTGCAACCCTCCTTATGGCAGCTGTATTTTGATGGCGCTTCCAGAATTGACACCTCTGCCACTGGATCGACCAGGGTCAGGGAAGGGGCAGGCATAGTCCTGAAATCCCCAGAAGGAGAAGTGGTGCACACATCCTGCTCCATAAAGAAGCATTGCACAAATAATGAAGTGGAATATGAAGCCATGATAATTGGGTTGCAGATCGCTCTGTCCATGGGAATTCAGATGCTGGAGGCATTCGGAGATTCCATGCTAGTTATAAAACAAATGGAAGGAGAGTTCGATGTGCGAAAGCAAGAGCTTCTCTCCTATCACCAGCTGGCAACCCGCCTGATGTCAAGATTCTACTTCATCAGCATCAAGCACATCAACCGGGGTCAGAATGCTCAGGCAGACGCCCTCGCTAAGCTAGCCAGTTCATTGGCGGTCCGGCCAGATGCAAGCCTGAATATAACAGTGATCAACCGCCGGCAGGTCCCCAGTGTAACGGAGGTCTTGGCTGACGAACAAGAGATTGAGGTGGTAGTCGTCGAGGCGATTCAGCAGTCCGATTGGCGAGAACATCTCCTGCGGTGGTTCCAACACCAACAGCTCCTGAGGGAAAAAGAACAGAGAATGAAGCTCCTAAGGGTAAAGGACTCTTACGAGATGAGAAGCGGAACCCTGTTCCGAATAATGGCAGATGCCCGAAGGAAAGTCCTACTTCACTGCTTGTCTTCAACAGAGGCAGGACAGGTGATGCAAGAAGTCCATGCGGGATCAGCAGGAGCACACCAGGCTAGCCCAAAGATGAAAATTGAGATAAAGGAAATGGGCTACTATTGGCCCACTATATTTGATGATTGATGCAAGTTCGCCAAAGCTTGTCAGAAGTGTCAAGAACACGCTAACGTGGCAAGGAGACCTCCAGTGCCGCTGCATCCCACCTTGCCAAGCTGGCCGTTCGCCCAGTGGGGCACGGACGTGGTAGGGCCACTACCATCATCTTCATCAGGGTGCAAATATATCTTAGCAGCTACTGACTACTTCTCCAGATGGGCGGAGGCGGTAGCACTAAGAGATGTGACGGGAGAGCTAGTTACGAGATTCTTCTGGCAGAATATAATATTCCGGTTCAGGATCCCCAGCCGAATCATCTCTGATAATGGCAGCCATTTCAGAAATCAGAAGGTTTATCGGCTAGCCGACAAATACAATATTGACTGGAGGACATCGTCCCCCTACAACCCTCAAGCCAATGGACTTGCAGAAGCCTTGAACAAGACACTATGCACGTTGCTGGCAAAAACTGTCAAGTCTAATAAAAAAGATTGGGAAGAAAGGATGTACGAAGCGCTCTGGGCCTATCGTACTGTCTACAAATCCCCAACCGGCTGTTAGCCTTTCTCCCTCATTTATGGGTCAGAGGCTGTGGTGCCGATTGAACTGGAAGTTCCTTCGCTGCGAGTTGCCATCCAGCATGGACTAGCCAGCGGTGAACAAACCAATGCAGAAAGAAGATTGGAAGAGCTCGCAGAGCTCGAAGGAAAACACCTCCGGGCACAACAAAAAATCCAACTCTACCAAGCTCGCATGGCCCGTGCTTTTGACAAGCTGGTCAAAGGTCGAGAATTCAAGAAAGGAGAGCTGGTGATGGTCAAAAGAAGAGAAGTGATGGCCTCCAACCCCAAAGGGAAGTTGGTCTAAAACTGGATCGGACCATATATCATCTGCCGAGTATATGAAGGGGGTGACTTCGTCCTGGTGGACCACAAAGGAGTCATCCAGTTCTCTCCCCTCAACGGAAAGCATATAAAGCTGTATCATGCAGCACAACCAACATTCCCCGAGTGATCGATCGGAATACCCTTATCTTGGTCTAGTGGCACTCCGCCCTGATCGAGCTACCCTTATCTCGGTCTAGTGGCATTCTGCCCTGATCGAGCTACCCTTATCTTGGTCTAGTGGCACTCCGCCTTGATCGAGCTACCTTTATCTCGGTCTAGTGGCATTCTGCCCTGATCGAGCTACCCTTATCTCGGTCTAGTGGCATTCCACCCTGATCGAGCTACCCTCACCTTGGTCCAGTGGCGCTCCACCCTGATCGAGCTACCTTTCCTTGGTTTAGTGGCACTCCGCCCTAGCCGAGCTACCCTTATCTTGGTCTAGTGGCACTCCGCCCTGAACAAGCAACCTTTCCTTGGTTTAGTGGCACTCCGCCCTGATCGAGCTACCTTTCCTTTGTCTAGTGGCACTCCGCCCTGATCGAGCTACCTTTCCTTGGTTTAGTGGCACTCCGCCCTAGCCGAGCTACACTTATCTTGGTCTAGGGGCACTCCACCCTAGCCGAGCTACCTTATCTTGGTCTAGTGGCATTCCGCCCAAATCGAGCTACCTTTCCTTGGTCTAGTGGCATTCCGCCCTGATCGAGCTACCGTTTCCGGTGGCACTCCGCCCTAACCGAACTACCTTCCCTTGGTTTAATGGCACTCTGCCCTGGCCGAGCTCTCGAAAGAATACACCATACTGCCATTATGAACCTTACGTCCGAACTGGCACGAAATCCCTCCCTTGCGTTAGCATTATCTTCTTGCTAACGAATAAATCCTTTTGGCTCAAGATTTCGTGTCCTAGCCGGCCTTCTCACACTGTTGCCATTACGGGCCTTACGCTCGAATCGGCGAAAGATCATTCCTTTGCGTTAGCATTCAGCCCTTGCTAACGAATCATTCTGCTCGGCACAAGGCCTGGTGATCCGGCCAACAACCATCTGCCACCAACCAAGGGTCGGACATCACACTTTGACCTACCACCTTTTATATCCTCAAATATATATATATATATATATATAGAAAAGAAAAGAAAAATGGGGTTAAAAATAGACATACCCCGCCAGACTTGCTCCTGTATTAGGACAAGTGCAAAAATGGCTATAACCCAGCTGTGGCGAAAACCTGAAAGGGTGCTATAGGCAAAATCGGGTACCCCGCCACGTGAAAATCTGAGAGGGCGCGTGGGCAAAAGTAAGAGGGGGCTGGCTTCGGTGAAAACTTGAAAGGGCGCTTAAGTCAGTAAAGTGGTAATTTAAAAGTTCCTCTTTTGTTCTCCACCCGATGAAACTCCAAAAGGGACAATCATCAAAAGCCCCACCGGAGATCCTTTAACGAACCCATGTTCGACCCTTGTCATCATCGGCGAGATCGGTCGATCTCTACCCCTAACTTGGACCTTCCGTCCCTGTTAATAATCCTACATTTGCTTCGGCTTGTGACCCATGCTGATGAACAAATCCATGTTCGACCCTCGTCATCATCGGCGAGATCGGTCGATCTCTACCCCTAACTTGGACCTTCCGTCCCTGTTAATAATCCTACCTTTGCTTCGGCTTGTGACCCATGCTGATGAACAAACCCATGTTCGACCCTCGTCATCATCGGTGAGATCAGTCGATCTCTACCCCTAACTTGGACCTTCCGTCCCTGTTAATAATTCTACCTTGCTTCGGCATGTGACCCATGCTGATGAACAAACCCATGTTCGACGCTCGTCATCATCAGTGAGATCAGTCGACCTCTACCCCTAACTTGGACCTTCCGTCCCTGTTAATAATTCTACCCTTGCTTCGGCATGTGACCCATACTGATGAACAAACCCATGTCCGACCCTCGTCATCATCGATGAGGTCGGTCGACCTATACCGTTAACTCGGATCTTACGTCCTTGTTAACAAATCGTGATCTTTGCTTCGACATTTAACCAGTGTCGACGAACTAAGCCAGAGACCAATCCTTGTCATCATCGGCGTGGCCGGTCAACATTCTCGCAGTCGAATTCTTTTGTACTCCAAATTCAAAAAAAAAGAAGAAAAGAAAATGGGGTTAAAAATAGAGATATCCCACCGGACTTGCTCCTTTATTAGGACAAGTGCAAAAATGGCTATAACCCAGCTGTGGCGAAAATCTGAAAGGGCGTCGCAGGCAAAATCGGGTACCCCGCCACGTGAAAACTCGAAAGGGCGCGTGGCCAAAAGCAAGAGGGGGCTGGCTTCAGTGAAAACCCGAAAGGGCGCTTAAGTCAGTAATGTGAATATGAAAAAAAAGGAAGAAAGAAGAAAAAATTATAAATCAGTGGTGAATAGTGATGATCCGTCCTCCATCCTGAGGACCCTTTACGGGGTCGAAGCGGAGTCTTCATCCAATGTCCCACATATATGTATGTATTTGCTACCCTTTTCGACCCTTGTCACCATCGGCAAGATTGGTCGCTACCTTTTTCCAGTTCTTGTCATCATCTGCAAGACCGTCTACCCTTTTCGACCATTGTCACCATCGACAAGATCGGTCGCTACCCCTTTTCCAGTTCTTGTCATCATCAGCAAGACCATCTACCCTTTTCGACCATTGTCACCATCGGCAAGATCGGTCGCTACCTCTTTCCAGTTCTTGTCATCATTGGCAATACTGTCTACCCCTCTTCGACCATTGTCACCATCGGCAAGATCGATCGCTACCCTTTCCGGTCCTTGTCATCATCGGCAAGACCGTCTACCCTTTTCGACCCTTGTCACCATCGGCAAGGTCGGTCGCTACCCCTTTCTGGTTCTTGTCATCATCGACAAGACCGTCTACCATTTTCGACCCTTGTCACCATCGGCAAGATCGGTCGCTATCCCTTGCCGGTCTTTGTCATCATCGGTAAGACCATCTACCCTTTTCTACCCTTGTCACCATCGGCAAAATCGGTCGCTACCCCTTTTCGGTTCTTGTCATCATCGACAAGACCGTCTACCCTTTTTGACCCTTGTCATCATCGGCAAGACCGGTCGTTGCCCCTTCTCGGTTCTTGTCATCATCGGCAAGACCGTTTACCCTTCTCGACCCTTGCCACCGTCGGCAAGGTCGCTCGCTATCTATTTCAGTTTTCATCTCCCATATATCTTCTTGGGTCCTCCGGACTCTCGACTCGCACAGGCCGTTGTTTAGTCTTGAGAATAGTCGCGACGCGGTGGAGCGAACACCTCACCCCTTTGCTGAAGGCGTGAGCGCTCTCTTGCCCTCGTGACCCATACACTCAAGCTAGAATCAACTGGCGAATGGAAAGAAAAACAACAAGAATGATGACAGGATGGAGTCGTCATTTGACAGCAAAATGAAGATTTTCATTCTACGGAATAAAGAGTACATGTTATGCGGGACATTCCCTGGAATACATTAAGTCCATCAAGAATAGGCGAATAGAAAAGAACTATGGCAGGGGGCATCGGAAGATGTCCTCCAGCGCCGGAATGCCCAGGGAAGGATGGCGGGCCAGCTCCTGCAGCCTGAACTCAGTGGCCTCCAGCTCGGATAGTCTCTCCCCGAGGGAAGCAACTTGCCCTTCGGCTATTTCTGCCTCCTCCACCCTCTGGACTTCCAGGCGTTCTACCTCTTGAAGTTCAGCCTCTGCCCTCGAGAGTTCGGCATGTAATTCTGCTATGCGGGCCGTGAGAAAGCTTCGGCGCTGCAAAGAGGCATTGGCATCATCCCTCATCCTCGCCGCAGTCCCTTTCAGAGAAATGAGAGCGGTTCGGCATTCGGCCCGCTCCAGTGTTACGGCCGCCAACTGGTCGGCTGCCTCCCGGCCCAAGAATTCCCTCCTGTTCACATATTTTAGGAGCAGGATCACCCGTGGAGTCCAGTCGTCCATGGGGCAACCAAAGGCCAGCAGCGAGCGGGATAAATGCTCTATCAAACCCCTCAGTTGAACATAAGTTAAATCTCTACTGGCCGTTATGGTCTGTTGAAGGGTCCCTAGGAACTGTCACACGAGGTCACTTGAAGACTGGAGACCAAGCGGCGATGTCTCGGGTAGTTTAAATTCAATTTTGCTATCCACAGTGGCCCAGATATCGTCACCCATCCCAGAAGATGACGATGGCATGAGCTGCAGTCCACTGCTATGGGGAACAACCGCGCTGGCCGATACGGTGGCTGGATCCTCAATGACAACAATTTCCTTGCCTGCCCCCTGGGATGGAGGTGTGACAGGAATATCAAGAGCCAAGGACGTCTGTTCTTCGACGATCTCTCCGGCTTCTATTTCGGAGGGGCCACCCTTCTCCGAAGCTGACCGTTGTGTGACTTCTAATGGCTGAAAGTTCACAACTGCTGCTGAACTATCAACCCTCACAAGTGCTCCGAGTCCAGCTGGAGCCATTGCCCCTGCATAGTCCTTGGGGTATCGCAGCGCGATAGGCCGCAGGACGGACGGGAGAGTTGCATGGCCCGTGCCTAGAGCCGGGAGGGGTATCTGCACCGTCATGGTTGGAAGCACCACCTCAGTCTGCACCAGAAATATGTACATTAAAAGCTAAAAGGAAGAGGAAGAGAGGGCAGTAGGCACCGACCACGGATGGGTCCTTACCTTAGCCGGTACTAAGCTCAAATCTCTAAGGGCAACTTCTCTGGCGCCAGCCTCTCCGCTCACGAGCGAGCCTGACGGCCCAAGGCCACTCCACGACAACCGGGGTGGGCTGAAAGTTGGATGATCGCTTTCATAAGCTGAGGATGCCCTGGCATCCTCCGTCTCTGTGTCAACAGGTGGGAACTCCTCATCACTGGAGCCGCCACCATAATCAACCTGTTCAGAGGAGGAAGACCCCTCTGCTCTTTCAGGATGCTCCACCATCGGGGCAGGAGCCTCGTCAGGAGGGGCATCACCCGCAGCAGGAGCTTCCCCCGTGCACTCCGCATCAGGAGCAACAGTGGATGGTACCTGAAGGGCAAGTTCACCCTGCCCCTGGACAATCGCTTCTTCGGCACTCTCCGAGCCCGGAAGTAATGACGGTTGTATGTCAACTGAAATTTACGGCAAGAAATGGTCAAGCCGGCTGAAGACATGAAGGTTCGTGAGGGCATCACAATTAAATTATAAATTACCTTCCATTTCCTGTCTGGGCGTTGGAGAAGGCAGATCTCTCTCAATTGGAGCAGCAAGGATTTCCTCTGCCCCTTCCTTAGTCGAGACATCTACTGTCGCTTCCAGCCCGACGACCGCAGCAACTATATCGGCAATCGTCAGCATGAGCTAGCCGAGGTAGTCAAAGTGGACTAATGAACTATGAAGAAAAGAAGAGCCTACCTTCAGCTTCTAGCCTTTGTGTCCGAGAGGCCTCAAACTCTTCAAAAGATACAACCGAAGGAAGAACGGTTGCTGATTCCCTTTCTGCGGCCTTCTTTCGGTGCGCCCGTGTCACCCGGGTCACCGCCGCTTTCGCCTTCCCAACGGCCTCTGTCAACTGGGATCGAGTCCGCTTTCTCGTATCGCCAGGAGGCAGTGGCATCGTGGTCGGGGTCGGCTCGGGAACTTCGAAATATGCCGACTTCTGAGCCTTTATTATCAGCTCCCTAAAGTGCCGGGTCTCCTCCGAAGTCGGTCGGACTGCACATGCACACAGGTGAGAATAATGCACCACAATGAAAGAAAGAAGCTGGCCGAAGGGCTTGAATGAAGAAATGGAACATACTTGCCGGCCCCGTATAGAAGGGGAAGAGAGGCCAATAATATAGCGATGGCATTTTGTCTCTTGAAGCTGCCTCGCGAATGAGCCAGCATAAATCTCCAATCTTTTCACTCGGCTCGGCCAGCAGCGCCAGGTCCTCGTGACCATGAGAAGACAGGAGATAATATAGGCTCAGGTGGTCCAGCCCCCATCTGTCTGCATATTTGAACGAGACATGAAGAGGTCGGTCCAGGATGGCTTTGCTGGGACCACCCACTGAAAGACCATGTGAGCGAAGAAGCGCGAATAGCCACGGGGTGTTGTCATATAAGGCGGCCCACCTGTCTTCCTTGCGAATGAAGGTCCGATAGGGGTACAACCTATCCACCTTGGGACGCCAGTCGGCCACGGCCGAGATGGGCTCCTCTACCGACAGGGGGAGTTGCTGAAGGACCACCCTCTCGCTACTCACCCGGCATAAACCCCGAAGGGTTTTCACATAGTCGTCCTTGTTGATTGGGGGCAGCTTCGGGTCAACCTTCCTCCTGCAACTTTTTACGACCTTGCGGGCCTCTAGATAGGCCTTCACTTCCGTATGGGTCCAAGATTTCAACTTCTTCAAATAAGAAGAGTCAATGTCAAGGACTGGCTCTAGCTGGGAATCCAGGAACCTGTGCTCTACCACGGCCCAGCACTCTCGCCGGGAGCTCCTGTAAAACCCCATCCGCGCGTTCCACCACTTGATGTATTCAGGCGTGACGCGGGGGAAACGGGCGGGGGTTGGCACCCTGAAAGAAACATCTTCCCGGTGGTGGAAGAAGTCCCACCATATCCGGGCATCGTCATTCGAAACCTGCCTGGCCCTGTGCCTGTTAGGAAACGCAAATTGTGAAGAAGAATGTGGAATGTGCTGGTCGTAGCCGAAGTTCCGGCTGAAGCGGAATGGATAGTACGGCTCCAACCACAGAATGCCGCTCTTACGGAATACAAGGACACTCGGCCTGATAGCCGGCGCCCATTCAACCAACTTCGACTCAAGAATGGGTCTTGTACATTTGGCCTCGGAAAGTGGATGAATATACTCCTCAGTCTCAAAAAGCTTACACTACCTCGTCCTGGTCACCAGCGGGCTGGAGTGGGCAGCTAAGCTCCAAAAGTGAAGAACCCCAGGTGAATCTGTGGGAATACGGGCCAATTTTCCCCGAATGGCGTAGAGTTGCTCCGCCAATAAGGATGACTCGGCACTCACGAATTCTATCATCCGCGGAACAAGAGGGACAGACTGTAACGCCCGAGGAGCCGCCTCTGGGAATAGGGTATAGACCCAAGCATTGAAAAAGTTTAACGGATCGACCGTCCGAAGACTTCTGGGGAGATGCGTCTTGTGCAGGTCTCCCAACATCTTGTAAATAAGGCATAAAGCCACCGGACAAAGAGATAGCTTGGTACCCCAAGCCATGAGACAGGCCGGATAAATGGCCTCTGCCCTAATCACGCTCTCGTCACCTTGCGGAAGTGCGAAAGAATAAAGCCAGTAAACCAGATACGGAGCACAATGGGTGATTGCGTCAACACCGGTAGGGTTTGGGTTCTCCCCCTGCCCTCCTCTCGAAGAAGATGATGAAGCGGGCTGGCGTCGCACCCTCTTCTTCCGCTTCTGAGCCACTAGCGCTATCGGGGGAAAGTCTGCATACTTACTCTTCCCATTGAAGAAATATTGAAGCCAGGTGCCCATCCGCACCCTCCACTTCTCGCCCGACTTCCGAGCTTCCCTCGTGTTGTGCGACGAATGAAAGAGGGTGCGGTACGCCTTCATCAGATATCGATAAGCATAACCCGCCAGATACCGACCCTCACCGTCGGTTGTTGACACCCAAAATATACCAGTAGAAACTATAGCATATTCACAGCTTTGAAGATCAGTAGAGGGCACAGTTCACGTGCTACCCCCGGGAGATCTGAGAGTCTGAATAGAAGAAACCCACTACCCCTATCATTCTGTTTGACTAAAGCCATCTCTGGCTAGGTCGCTGTTTAGTGCTGCTATCTTTCAGATAGTCAGGCTGATTAAACTACACCAACACTTAGGCAATCATCTGCCTGCTGAAACAGATGTTCAGACATCTCTGATACTCCTGGGCCAAGACGCACAGTGCCCCGTATGCATGTGTGAATCCAAGGTGTAAATGGGCTCGGTAGAGTCGCAATATGTATGGGTCAAGAACCCCACTGTCGAGAGGAGCTCACTAAGTGTATCCTGGACGACTGGGCCGAATGACAAATAGATGGGCCAATCCCAAGCAAGACAGGACGCGTCGACGGATGTCAAGTCGGGAGAAGCGATTCTGGCGCGCCGGGAAGCTCGTGCTGAATGCATGAAGAGCCTCACCTCTATAAGAGGCCTGCCCTTCGAACGAAAGAGAGAGAGAGAGGATAGAAGAATGAAAAGAAAGAAAAGGAAAAAGAGGAAGAGAAGCAGAGTGCTTAGCCACCGAAGAGAAAGGGGGAGTGCGAGAGCCCTTGAAAGAAAAGAAAGAGAAGAAAAGAAGAGGGAAGAGTCAGAGGTTCGAAGAAAGATCCAGGTGGGAACGGCGGGTAGCGACAGCTTCCTCGGCTTCTCCTCCCTATCTGTCTCAATTTCTCCCTCTGTATTTTCGATTTCTGGCATCTTTGCTTCAATAGCATCGGATGCCGATGTAACCCTGTCTGCAGGGATAAGGTCTTGGATTTCTTTCTCTTGAATCACATGCGTGTAAGCCATTTGGCTGATATAGTTAATAGAAGAATGGGTTGAGCTCTATCCTTTCATTACCCTCTTCTTTCTGTCTCTGCATCCGAGGTTCGCCATACGCTAAGATACTGATAACTAGGCGTGTTTCATCGTCGGGTTTTCTGATTTTTGTTGAAGGTTCTTCTGCCGCGCGCTCTTTCAACCTCGTATCCACAACGAGAGCTTGAGACAGCCTATCTCATGGCTCCTCGTCTGTGAAATGAAGAGGGTTGAATACGGGCCAGAGTCCTGAGTTTCTGTGGGTGGTTCCGCTCCTAGTGAAGTCCCAGAGGAAAGGCCACCTTCACACCAGATTATCCTCTCTATGATTGCCCGTAATGGTGGTCGAATCATTGAATAAACTTTCTTTCTGAATGCCCAAAACCCTCTGAAGCCCTTGCCACAGAAGGAATCCCTATCGAAAAGCCTCCCGGTGCGAACTCCCCCTCGGCGTAGGTCTCGCGCCGGGGACTTGTCGCGCCGGTTAGGCTTCCCCTACCACGCCGAACCTATCTGGCCTTCATGCCGAAAACCAACCCTTCTTCTCTGCATTGACGCCTATGTGTTTGTTGGCCATCCTGATGCTTTCATGCCCATGCCAATAACCCATACAGCCTCTGTCCGTCACGTCCTGCCCCATGGGTGTGCATCGTCCTTCCCTCTGTCCTCACGGGAGCTATATCAAACAGGGGTAGCGCCCCTTACATTCTATAACCCATTAAGTCAAGGAGCTCTGCCTCTGCATGACCTCCGATCGACTGAGTTGGGAAGATTACAACAAAGGGGATGGGATCTCGTATGATCCGGCCCTCCTTGAATTACGGGCTACGCCCGGCACCTATTTTGGTTTCTACTCCGGCATCCGTGAGTAGATATCCCATAATACCCCCTTGGCACACTCCCAAAATAAGGGGAGATGCTGTCAAAATTTGCCCAGGATTTTTTATTTCGTTATACGGTACGATGTTTCATCGGAATTAAGTGCTTAATCTCCCGACATGGCAACAGCCTGAGCCATATCATCTCACGGCCTCTTGCCATCGCAGGGAACAGATCTTATAGGTGATGATCTCTTTGAACCCCCCACAGGAGTGCATCCACCCACATTTCCTATAACCCCCACCTAGCTTCATGAAATCTCCATTGAACGCCCATAAAACCCTCACAAACACCCCTTCTGCAAACCTTAGAAAACGCCCCTCCCCCCGGCGCCATTGCCTCTCGGCGCCAAACCCGCGCCGGGTGGGTGGCGCGCCGGGACCAGGCCACGCCGAGGTCCAGGGCGCGCCGGGACCAGGCTGGGCCGAGACCCCCCCCCCAGCCCCTCCATCGCACCGTTTTCCTTCGCGCCGGGACCAGACTGGGCCGATGCCCTTTTAAACCCCCTCCCCTCGCGCCGTCTGCCCTTCGTGCCGGGATCTCCAACGCCGACTAATATCTGTGTCATTTCACCTTACTAGTGGGTGCTCTTCTTCAAATCTTGACATCTCAACAATCCCATTAAACCCCAGAATAGTCGTCCCAAACCCAGAGGTCCTACTCCCATCAACCTTTTGAGCCAGCCTTCAGCATCTTGTGAGGGAATTATCGTCAATCACCCGGGGCCCGGAGATATATGAATGGGGGGGGGGGTTCCACCCCTACATTATGCTGAACCCAACATTTCTTCGGCTACCCCGCTGACCCTCGGAGTTCTGCCGTTGCATGTCCTCCGATGGTCTTTTAGGGGAATATTAACGAACGGCGTAGATGGTTCTGTCATATTTGAATCCTTTTTGGACCCAGGCCTGTGCCTGATCTTCTTTTGGGTCTCCATTCCGGCTCTCCATGGATGGATGTCCTATCTCCCTTTCTTCGGTATAATCCGAAGGAAGAGGGCATGCTATCGGATTTACGCTGTTGCTTCGTCATCATCATCGTATCTGTTAGCATTCATGCTTTCGCTAGTGTGATGGTGGTCCTCGGACCTGCTTCCTCCGCCACGTACCGAGGATCCATTTTCCCATTAAACTACACATCTTTTGCATGATTAATGCTGCATCCTGCCTGTCATTGCTATAATCATCATGTAGTTCTCTTTACGTCGGCTTCGACAGCCCGCTATCTCGGTAATTAATCAAAGGTGTTCCCTCCTCGTGAGGGATGTAATTAACGCCATAGCCTTTATGGTATGGCGGACTGCTGGTCCCGATCGAACCTCACATTCGCCCGATATGGGTCAGAATGAGCGCACAATAAAATCGTCACTCATGTGACTGGCACGCCCGCGTCGTCAATGAGTCAGTTGATTACCAGTTAGTCGATTGGCTGATCGATGCACAAACGAAAGGAAAAAAAAATACGCTGAAACAAGTCTGGCACGCCCGGTGGGACTGGTGTCACCTTTCATCTCTTTGCCGAGATATTCGGGCTTCGAAGCCCTTTCAAAGACTACTGATTGTTTTCCTGTTTGTCTTTGCAGGCATACAATGACAACTCATGGAATAGCTGGCGTCTACTTCGATCAGTCGATAGTTGCTGAACACGCGCAAGGGTACCTAGAGGTACCCATGGAATTCGACAGCTTCCCTGCCGCTGTAGGCTTCCCCAACTTCCTGGGCTTGGCCTTCGTCGACATCCTAGAAGTCGAAGCCCCGGAACCTTCCAAGCAAGCTATGGAGGAAGTGGAACCTCTGAAGGTTCCTCGCTGCGACGACTTGCTCAAGAATCCGGCCCCGGCCGCTAGCTGCATGGTGCACCACGTTGTACGTGGGACGCACCCCGCTGTAGTCAACAAACCCCCTAGAGGACGTCAGCGTCGCCAGGCTCGCAAGAACACTACTGTGATCACCGGAACTGTCTCTCAGTCCGGGAAGTCAATGCTGGTGGGAGGCATGCGTGTCTTCCTCAAAGGGCACACGGAGCGGGTGACCCCAGACCGAGTCATCCCAAACGTTCCTGTCCACAACACATATCAGGCCCTTGCTGGAAGGAGGGCAGAGATGAAAGAAGCCGGCCACCATGGCCAAGGAAACCCAGCACTCAAGCCGAGGAAGTTCAGACAGGTGTGGGTTCCCAAACGGACCCGACCTGTCCACCAGCTGACACCCATCCGCCGCCATCCTGTGAATGACGATGCGGAGGTGATAAGAGAAAGGGGCCTACCCTCGAAGATGGGAGAAGAGGTGGTTGCGGATCCTCCGAGCCACAGAAGTTTCCGGGCTGCGGCCCGTCAAGCCAACGTCCCTGCCACGGGGCGAAGATTCCAACAGTCAGTCGACAGAGCTCGACTGGCCTACATTCCTCCTGCTGGAGGTCGACCACTCTTGATGTGACACAATGATGGATGATGATGTTCTGAAACCAAGTTGATGTAAAACTACCCCTTGGACCTAGAGTAGCAAGCAGCACAACAAGTTGGTAACGTCACATTGGCGGATTCACTCGCGTAAGCATACTCGGATCCGTAGAAGGACCGGCGATGGCGGAGAGGGTCCGAGGTTGGACCTCGGGGCTCCAAGGGTTTGGCCAGGTAGGATTAGATCCCAATGAGCCAAGGATGCCCAAAATCAAGGGCGACCGGCACGCCGAGGGCGAGGGTTGAAATGTCACGCTCACAACTCACCCGCGGTAATCACGCAACTAGAAGATAAATCGGGTTCGGGCACTCTCTTACGCCGACGGTACTGAGGATGCAATACTAATTAAGCAAGAGAAAGCCGGCAAAGAGTAGTGTGAGTGGCTCACCTGATCGGCGTGAAGACACCGATCCCGGTCGGAGACGAGGGCGAGCGGGGAAGTGTGGGTTCCCCCGCACACTGTGCCGATGAAGCTTCAAAAGAAAACCTGCTCAAGAGTACATGCACTACACCTCGCGCAGGAGGGTGATCTCGGGGGTGGGAATTAATTGATTACAAATAAACACTACCTCCCATAGGGAGGGGCGGTAAGCCGGCCAGGCAAGAAGGGTAGATTGATCGAGAAACCCACGAGGAGGAGCCGCTACCGAACCAGACTGCTTGCTGTGGTTGGCGATAGACAGGCGGTGTAGTTGCTGTAGATCTCAGCCAGGAATTTTTCCGATGACGAGCCTAGGGGGGATCTTCTCGTAACAGGAACCCAAACACTTATGATTTATTTCAATTTATTCTGACGTCGTCGATATCTTCAGTGGAGGTCTGAGTAGAGCAGCAGCTTCTGGGGCGGATGGCTCCCTGTTTCTGTCTGCAACTTGCAGAAGTTGTCCCGGTCGCTCCTGGATGCCGAGTCATGAACCGTTGGAGTCGCTGGATCCGTGGACAAAGCCTCTACACAGAAAAGCTGACGGAAACACCTTCTGAGGTCGGGGTGGACAGGGGGGCGCCAACGAGTGGGAACTGGTCGCTGCAGACTGCAGGAGGCAGACCCGTGCGATCGAGGGAGAAAATTCGGAACTCTGGCTCCCGGTTGCCGAAAGAGGTCCCGTTTCTTGCTCCTGATCGGGGACAGGAGGAGGAAGAACTTTTCAGAAGAACCTTAGGTCTGATTCCTTCACAGTTAGTCGTGGTGCGGTGACGAACTGGGTTACAGGTTCTGGCCGCAGCGACTATCAGATAGGAACAGTGGATTGCAGAAGTTGTCCCGGCCGCTCCCGGATGCCGAATCTTGAACCGTCAGTTTTTATGGAACCGTAGATGATCCCTCAGTGCTGAAAAACTGATGGGGAAGCCGTCCGATGTCGGGGTGGGCTGGGGGTTGCCGATGAGTGGAGGCAGGTCACTGCCACCTGTGGGAGACAGACCCGACCAGTCGTGGAAGAAAGACCAGAACTCTGACCTCCGGACGCCGAATGCACTTCCGCTTCTTGATCCAGAAAGAGGACTGGTGGAGGAAGATATTTACAGAAGAACTTGCGGCTTGAATCTTCCACTGTCGGCCGTGGTGCAGCTTTGAACCGGGTTCAGGAGCTCTGCTGACGGAGCTCTGCGCAGTCGGGGGAGATTGGCTCTCCCGGACAGCCCCGAACTCAGAACGGGACGATTCCACCTCGCTTGCGAAGTAGCCTTGCAGATCTTTCCGTCGATGTAGGCCACGCCCTCAGCAGGACCAGGATGGAGTCTTGGACGGTGCTGCACCTGGGTGCGGATCTGCTGGTCTTCTCTGCACACAGGTTGGAGATTGAATGGTGGGGCAAGGTTGAGGGGGGAGTGGAGTTTGGTAATGGAGGGGAGGGTGGAGGTGATTGCAGATGGGGGAGGGATGTGTGGGGGTGATGAGAGGTGCGGAGCCGGTGGTAGGGAGGTGCAGGAGGGTGGAGGGGAGTGGGGGACGAAGCTTGGAGAGGGGAGGGTGGAGGGGTCGGCCAAGGTGGTGGGGTGGGTGTAGGTGGAGAGAGGGGGGGGGGCGCAACTCCTAGAGGGGATGGCTGCTTGGGTCGCCCAAGGGACTTAATGGGGGTGTGGGGGAGTGGGAGGGTTGTCTTGGATGTGGGGAGATGTATGGGGAATAGGGAGGGTTGTCTAGGGAAGGTGAAAGGTTGCTTGGGATGTGGAAGGAATTGAAGGGAGTTATGGCCTTGGGAATATGAAAGGGTGGGGAGGTGAGGTGGCAGCTGAGGTGGCAGGGGAAGGGGGAGGTGAAAGGGCAGGTTTGCCCAAGGGAGAGAGAGAGAAGGGGGAGGAGAGAGAGAGGGGTTCGACCCCTAGAGAGAGAGAGAGAGAATGAGAGAGCTAGAGAGAGAGAGGGATGCACTTAGGCTCAAATTTGCTTAATACTTTATTAGCCTCAAAAGAGGGGGGTTGGGGTCCTATATATAGGAAATCCCCATTTTACAAAAAGGACTAATGACAGAAGACCAAGGGGTGGGGAGAGGGGCGCCCATGGGCCAAGCAAATGATATGGCCCAATAAGATATGATAACCCATTAACCCTCTTGGCCACATAATGAAATCTTAGACTTAGGTAGATGACTTACTAACTTAGGTACTTGACTCAATAAAAGGAAAATTACATGATTTAAGACTCAAGTAAAATGTAAAATTTACATAGCTAGACTCAGAAGCTTGAGATGAAAATAGTGGCAAGCATCGGGACCCACGGGGAAATGGGAAGTGGTAAGTGATGTCCCCATCATACTCCTGGGGTGCGGAAAACTCGACTCCGTCGAGTAAAGGCTCACCGGGGGAGCAGCTCAGGGCGATCCTCATCCTCCAAACTTAACCTGCACCTGCGACCAGGGGACGGCCCCTCATCCTCTCAAGGTGGCCCGGGCACACCCTTATGCTGGCGATGAAACCCTGCTTGCATAGTATTGCCCCTCTGTGTACACGTCGGGCTCTCAAGGCTATTTTGTGGAAGCTCTCCGGGGTGTCCCTCTTTAAAGGAAGGTATAGGCTCAAAGTACTCACGAGGATTCACCGCGGTGCCCAAATAGGGTGTCGGGTCAGTTGCTTGAGAATTGGGGTATATCCCATAGCCCATTAGTAAATTCAATCCATAAGCTAGTTTTGCCAAAGCCACTTTGGAACATGGAAGGTCCAAGTCCTCGTGCCCTCGATTTGAAGGTGGCCCTAAGGTAGAGATATTCCAAAGCCACCATCGTGAGGTTGCCTTCTTGGAATTCAAGTGCCACTCGTGAATCTTTTGCCCGTTCATTATGATCGTCATCACCCATTGCTAGATGCTTGCCTGAATGAGTATGCCTTGAGCTACGGTGCGGTGGGGGTGGGAAGTGTGTGGTATGCCATGGGGGACCAGGGCAACCAAAAGTAGACCTATCATGTAGTGATGTTATGATGTCTTTGAAGAATTTGGGAGGACCGGGGCATCCATAGGTGTCCCCCTTGTGAGTGAGTGTGATGAATGATCGAGGACCCGGACAACCATGGATGCTCCTAACTTGCATAAGATGGATGATGAATAGGGGTGGACCTACATATCCAAATGTGAACCTGCCATGCACTGGACCTAGTGTGTATGTGACACAAATGAGATGACTAGCCCTACCGGATGGGGTAAAATGTTGTGGCACATGCATTCCTATCAAGATGGTCCCATCTTTTGGTGAGGGTTGGTTTGGGGGTCTCCACTCATGGGATTCGAAGGGGTCCCAGAAAGTGGACATCTTGGGATGGGTTGATTCCTCATTTCCTAGGTGGATGTCACCTTTGGTCATGGCTCTTATGGTGTGGGCTAAGTTTTGGAATGGATGGGTTAGGTTTGACATGGTGTGTGAGGGTAGGAAAAGGTGGGTGGTGGGTAAGGCGACTAGGTCCCAAGGGTTCTTTGGCTTCCATTGGGAGGGATCAAAGGGGTCATGGAATGGGTCATCTAGGGGGAGGAACTCTTGGTCCTCATGGTCTTGGGAGAGGTAGTTTTGACTCATCATGGTAGGTTGTGGTAGGAAAATGTTGGTGTTGAGTAAGGTGGGTGAGTATAGGAAGGGATCGAATGGGTCATGGTATGGGTTACCTAGAAACTCTAGGTCCATATGTGGTGGGGAGTTATTCACCTCTATTGAGATTTTTGGGCAAAAGTTGTTGGTGGGTGGGTTAGCCTTGAGGGGATGGCTGGGTTTTCTTCCTGAAATGAGGAGCTCCAATTTAAGGATGGCCTCGGGCTCATCGAGTGTGGGAAGAAAGAGAAGGAGGTCGCTAATGTAGCAACCAACAGTGCAAACCGAAGTGATAGACCTGACACATGGGTGTAGAAGACCAAGGCTCCTAGGTTGGTCGACCATAGGGTTCAACATAGCCGTCAACTCCACTTGCCATGCTAGGCCTTGTAGGAGGTCTCCTAGAGTTTCCACTTGGTAAGAGGATTGGATGGTAGTGTGATAGGTGGAGAAGGGTACTAAGGGGAGGTGTCGTTCCATGGGAGGGTTGACATGGGGCAAGATAGGGTGAACTGGATTTTCCTCTAACCATTTAGCCAAGGGCTCACTTATGAAAAGTTCACTCCTATTTAGAGAGGGTGGTGTAAAAGGTGAAGTTCTTTCCTTAGTTTGGGCAAGGGTTTCCTCCAAGGTGGGGAGTGGTTCTAGGGTGTCCACCACTATGATGTCGGGTGTGGGAGTCATGGGTTCCTCTACCAAGGAGGTGAGATGGTCTTTTGAAGGTGGAGTGATGAGGGTAGGTGTATGGTACCCCCGGGGTGGAAAGTAAAGGGAAATTTGGTTCAGGATCGGTAGGGGAAGAAGTGGAGGCCTAGGTTGGGGTAGGGTTGTGGTTAACAGTGGAAGATGGGTTGGGTGGGGTGGCTTGGGTTGGCCAGTCATGGGTGGAGTGTCCTTTACAGGGCAAAGTTGAGGGGTAGTGATATGGGCTAAGGGGCAGTGTGGAGTATGGGTTTCATGGGAAATTGTGGGTTGGGGTGGGAGTAGGTTGATGGGGTCAGGTTCCCCTCGACCCGACTCTTGGCATTGTGCCTCATATTCTTCTTCCCAATTAAGGGGTGCTTCATGGACTTCAATCTCGTTCCCAATCCTTTGGGGTGGTGGAGTTTGGGCCCTAAGGGAAGTGAAGATCTTCCTGATCTCAACCCTTACCTCTTCCAATGAATCTAGGGGTCCTTTGGGGTTTGGGTCCTAATGGAGGCCTTGGGTTGACTGGGAGGAAAAGGGGGAGTGGGAGTGCTCCTCGGGTTATGGTCCTTACGGTAGGAGTGGGACGGTCGGGGAGCGTAGATCTTCCTAAGCTCACTCTTCATCTCTTCCCATGAGTGAATGGGCTCTTGTCCCCAAACCCTTCTGAATCTCTCTTTGTGTTCCCACATTTTCTTAGCTAGACCCCGAAGTCGTGCCTTGGCCCTGCGGACTCTCTCGGATCCATATACCCAAGTACTTTCAAAGTCCCTTTCCATGGTATTCTCCCACCTAAGATAGGCATGAGGATTAATTCCATCAAAATGAAGGTCCTCTTCTACAATGTAGTCCATGTGGAGGGGGTCAATCGGACCATGTGACCAACGAGGGGTATGCATGAGGATCGGGTGATGAATGCAAATGCCCTAGGACAAGACTTAGTAGAGACAAGTCTAGAACTTGCTCTGATACCAATTTGATGTGACACAATGATGGATGATGATGTTCTGAAACCAAGTTGATGTAAAACTACCCCTTGGACCTAGAGTAGCAAGCAGCACAACAAGTTGGTAACGTCACATTGGCGGATTCACTCGCGTAAGCATACTCGGATCCGTAGAAGGACCGGCGATGGCGGAGAGGGTCCGAGGTTGGACCTCGGGGCTCCAAGGGTTTGGCCAGCTAGGATTAGATCCCAATGAGCCAAGGATGCCCAAAATCAAGGGCGACCGGCACGCCGAGGGCGAGGGTTGAAATGTCACGCTCACAACTCACCCGCGGTAATCACGCAACTAGAAGATAAATCGGGTTCGGGCACTCTCTTACGCCGACGGTACTGAGCATGCAATACTAATTAAGCAAGAGAAAGCCGGCAAAGAGTAGTGTGAGTGGCTCACCTGATCGGCGTGAAGACACCGATCCCGGTCGGAGACGAGGGCGAGCGGGGAAGTGTGGGTTCCCCCGCACACTGCGCCGATGAAGCTTCAAAAGAAAACCTGCTCAAGAGTACATGCACTACACCTCGCGTAGGAGGGTGATCTCGGGGGTGGGAATTAATTGATTACAAACAAACACTACCTCCCGCAGGGAGGGGCGGTAAGCCGGCCAGGCAAGAAGGGTAGATTGATCGAGAAACCCACGAGGAGGAGCCGCTACCGAACCAGACTGCTTGCTGTGGTTGGCGATAGACAGGCGGTGTAGTTGCTGTAGATCTCAGCCAGGAATTTTTCCAATGACGAGCCCAGGGGGGATCTTCTCGTAACAGGAACCCAAACACTTCTGATTTATGTCAATTTATTCTGACGTCGTCGATGGCTGCAGTGGAGGTCTGAGTAGAGCAGCAGCTTCTGGGGCGGATGGCTCCCTGTTTCTGTCTGTAACTTGCAGAAGTTGTCCCGGTCTCTCCTGGATGCCGAGTCATGAACCGTTAGAGTCGCTGGATCCGTGGACAAAGCCTCTACACAGAAAAGCTGACGGCAACACCTTCTGAGGTCGGGGTGGACAGGGGGGCACCGACGAGTGGGAACTGGTCGCTGCAGACTGCAGGAGGCAGACCCGTGTGATCGAGGGAGAAAATTTGGAACATTCGTTCCAATTTGCCGAAAGAGGTCCCGTTTCTTGCTCCTGATCGGGGACAGGAGGAGGAAGAACTTTGTAGAAGAACCTTAGGTCTGATTCCTTCACGGTTAGTCGTGGTGCGGCGATGAACTGGGTTACAGGTTCTGGCCGCAGCGACTACCAGATAGGAACAGTGGATTGCAGAAGTTGTCCCGGCCGCTCCCGGATGCCGAATCTCGAACCGTCAGAGTTTCTGGAACCGTGGACGATCCCTCAGTGCTGAAAAACTGACAGGGAAGCCGTCCAATGTCAGGGTGGGCTGGGGGTTGCCGATGAGTGGAGGCAGGTCACTGCCACCTGTGGGAGACAGACCCGACCAGTCGTGGAAGAAAGACCAGAACTCTGACCTCCGGATGCCGAATGCACTTCCGCTTCTTGATCCAGAAAGAGGACTGGTGGTGGAAGATATTTTCAGAAGAACTTGTGGCTTGAATCTTCCACTGTCGGCCGTGGTGCAGCTTTGAACCGGGTTCAAGAGCTCTGCTGATGGAGCTCTGCGCAGTCGGGGGAGATTGGCTCTCCCGGACAGCCCCGAACTCGGAACGGGACGATTCCACCTCGCTTGCGAAATATCCTTGCAGATCTTTCCGTCGATGTAGGCCACGCCCTCAGCAGGACCAGGATGGAGTCGTGGACGGTGCTGCACCTAGGTGCAGATCTGCTGGTCTTCTCTGCACACAGGTTGGAGATTGAATGGTGAGGCAAGGTTGAGGGGGGAGTGGAGTTTGGTAATGGAGGGGAGGGTGGAGGTGATTGCAGATGGGGGAGGGATGTGTGGGGGTGATGAGAGGGGCGGAGCCGGTGGTAGGGAGGTGCAGGGGGGTGGAGGGGAGTGGGGACCGAAGCTTGGAGAGGGGCGGGTGAAGGGGTCGACCAAGGTGGTGGGGTGGGTGTAGGTGGAGAGAGGGGGGGGCACAACTCCTAGAGGGGATGGCTGCTTGGGTCGCCCAAGGGACTTAATGGGGGTGTGGGGGAGTGGGAGGGTTGTCTTGGATGTGGGGAGATGTATGGGGAATAGGGAGGGTTGTCTAGGGAAGGTGAAAGGTTGCTTGGGATGTGGAAGGAATTGAAGGGAGTTATGGCCTTGGGAATATGAAAGGGTGGGGAGGTGAGGTGGCAGCTGAGGTGGCAGGGGAAGGGGGAGGTGAAAGGGCAGGTTCGCCCAAGGGAGAGAGAGAGAAGGGGGAGGGGAGAGAGAGGGGTTCGACCCCTAGAGAGAGAGAGAGAGAATGAGAGAGCTAGAGAGAGAGAGGGATGCACTTAGGCTCAAATTTGCTTAATACTTTATTAGCCTCAAAAGAGGGGGGTTGGGGTCCTATATATAGGAAATCCCCATTTTACAAAAAGTCCCTGTGAAAAAGGACTAATGACAGAAGACCAAGGGGTGGGGAGAGGGGCGCCCATGGGCCAAGCAAATGATATGGCCCAATAAGATATGATAACCCATTAACCCTCTTGGCCACTTAATGAAATCTTAGACTTAGGTAGATGACTTACTTAGGTACTTGACTCAATAAAAGGAAAATTACATGATTTAAGACTCAAGTTGATGGGGACATCACTCAAAGCTCCCTCTGGCTCGACACATCTCTCCCCTCTGGAGACGGATAGGATGACTTGATGGGGCCTCGACGGCACTGGATCTCACTACTATAGACATCTTGATGTATTTTCTCCTTTGTTGAGTCCTTTTGATGTATTTCACTTCTATTTTTGAGTCTTGCCCTAGGTGCTCTTATTAGTGGGTCATCATATTGGACTTGTCTGGTCTTTTGGCCCATTAGAGAGCTAGGCCCATGGGCGCCCCCTTCTTGCACCCTTGGTTATCTGTTATTTCCCTTTTTCTCAAGGGCTTTTGTACAAAGTTGGGTTCTCTATATATAGAACCCCAACTCCCACTTGAGAAGGTAATGAAGATTTGAAGAATTGAGCATAATTGCAATCCCCCTCTCTCTCTCTAGTTCTCTCTCCCTCTCTCTCTCCTTGGGGCGGATCCCCCTCTCTCTCCTCCCCCTTCTCTCTCTCTCCCAAGGGCGAACCTGCCCCTTCACCTCCTCTCTCTCTCCTCCACCTCAGCTGCCACCTCCCCCTCCAACCTTTCACCTCCCCTAGGCCACTTAACCCCCATCAATTCCCTCCCCTTCCCAAGTGACTCTTCCTATTCCCCATACACCTTCCCCACCTCCAATACACCCCTCCCTCTTCCCCAAGCAACCTTCCCACTCCCCCACACCTTCATTCACACCCCAAGACCATTCAAACTCCAGCCCCCCTCCACCTATTGCGCAAACAGCCACCCCCCCCCCTTACATCCTTGCCATGGCCGAACCCCACCTCCACCTCCACTAGCTTCGGCCCCCACTTCCTCTCCACCCTCCTGCCCCTTCACACCCCTGCTCCACCCCTTCCTCCACTCCCACACAACCCCCCTGCCACCTACGAACACCCCCACCCTCTCCACCTCCACCAAACACTAGCCTCCCATGCCTCCATCCCACCCCCTCTCCTACATCCTGCCCCACTACAGGTAGCAGAAGAAGACACGTCTTGCAGAGGCTCCCCCGAACTCATACAGTGGCTTCTGAAGGCAAGGCGTACCATTCTGGAAAGGGCTCCCAGTCCTCTTCCCAGGCGAAGTGGAAGCACTCCGTTCCAAGTTCGTGGCCACCCGTGAGAGCCGATCTCCTCCGACAGCGTCTGGAACTAGCTGCAGAGCACCAGAGTCCGACTAGAAGCTCAACCACGGTCGACAGCGACAGATCCAGACTGAAGTTTCTTCTCCAAAGATCTTCCTCTCCCTATCCCCGATCAGGAGCAAGAAACGGAACCCCGTTCGGCCTCCGGGAGCTAGAGTTCCAAATTTTCTCCCACCGTCGTTCGGGTCTGCCTCCTGCTGTCTGCCGTGACCAGATCCCACTCAACGGATCCCTCCTGTCCACCCCGACCTCAGAAGGAGTCTCCGTCAGTTTTGCTGTGCAGAGGACTTGTCCACGGATCCAACAACTCTGACGGATCGAGATTCTGAGTCCGGAAGCCCCAGGTACAACTTCTGCATCCGGCTGCATCCATTCTGAAGCTGCCAACCCCAGATTCCGACGTCCTGTTCGAGTCTCCACCACGACCACCAGCAACGGCAGAAGAATTTGACATAAATCTGAGGCATCCCTGTACCTGTTACGAAGCCATCCTCACTGATCTCGTCATCGGAAAAATTCCTGAGAGCAAGCTACGACTGCAACAGCGACCTCCTGTCCCCTCCAACAACAAGTGGGCAGAACCACGTCGGCGCCCGTTCCGTCGTCCTCGGCGGAATTCTCTCTCTCGCCTGGCCGGCTTAGCGCCCCTCCCTGCGTGGAGGTAGTGTTTGATGTAATTGTGATTACCCCACCCCTAGTTCAACCCTCCTGCGTGGGGTGTAGTTCATGTAACTAGCAGCCCAAGCTTCATCGGCGCAGTGTGCGGGGATCACACTTCCCCGCTCGCCCACGTCTCCAAACGGGGTTGGTTTCTTCAAACCAACCAGGTGAGCTCTAAAACTTTGCTCCATTTATATTAGTGTCTGTTTGTTTAATATCCGTAGACATAGCTCCGTTGCGCAAGAGAGTGAGTGCCCGTTCCCGGAGCCATCATCATTGAGTGGTCACCGTGGTCATCGTGAGAGAGTGGGACCTTGTGCCCCAAGTGGCACCGGCCAGCCCCAAAGTGTGGGCCACGTACCCTCGGGAGGATAACCCTAGCCCTGCTGGCACTCTACCAGTTAGGGTCTTGATCCATCACCTCCTTCTAGCATCATATAGTTACCCGGGGCTTGCGAGTGTGCGACGGCGTTTCGGTCTCAATTTATCATTTTACTTGCTATGTGATTGTGAATGCGGATTAGGTCCGAGGTTTGCATTTGCTTGCTGCATACCCTATACTTGTGTCACATCAAATTGGTATCAGAGCAAGTTTTAGACTTGTCTCTACAAGCCTAGGTCCGAGGGCTCTTGCACTTCCACCCGTGTGTCAATCTCTTCTCCTTCGTGCATGTCCACCCGTAGAGGCACCGCTTACCAAACCAACCCCCCAACTTCTGATCCCCCCATGAGTTCCCATTCTCAGGGCAACCAAGGCATCCCTAGTGAAGTCCCACCTGCCCCTATGGAGCAAGTTGACCCTATCCTTAGGACTATCCTAGAGAAACTTGATGGACTTACCACCCGAATGGATAAGCTAGAGGAATTAAGGGCCCCACCTAGGATCCCTGCCCAAAGAACCCCCCCTCCACAAGTTGAACCGGGTAGGGAAGACCTTGAGAATGAGTGGTACCACGAACCGGAGAGGCCTCAACGGCCCCGACATCATGAGAGAATCCCACCTAGGAACTATGCCCAAAGATTTCCCCCTCCGCGGGATGAACATGAGAGGGAAGACCTAGATGATGGGTGGTATCGTGAACAAGAGAGAGCTCCTCAACCTCGACACTATGAGAGGCGACCACGTGAGGATCATGATGAACTCCTATTAAGAATGATCAAAGTGGAAGCCCCTAATTTTGATGGGTCTCACAACCCTAGTGTCTACAAAGATTGGGAGCATGGCATGGATCAATACTTCGAGTGGTACCCCATGACCGAGGAGAGGAAGGTTAGGTTGGCCAAGATGCACCTCCTTAAACTAGCCAAAACCTATTGGCTAAAGGTTGAAAACCAAAGGAGGATCAGGCGTGAGGAACCCATTAACACTTGGATTGACATGAAAGATCAACTTAGGAACAAATACCTTCCCATCTCCTATAGCCAACTTCTTCTTGATGAATGGCAAAGCCTTACCCAAGAGGGAAAGACCGTGGAAGAGTATATTGAGAAATTTGATTCATATCTCCTAAGGTGCGGTGTGGTTGAGGATCCAGCCGTTACCTTATCCCGGTTTAGGAATGGTCTCCTTCCCCACATCAAACGGGAGCTCTTTATGAGGGAAGTGCATAGCTTGGAAATTGCCTATCAAATAGCTCGGGATGTAGAGAGATTCTCCAGAAATCCTAGGTTTGCCCCTCCCAAAGGGTCAGGACCACGTCCCAACCTCCCTCCTTTGTTAAGAACACCACCCCCCAGCGGGGGAACTCCTACAAGACCCTCCCCGCCACCCACCACACCCAATCCTCCCCCTAGAAAGGAAGACAACTCCAAAGGGAAGACCCCAATGAGTAGCACGATCAAGTGTTTCCAATGCCATGGCTATGGCCACATAGCCTCCCACTGTCCCTCTAAGGGGTTGTCAAGCCTAGTTATTGAGGGTGGACCTTCTACTACTCAGGAAACACATGAGGGTACTATTGAGGATTATCAGGCCAATTTAGAATGGGAAGAGGAATACCATGAGCAATTCTATGAAGAAGGAGTAGAGGAGGACCCCCACTCCAGCCACCTAGGGGTGATAAGGTGCACCCTCACACAACCACAAGAGGATGATTGGCGGAGGACTTCCATTTTTCACACATTTATCAAAATCGGGGACCATGTTAGGAAGGTCATCCTAGACAATGGGAGTTGTGTCAACGCCGTGTCTCCGGACACCGTCAAACTCCTAGGACTTACCCCTACATCCCACCCCAAACCTTACCGTGTGTCCTGGATAAACAACCACTCCCTACCCGTCAACACATGTTGCCTTATCCCCATCACCTTTTCATCCTACCAAGGGCAAATATGGTGCGATATCATACCTATGGCTGTAGGAAGCATCCTATTGGGGAGACCTTGGATATATGATGTCAATGCCACTATCCATGGAAAGACAAACACTTGCACCTTTGACCACGAGGGGAAGACTATCCGTCTCAACCCCTCCCCTCCCCAAAAAGAACCACCCACCAAGGGAATCCTTCCCACACCACCAAAACCCAAGGCCTCGATTGCTCCAACCAAATCTTCAACACAAAGTCACACACCTGCAACTCCGACAGTCAAAGGCCTCCACCTTATCACCAAGAAAGAGCTCGAAGAAGAGATAACCCGGGGGGCACCCCTTTGTGCCATTGTCATATGCCTTGGGGAGGCAACTCCCTCCAACCCTCACCCCGTGGAAATCCACCCTCTCTTGGAAGAATTTAAGGACGTTTTTCCCAAGGAACTCCCCGACCAACTACCACCCATGAGGGATGTCCAGCACGCTATAGATCTTGTCCCAGGAGCCACCCTCCCAAACATGCCCCACTATCGCCTCAATCCCACCGAACATGCTGAGTTAAGGAGGCAAGTGGAGGAACTGATTAGAAAGGGGTTTCTTAGGCTGAGCAAAAGCCCATGTGCCGTCCCGGCCCTCCTCACACCAAAAAAAGACGGGACATGGCGAATGTGTATTGATAGCAGGGCCATCAACAAGATTACTGTCAAATATAGGTTTCCCATACCTAGACTTGACGACATGCTGGACATGCTCGCCGGAGCCACCATATTTTCCAAAATAGACCTCAAAAGTGGCTATCATCAGGTTAGGATAAGGCCCGGGGATGAATGGAAAACAGCCTTTAAAACCAAGGATGGACTTTATGAATGGCTGGTGATGCCTTTTGGGCTTTCAAATGCCCCAAGTACCTTCATGCGCCTTATGACCGAGGTCCTGAGGCCCTACATTGGAGTCTTCCTGGTAGTTTATTTTGATGACATCCTCATTTACAGCCGAACCAAGGAAGCCCACCTCAGTCATCTAAGGCAAGTTTGCACCACCCTTAGGAAGGAAAGCCTCTTTGCCAATTTAGGGAAGTGTCACTTTATGACCCAATCCATCACCTTCCTGGGGTATGTTGTCTCCACAGAGGGCGTATCCATGGACCCTGACAAAGTCCAAGCCATCATCAATTGGCCTGAACCTCGCACCCTCCATGAAGCCCGCAGTTTTCATGGGTTAGCCACCTTTTACCGGAGGTTCATCAGGGGGTTCAGCACCATCACAGCCCCTATCACCGATTGCCTCAAAAAGGGGACCTTTGTGTGGACCAAGACCGCCACTAGAGCCTTCCAAGAGCTCAAAGAGAGAATGACCCAAGCCCCTGTCTTATGCCTCCCTGATTTCTCCAAAGTCTTTGAAGTGACTTGCGATGCCTCAGGGGTAGGAATTGGTGGGATCCTTAGCCAGGAAGGACACCCAGTGGCCTACTTTAGCGAAAAACTGTGTGATGCCAGGATGAGGTACTCCACCTACGACAAGGAATTCTATGCTGTGGTACAATCCCTCCGGCATTGGAGACACTACCTCTTGCCTAATGAGTTTGTCATATTCTCCGACCATGAGGCCCTGAAATACCTCAACTCCCAGCAGAAACTGAATGCTCGGCATGCCCGATGGGTCGAACACATCCAGGCTTACACATTTGTAATCAAACACAAGGCTGGGAGTGAAAACCGAGCAGCCGATGCCCTCAGTAGGAGAATTTCCTTGCTAGCTACCATACAGGTGGAAGTCATAGGATTTGAAAGACTCAAAGAAGAGTACTCTGCTTGCCCGGACTTTGGCCCAATCCATACCACTCTGTCCACCCTCTCACCAAAGGAACACCAAGGATTCATTTTAGAGGACGGGTTCATTTTTAAAAGCCATAGGCTTTGCATACCAAGGACCTCTCTACGGGATTTTCTGATCTGGGAATTACATGCAGGAGGCTTGGCTGGACACTTTGGGATTCACAAAACCATTGCCTTGGTAGAAGGACAATTCCATTGGCCCAGCCTCAAAAGGGATGTGGCCAAAATTGTGAGGCAATGCCGCACATGTGCAACCGCTAAGCAAATCAAACAAAACACAGGCCTGTACACTCCCTTACCAGTCCCAGACCGACCTTGGCAAGATCTTAGCATGGACTTCGTACTAGGGCTACCCCGGACCCAAAGGAAACATGACTCCATTTATGTCGTGGTGGACCGATTCTCTAAAATGGCTCATTTCATCCCCTGTTCCAAAACCTCAGACGCCTCCCATGTGGCCCGTCTATTCTTTGAAGAGGTGGTCCGACTCCATGGTCTACCCAAGACCATTATCTCAGATAGGGACGTCAAATTCACCAGCTACTTTTGGAAGACCCTCTGGCATCTTATGGGGACCCTGCTTAAGTTTTCCACAGCCTACCACCCCCAAACCGATGGACAGACTGAAGTTGTCAATCGGAGCTTGGGGAACCTTCTACGGTGCCTTGTTGAGGATCGCCCCGGGAATTGGGATCTCATATTACCCCAGGCAGAGTTTGCATACAACAATTCTGTGAATAGGTCGATAGGGATGAGCCCGTTTGAAGCTGTGCATGGGTACAAGCCTAGAACCCCTACAGATCTCATTCCTTTGCCACCGCATGCTAGAGTGTCTATTAGTGCTGAGTCATTTGCCCAACACATGAAGGAATTGCATGAGGAAATCCGCAAACACATTAACAAAAGCAATGAGGTGTATAAAAAGTCGGCCGACTCCCACCGCCGCCACCAGGAGTTTCACGTAGGTGATTATGTGATGGTACGAACTGAGAGGCTTTCCCCTGGGAATGTCTCCAAATTGAGGTCGCGTGGATCAGGCCCCTTCCAGGTTCTAAAGAGGATTGGCACAAACGCTTACGTGTTAGACCTCCCCGAGGAATACGCAATAAGTCCCACATTCAATGTGGCTGACCTGGTGCCATACAGGGGTTCCACGGTGACACCTAGTGAGGGAATTGAGCCTGTCCCACTTTTTGAGAGAGCCCCCACCCACAAGAAAGTTCCACCAGCCCAGAGAGGCCAACGGGAGCAGATAGAGCGGATATTGGATGAACAGGTCACTGTCACCCGGAGCAAAGTATACGAGCGATACCTGGTCAGGTGGAAGGGCCGGCCTCCTACAGATGACTCATGGGTGAGCAGGGAGGATCTTCAGCAGCTGGACCCTGATCTCCTGGAGCATTACCGCAGCCGAGAAGACCCTTACTCGACAGAGTCGAGTTCTTCCCAGTCCAGGGGAGTTGATGGGGACATCACTCAGAGCTCCCTCTGGCTCGACACATCTCTCCCCTCTGGAGACGGATAGGATGACTTGATGGGGCCTCGACGGCACTGGATCTCACTACTATAGACATCTTGATGTATTTTCTCCTTTGTTGAGTCCTTTTGATGTATTTCACTTCTATTTTTGAGTCTTGCCCTAGGTGCTCTTATTAGTGGGTCATCATATTGGACTTGTCTGGTCTTTTGGCCCATTAGGGAGCTAGGCCCATGGGCGCCCCCTTCTTGCACCCTTGGTTATCTGTTATTTCCCTTTTTCTCAAGGGCTTTTGTACAAAGTTGGGTTCCCTATATATAGAACCCCAACTCCCACTTGAGAAGGTAATGAAGATTTGAAGAATTGAGCATAATTGCAATCCCCCTCTCTCTCTCTAGTTCTCTCTCCCTCTCTCTCTCCTTGGGGCGGATCCCCCTCTCTCTCCTCCCCCCTTCTCTCTCTCTCCCAAGGGCGAACCTGCCCCTTCACCTCCTCTCTCTCTCCTCCACCTCAGCTGCCACCTCCCCCTCCAACCTTTCACCTCCCCTAGGCCACTTAACCCCCATCAATTCCCTCCCCTTCCCAAGTGACTCTTCCTATTCCCCATACACCTTCCCCACCTCCAATACACCCCTCCCTCTTCCCCAAGCAACCTTCCCACTCCCCCACACCTTCATTCACACCCCAAGACCATTCAAACTCCAGCCCCCCTCCACCTATTGCGCAAACAGCCACCCCCCCCCTTACATCCTTGCCATGGCCGAACCCCACCTCCACCTCCACTAGCTTCGGCCCCCACTTCCTCTCCACCCTCCTGCCCCTTCACACCCCTGCTCCACCCCTTCCTCCACTCCCACACAACCCCCCTGCCACCTACGAACACCCCCACCCTCTCCACCTCCACCAAACACTAGCCTCCCATGCCTCCATCCCACCCCCTCTCCTACATCCTGCCCCACTACAGGTAGCAGAAGAAGACACGTCTTGCAGAGGCTCCCCCGAACTCATACAGTGGCTTCTGAAGGCAAGGCGTACCATTCTGGAAAGGGCTCCCAGTCCTCTTCCCAGGCGAAGTGGAAGCACTCCGTTCCAAGTTCGTGGCCACCCGTGAGAGCCGATCTCCTCCGACAGCGTCTGGAACTAGCTGCAGAGCACCAGAGTCCGACTAGAAGCTCAACCACGGTCGACAGCGACAGATCCAGACTGAAGTTTCTTCTCCAAAGATCTTCCTCTCCCTATCCCCGATCAGGAGCAAGAAACGGAACCCCGTTCGGCCTCCGGGAGCTAGAGTTCCAAATTTTCTCCCACCGTCGTTCGGGTCTGCCTCCTGCTGTCTGCCGTGACCAGATCCCACTCAACGGATCCCTCCTGTCCACCCCGACCTCAGAAGGAGTCTCCGTCAGTTTTGCTGTGCAGAGGACTTGTCCACGGATCCAACAACTCTGACGGATCGAGATTCTGAGTCCGGAAGCCCCAGGTACAACTTCTGCATCCGGCTGCATCCATTCTGAAGCTGCCAACCCCAGATTCCGACGTCCTGTTCGAGTCTCCACCACGACCACCAGCAACGGCAGAAGAATTTGACATAAATCTGAGGCATCCCTGTACCTGTTACGAAGCCATCCTCACTGATCTCGTCATCGGAAAAATTCCTGAGAGCAAGCTACGACTGCAACAGCGACCTCCTGTCCCCTCCAACAACAAGTGGGCAGAACCACGTCGGCGCCCGTTCCGTCGTCCTCGGCGGAATTCTCTCTCTCGCCTGGCCGGCTTAGCGCCCCTCCCTGCGTGGAGGTAGTGTTTGATGTAATTGTGATTACCCCACCCCTAGTTCAACCCTCCTGCGTGGGGTGTAGTTCATGTAACTAGCAGCCCAAGCTTCATCGGCGCAGTGTGCGGGGATCACACTTCCCCGCTCGCCCACGTCTCCAAACGGGGTTGGTTTCTTCAAACCAACCAGGTGAGCTCTAAAACTTTGCTCCATTTATATTAGTGTCTGTTTGTTTAATATCCGTAGACATAGCTCCGTTGCGCAAGAGAGTGAGTGCCCGTTCCCGGAGCCATCATCATTGAGTGGTCACCGTGGTCATCGTGAGAGAGTGGGACCTTGTGCCCCAAGTGGCACCGGCCAGCCCCAAAGTGTGGGCCACGTACCCTCGGGAGGATAACCCTAGCCCTGCTGGCACTCTACCAGTTAGGGTCTTGATCCATCACCTCCTTCTAGCTTCATATAGTTACCCGGGGCTTGCGAGTGTGCGACGGCGTTTCGGTCTCAATTTATCATTTTACTTGCTATGTGATTGTGAATGCGGATTAGGTCCGAGGTTTGCGTTTGCTTGCTGCATACCCTATACTTGTGTCACATCACAAGTAAAATGTAAAAATTACATAGCTAGACTCAGAAGCTTGAGATGAAAATAGTGGCAAGCATCGGGACCCACGGGGAAATGGGAAGTGGTAAGTGATGTCCCCATCAACTCTCCCCCGTGCTACATCAAGAACGGGGTCGAGAAGAAATGGCCTGCCTGGTCAGAAGCTATTTTCGAGGATTGGGCAACACCTCACTCGGACAGCAGCGGCTGATGCAGACAGTCGCCACTGAAGAAGATTACTGCCCATCAACGGCAGATGAAGAAGAGATGGAGGATATAATGATGGTGTCGTCGGTCGATGACAATGGATATGATGGCGGCTTTGAGATCGAAGCCGATGAATCCTTCCCCGAGCGGGAAGAAAGAAGAAGGGTTTCTGTGTTCGAGAGGCTGACCTTTCCGCAACAAGCCAGGCGGAGGGTCCATCGAAAAAGAAGAAGGATGCAGGTTTTCACTTGCAACATGGCTAGTGTACCCAGCCGATATGGGGAGCTTCCTGAAGACCCCCAAGAACTGGTTCAATTGGCCATACGGCCGGGGCCAACTACCCGCAGGACAGAAGCAGCAAGAGGGCTTCTGACAATGATGAAAGAGAAACAGTCCCAAGTCTACCTCCACTGGGATGACAAACCCCCCGTCTTGACCGCTAATGTGGTGACGACGGAAGAAGAAGACGACGTACTCCTCGACATCCTGCCTGAGGGTACGTCCGGGGAAGCAACAGAAGGTGTCCCCACCACTATAGATCCATCAGTCCTGATGCTGCTGCAAAAATATCAACGGGAAATAGATTCCCTGAAGAAACAGCTGATGGAGAAAACTGAACACTCATCGGCCTCTAAACCACCCGAAGTCCAGGGTGAATCATCCCAGGGAGCGGCTCGTCGAGACGACCCTCCACCGCTCTATACACTACCCCAGCCATCAGAACCAACCGTGACGATAACACAACCGCGGCCACCACAGCCTCAGCCGCTGCTACCTCCGGTGCTTCCTCAGGTGCACCCAACACCCCCGCTGCTGCATCCTCCACAGGCGACCACCCTGGTCACCCCATACCTGCAGCCAGCGAACTTCTATCCAGAACCGGTTGGCCCCACGGTCATGAACCAGATGATGGTGGAAAGGATGATTGAGCTGAAGCTCGCAGAGAAAAGCGAAGGCGACTATGTCGCATTCGATGCCTATCGGGTGCCCTACCCGCAACACCATGTGGCTAAGCGACTTCCCCCGGGAGTCAACAAGCCGCCCAAATTTGACAAATTCAATGGGAAAGGTTCCCCAAAAGAGCATATTGCATATTATATGACCGTTATGGGTGATCTGGCCACCGACGAGTCATACCTACTAAAATTCTTCGGGTCCTCGCTGACGGGGCTCGCTTTCGAATGGTATTCCAGTCTCTCGGCCGGGTCAATTAATGACTGGTCAGATATGCAAAGGAAGTTCAGAGAAAGATTCCATGTCACAGAGAGGGAGGTCACAGTGGCCGAGCTCTATTCAACAAAATAAAGGGCAGATGAGACAGCCCTTGACTACATCAAGAGGTGGAGGAAGCTCGGAATGAGATGTAAGCGGCCCCCACATCAGGAGGACGCTGTGCAAATATGTAAGCAAAATCTCAGGAGGGAGGTCCTAGAAAAGATGATTGGTATGGAAATTCGGTCGTTCGACCGGCTGAATAATGTGGTAGCTGAGGTGGAAGCTTTTCTAGCCAAGCCTGTCCCGACGCCAACTGCCAGCATAGCCCAGAAAGGCAAGGCGGCGGAACGGCGCCCCACACCTAAAGAAGCGAATGCGCTTGATATCAAGGCGTTCGAGCAACAGAAGGAGAAAGGCAAGAAAGCGGCTCCCCCGCAACCTGCGAAAGCTCCAGATGATAAAGAAGGTCCTTCGCTGAGGGACAAAATGAAGAAAGCTTATTCCTTTCCAAAAGACAAGACCCGAGTCCTGTTCGACTGGGTAACAGAATACAATATGGTCACTTTGCCTGAACCAAGGAGGCCGGAGGACCTAAAAAGAAAAGACAGTCCAAGATTCTACCCCTACCACCAGATGTTGGGACATCCAATTGAAGACTACTATGTTTTCAAAGACGTCATCGAAGGGATGGTGAAGAAAAATGAGATAGAGCTGGGAGAGTACAAAGTAGACCCCCCTCAGCCACATGAAGCCCCTTTTAGGAGGGCAGCAATCAACATGATCTCGCTCTACCAGGTATTACCTGAGGAGATCTCTGAAGCAAGCACACGGAGCACCTACGAAATCCATTTCCTGGAGCCCGTGAAGGAGCAGCAGGGGTGGCAGTAAATCCCTGTGAAGCACAAGAAGAAGAGGGCACCCCGCCCAAAAGAGGGGGCACATATCCGTGGCATTACACCCCGGCCTGCTCCGCCAGTGGTAGCGCCCGTATGGGTCACTCCACCTACAGCTGTCAGAATACATACACCCAACAGGAGGAGATAAACTCCGCTGCCAGTAATCAAGGAAACCAATCCTGGGGTCCTTCGACTGCAACACTTAATTGAAGGGCTAGATGAATATGTACAGCCCGAACTGAAACCTCTGCTGGTACGGGACCATGTCCCATGGCAAGTGCTGGAGCAACTCTCACTCAAGCAAAGGGAGGAAGCTGAAGCAGCACCACCTCAAGAGAACAACCTGTTCTAGGGGCAAGCACCTGCAGAAACCAAAAAGAAGAAAAAGCAAAAGAAAAAGAAAAGAAAGGCCGCTGGGGCTCATAAAATACAGGTCGCCTCCTGCAATACCCTGTCAGCACTCTTCAACCTACCCGGAGAAGAGGAAGAAGAAGAAATTTGCTTCATACCCCATGCTGGGGGAGGCAAGGCCGAGGCCGCAACTGCTGCACATGCCACTCGGTCAGGCCGGAAATGGGGGCGCCAGCCGCCACCCAATCACAACATTATGTTCAGAGGGGAGCAACCCTACAAGACACCTCCGCCGGAAGTTAAGGGAGCCCAAATCCCTCCTCCGTCTGGTCTATACAACAAGACTGGGGGCAAGATAGTCCCTTCATTCCTTGAATTCATGAAGATGTCAAAGGGGAAGCAGCCTTGTCAGGAGGCTAACCCTATGCCCGGGGTCATTCACCCGCAGCCAGCGCAATCCACTGAGGATGCAAATGCAGATGGGGCTTCCCCTACAGCAGCTAATAAAGAAGACCCGACAGCCGATGCCAGTCCAGAGGGTGCCGAGTCCGAGGAAGGTGAAGCAGGTCCGTCAGGGGCCACAAATCAAAATCTCCCCAATCCCAGATGGGCTGAAGAGATGAAGCTCTCCAATGTCCGGGCTGGAAGCCGAATAATGAAGTTGCTCAAGAAGCTCCCTGCTCGATTTACGATCTGGGAAATTCTCTCTTTAAGTGAAGAGACTCGACAGGCGATCATCACTGCTCTGCAGACCCCTGCTCATTTTGAGACCTGCATAGCCGAGGCTATACCAGAAGCCAGTATGACCTTCTCTCCAGAAGACATGCTACTACCTACTGCCAGTCACAACAGGCCGCTATATATGAAAGGGCACCTGAACGGAAGAGAACTGAATCGGATTCTGGTCGATCCTGGTGCAGCAGTCAACATCCTGCCATATAGAATATACGAGAGGTACCACTTTAATGTGCATCTCAAGAAAGTCGGGGATATGCGTATCGCTGGCTTCAACCAAAAATGTGAAGTATCTATGGGAGTGGCAGAGTTCACACTGACCCTGGCAGATTTCACTACAACGGTGCAGTTTCACGTCATTGACTCTCGCACCTCCTACAAAGCGCTGCTCGGCCGCCCATGGCTGCATGAAAATACGGTGGTGCCCTCCACGCTCCACCAATGCATCAAATACAGCCTCCAGGGGAAGGAGGAGAGGATATTTGCTGATATCCACCCATTTGAGGTGTTTGAATGTCACTTGGCGGATGCCAACCTTTATACGGGGCCTCCCCGGAAGGTTTCTGAAGCTGAGACCCCCGCAGGGGCATCAAAGAATAGATCGGGTGACGGTTGGTATCCACCACCGCCGCGCGGATATGTCAAGCCGAAGGTGGTCTCCCACATCACGGCTTCTGAAAATGTCGGCAGGGTGACACCCCCAGCATTATACCCCAAAGCTAAGGAAGTGCATGTTGATCGACAGCACGACCGCATCGGAGTCCCGGCCGGCCTCACCAAGCCAATCTCCGGCCTCAATGATCCCACTGTCGAACCTTCAAAGCCTGGGAGGTGACACAGGAAGATGGGCCCAGCAGCTTGTTCTATACAGCTGAGGAGCATCCCACTCAGGAGGACACAGACTGCAGCCTCCCTGAGGATCTAGCCAACCCGCGGGTTCCTGTTCAGGGCCTGGCATTTACCACTGATCGGACGGCCAGGATGTTTCAAAAGAAACACATCCCTCCCGATCAACCTCAAAAACGCAAGGAAGTTTTCCAAAAGATGTGGTATCCTGCAAATCTGGATAAAGAAATGAGACGTGTCTCTCAACATCCGGGTCTGGGCTTCACCCTGGAAGACTACTATTACAGTGGGCGGTACGAGGTGGATACCATCTCCACCTTCTATCCAACTGAAGATAGTCCTCTGGGGGTAACCTTTGATGAATATCCGGCGGAAGCAAAACATGCTAAATTGGCTCTATCCGGGAATCAACAAATGGAGACCTTGATCTCCTGCCGATGCTGGGAGCAGGTCCGTCCTGAAGAAGTGGCCTTTCAAGCCGAATTTGATACGGCTAGCAGCAGCGAAGCCGAAGATACTCAAGAAGCAGAAGTCTCTCCCTCCGCAGGGGTCATACTAATGATGACTTCAACATCCTTTCTGCCAGTCAACGAAGCCTCGGTTTACTCCAATCAAGGGGAGCCGGCTACCAGAAAAGAAAAAGCCACACTTCTGCGGAAGATACAACTGTCCCAGAAGGCGAGACTCCCTCAACTTCTACTACGAATCCAATATGCTGTCCGAGTCCGGCGGCAAACAACTGCTGGCCTGTCATGGCTGCAACCTCATCTACAAGCACTGAAGCTGTTCCCTCACCCTCGGGAGCTGCAACGGCAACGGGTGTGTCCATAGATCCATCCACACAGCCGCTAGCACAAGAGATCAAGAGACCGCAGGAAGCTCTGGCAGTGTCTAACGAGGAAGTCGAAGTACTCGACCCTCAAGATGGTATTCCAGACTTCGTTGACCTCCAGCCGGCACCTCCGGAGATAGAAGACGGAGGCCAAGCCACGGTCGATGAACTAATAGAAGTCAATCTGGGAGATGAGAAGGACCCTAGGCCTACCTTCCTCAGTGCCCAGCTGTCCCCAGAAGAACGGGAGCTGTATATTCAACTACTGCTAGAATACCGGGATTGCTTCGCCTGGACTTACAAAGAGATGCCGGGTCTAAGCCCCGCCGTCTCACAACATGAGCTAGCAATCAGCCTCGAAGCCGAGCCGGTGAAGCAACCGCCGCGGCGTATGAGGCCGGAACTCATCACCCGAATCTGTGCTGAAGTTGACAAGCTCATTGATGTGGGATTTATTGAAGAAAATCAGTACACCACATGGCTGGCGAATATTATCCCCGTAAAAAAGAAGAATGGACAGATCCGGATTTGTGTTGACTTCCGAGATCTAAATAAAGCCTGCCCTAAATAAGACTTTCCGATGCCAATAACGGAAGTCATGATCGATGCTACAACTGGCACGAGACCCTGTCATTCATGGACGGGTCGTCCGGCTACAATCAGATTTGGATTGCGGAGCATGACCGAGTCCATACTGCTTTCCCAACTCCTAAAGGTATTTATCATTACAAGAGAATGCCATTCGGGCTAAAGAATGCTGGCGCAACCTATCAGCGCGCAATGATCAAAATTTTTGATGAATTGCTCTACCACAAGGTCGAGTGCTACATAGATGACCTGGTGGTCAAAACCAGAAGAAAAGAAGATCACCTGCAAGACCTCCGGATTGTTTTTCAGAGGCTGAGGCAGCATGAGCTAAAAATGAATCCTATGAAATGTGCGTTCGGAGTATCTAGCGAAAAATTCTTGGGCTTTATCATCCGATACTGGGGGATTGAGATAGACCCCGCAAAGATCAAGGCAATATAGGAGTTACCTCCACCAAGGAACATCTCCGAGCTGAGGTCACTGCAAGGCCGCTTGGCTTATATCCGGCGGTTCATTTCCAATTTGTCAGGGCGATGCTAGCCTTTTCACAAGTTGATGATGAAAGATGTTCCCTTTTATTGGGATGAAGATTGCCAGACAGCCTTTGACAAGCTAAAAGACTATCTGAAGACTCCTCCGGTATTGGGGGCACCGGTGAAAGGACGGCCGTTGATACTGTATATAGCAGCTACACACAATTCTCTGGGGGCAATGCTAGCCCAGAATAATGAAGAAGGGAAAGAACAAGCCCTCTATTACCTCAGTCGGAGACTGGTCAGAACTGAAGAGAAATATACTTATATTGAGAAGATCTGCCTGGCACTAGTCTTCGCAGTCAAAAAGCTCCGGCATTATATGTTGTCGCATGAAATCAGCTTGGTGTCCAAGGAGGATCCCCTGAAATATATTATGTCCCAGCCGGCACTCAAAGGCCGCCTGGGCAAGTGGGCGGTAATCCTTATGGAGTTTGATGTCTCCTACGTACCGCGCAAGGCCATCAAAGGTCAAGCTATTACAGACTTCTTCGCTGAGCACCCAGTGCCCGGGGAAAGCCCGTGGGAACCGAAACTTCCCGAGGATGAGACCCTAGAAGCCGCCCAAGTACAGCCTTCCTCGTGGCAGCTATACTTTGATGGCGCTTCCAGAATTGACACCTCTGCTACCGGGTCATCCAGGGTCAGAGCAGGAGCAGGCATAGTCTTGAAGTCCCCAGAAGGAGAAGTGGTGCATACTTCCTGCTCCATAAACAAACAATGCACAAACAATGAAGCAGAATATGAAGCCCTGATAATCGGGTTACAGATTGCTCTGTCCATGGGAATTCAGATGCTGGAAGCATTCGGAGACTCCATGCTAGTTATAAAACAGCTGGAAGGAGAGTTCGAGGTGCGAAAGCAAGAGCTCCTCCCCTATCACCAGTTGGCAACTCGCCTGATGTCAAGATTTTACTTCATCAGCATCAAGCACATCAATCGAGGCCGGAATGCTCAGGCAGATGCCCTCGCTAAGCTGGCCAGTTCATTGGCGGTCCCGCCAGACACAAGCCTGAATATAACAGTGATCAACCGCCGACAGGTCCCCAGCGTAACAGAGGTTCTGGTCGACGAACAAGAGATGGAAGTAGCAGTCATCGAAGGGGTTCAGCAGCCCGACTAGCGAGAGCATCTCCTACGCTGGTTTCAACACCAGCAACTTCCAAAAGAAAAGGAACAGAGAATGAAGCTCCTGAGGATCAAGGATTCTTACGAGATGAGAAGCGGGACCTTGTTCCGAATTATGGCAGATGCCCGAAGGAAAGTCCTACTCCATTGCTTGTCTTCAGCAGAGGCGGGACGGGTGATGCAAGAAGTTCATGCAGGATCAGCTGGAGCACACCAGGCTGGCCCGAAAATGAAAATTGAGATAAAGAAGCTGGGTTATTATTGGCCCACTATATTTGATGATTGCTGCAAGTTTGCCAAAGCTTGTCAGAAATGTCAAGAACACGCTAATGTGGCGAGGAGGCCTCCAGTGCCACTGCATCCCACTCTGCCAAGTTGGCCGTTTGCTCAATGGGGCACGGACGTGGTAGGGCCACTACCAGCATCTTCATCAGGATGCAGATACATCTTAGCAGCTACAGACTATTTCTCCAGATGGGCGGAGGCAGTAGCACTAAGAGATGTGACCGGAGAACTAGTTGCAAGATTCTTCCGGCAGAATGTAATATTCCGGTTCGGGATCCCCAGCCGAATCATCTCTGATAATGGCAGCCATTTCAGAAATCAGAAGGTTTACCGGCTAGCCGACAAATACAAAATCGACTGGAGGACATCGTCCCCCTACAACCCTCAAGCCAATGGACTGGCAGAGGCCTTTAACAAGACCTTGTGCACGCTATTGGCAAAGACTGTCAAGTCTAACAAAAAGGATTGGGAAGAAAGGATGTACGAAGCACTTTGGGCTTATCGTACTATCTACAAGACCCCAACCGACTGTTCACCTTTCTCCCTTGTCTATGGGTCGGAAGCTGTAGTGCCGATTGAACTTGAAGTTCCTTCATTGCGAGTTGCCATCCAGCACGGATTAGTCAGTGGTGAGCAGACCAATGCAGAAAGAAGATTGGAAGAGCTCGCTGAGCTCGAAGGAAAATGCCTCCAGGCGCAACAAAACATCCAACTCTACCAAGCTCGCATGGCCCGTGCTTTTGACAAGTTAGTCAAGGCTCGAGAGTTCAAGAAAGGAGACCTGGTGAAGGTCAAAAGAAGAGAAGTGATGGCCTCTAACCCCAAAGGGAAGCTGGTCGAAAACTGGGTCGGACCGTATATCGTCTGCTGAGTATATGAAGGGGGTGCCTACGTCCTTGTAGACCACAAAGGAGTCATCTAGGTCTCTCCCCTCAACGGAAAACACATTAAGTTGTATCATGCGGCGCATCCGACACACCCCGAGTGATTGGTCGGAACACCCTTTCCTTGGTTAGCGGCATTCCACCCTAATCGAGCTACCCTTTCCTTGGTCTAGTGGCACTCCGCCCTAACCGAGCTACCTTCCCCTTGGTTAGCGGCATTCCGCCCTAACCGAGCTACCTTCCCCTTGGTTAGCGGCATTTCGCCCTAACCAAGCTACCCTTTCCTTGGTCTAGTGGCACTCCGCCCTAACCAAGCTACCCTTTCCTTGATCTAGTGGCACTCCGCCCTAACCGAGCTACCTTCCCCATGGTTAGCGGCATTCCACCCTAACCGAGCTACCTTCCCCTTGGTTAGCGGCATTTCGCCCTAACCAAGCTACCCTTTCCTTGGTCTAGTGGCACTCCGCCCTAACCAAGCTACCTTTTCCTTGGTTAGCAGCATTCCTCCCTAATCGAGCTACTTTTCCTTGATTAGCGACATTCCCACCTAATCGAGCTACTTTTCCTTGGTTTAGTGGCACTCCGCCCTAACCGAGCTATTTCTCCCTTGGTTCAATGGCACTCCGCCCTAACCGAGCTACCTTCTCCTTGGTTTAGCGGCATTCCGCCCTAATCGAGATACCCGTCCCTTGGTTCAGTGGCACTCCGCCCTCACCGAGCTACCTTCCCCTTGGTTTGGCGGCATTCCGCCCTAATCAAGCTACACTTTGGTTAGCGGCACTCCGCCTTAACCGAGCTACCTTCTCCCTTGGTTCAGTGGCACTCCGCCCTAACCGAGCTACCTTCTCCTTGGTTTAATGGCACTCCGCCTTAACCGAGCTACCTTCTCCCTTGGTTCAGTGGCACTCCGCCCTCACCGAGCTACCTTCCCCTTGGTTTGGCGGCATTCCGCCCTAATCAAGCTACACTTTGGTTAGTGGCACTCCGCCTTAACCGAGCTACCTTCTCCCTTGGGTCAGTGGCTCTCCGCCCTAACCGAGCTACCTTCCCCTTGGTTAGCGGCATTCCACCCTAACCGAGCTACCTTCCCCTTGGTTAGCGGCATTTCGCCCTAACCAAGCTACCCTTTCCTTGGTCTAGTGGCACTCCGCCCTAACCAAGCTACCTTTTCCTTGGTTAGCAGCATTCCTCCCTAATCGAGCTACTTTTCCTTGATTAGCGACATTCCCACCTAATCGAGCTACTTTTCCTTGGTTTAGTGGCACTCCGCCCTAACCGAGCTATTTCTCCCTTGGTTCAATGGCACTCCGCCCTAACCGAGCTACCTTCTCCTTGGTTTAGCGGCATTCCGCCCTAATCGAGATACCCGTCCCTTGGTTCAGTGGCACTCCGCCCTCACCGAGCTACCTTCCCCTTGGTTTGGCGGCATTCCGCCCTAATCAAGCTACACTTTGGTTAGCGGCACTCCGCCTTAACCGAGCTACCTTCTCCCTTGGTTCAGTGGCACTCCGCCCTAACCGAGCTACCTTCTCCTTGGTTTAATGGCACTCCGCCTTAACCGAGCTACCTTCTCCCTTGGTTCAGTGGCACTCCGCCCTCACCGAGCTACCTTCCCCTTGGTTTGGCGGCATTCCGCCCTAATCAAGCTACACTTTGGTTAGTGGCACTCCGCCTTAACCGAGCTACCTTCTCCCTTGGGTCAGTGGCTCTCCGCCCTAACCGAGCTACCTTCCCCTTGGTTAGCGGCATTCCACCCTAACCGAGCTACCTTCCCCTTGGTTAGCGGTATTTCGCCATAACCAAGCTACCCTTTCCTTGGTCTAGTGGCACTCCGCCCTAACCAAGCTACCCTTTCCTTGGTTAGCGGCATTCCGCCCTAATTGAGCTACCCTTTCCTTGGTCTAGTGGCACTCCGCCCTAACCGAGCTACCTTCCCCTTGGTTAGCGGCATTCCGCCATAACCGAGCTACCTTCCCCTTGGTTAGCGACATTTCGCCCTAACCAAGCTACCCTTTCCTTGGTCTAGTGGCACTCCGCCCTAACCAAGCTACCTTTTCCTTGGTTAGCAGCATTCCGCCCTAATCGAGCTACTTTTCCTTGATTAGCGACATTCCCACCTAATCGAGCTACTTTTCCTTGGTTTAGTGGCACTCCGCCCTAACCGAGCTATTTCTCCCTTGGTTCAGTGGCACTCCGCCCTAACCGAGCTACCTTCTCCTTGGTTTAGCGGCATTCCGCCCTAATCGAGCTACCCGTCCCTTGGTTCAGTGGCACTCCGCCCTCACCGAGCTACCTTCCCCTTGGTTTGGCGGCATTCCGCCCTAATCAAGCTACACTTTGGTTAGTGGCACTCCGCCTTAACTGAGCTACCTTCTCCCTTGGTTCAGTGGCACTCCGCCCTAACCGAGCTACCTTCTCCTTGGTTTAATGGCACTCCGCCTTAACCGAGCTACCTTCTCCCTTAGTTCAGTGGCACTCCGCCCTCACCGAGGTACCTTCCCCTTGATTTGGCGGCATTCCGCCCTAATCAAGCTACACTTTGGTTAGTGGCACTCCACCTTAACCGAGCTACCTTCTCCCTTGGTTCAGTGGCACTCCGCCCTAACCGAGCTACCTTCTCCTTGGTTCAGTGGCACTCCGCCTTAACTGAGCTACCTTCTCCCTTGGTTCAGCGGCATTCCGCCCTAACCGAGCTACCTTCTCCTTGGTTTAGCGGCATTCCGCCCTAATCGAGCTACCCGTCCCTTGGTTCAGTGGCACTCCGCCCTCACCGAGCTACCTTCCCCTTGGTTTGGCGGCATTCCGCCCTAATCAAGCTACACTTTGGTTAGCGGCATTCCGCCCTAACCGAGCTACCCTTTCCTTGGTCTGGTGGCACTCTGCCCTAACCAAGCTACCCCTCCCTTGGTTCAGTGGCACTCCGCCCTAACCGAGCTACCTTCTCCTTGATCAGCGGCATTCTGCCCTAATCAAGCTACCTTTCCTGGGTTAGCAGCATTCCGCCCTGATCAAACTACTTTTCCTTGGTCTAATGGCATTCCGCCCTAACCGAGCTACTTTTCCTTGTCTAGCGGCATTCCGCCCTACTCGAGCTATTTTTCCTTGGTTAGCGGCATTCCGCCCTAATCAAGCTATACCTTCTCCTTGATTAGTGGCACTCCGCCCCACTCGAGCTATTTTTCCTTGGTTAGCGGCATTCCGCCCTAATCGAGCTACTTCTCCGTGATCAAGCGGCTTTCCGCCCTAATCAAGCTACTTCTCCTTGGTTAGCGGCATTTTACCCTGATCAAGCTACCCTCTCTCGGCTCGCATTCCGAATAAAAAAAAGAGAGAAAGGAAAGAAGTCAAAATAAAAATGGGGTTAAAAATAGAGATACCCCGCCAGACTTGCTCCCACATCGGGACAAGTGCAAAAATGGCTATAACCCGGCTGTGGCGAAAACCCGAAAGGGCGTCGCAGGCAAAATCGGGTACCCCGCCACGTGAAAACCCGAAAGGGCGCGTGGGCAAAAGTAAGAGGGGGCTGGCTTCGGCGAAAACCCGAAAGGGTGCTTGAGTCGGTAAAGTGGTAATTTCCAAATGCCTCTCCTATTCTCCACCCAATAAGACTCCGAAAGGGACAATCATCAAAGTCCCACCGGAAAACCTTTAACACACCCTTTTCGACCCTCGTCATTATCGGCGAGATCGGTCGATCTCTACCCTCAACTCGGACCTTACGTCCCTGTTGACAACCCCATCCTTGTTTCAGCAGTAACATATGTCGACGAATAAACCCTTTTCGACCCTCGTCATCCTCGACGAGAGCGGCGATCTCTACCCTTCACTTGGACCTTACGTCCCTGTTGATAATCCCATCTTTGCTTCGGCATGTGACCCATGATGATGAATAAACCCATGGTCGACCGTCGTTATCATCGGCGAGATCGATCAATCCCTACCCCTAAGCTTGGACCTTCCGTCCTTGCTAATAAACCCACCTTTGTTTCGACGATAACCTATGCTGGTCAATAAACATGTGTTTGACCCTCGTCATCATCGGCGAGATCGGTCAAGCTTTACCCCTAACTCGAATCTTATATCCTTGCTAATAGACCATATCCTTTGCTTCGACATCTAGCCAGTGTCAACGAACCGAAGCAGGGTTCAAGCCTTGTCATCATCGACAAGGTCTGTCAACATTTTCATGGTCCAGTTCTTCTGTATCCTATACAAAAAAAAGAAAAAGAAAAGAAAATGGGGTTAAAAATAGAGATACCCCGCCAGACTTGTTCCTATATCAGGACAGGTGCAAAAATGGCTATAACCCACATGTGGCGAAAACCCGAAAGGGCGTCGCAGGCAAAATCGGGTACCCCGCCACGTGAAAACCCGAAAGGGCGTGCGGGCAAAAGGAAAAGGGGGCTAGCTTCGGCGAAAATTCGAAAGGGCGCTTAGGTCAGTAACGTGAATAAAAAAAAATTGAATGATGAATAGTGATGATTCATTCTCTGTCCGGAAGACCCCTTTCGAGGTCGTGGCGGAGTCTTCATCCGATATCCTGGCAATATACATCTATTGTCATACCTTTTCGACCCTTGTCACCATCGGCAAGATCGGTCGCTACCTATCCAGTTTTGTCACCATCGGCAAGACCGTCTACCCTTTCGACCCTTGTCACCATCGGCAAGATCGGTCGCTACCTATCCGGTTTTGTCACCATCGGCAAGACCGTCTACCCTTTCGACCCTTGTCACCATCGGCAAGATCGGCCGCTACCCCTTCCGGTTCTTGTCACCATTGCCAAGACCGTCTACCCCTTTTCGACCCTTGTCACCATCTGCAAGATCGGTCGCTATCCCATCCGAGTTTTGTCACCATCGGCAAGACCGTCTACCCTTTCGACCCTTATCACCATCGGCAAGATCGGTCGCTACCCCTTCCGGTTCTTGTCACCATCGGCAAGACAGCCTACCCCTTCCGGTTCTTGTCACCATTGCCAAGACCGTCTACCCCTTTTCGACCCTTGTCACCATCGGCAAGATCGGTCGCTACCTATCCGGTTTTGTCACCATCGGCAAGACCGTCTACCCTTTCGACCCTTGTCACCATCGGCAAGATCGGTCGCTACCCCTTCCGGTTCTTGTCACCATCGGTAAGACCATCTACCCCTTTTCGACCCTTGTCACCATCAGCAAGATCGGTCGCTACCTATCCAGTTTTTGTCATCATCGGCAAGACCGTCTACCCTTTCGACCCTTGTCACCATCGGCAAGATCGGTTGCTACCCCTTCCGGTTCTTGTCACCATTGCCAAGACCGTCTACCCCTTTTCGACCCTTGTCACCATCGGCAAGATCGATCGCTACCCCTTCCGGTTCTTGTCACCATTGCCAAGACCGTCTACCCCTTTTCGACCCTTGTCACCATCGGCAAGATCGGTCGCTACCCCATCCGGGTTTTGTCACCATCGGCAAGACCGTCTACACTTTCGACCCTTGTCACCATCGATAAGATCGGTCGCTACCCCTTCCGGTTCTTGTCACCATCGGCAAGACAGTCTACCCCTTTTCGGTTCTTGTCACCATCGGCAAGACAGTCTACCCCTTTTCGACCCTTGTCACCATCGGCAAGATCGGTCGCTACCCCATCCAATTTTTGTCAGCATCGGCAAGACCGTCTACCCTTTCGACCTGTGTCACCATCGTCAAGGTCGGACAATATCTCCCCAATCAGGGTCAATTATAGAATTACCACAAGCATCCGGCAGTCACGGTTTCGATGCCTCTTGTCAGTGAGACCTATGTCGGCGCCAACCTGACAACTTCTGGAACCCCGTCCCGTGGTGGAGCGAGGCCCCCATCCTTTCCTTGAGAGGGTGGACGCTCTCCTGCTACACGGACATGGAGGTACTTCCAAGAAGGTCGCCAGAATTGCCGCAAGACACAACAAATGTAAGTGTGGATGTGAACACAAAAAAATATATATATAGTGAAGGAAACTTCTATCTTCATTACAAAAGGGGAAGTGAATACAAAAGGAGCCCTTCTGAGGGGACATATTACAAAGGCGGATCAGCTAAGACCGCCTGAAGATATCAGCAAAGTCAATAAGCCCAACATGAGGAGCCGCCCCCAGTTCATGGAGCTGCGCTTCCTCTTCCTGAACCCGAGTCACCTCAATCTCCAGAGACGCGACTCGGCCCTCCAGAAAAGAAGTTCTTTCGATGCCTTGGACTTCCGCAGCCTCTAGCGGTGGTATCTCGGCTTCTATAGTAGCCAATTCAGCGCGGAGTTCTTCCCGTCGGCTACGTAGAATGTGCGCCTGGGTTACGGAAGCTTCAACCTGAGCCCTGCCCTCCTGAAGATCAGAGATCAGAGACGTCAGCTCCGCCTGACAGTCAACTCTCTGCAATTTGAGGGCCGCCAGTCGGTCGCCCATCATCTTCTCGAGAAAGTCCCGGCGATTCACAAACTTCAACAAGAAAAGCACCCACTGGGTCCAGATATCTAGAGGGCAGCCCAGTGTCTGCAGCCCGATCGTCAGTCGCGCAGCCACTTCCTTCAACTCGGAGTAAGACAGCGCTGGCTGAGATTCCACAACCTGACGCAGCATCTCTAGATGCTGCCAGACAAATTCCTCCGATGAGGTAATGCCCAGGGAAGCCGTCGGAGACACCTCGAAGGTCACTTCCCTGTCTATGGAGGCCCATAAGCCGGTGTCCGGCTCGGAAGAGGAAGATGGAACGACCGTCAAAGCCGAAGAAGCAGATACCACGGCAGCATGTTCCTGCTCCGTCAGACTCTTGTTAGGGCTTCCTTCAACGGAGCCTAGGAGGGACAGAGGTTCTAACTCTGGCTCCGGCACAAATGGAGTTACAGAATCAGGCGCGATCGTCATTATGGCCGCCGGTACAAAAGCAGACCCCCTTTGCGGGTCAGCCTCAGCCCTCAACTCTGTCGTCGACGCCAGGGCGAGACTCTCCCCCGACTGGCTCGGCTCCGATGGTAATCCCCCAGCAGCCGCATTTATCCTCACCGGCACAGGGCAGAGTAGGGTGATTATCCCTGAAGGAGATGCGGTGGCCAGCGGTAGCAGATCCGAGGCCTCTGATGAAACCACAGTAGTACCAGAAGTCGATGCCGGGGAATGAATAGCGGCTTCGGGTTCCTGGAATGAAAATTCATGTAAACACCAAGGTGGCAAAAAAAAATAGAGGGGGATATGCGGCTCTATAAAGGGGCGAACAGAGTTTACTATGATGACGTCATCCATCTCTTCAAGCCTCTGAATAGAATATTCCAACCCTGCAGACGAGGTAGCAAAAGGAGGGGTTATCTCCACCTCCACGTCCAATCCAGCAAATTCCTCCTGCAACACTCCCTTGGATGGTACCCTCGGCAGCCTCGGAGGACTGAAAATCAAAGCATCGCTTGGTAGTATGAAGGGAGCTGCTGCCCCTTTGCTGCCTGTTGTAGACCCCGGTGCATCACCTTCTGAAGAATGATGGTCAGTCTCTTCGTCAGAAGGGGTGGTAGAGCTGCTCGAACAAATATCTATGCCGATCTCAGGTTGGCCCGCCTCCTCCGTCGCCTGACGGGACGCTGAGCGGGTAAGCACACGCCGAAATGGGATAGCACCCTTCTTCAGCGCAGTCTTATGTCCCGCGGGCTGTAAAGGAGCTTCCATGACATGCGCCTCAGCCGCCGCGCTGACCACCCCTGCCATCACAACAAAACAAGTGTATAAGGCAGGATGTAAAGCCCAATGAAAGGGACAACCTAAAGAACCACAATTGTGCAACTCACCATCGGCCTCGCTGGCAGGCGTAGGAGAAGGAAGTCTGACATCCTCCTCAACAGCGGGGAGACTCCCCTCTGCAGCTCCAACTGTCTTAGTCACCCCTACCGGGGCTATGACGGAGGGCCCTATCTCTCCGGCTTCCAGGGCGGTTTCCTCAGCAGATGTGGTGTCAGCCACTCCTTGAGCTGAAGCCATACAAAGAAGACATCAAAAAATGATGAAATGAATGAAAATGAAAATGAAAGTGCCGTGAAAAGAGCATCCCCTTTATACCACACAAGGAAAATAATGTCACCTTCAGCTGCTTGCTGAGTAGCTTCTCTCCGAGCGGCGAACTGTTCAAATGATGGCACCTCGGGCAGGGGAGTCTCAGGCGCATCAGTCGAAGGCCGCTTGGAAGAAGTTTTCCGAGCCTTCCTCACTCGGCCTATTGCAACTTTTATTGCAGAGGCCGCTCTCTTTTTGCCAGGCGGCAGTGGAGTAGTAGTCGGCGCTGGTGCAGGGACCTCAAAATATTCCGGCTTCTGTGCCTGGGAGATGATTTTTCTATAAAGCCCCTGCTGCTTGATATCCGGACGGTCTGTCAAGTGAAGCGCACGCCGTTATGAAGGAGCAAGGCAACAAACTAATCTACATGTCAACAGAGGAGCGCTTACCTGCCCGGCCGTTGTAAAAAGATGAGAGTGGCCAATACTGGTAAGCCACCTCCTTGCTTCGGGATGCAGCCTCCCGTACAAGCCAGCAGACGTCGCCGATCTTCTTACACTTGTCAACTAGATCGGCCAGGTCCGTATGTCCGTGCGAAGCTATACAATGATACAAGCCGAGGTGGTCAAAGCCCCAGACATCGGCATAATGAAAAGATACAAATAGAGGCTTGTCTAGAACACCAGCTGCGGGACTCTCAAGGGTCAGTCCGTGGATCCTCATCAGGACAAACAGCCAGGATGTATGCTGATAGTATGTCGGGGTTCTGTCCTCTCTATTAACAAACGCCCGACACGGGTAAAAGCGATCCACCTCGCACTTCCATGAAACTGCTTTGGAGAGCGGCTCCTCAATAGGGAACGGATACTGCTGAAGCTCCAGGCGGGAACCACCAATCTGGCATAGGTGTTCTAGATTCTGCGTGAAAGCATCTTCACTTATATCAGCAAGAACGGTTGTCAGTGGGTCGGCTACTCCCTCCTTGATGGCTTTCCTGCCCGCTATATATGCCTCTGCCTCCTTCGGGTTGTGAGAAAATAATCTCTTCAAATGAGCTTCGTCAATGTCAAAGACGGGCCCAGGCTACTGGCTCAGAAAAGCGAGCTCGGCCACGTCCCAGCATGTCATCCGGGCATTGCGGTAGAAGCTCGTGCGAGCATTCCACCATTTTATGTACTCTGGAGTGACTCGGGGGACTCGGTTCGGCATCGGCACTCTGAAGGAGTTGGCGTCCCGGCGGTGAAAATAGTCCCACCAGGAGCGACCTTCGTCCACGACGGTCGAGCCATGCTTTGACCTGCTGTCTAAAGGAAACAGGGCAACCGAAGGTGAAATGTGCTGATCGTAGCCGAAATTTCGGCCGAACCTGAAAGGATAGTAGGGTTCCAAATAAACTGCGCCCCCCTTTCTGAATACTAAAACACTGGGGGGGATTGATAACACCCAGTCAACGAGTTCAGGCTCCAAGACTGGTCGGGTCACGGTGTTGCCCGAAATGAAGTGTGTGAAGGTCTCCACCGCCTCGAGCTTACACTCACGCTGACGATTCACCAATGGAGATGAATGTGCGGCCAGATTCCAAAAGTGGATAGTCCCCGCCGAATCCGTCGGAACCCTTGCCAGTCGGCCGCGAATGGAGAAAAGTTGCTGGGACACCGGACCCGGCTTAGCACTTGCAAACTCCAGCATATTGGGATACAATGTCACTGTCTGCAAAGTCTGGGGAGCTAGCTCTGGGAATAAATTGCACACCCATGCATTAAAGAAATGAAACGGTCCCACCGTTCGAAAAGAGCGGGGGATCCGATGCCTATGAATATCCCCAAGGGATTTGTAAATCAGGCACAGTGCAGCGGGACATATTGCAAGCCGTATGCCCCAAGCCATCTGACAAGCCGGGTATATTGCCTCCGGCCTAATGACTATCTCATCCCCCTGCGGGAGAGCGAAAGTACATAGCCAGAAGGTGAGATATGCAGCACAATGGGTGAGGGGATCCGCCCCCATCGGATTCGGCCCCCCGCGGCTTATCCCCCGAAGAGAAGCAGGCAGCTCCGATTTAAACTTGGGCGGCCTACTAGGCTTGCCCGCAACAGGAGCTACATGAGGGAACTCACTGTACTTCAAAGGGCCCCCGAAGAAATACTGAATCCAATGTCCTGCTCGGACTCTCAGTTTGCTGCTCTTCTCCCGGGGCCGGTATCCCTTTGAGGATCCCCTATTCAGCGTCAGGCAGAGGGAGCGGTATGCCTTCATCAAGTACCGGTACGAATAGCCGAAGTAATATTCACCTTCGCCGTCTGTTTCGTCCTTGATGAAGTCATGAATGCAGACCTCCTCATAGGGCTCTTCGTTAATCGGCAGGCCCGATAGCTGTGATAGGCTCCATAGATCCAGAGAGGTTTCACCTTCTGCCGTATAGAAAGTATTGAATTGCGGGCAAAATACTTCGAACATGCCACAGCACAGCCCCTTTGAAATGGGATACCTGAAGCGTGATGCATACACACTGTGGTACACCCCGGCCCTGACCAGCAGCGGTGCATATTCTTTCAGAACATACTCTGTAAATTCCACCGCCCCTACACCGAAGAGGTGAGCATCTGTCACCTTCGTGTCTGCAAACCACCCAGCTGCCAGTTGAAATTTGAATTGAACAGCCAAGCAGTTCAGCACAAACGGTTCCTCTCTGTAGCCCCACTTGATGGGCGCCAAGAATAAACCGTAGCCGGGTTTCTCCCTGTTAACCCGACCTATGGTGTTGTCCCACCTGGCTGGTGTGAATTCTGGAGCCCGTGTCAGCATCTTCTACTCTGCCTCCAGCTCTGTTACCCCTAAGATGGCGTTCCATTTGCGCCGCTCCCCCGGAAGATATATGGTATCGCAACGGTACACAGAACCTTTCAAGCTGTCTCGGTCCAGCAACATGTCCCGCTCCACCATCCGAGCCAGCATGACGTCCCTCTTCCCAGAGACGTTGAAGGTACAAATGTAAGGCGCGAGGTGACGATCCTTCGGGAAGTCCGCACGGTAGTCGTCATCGCGGTTGAAGTCCAGTCCTCCCTCGACAGTTACAATGCGAGAGGCGGATACTGTACCTATTTTGGAGTCAGAGGATTCATCAACTATGGCAATCCTCCCAAATCCCCGGTCCAGCTATCCAACATTCCTCCAAGTCACAACGGGACCAGAAGCCCTGCCTTGAGGAGAAGATTCAACATCAGCACTGCCAGAGGCAACACGGCTAGAAGAAGAAGCCATCTCCAGCGAGCTGCAAATATAAACCAAGGAAGAAAGAATAAGAAGGTGATATAAAGAAAATATATATGGAAAAGAAATTTTCAGAAAATTTCGACAGCATCTCCCCTTTATTGAGAGCATGCCCAGAAGTTAAATGGGAGAACACCCACCAAGAGGGGGTGACTCCGAAATAAACAGGGACGGAGTCCCGAAACAAAATTCCCCGGAGGGAGACTTCCACGTCGACCGATTCCCAAGCGACGGAGGGAGAAGGGGAGGAGGAGAGAGAAGGCTCAGGAGCAAATGAGCCCTTCTCTCCCCCTCTCGGCGCTTATAGCGCCCCGGCCAGAAGGCGCACCGAGAAGGCGGCCGCGCCGACCGGCCGGACGCTCCAAAAGGCGCGCCGAATGGCCCCCGCGCCGAGGAGATCACCGCGCCGAGGGGAGCACCGCGCCGAGAATTCCTGCGCCGAGGCCACCACCGCGCCGAGAAGGTAATGCCGGGAGCGTCTATGGCACCGATTAGCCCTCCGGGGACAATGCAATCATCAGGCCGAGCCAAAAATGCTGGTGTTCACCCAAATTTGCTTATAAAGCATGGAAGTCATGCAAAGGAGAATGAAGACTCAGAGTCAAAAGAATAGCCAATGCACAGGAGGAGACCTGAAGAGACCACGAAGCACAGTGTGTGACGTGATGTACACCCGCATGTCCCGTATCACTCATGCTTCACTCACGCCACCTACGGGTAGGGGGCATTTGTTGACACCCAAAATATACCAGAAGAAACTATAGCATATTCACAGCTTTGAAGATCAGTAGAGGGCACAGTTCATGTGCTACCCCCGGGAGATCTGAGAGTCTGAATAGAAGAAACCCACTACCCCTATCATTCTGTTCGACTAAAGCCATCTCTGGCTAGGTCGCTGTTCAGTGCTGCTATCTTTCAGATAGTCAGGCTGATTAAACTACACCAACACTTAGGCAATCATCTTCCTGCTGAAACAGATGTTCAGACATCTCTGATACACCTGGGCCAAGACGTACAGTGCCCCGTATGCATGTGTGAATCCAAGGTGTAAATGGGCTCGGTGGAGTCGCAATATGTATGGGTCAAGAACCCCACTGTCGAGAGGAGCTCACTAAGTGTATCCTGGACGACTGGGCCGAATGACAAATAGATGGGCCAAGCCCAAGCAAGACAGGACGCGCCGGCGGATGTCACACCGGGAGAAGCGATTCTGGCGCGCCGGGAAGCTCGTGCCGAATGCATGAAGAGCCTCACCTCTATAAAAGGCCTGCCCTTCGAACGAAAGAGAGAGAGAGAGGATAGAAGAAAGAAAAGAAAGAAAAGGAAAAAGAGGAAGAGAAGCAGAGTGCTTAGCCACCGAAGAGAAAGGGGGAGTTCGAGAGCCCTTGGAAGAAAAGAAAGAGAAGAAAAGAAGAGGGAAGAGTCAGAAGTTCGAAAAAAGATCCAGGTTGGAACAGCGGGCAGCGACAGCTTCCTCGGCTTCTCCTCCCTATCTGTCTCAATTTCTCCCTCTGTATTTTCGATTTCTGACATCTTTGCTTCAATAGCATCGGATGCCGATGTAACCCTGTCTGCAGGGATAAGGTCTTGGATTTCTTTCTCTTGAATCGCATGCGTGTAAGCCATTTGGCTGATATAGTTAATAGAAGAATGGGTTGAGCTCTGTCCTTTCATTACCCTCTTCTTTCTGTCTCTGCATCCGAGGTTCGCCATACGCTAAGGATACTGATAACTAGGCGTGTTTCATCGTCGGGTTTTCTGATTTTTGTTGAAGGTTCTTCTGCCGCGCGCTCTTTCAACCTCGTATCCACAACGAGAGCCTGAGACAGCCTATCTCATGGCTCCTCGTCTGTGAAATGAAGAGGGTTGAATACGGGCCAGAGTCCTGAGTTTCTGTGGGTGGTTCCGCTCCTAGTGAAGTCCCAGAGGAAAGGCCACCTTCACACCAGATTATCCTCCCTATGATTGCCCGTAATGGTGGTCGAATCATTGAATAAACTTTCTTTCTGAATGCCCAAAACCCTCTGAAGCCCTTGCCACAGAAGGAATCCCTATCGGAAAGCCTCCCGGCGCGAACTCCCCCTCGGCGTAGGTCTCGCACCGGGGACTTGTCGCGCCGGTTAGGCTTCCCCTACCACGCCGAACCTATCTGGCCTTTGTGCCGACAACCAACCCTTCTTCTCTGCATTGACGCCTATGTGTTTGTTGGCCATCCTGATGCTTTCATGCCCGTGCCAATAACCCATACAGCCTCTGTCTGTCACGTCCTGCCCCATGGGTGTGCATCGCCCTTCCCTCTGTCCTCACGGGAGCTATATCAAACAGGGGTAGCTCCCCTTACATTCTATAACCCATTAAGTCAAGGAGCTCTGCCTCTGCATGACCTCCGATCGACTGAGTTGGGAAGATTACAACAAAGGGGATGGGATCTCGTATGATCCGGCCCTCCTTGAATTACGGGCTACGCCCGGCACCTATTTTGGTTTCTACTCCGGCATCCGTGAGTAGATATCCCATAATACCCCCTTGGCACACTCCCAAAATAAGGGGAGATGCTGTCAAAATTTGCCGAGGATTTTTTATTCCGTTATACGGTAAGATGTTTCATCGGAATTAAGTGCTTAATCTCTCGACATGGCAGCAGCCTGAGCCATATCATCTCACGGCCTCTCGCCATCGCAGGGAACAGATCTTATAAGTGATGATCTCTTTGAACCCCCCCCAGGAGTGCATCCACCCTCATTTCCTATAACCCCCACCTGGCTTCGTGAAATCTCCATTGAACGCCCATAAAACCCTCACAAACACCCCTTCTGCAAACCTTAGAAAACGCCCCTCCCCCCGGCGCCATTGCCTCTCGGCGCCAAACCCGCGCCGGGTGGGTGGCGCGGGGGGACCAGGCCACGCCGAGGTCCGGGGCGCGCCGGGACCAGGCCCCCCCCCCCCCCGAGCCCCTCCGTCGCGCCATTTTCCTTCGCGCCGGGACTAGACTGGGCCGATGCCCTTTTAAACCCCCTCCCCTCGGGCCGTCTGCCCTTCGTGCCGGGATCTCCAGCGCCGACTAATATCTGTGTCATTTCACCTTACTAGTGGGTGCTCTTCTTCAAATCTTGACATCTCAACAATCCCATTAAACCCCAGAATAGTCGTCCCAAACCCAGAGGTCCTACTCCCATCAACCTTTTGAGCCAGCCTTCAGCATCTTGCGAGGGAATTATCGTCATTCACCCGGGGCCCAGAGATATATGAATGGGGGGGGGGGTTCCACCCCTACATTATGCTGAACCCAACATTTCTTCGGCTACCCCGCTGACCCTCGGAGTTCTGCCGTTGCATGTCCTCCGATGGTCTTTTAGGGGAATATTAACGAACGGCGCAGATGGTTCTTGTTAGGGTGCTTGGCCCGGATACAGAGGGGGGTGAATGTATCCTTCTACAGAATATGGCCAAATTAAAATAAAGATGCTAGAAAACGGCACAAGATAGAGCTAATTCATTTCAACTCAAATACAACCTCATGGGCGTGCCTATCCAAGCATCTAGCAGAAGCAATCAAACAATCAAGCAAGCCACTGCACAAGATATTTTAGGTGGTTCGGTCCACAGACCTACATCCACCCCTCACTCCCAACCGGAGTGAGGCTTCACTAGCAAACGCTAGAGCCAAGCAGACTCAGTCTGCAAACAGTTGCTGCCACACAGCTTGACCAGGGAAATAGACTTCCCTCTTCCTCCCAACCGGAGGGACACCCAAGTGGCTCACAGCCACTTGAAACTAGAGGTCGAAGACCTCTCTTCCTCCAGACCAGGAGGGACACCTGGACTTGCAACCACAAGCCCAAAACCGGAGGACTAGCCTCCCTTCCTCTAACCAGAGGGAAACCCACAAGTGACAACCTGTCACTTGCAACCCGGAGATCAGATCTCCCTTCTCCTGTACCACCAGGAGAGACCCGATCCCCAACAGGGTGATCGGAAGAACAAGACTAAACAAGGTAGCAAAAGGAAAAATAAGAAAACACGAAAATGACAGCGACGGAAGCTGGAAATAAAACGCAAGATATATAGCTCTCAATGAGCATAAGTCGTTCTGGATTTGATGCACGAACAGACTAAACAGATCCTCAGTAAAGCTCTCTCTCTCCTCTTCTTTTCTTCTTCTTCTTTCTCCTTCAGTTTCTGCTCTCTTTTTCTTCTCTTCTTTCTCTCGTTTTTCTGGATCGAAGGACTCTCTGCTTTTCTGCTCTTTCTTCTCTTCCTTTCTCTTTTTCGATCGTCCTTCATCTGAAGACGAAGGTTTCTATTTATATCAGCAGCAGTAGCAGGTCCGGTTCAGAATGCGTGTGCCTCCCACGCTTGATCCAAAACCTTCTTGCCACGTGTCCTTATCGGATTGGTTCCTCTAGCATTGGATCACGTGCTGCTCCGACACTGAGGAGTAATCTTCCTCGGATCCCTGCAAGCAGATTAATTACATTAATGCTCAGGGTTCGCTATATGTAGTTGAGATAAGTTGGTTGGCCATAAGAACAAAGAACTACACGAGATATATGATAACACAAAGAGGTGCACTATACTGTGACTGACACGAGGTACGTTAGATGAGTTTAGCACGAGATAACACGAGAACGACACGAAGTACACGAGAACACAGCTAACACAACAATGAAGATGACACGAAGTCAGATGAAGACAGCATGAGTGAGAAGAAGATAACACAGAGTGAAGCAATTGAAAGACACGTGATCAGAAGAGACCATGACGAAAATAGAAGGAAGCAACACGGAGATACAATTTCAAAAGAAACACGAAGACACGAATACAAAGGTAACACGAAGATACGAATAAGAAGGTAACACGAAGATACGAATAAGAAGGTAACACGAAGACACGTAGTGAAACAACACTTGAAAAACATAAGAAAAATGACTCGAGTACAAAATAACTCGATAGAACGACTCGAAGATGAGGCGACATGGGCTGACCACGACACGAAGACAAATAACAGAAACTGACACGAATTGAAAACAACACGAAGACGAAACAGAAAATGACACGAATTGAAAACAACACGAAGATGAAACAGAAACCGACACGAGATGAAAACAACACGAAGACGAAACACAGGAATTGACACGGAGTGTGGTCAAGGCGAGAAGGACACGAAGTCTAAAGAGAAAAACAACGCGAAGATGAAAACTGAAACCGACACGAGGTGAAGTCACAACGCGACAAAGACGCGAGGTCTAGGAAACACGACACGAAGACATGAGATAGACACGTCTTCAACAACACGTGATGAAACAGTGGAAGCAGAAGAACAACTCGAGGAACTACAGTAATTGACACGAAGACACAAGAGCAAAACATAGAGGACTGACTCGAGATGAGCAAGTAAGTGCTAATGACACGAGGTCAAACAGAACACATCTTAAAACAACACGAGGTACGAGAGGATGACACGGCGTGTTGAAAACACAAACAGTACTAAAATGAAAACGACACGAAGGCAAACAGTGCGACACGAGGTGTTATACACAAAACATGACGAAGTACCAACCAACACGAAGACAGTCCCTGAAAATACCTGAAGTGAAATGAAGGTTTATTCTTCTCAGAAAAATATTCTTGGTTCTCTTTCACAGAAAAAATATTTTTGTTATTTTTTATTTCACAGAGATATTTTTGAACACCACTAAGACTTATAGTGTTGTCATCATCAAAACATGTAAAGATTCAACAAGACTCAACAATCTCCCCCTTTTTTATGGATGGCAACACTATGAGTCTTGAGTCTTTGCAGAGAAAAAAGATTTCAGCCTTTCCAAGGCTAAACAAACATCAGCACCATTATAAAACATTTTTAAAGTGTCAAATAGCCATTCTCAATGAATAACAAACATTAAACATTCTCAACAAGCTAGCAAAGGCCTGATTTCTCCCCCTTTGTCATCATCAAAAAGAAGGAAACAAGAAGGATGCAACAATGCAAATGATATGAAATTTAATTAATAAGTCCAAGAGTGTGAGAGGGAAAGCCTCAAAATGGGCAACAAGATACAGAGCATTGTTTTTCAAGAAAAATATCTGGCTTGTCTGCTGGAAGGGCCACGCGGCCTGCCATGTGGTGGTCTCCCCCTCGGTGAAGCAGAACTATATTCTTGAGGTGTAGTTCTGCTAGAAGAAGCTTGACCAGGTGCTGAACCCAAGGTTGACTGAAATTCCTTTAGGTCATTTGACAATTCAGCTAGCCAATACACCACAGCGCTTCTGACATTTGCCACTTCAGAAATGATGTCGTCTTGGCGAATATTGACAGTTTCATATCTGTCAGTCAGAATTGTAATTTCTGTTAAGAAGGCTACCAATTTATCATAGATCTGCTAAATACCTGGACCTAGGGCACTGGATGACTTCTTCAAAACTTCTAAAGATGTTCTGATCTCAAAGCAGTGATCTATAATGTTGGTAGACATTTTGAAGGAGGAAATTTGAACATCTTGTAACTCACTCAGTGCTTTTGCTATCTTTGAACAAACCTCCTGCAGACCTTGCATCAGGGATCTGTTGGCATCATCTGAAGCCTTTTTGTTGAGTAGGAACCGTTTCCATTCAGTGAGGAGAGATATCTCAAGCTTCAGTAGCCTGGAATGTACCTGATTGATGTTGAGAGTGACATATGTGAGCAGATCATCTAATTTCTTATCTTGTTTCTGCATCTGCTGAGTCAAGTTTATGAGGAGTTCCTCAATGTTGGGTGCCCGAGCAGATTCAATGTTGGGCGCCTGTGCAGATAGAAGTCTAGGTGGACCTAGAGGTGTACCAAAAAATTCTTGCACTGGCGGTTGGTTGTCTACTGTTGGAGCCTGATCTTCAACTTCAGCTTGAGTGTCTTGGACAGGAACTTCAATTTCAGGTTCCTCTTCCTCATTTGAAGATTCTGAATCCAATTCTATGACAGGAACTTTTTCTTGACTGTTATCCCCTCTATCTTCTATGAGACCATGATCTGCAGGGCTGTCAACAGATGCATGTTCAAGACTTTCAGATGTAACCAAGTTGGTAGCCTCTTCCAAGCTTCTCTCTACAGTTTCTCTTAAAATTGCATTAACAAAATCAGCAAGTTCTTGATCAGTACTTTCTTGCTCTTTAGCTGGCTGTTCCTCAGGCAATATCACCTCTTTAGATGTCTTCCCAAAAGAGTCAAATAGACCAGCAATATTTGCATCTAGATCAGTCTGAATGCTTTCTTCAGACAACCTGATTTCTTCAGATGCAACCTCAACTAGCCTCTAAAAGGAAAAATGTACTTCAGTGGGTGCAGCAGACGTAAAAGACTGTGGTTGTTCAGCTGGTGTATCCTGTACAGCAATCTCAGAAACTAATTGCACACCAGTTTGAGCTAAGTATTGAGATTGTTCCAGATGCTCCCCCTGAGTCTGTGATTCCTTGACTTTTTGGGCCTTAACTTGCCCCACCACTAAAGAGCCCTCTAAGCCCAAAAACACTGAAACAAAATTCATATTAAATATGTTTCGGGCCTTAACTTCAGATGCAGCCTCTCCATCCAAGCAAATCTCTGAATGCTTGAAGATGTCTGTCAGATGGGCGGCATAGGGAAGGTGTCTCTTGGATCCAATACATCCCTTCATGACAATAAAAATGATTTCTGGCAGACATATCTTTACATTCTGAATCAGACAAAACAGTAGAAATCTCTGTGTGTCTGTGATTCTACCCCTAGCTCCAGTCTGGGGTGTGACTATAGAAGCAATTATGTTTTGAAGGAGCTTGTGAAGAGGGGGAAATGACGAGGTTTGGAAAGCTTTCAGCTTCACTTGCCCCTTGTCAAGAATGTTACTGGGTTTACCAATAATAACTGAAAACGCCTCGTGCAGACTGTATCTGTACCCTTTCTCCACCTCTCCCTTTTCTGGAATACTTAGAGCTTCATGGAGAGAGTTGTATGTCACCGTTATCTCAACCCCTTTAACAGTCGAAATCAATGCCGACTTATCTCGGCTCAACACCAAGTTGTTGTAAAATTCCATCACCAGGCTAGGGTAGAATACCCTGTGATCTTCCAAAAAATTTCTCCATTCCTGAAACTCGAAAATGTTCAAGAGTTCTGGAAACTTCAGGACCATGGATTCATCTCCGAAATCAACTATCCTCGGAGGAATGATTTTACCACTCTCTAAGAATACGGTAGACTGGGAAGGCCTGGTACCTTGCTCTGACGACATTTCCGCAGCAGCTTCTGATTCTAGACAACGTTGCTGCTTGGACGGAGGCTCCTCAGCAGTTTCCTTTCCTTTCCTCTTCCTTTCAACCTGAGCGGCGGATGCTTGCTGATCCATTTGCCAAGACTCCTAGAGTATCAACTCTCTCTTGCCGACTGCTACTGGAAGTGAAGCTAGACCCAAGAGAGGAAGAGACCTCTGTGGGGAAAGGAAGTGAGCGGGAAGAGATGGAGATGAGTTTGAAGGAACGCTCAAGGTGGAGCGGCACGAGGATGAATAGGAAGCGGCAAGGGGAAATGAGGGTTTGTGGATGAAGGCGTGTGAAACAAGAAGGGTTTTGTCGGGTTGCTTTTTACTCTTATCAAATTTTTTCGGGAAATACCCAAACTACCCTCAGTCATGATGTAACGCAGCTACTGCCTGTTAAAGTTTGCCCTTCAATATATGGACTAGTTATATTCTACCAAATTCCATGGTCAGTTACCTCAAGATATTAAATCAGCATGATCACAAAATTAGCTGTTAAAGTTGCTTAACCAAGAGAGAGTCACGATTAAATTACTCCTTATGTTTGTCAAGCAACGAAATAACACATCGATGTCAAGCAGATTTCATTTCTTCATTCAATGGACAAGAGAAGGCATACAGGGTCAACCAATTTGTTGAGCACAAGGTAGAATAGTCCCTTTTTACACAAGGAGACATGTTTATCAGACACCAGAAACCCTGGTTACTCAGGACGGACTACCTTTATGCCAATCAAAGCCAATGAAATTTTCTTTGTTGACTTTCCCCCCTTTTTTTTTTATTTTGACAATTCTATACAGAGATAGCTAGTTGTATCATGACAGAAACTCTGGACTTCTCAGATCTAGAGTGTCTATTTCTCCACAAAAGCCATTGCTCTGCCACAAAGAATGGCGTATTCCCTGGTGGCACTTCTCATGATTTTAGACATAAGACAGATATCTTACTTAACATAATTTTTTATCTCAGAGCTCTCTACACATAAGTTTCAGTTAAGTCGAGATCCTCAACAAGTTTTTCTCATTTAACAGGAAGTTTTATAATATGTTGACCAACACTTGAGAGGATAACTTAGAAGGATCAAGGACCAAATATAACCCCCATTCATTGAAGTTCTTTATTAACAGGTATGAGTTGTTACATTAGATATTGGGTGGTTTAAGGTATACAGATCACATCTGATAAGAGCAAGAAGACTGTAAAAATAATTTCTTTGAGAGAATTTCTGAACCAAAAGTGATAGGAGAGATATAAGAAGGTGGCTGACCGAATGGGGAGAGATGAGATGAGATGAGCAGCATTCCTATCAGCAAGCCAACAAGTGAGAGATCACTCAAGACATTAAGCACCAAGGACACATCCAAATATAGTATTCTTGAAGAAGCTCTGTCTTACATCCAGAGAAGCTCTTGGGCAACAAACTGCAACCTCATGAGATGACAAATCTTTACACCACATTAACTGCATCGGCTGACAAAATTCTTCAGAAACCAAATGGCCTGTCAAGCTCCTTTTCAGCCCACTCAAGGACATCTCACACACGACTCTTGGAAGTATTAATTATTTATTGAATGCAGTGTTTGCCATGAAAATTAAACATGTATGTTTGTGAGTTATGCACATACAGGCTCCCCTGATCAGCAGAATGATCCATGGTACTAGGCGGAGCATTTGGTCTGAAAGACCACCTCACACATAGTAAGGACCTCCAGATAGATTTCCCTGCCTTTTGGTAGCTTACCATTTGATATACCATAGAGGTCATGAATACCAGGGTAAACTCAACAGTCCTATAAGCAATTCAGATTTTCAATGAATTATGCAACATACAGTTTTCAAACAGCATTCACATTCAGTTCAGATTTTCAGAAATTTCAGAGTGCATGTTCAGAAAATAATGCAACTTGCAGATGATGAATGAATATGCAAGAGCAGATTCAATATGCATGCACTAGATGAAACTAAGAGCAGGATATGTAAGAATACATCAAACCAGATATGTAATAAGTTTCAAAATGGGACATGCAGAGAGATTACCTGAACAGTGTGAGAATGGGGTTTTCATTCTTGAGTGCCTTGGATCATTACCCCTTTTATTCCAGTCCCAAGGCACACCTGCAAAACAAAGTTTATTTTGCACAAACAGGTACCCAAGAAGTCTTGGGTCCTGACATGACATTATTATTTCTAGCAGGTTTTCTCAGCACATTTCCAGGAGTAGTTTTCAGATCTGATTTATGCATATTCTTATTAGCATGAATTCTATGTGCATACACATGAGATTTTCTGTTAACAGGGTAAAAATTCTGTTTACCAAAACTGGTTTGGTTTTGATATCCTGCCAGCCAACAGGTTGCAGCCCTGTGACCTGGCTTCCCACAATGATGACATGAAGGTTTTGTAAATTGTCTTACAGGGAATTTAGCATGTTTGAGATTCACATTTCTACCATGAATATGCCAACAGTCCTTGACTGTATGGCCATGCTTTCTACAGTGAGAGCAAATGAAAGAATTTCTTCTAAAGGAACCTGACCAGCATTCAGAGGCCCTGTGACCCATTTTGTTGCAGTTAAAACAGATGATATGCTGGTTCATTGAAACATATTTTTTTTTATTAAAAACATGTTGGTTTGTAGGAAATTTAGCATGATATGAATAAAAGGTTTTCTTACCACTAGCAAACCAGCAATAAGCAATAGAGTGACCTAATTTGCCACAATTAGAGCATGTGACATTTCTTTTATGAGGTGATGGATTTTTATCATAAGATCTCCTAGCATTCTTATCATCCTTCTCCATCAACTTACACTCATGCATCAGATGTCCAACTTTATGACAGTAGTGACAGATATTCTTCCTTTTAGATGCATGTGAGTGTGTGTGAGGACTGTGATAAGCAAATGCTGATGGACCTTTTTCATTTATTTTCTGATTTTCAGTCCTTTTCTGATTTTTATCATGTTTTCCTATTTTCTTAGCCTTGTACTGAATAGGAGATGAAGTGGAAGGCTTTTCCTGTTCAGAAGATTTAATGAAAACAGTTCTTAGCTTGGATCCATCACCCTTTTTCAACTTTTCAGTTTGTTTCTGATTCTTCTGAACATTTGGTTGTTTACTTTCTGAGGTTGTGGCTATATCAGAAGCTTTGACAAAGGATGTCGTCAGCTTGTTTTCAAAAACCTTTTTATTGACATTGTTGTAGCCCAACCCTTCCTTTTGAGTATTTACCTTAATTCCTAACAACCAGTCCAGATTTTCTTGACCACTCACAAACTTTGACAAGGAGCTTTTCAGATCCTGAATTTCATTATCAAGAGATGCAATGTGTATTTCATAACTAGCGATCTCTTGTTCACTACAATTGACAATTTCATTCAAAACCTTATTAGCTGTTTTGTATTCTTCAATTTCCTTTGTCAGCTCATCTACTTCATCAGTTTCGTTTGTACAGATGACTTTTCCTTTCTCCAATGTGAGAAGTCTTTCAGACATGGCACTGTTTAACAATTTTAATATTTCAACTTCTTCTTTAAGCTTATCATTTTGAATTAACTCATTTATTAGAAGCTGATCTTCTGAGTCAACCATGCTTTCTCTCCTAGCTTCAAACTCCCTCAATTCCTTTTGTTGTTTTTTAAAATCTTTCTATAGTTCTATGTTTACAGATTTTATGGCATTAAACTTTTCAATCAGCAAATCATTCTCTCATTTAAGTTTCTCTAATTGTTCTTCATTTTCTTTAGAGACCTTTCTGAGAGAGTCATTCTCATTTTTCAGCTTGTTTAAGTCAGATTTAACGCGTTCAAATTCTTTCAGCATCAGATTATCAGACATACTAGCATCAAGAGCATTTTTCAGTTCAGCACAATTTCTACAAGGAAAGCTTGAACTATCTAAACCAGTACCCTTCTTCAATTTTTTATACTATTTTCTTAACAGTTCATGAGATTCAATTAGTTCAGCATAAGCATTCTCCCAATCTTCTAGAGAGAAATTCTTGAAGAGATTTATCTCATCATCATCATCTTCTTTAGTTTGATTGCTGCCTTGATCGCTTCTGTTGGTCATCATGCAGCTTGTTTGATTTCCTTTCCCGGCTCTCTTCATCATTTCCAACATATCCCTTGCAGAAATGCAATCAAGGAAACATGAGTGAAAAGCTTTGTCAGTGGCTGCTTTCATCAGATTTATAGCTGTATGATTCTCCTCATACATTGATTCGTGACTGTCAGTCCATTTGGACCTTTTCTTTGGTAATTTATGAGGACCATGTGAAATCACTTTCCACAGGTCTGGATCAACGGATTTAACATAATCACGTAAAGCACTGTGCCACTGGTTGAAATCAAAACCACTGAAGACGGGTGGACAAGCCATTGAACCAAATAGCAGATAAATTCAATGCAACAGGAATATTGATGCACTAAAGGCAAATAAGCACCTAAGACCGCAAGATCGAATCTGTAGGTCGCTGGACCTTATATGCAGACACCCGCTCTGAACCAACTGTTAGGGTGCTTGGCCCGGATACAGAGGGGGGTGAATGTATCCTTCTACAGAATATGGCCAAATTAAAATAAGGATGCTAGAAAACGGCACAAGATAGAGCTAATTCATTTCAACTCAAATACAACCTCATGGGCGTGCCTATCCAAGCATCTAGCGGAAGCAATCAAACAATCAAGCAAGCCACTGCACAAGATATTTTAGGTGGTTCGGTCCACAGACCTACATCCACCCCTCACTCCCAACCGGAGTGAGGTTTCACTAGCAAACGCTAGAGCCAAGCAGACTCAGTCTGCAAACAGTTGCTGCCACACAGCTTGACCAGGGAAACAGACTTCCCTCTTCCTCCCAACCGGAGGGACACCCAAGTGACTCACAGCCACTTGAAAACTAGAGGTCGAAGACCTCTCTTCCTCCAGACCAGGAGGGACACCTGGACTTGCAACCACAAGCCCAGAACCGGAGGACTAGCCTCCCTTCCTCTAACCAGAGGGAAACCCACAAGTGACAACCTGTCACTTGCAACCCGGAGATCAGATTTCCCTTCTCCTGTACCACCAGGAGAGACCCGATCCCCAACAGGGTGATCGGAAGAACAAGACTAAATAAGGTAGCAAAAGGAAAAATAAGAAAACACGAAAATGATAGCGACAGAAGCTGGAAATAAAACGCAAGATATATAGCTCTCAATGAGCATAAGTCGTTCTGGATTTGATCCACGAATAGACTGAACAGATCCTCAGTAAAGCTCTCTCTCTCCTCTTCTTTTCTTCTTCTTCTTTCTCCTTCAGTTTCTGCTCTCTTTTTCTTCTCTTCTTTCTCTCGTTTTTCTGGATCGAAGGACTCTCTGCTTTTCTGCTCTTTCTTCTCTTCCTTTCTCTTTTTCGATCGTCCTTCATCTGAAGACGAAGGTTTCTATTTATATCAGCAACAGTAGCAGGTCCGGTTCAGAATGCGTGTGCCTCCCACGCTTGATCCAGAACCTTCTTGCCACGTGTCCTTATCGAATTGGTTCCTCTAGCATTGGATCACGTGCTGCTCCGACACTGAGGAGTAATCTTCCTCGGATCCCTGCAAGCAGATTAATTACATTAATGCTCAGGGTTCGCTATATGTAGCTAAGATAAGTTGGTTGGCCATAAGAACAAAGAACTGTACGAGATATATGATAACACAAAGAGGTGCACTATACTGTGACTGACACGAGGTACGTTAGATGAGTTTAGCACGAGATAACACGAGAACGACACGAAGTACATGAGAACACAGCTAACACAACAACGAAGACGACACGAAGTCAGATGAAGACAGCATGAGGTGAGAAGAAGATAACACAGAGTGAAGCAATTGAAAGACACGCGATCAGAAGAGACCAGGACGAAAATAGAAGGAAGTAACACGGAGATACAATTTCAAAAGAAACACGAAGACACGAATACAAAGGTAACACGAAGATACGAATAAGAAGGTAACACGAAGATACGAATAAGAAGGTAACACGAAGACACGTAGTGAAACAACACTTGAAAAACATAAGAAAAATGACTGGAGTACAAAATAACTCGATAGAATGACTCGAAGACGAGGCGACACGGGCTGACCACGACACGAAGATAAATAACAGAAACCGACACGAATTGAAAACAACACGAAGACGAAATAGAAAACGACACGAATTGAAAACAACACGAAGATGAAACAGAAACCGACACGAGTTGAAAACAACACGAAGACGAAACACAGGAATTGACACGGAGTGTGGTCAAGGCGAGAAGGACACGAAGTCTAAAGAGAAAAACAACACGAAGATGAAAATTGAAACCGACACGAGGTGAAGTCACAAAGTGACAAAGGCACGAGGTCTAGGAAACACGACACGAAGACATGAGATAGACACGTCTTCAACAGCACGTGATGAAACAGTGGAAGCAGAAGAACAACTCGAGGAACTACAGTAATTGACACGAAGACACAAGAGGAAAACATAGAGGACTGACTCGAGATGAGCAACTAAGTGCTAACGACACGAGGTCAAACAGAACACATCTTAAAACAACACGAGGTACGAGAGGACGACACGGCGTGTTGAAAACACAAACAGTACTAAAACGAAAATGACACGAAGGCAAACAGTGCGACACGAGGTGTTATACACAAAACATGACGAAGTACCAACCAACACGAAGACAGTCCCTGAAAATACCTGAAGTGAAATGAAGGTTTATTCTTCTCAGAAAAATATTCTTGGTTCTCTTTCACAGAAAAAATATTTTTGTTATTGTTTATTTCACAGAGATATTTTTGAACACCACTAAGACTTATAGTGTTGTCATCATCAAAACATGTAAAGATTCAACAAGACTCAACAGTTCCGTCATATTTGAATCCTTTTTGGACCCAGGCCTGTGCCTGATCTTCTTTTGGGTCTCCATTCCGGCTCTCCATGGATGGATGTCCTATCTCCCTTTCTTCGGTATAATCCGAAGGAAGAGGGCATGCTATCGGATTTACGCTGTTGCATCGTCATCATCATCGTATCTGTTAGCATTCATGCTTTCGCTAGTGTGATGGTGGTCCTCGGACCTGCTTCCTCCGCCACGTATCGAGGATCCATTTTCCCATTAAACTACACATCTTTTGCATGATTAATGCTGCATCCTGCCTATCATTGCTATAATCATCATGTAGTTCTCTTTACGTCGGCTTCGACAGCCCGCTATCTCGGTAATTAATCAAAGGTGTTCCCTCCTCGTGAGGGATGTAATTAACGCCATAGCCTTTATGGTATGGCGGACTGCTGGTCCCGACCGAACCTCACATTCACCCGATATGGGTCAGAATGAGCGCACAATAAAATCATCACTCATGTGACTAGCACGCCCGCGTCGTCAATCAGTCAGTTGATTACCAGTTAGTCGATTGGCTGATCGATGCGCGAACGAAAGGAAAAAAAAATACGCTGAAACATCGGTCTGATCCTTCAGCCAGTCAGGCCAGCATACCTCCTCATACGGCTCTCCATTGATGGGTAGGCCGCTGAGCTGCGAAAGGCTCCATAGATCCAGAGAGGTCTCTCCCTCCGAGGTATAGAAAGTGTTGTACTCGGGGCAAAACACATCGATCATGCTGCAGTACAAACCCCGGGAGATGGTCAGCGGTACCTTGAAGCATACACGTTGTGGTATATCCCGGCCTTGGTCAGGATTGGAGAATAATGTTGCAGCACGTAGTCCGTGAACTCCACTGCTCCGGGCCTAAATGTGTTGGCGTCGGTGGCCCTCAGCTCAGCAAACCACCCCACAGATATCTGGTGCTTGAAGCGGATCGCCAGGCAGTCCAGCAAAAATGATTCTTCCCTGTACCCCCACTTCAACGGGGCAAGGAACAAGCCAAAGATTGGCTTCTCCCGATCCACTCTAACTGCAGAGTCATTCCACCGAGCGGGTACAAATTCAGGGGCCCTGGTCAGCAGCCCATCTTCTGGAGCCAGATCTTGTAGTCCCAGCATGACGCTCCATTTTCTGACCTCTCCAGGGAGATAAATGGGTCTTCCCCGCACCACACAATCTGTCAGACTGTCCCTCTCCACCAGCAGGGCCTGCTCGGCTTTTCGGACAAGGAACAGGTCCCTCTTCCCTTGGAGGTTGAAACATTGGAGAAGGTACATCAGGTGTTTGTCTTTGGGGTAGTCCCTCCTGGCGACACCTTCCCTGTCATAATGAAAGGAGTCGCCCCCAAGAATGAGGAGATGGCTGGTATCCACAGTATCCGCCTCCGAATCTGAGGATTCCGTAACCACAGCCACTTGACCGTGCCCCCGATCAAGGGAATTGACGTTCTCCCACGTCACCACGGCACGAGAAGAAGAACCGGATGCCATGATAGCTGCAAAGAAGCGCATCAAACAATAAACAAAGTCAGAATATAGTTGATCAGAGGCAGATTTCTGACAAATTTTCGGTAGAGTCTCCCCAGCACGAGAGATTGCCAAAGAAAAGTGGGAAGGCGTCCACTAAGGGAACGGCCCCTAAAAGTAGCCATCGGCATCACACCGAGGCCAAAAGGAACACCCGGGGAAATAGCTCCGAGGGCAAGCCCTACTAGAAGCCTCCCGGGGCCCAAAGAATGGGTTTGAAACCCAAAAGGGCAGCATTTCGCTCAGCCCGAAGGAAAAGCCGCCGCCGCTCTCGCCCTCACCTCGCTCGGCGTCACGGGAAGAGAAGAAAGGGAGGAGAGAGAAGGGAAGCTTGCAAATGAGGAGTGATGAAGAAAAAAATGAAGAAGAAAAGAAATATATAGGGGAAGCCTCCCCCTTGTTAAATCGGTGCGCTATTTAGCACGCCGGATTAAAAGACCCGTAAGCAAAAGGCGGCCCAGAATTGGCCGCGCCGAAGTCATGCGTCAATGGAAAAGGCGCGTCGGATTAACGGGCAAACACCCAGGGCTACGCCGTATTAAAAAAAACCGAAGGGCCAAGAGCGCGCCGAAGCAACCTCGCGCCGTATTAAAATGCAAACGGCGCCTGGTTAACGTACATGCCGAATTAAGGGCCTTCCCAAGCTCCTGTCAACCGAAGGGGAGATCATTCCGGGTGAAATTCATCCGTCGGCCTTGCTGCACTCGTGCCTTGCTCGCAACACCCACGTCTGGGGGGCATTTGTTGGCACCCAAAACATGATCGTCGGTGACCAAGCCATAAATACAACGGACCCGGCCCGCTGAAGCACGGAAGCTGATAAAGATCAACATATTGAAGACTTCTCAAGCTGCCAGAGCCTCGAGTCACCCCGTATGGACACGGGGACTTCACCTCAGGAGAGCTGAGATGAACTCACAACCAACCGGCAGTGCGATCAAGCCTGCCCAATGAACCGGCATCGACTCCGTCGTGCCGCATACAATACACCCGTTGTCTGATCAAGGACGACGGTCAACCCAGTGGCTAGCCACCTCATGAAAGGCTCTCCTGAAGATGAAAGAGTCTCCCTGGCTCTCCGGGATGGAGGACCGAAAGCTCTATCGGTAGAGGATCCCGATCACCCGGCACGGGTACGGCTTCCCGCCAAGATGGGCCCGTTAGTGGCCGAATGATCGCCCAGCTCAGGCGGAACTATCCCTGGTGTTACCCCACCCTCTAAGGAGCTTTGAGCACAAGCCAGACCAAGCCGGCAGCATGAATCATAGAGCCGAAGGCCGTGTTAGCGGGAAACCCGCATGATCAAACCAAAGTTGTCGGAAGTTCCGAGAATGGCCGTACATCGACCTGGGGGCTTCGACAAGACATCTTGTCGAGGTTTCAAGGAGCATTGGCAAGATAAATGTTCACGGTGACCCCTGAAATCATCCCTGGACTCATCGACTGGCTCGAAGCGCGCGAGGAGCATTAGCACGGCGCGCCCTAAACTGGCGCGCCCCCCACCTGATGCCCCTTTTCCCGGCGCGCCAAGAACCCCACCTGGGGCCTGGCTATTCTGGCGTGCAAAAGGCCATGAAGCCTTTCCCGGCGCACAGTTCTTCATGCAGGATGAGGCTTGGAATTCGATCATATATATACATATGGCTGTTCGAAAAAGAGAAAAAAGAAGAAGGAGAGAGACAACAGAAGAGAAAGGAAAGGAAGCGAGAGAAAGAAAACTCAACACAGAGAAGAAGAAGAAAAAGGAGGAGGGAGAGAGAGCTCTTGGGGAAGAGGGGTTTTGTCTGAGCGTCCTCCGTCGGCCATCATCCTCTGCTTTCGCTGAAGATACGATACTCTGTTCCGAGAACACGTGGGCGCCGGTGCCTATCTTCCTCTGCTTTCATGGATTCTTTTCTTTTGGGGTTTCCATCTATCAGATGTAAGCGAGAGGGGGAGGGATGGCGATGATATGAGCCGACCCCCCTCCCCTTTCTCTGTGATTCTCTCTTCCCCTTTGTTTTACTGTTGTGTCTCTGCACACCCCTCTGCCTCTGCAACTGATGAACGGTGACCGAGCGATGATGCTGGCACCAGATTTGTAATGTAAATGTCAGTCTATTCCCAATTACTGGGTGGTGATATGTACATGGACGTGTGGACCAATAGGTCGAATGAATGCTTGAAGCTTATTTCCCCATCTCTATCTATGTCAACGTGTATGTATGAGTTCTTCCGCGCGTGGTTCCCGGCTCTGGTTTCATCGAAGTCACGATCATGCCCCAAAGCCTCGTGGGCTACAGAAACGACCCATCCCCGGGTCTTTCCCATCGACTGCTTTCATCTTTGGTTTAAGGATCTTTGTATCCCCTTTCGTGGACAGAGTTGTGCTCATGTGCATGCTTCTGCCCGCCGTGGTATCATGTGCATGCAACTCCCACCTTGCGAACCTTCGTACTGCTCCGATTGTTCGCAAGGTGGGAGTTGCCTTCGAGACGGCCGGATCCATCACCCTGAATGCTGCATCCGAGCTGTTCGAGCATATGCTTCGATGATTGGCTCGTCTCATATGTGCATCTACTACCCCTCTGCATCATGGTCATTTGAACCATTCCGAGATTCTTTCATCCCGTCTTAATCGCCCGGGGAGGGGGACATTCCCCATTGCTTCACGGAACTGCTGGGTGATCGAGGGCTCTACCTCTCGATGGTAGATGCTCTCCCAAGGCCATGGCAGACAGTAACAGGGGTCCTAGCCTAACAAGCTTAGCCCCAACAATCTGGAGACCCGATAGAGGCCAAGGGATGCATGCTCCTGGTAGGCTAGTCCTTGGAGCTTCACTCTCTTAATGGTCGGTTCCTTCAACGGATGTGTCGCAGGCTGTGGGTTGTCCACCCCTCGTATGCTAGCCCTCGGTGTGATGCTCCCATTATCAGTGGCCTCATCCCTCTATCCTCACCCACGGAGCCTTGGTGCCCCTCACAGGCTAGTCCTCGGGGTACCCTATCCGAGGGGAATTTGCTGGCTATCACCGTGCAGACCGGCGGTTTAGGGGCTTACTACATAAGTGAGTATGACCCCGTTCTTCCCCTGTAACTCTTCATGTTCAGGGGAGATGCTGCCCAATTTTAGACAGACACAGAATAATTAAGCTATAATCAGATGCTCGTTCTGAACTCAATCAACTCAGTGCTCGAGTGTGAACCTGGTGAGGACACGCGCCGCATCACTCGACGGAGCACACGGAGCTTGCCGATATCCCTTTGGCTTGGCGGCCACTTGGCGGACTAGCAGAGTCCCTTTTTATGCTTCAGGCCATGCTGGGCCTTAGTTTAGTCCCTGCGTGGACACTTTTTGCATTGTTATGGACCTTTGTAGGCCATTTGGAGCCAATTAGGCTTTAGTTGGGCCATTTTATGCTTATTAGATAGGAGATAGGGCTATTGGGCCATTTCTTTGGTTCAATTTCTGGCCCATTTGGGCTGGCCACCCACTCCCTTGCTTAGCCCACCTAGGCTTAGGGTTTTGGGCGCCCCCACCTCTTTCCTTCCTCTTGGAAGGTGGCAGCCGCCCCTCTCCTAGATTGTAGGAAGAGGGGTGCGGCCCCTCCCCTTTCCCTTCCCCATCCGACCTCCTCCCTCCCTCCTTGGCCGCCCCCTTTCCCCAATCCATCCCTAGAATCTAGGAGTGGTTCGCACCCCCCCCCTTTCCCCCTTGCCTTGTTGCGCACCCCCCCCCTTTCCCCCATGTCATGTGCGTCCCCTTTCCCCCCCCCCCTCTTGGCTAGGGTTTCAACCCTAGCATATAAAAGATCTTATGTATTTTTCATTGAAGAATAATGAAGAAATTTTGCTGATCAAGAACTTTGGTGGCTGCGCCCCCTCCTCCTCTCTCTCTCTGATCCTGCGACGGGATCACCTCGGGGTGCGACTCCCCATCCCTCGGTGCGACGCCGAGGCTTCCCCCTTCTTTATCCCCTGTCACAAGTGCATGTAGCTGTTCGCCTGAGTTCTACCCCGACTTGCAGCAGCGCCTCCGCCCAGATCCGGACGAATCTGCTCGTCCCCTTTTTTCTGGAGGTACCCCTGCGAGTCCCCGACACGTGGGCTTTGGTTTCGCCTTGATCCGAGGTCCACATCGCCGGCATCGATTTTTCTCGTGAGATCGCGCAGGACCCCTTCCCACTGCGAGCCAGATCCTGCCTGCCATCTTGCAGAAGTTCTCCCGAGCGACAAACTCCGAGTTTGGACCTGATTTCTTCAGGGTTGGTACCTCTCGTCCTCCTCTTTCCAACGCCGCCGACCTCGCTTCGTTCCGACGTCGGTGCCGAGCGTGGCGTTGATCCTCGTGGAGCCGCGCAGATCCATCTGCACAGTCCGGCGCCGGGGACAACGACGACTTGCAGAGGTTCTCCCGGCCAACCCCGGACGTATCTGGCCAAGCCGTTCGACCGGGACCTGCTGCTCTGCGTCCCCGACGTCCTCCCTCAAGCGGCGCCCCATTCGCCTTCCATAACTGCGAGTTCTCAATTTCCCCGCTCGAGTGTGCTGTTCTACGAGCAGAAATCCCGTCGCGACTTGCAGGTGCGGCCACGGCTTCCACGGGCGGAATCTGCGTGCCCCCTTTGGCCGAGGCTTCCTCCCGTGACCCAGCTATGCGCCCTCGCTAACGGTGCCTCCATCGGACACCGGACCAGGTCGTGGGAGCCGTTACCGCCGAGTCACGCGCTGCTGCGAACTGGCAGATCACCGTCGACACCCTCCTCGCGGCCATCCCCTTCACCGAGTGCTGCCCGTCAGCCCGTGTACCGGTCGCCCCGAACAGAGTTGCTGTAGCCCGTTACCTCCCTGCGTGGAGTGGGCATTTGTTGGCTTGTAATTATTCTTTCATTGTGTGTATCGGGGTTGTCGGTCTCGGCCGGGGTTCCTTCCCCACGCCTAGGCGTGGAGGTACGTGCGACGTTCCTTCCCTTAGCATTTGCTTTGCTAGTATGCTCTCGATTATGCCGCGTGCGAGTGTAGGATCCTAGCTACATATTCAATTCACCGTGGGTTTTGCGAGTTGAGAGCACCATTCCGTGGCCCTAGTCGAGCACCGAGCTCGGACTAGACTCCCATAGTTGCGCGTCGGCTCCCTTTGCCGCTTTGATCCACTCGTTTCCCTCATAGGGACGGCCGTGGACTTGGGTTTCTTGTTGAGAGACGCCTCTCTTCGGAGGAATAGTACGGAGGTCGATCACTCGATTTGCCTTGTCACGTGGGAGTGCTGGCCGCACTTGGTCTTCATAGTAGGTCCAGTCCTTTTTAGTCCCGTTCCGCATCAATTTTGGTATCAGAGCCTATTGTCCCGCATCAAATTTTGGTATCAGAGCCTATTGTCCCGCATCAATTTTGGTATCAGAGCTTAGGGAACCAGTTTGTTCTAACAAATTGGGGTCTTAGGTCATTCGAGTCTTTAGGTTGTCTAGGGTGCAATTGAGGCCTTAGAGTTATCTAGGTTGCATTGAGTCTCTTAGTTCATCTAGGTAACCCACCATTGCATTGTAATGTTAGGTTTGTGTCTAGTTAGAGTTTTGTCCTTGTCTCGTTGAGTCTTGCATGTCCAGCTCCGCGCCAACCCCATGGTGGTTCCTCGAGACCACATGTCAGATTAGTCATCCCTATTGGCCCGATTCGATGCTCTTATGGTACGACCCCTAAGTGTCGCCCCTACCACTCAGTCGTCGGGAGACCCGATCCCTATACCGATGACCGAGTCATTCCAGCGCCCTGTCATGTCCACTGCCGTCCTACCTAATGGGATGCATACGGAGATCGACTTCATCAGTAGGGTGTCGTCTAACTGTGTCTCACAAGACATTATTGAGTCACTCTCTAAGACTGGGGAGATTGTTCTCCGTGATGGTTTAGCTTTTATCGAGTTTCGACGGTGGTTTGGCCCCGTTAAATATTTCGATGGCGCTTGGTGCAAGATCAGCACACTTGCTGGTCCATGCATCATTTTAGGGCGAACTTGGTTGGAGGAAAGAAGTGCGACCATCGACCTGGATAGGAGGACCTGCACCTTACACCCATCTCACCTTCCCGGTGAGTTTGTCTTCCATGACGGCGTTACGCTGACCACCTCCCTGTCATCACCTGGGTTTGTTCCAGTGAGTTACGAGGCTGAACAGGAGTTGATTGAGGAGTACCTAACTGAGGTTGAGGAGTTAGGGAGTGATCCCCTCCACATCATAGAGGACTCCGTTTCCCCTCCCGAGAGAGAGGCTTCACCCTTAGACCCTCATATAGAGACATTCTTACCTTCCGAGGGTGAACTGGTCATTGGAGAGTCTTTAGCTAGCTGGCTAAGGGAGGGTCCACTTCTAGATGTCTCCATTCCTTGCTATACACCCATGGGACCAGCCCTCCCAATAATACCCCTTAACTCCTTTCACACCACTTTTCGGTCCTTCTGCTTTCTTGAAAATGTGAAGGACTTCCTTAGGAGTTTATATTATCAATGGGAGTTGACTTACATGTTGACCTTAGGGTCTGACCAACCCTATAGTCATAGCTTTACACTCCCTGCTTTGGGGTCTATTACCTCGGTCTACACCATAGGACATATCACATCCGAGGTCCTTTTATTATTTCCTATACCCGTGGAGGTTGATTTTGTCCCCGCTTATGGTTTCACGGTCCCGAGGGAGGAACCTTGCCTTCCTTGCCTTCCTCATGAGCCCCTTGCCCCATACATGAGAGTGCCTGAAGGTGATTATCTGCACCTGGGCGAATGTCGCACATGGGCAAGTATAGTGAAGGGACCTGTCGGGAGGGGTCATCATTTCTTTGACCCTTTCGATCCCCTCCCTAGTGAGCCTCTCGACCCATATTCTTTTCCCCACCTTGTCGAGGAGGTCCACTATCATACACCACCTAGGCCTTCTAGTCAACACCTCACCTTACCGGCATCCAGATGCCCGAGCTTAGGAGGCCAGGGACACATGTCTCTTCCCCATGTTTCTGCATGTCCACCATCATATAGGGGTTTGTCTCATATAGGGAATGTCATGAGTGAGTTTGGGCAATTTAGTCCCCATGAGTCTACCACATTCCGTAAGACACCCATGCATGATAGATACAACTTTGGTTGTCCTGGTCCTCCCCGTGTTGTCCAATCATGTAGGAGTCATAGGCATGTTAGGTCTGTGTTTGGATGTCCAGGACCACCACTGCATTCACATAGGTATGAGTCAACACAGCTAGTTCGGAGTCTGCATCATCACCACCTCGAGGCCAGCAACGCACGTTATAAGGATCTAGCTGATGCGCATCGACGCACCCGTGAGTTCCAAGTGGGAGAGTACGTCATGATCAGGGTTAGACCTGAACGGTTCCCTTCGGGGGCCGTGAAGAAACTCCAGGACCGCGGTGCCGGACCCTTTCGAGTCTTGAAGCGAATTGGGTCGAATGCGTATGAGATTGAGCTGCCAGACGACTATGGGATTTGTTCGACGTTCAATGTTTCAGATCTGGTGGCATATCGGGACACGTTCCTTGTTGGCTCACAGCTTGACCCGGGGACACTCCCCAAACCACAAAACAGAGAAATCCCTCTTTCTGTCTTCCTACACACAAAGCCGGCAGGGACGGCTACATCGCAAATATGAGAACTCCCGATTGCCTTCCTACTAACCACCGGTAGGGACGTCAACCGCAAATTGGAACACCCTCCAATTGCCTTCCTACTAACCACCTGGTAGGGACGTCAACCGTAAATTGGAACACCCTCCAATTGCCTTCCTACTAACCACCTGGTAGGGATGAATCACAACTTCAATGTTTAACAATATTGAAAGTAAAACAGATGTGAAGGAATTAAAACAAGAGATTGAGTAAGAAGGAATTGGCCCTTGTATCGATATGCTTTGTTGATCAGCAGCAGGGATCTCTTCTTCTTGCAAATCAATCTTCTTGTAATCACTCTTGAATGGATGATTGTTCTTCACGGAGTACTGTTCATGTGAACAGTAACTATTCTTCCAATCTCCTCTCTTGATCTTCTCTCTTTGATCTCTTTGAATGGATGAAGAAGTGAGTATATACTACCTTGATCCTTGCTTCCTTCTTCACAGATCTTGGAAGATGATCGCTTTGATATGAGCTTGAATGCCTTGGATTGGATGAAGATGTTCTTCACGGAGTACTGTTCATGTGAACAGTAACTCGAACTCCTCTTGCTTGAGCACACCCTTGCAGCCTCCTTTGATCTCCCTTGTTAACCTTGCTTGATTCTACTCTTCCTTGGAGGTTGCTGGATTGAGATATAAGCTTGAATCACCTTGCGTTGATGGAGAGGATATTGGATGTAGCTTGATCTTCTCTTGAATCCCCTTGAGTTGATGAAGAGGTGTATGGATGTAGCTTTGATCACCTTTGATAGCATTGAATGCTTCCTGCTTGGTTGGAGGTTGCTTGGCTTCAGATCTGAGCTTAAATCACCTTGGAAGGATGAAGAACTCCAGCCCGTAGTACTGTTCACGGAGGTGCTACAGTACCTTCGAAATGGCCTCTCTTGATTCACTTCATCAACTCCATCAACTAGGGTTTCTAACCCTCTCATGTTGGTTTTATAACCCTTGGAATGGTCCTTGGACACCCTCCAGACCAGATCCATAAATCATGGAAGATTAGGTAGGGTTTGATTAAACAAATCCATGGAAAGGGGCTGGCCACGAGGTGGATTTCGAGGTCAAACTTGGTTGGCTCGGGGCTGGCGGTCGACCGGAATTCATGGGCCGGTCGACCGGAACCTGCTGCAGCTAGAACTTTTCGGTTCTGGCAAAATCGGTCGATCGGAATTAATGGGCCGGTCGACCTAAATGTCACAGACCTCGAACCTTTTGGTTCTGGGAAAATCGGTCGACCTAGCTACAGTGCCGCCGGTCGACCTAGCTACTGTAAATTCTAGATTAACACAATTCAGCCCCAAATGCCATTGTAACCCTTCCGAACTCTCTGGCATCAAACTCCATTGATCTTGGGGAATATTTATTGACTGTTTTGGCCTGCAAAATCATATAAAAAGGATTAGAACTTTAGCTCAATAATCCATATAATAAATGTATGAAATACACATATGAAATCTCATGAATTAGTTATATGTGAACACTTTGAATCATAAGTGTTTTGGGCTAAAGATAAAGTGATAAGAGCTCAACCACCCCAAGTAAAATATCCATGAAACACACTCATGGAATCTCAATAACAAGAAGGATAGAAAAGCTCATTCTCAAATTAACCATCCATATCAAAAGATCAAGTTCATATGACAATGAATTTAAACGAATGGATGATCATCATGTAACCCAAAGTTTCAAGAGGGATGTGAGCATTCAAGAACCACATGTTCCTTGGTATTAATGCAATGTGAAAACATATAATGCAAGTTATGAATGGGCATCATGAAACCAAATACATGGAGAGTGATAAACAACAATGACTCATAGTGTTAAGCCATTATCAAAACCAAGAATACCACAGAACTCATATGACTATAGCATGATGTCGAATGACCCAAGAGACCACAGAATGACTCAAATGACCTCAGGGACACAACATTCTCCCCCTTTTTAATGATGGCAACTATGAGGCATTCTGAACTATGAGTCATTATAAATTCATATGGCAACTATGAGTCACTCACATGGTTCTCACCCCCTTTGACACACAGATGGCATTCTGATTAATGACTCACACAATCTTACCACATACTTTGATTAATGACTCACATGAATACTTCTCCCCCTTTGACAACATCAAAAAGAGCCAGGAAAGAGAAAGAGATACTCACATTAATGACGCACACAAAATGACTTACATAATGCTCGGGATCTCCTGTGATAGCATTATAAGAAACCATAAGGTGGAGAAACATGTCATTGCAGGCAACAGTCTAGAAGATGATGTGGAAATATATGCCAATGGTTGTACACTTATTAAGATTGACAAAATAACTAGAGAGAACAACCAAGTATGGAAGGCCAGTTATAGGACTGATACTAATGAATGATATAGAGGTATCGAACATGGTGGTGTCCCGTGACTTGGCAAAGACAAAGTAAGTGTGAGAGGTGTTGCCACAGCAACATGATTCAATTCCTCAAATAGGAGATGGATAGAGCAGCCAAGGAGCAAATTTTGATTTCAAATTTTGCAGATTTTTAGTGGTTTTCTAGTTTTCAGATTTTGTTTTTTTTGGATTTGCTAAGCAATGCATGGAAATGATAGATGCAAGCTATAATTTCATGAAGTCAATACATGCATGCCACCCTATTGCATGAAAACATGATGCCAATGATGCTAGGACTCATGCCACATGCCAATGAATGAGAAAGCAATGTGATATCATTTGACAGAGGACACCAATGATTTTGGAGATGACTTGAAAGGTGCATCAAGATGATACCACTTGTTGGAATATACCACTTGTGTAGTATGGTGATGTAATCATGGCAGCCTGAAAGATTTATATAGATATGGTAGATGAAGGCAAAATATGTATGCATGGAGAAGTAAAGTGTATGAATGCTATGCATAAACCCTCATCATAAATGAAGGTTCTCTCCCCCTTGGATTCTCCCATATCCACAATGCACTCTCCCCCTTTGACAGTGCTCAAAAGCAACATTAGACAACATCTCCCCCTTTCTCCCAAGTCCATAGCAAGGATTCACAACAAGACGTTCTCCCCCTTTGCCAATAGCAAAAGGAGGGATACGGTACAGTGGCTGACAAAAGTCCTAGAGATCACAGTGGAATGGTAGTGGAAGAGCAAGCCATTATATGGAAATTAGAAACATGCCGGGAGCAATATATATGGTTCAAAGCTAATGAAAACCAAGATCATCAATAGAGTTTAAAAAGCATCGACATCCATGGTTTAATAGAAATGAACCAGAAGCACATATCTTGACAGTGTTTAACCTTCCCTTGTCTTATACATCCATATTCAATAACCATAAAGGGAATAACACAAAAACTAGTATTGAGGCTAAACAAGCATGACTAAAGCATGGAATTTTATGAGTTTAATAAATTTGATTTTCAATATCATTTGAATTTGAAGACACATGACTCATATGTTACGAGCAATCAAGTCTAGTACATGCCTCCTAGCCGTAAGAATACACGTTGTTTAGACGCTAGTATCCCTACGTATTTGGCAAGACTGACTGTTATGCTTCAGAATGAACAGAGATAGCAACATCATGTCATGACATATCCAAACTCATTTCTTTGATGAGAAGATATATTTCTCAGCAATTATGCCATTGCTCTACCTAGAGTCCAAATGAATTAAGATAGAGATAACAGAGGCACATCATGACATATCATTTGTCACTTGATTTGATGACGGGACATATTTCTCCGTGCAACACTATCATTGCTCTGCAAATTGATTTTTAAGAATTCCAGCTCATCAAGATGTTTAGAAACAATACTAAGCTCTAGAGTATCAGCAAAGTTGTCAAGACATTTGGATTTTCAGATTTCAGAATAGTTATTCAAGGCACAACATGCAATCTCTAGTTAAGGTCTATTAAAACCACAAAAAATGGATGATTTCAAAAGATATATCAAAACTTCAAGGAAATCATTAAATCTGAACCATTTTCATTGAATGGACAATCATCAGTTCATATAATAGAAAGCTCTTACACTGTAGTGATGTCTGTCTCTAGAACTTATTATCACACTGGAGGCCATTGAGGTTCAGATGCAAAAAGGACGAATGAACCAAGAAGAACAACACGACTCCCCCTAAGAATGTGCAATGAAAGCACGCAAGGAGTGATGTTTGCAGTCACAAAGAATGACAAATGTCAATGAGAGGTTTTCTTGAACCATGCAGAGGTTGACCTGATCAAACATGAAATGCATGAACCAACATGATGAATATGAAACATATGCACGAATGCCTCATCAAGACAACTCCCCCTAGCTATATGACTTATATGCGACATTGACGCATGGTACTTGGCGGAGGTTAGTCCTCACGCATATTGAGTGCTTCCAGACAAGCATAGCCTAGATTCCATACATCAACATTTGATATACCCTGGCCATGCACAATTGATATGATATAAAATGATTCAAGCTAGGTTGATGTTGACTCCCCCTGAATATATGTAAGGGTTGGCAATGAACTATGCAGCCTAAGATTTATATGAATGCACAATGCAATTAAGATGCTACAAAATGATTGTGCATTTTTGTGTCTTCTAAACATGATGTGCATTAAGGTATATGTGATCACAAGATGATGCAAACACAAATCATTCACAAGTTATTTTGAACTAAATGTAACATGATGATGCCAATTGCTAGACTCCCCTTTGAACAATGCTAATCGTGAATTAATGAGTTGAAAATTGCAACCATGGTATACACCATCAAAACCAAAATCTAGGAATTTCACATGGTTGGTAGCAAGAATTAAACAACTCATCATCATATCAGCAACATCAGCAAGATAAGTATTTCATGAACTAAGCAGCTGTGGTCCAGCATGGTATGATCAAGAAATCTAGCTCAGAAGTTCATCTCACACCATGGGGGTAAAGCATTTCAAAGAGCAATTCAGTTTGCAGAATTTAATGACATTTAGAAGACTTATGATGCACGATCTACATGTTTGGACTAAACATGCAAGATGATTGAAATTAAAAGGTTTACGTACATACTTGTGCCTTGAGCTTTTATTTACCTGACCATTCATTTGTTCAGCTCCAAGGCATCCTGCACCCAAAATTCTTATTTGAAGTTTTTAGGTACCCAAGCTTGCTTGGGTCCTTGTGGGTTAGCAACAAGTTTAGCATCTTGACTCATCTTTTTCAGGGCAATCAAATCATCTTCCCTCATTGTATGGCAACCATACATCTCATGCCCATTTTTACCACAGTAGAAACAATGCACAAAAGATTGATTATCCTTTTTATGTTCATGTGCATGTGCATGTGGACTATGCTTTTGTGGGCGAGCATGATTCTTACCTTTTATGGTATGAGGGTGGTGTCTTTCTTTCTTTACTTGTTCTTTCACTTGCTGTCCTGCTCTAAGCTCATCATTTCTCAAGATAAAACAATCATGCACAGAGTGACCATGTCTACCACAATAATAACAATGGACATTTTTTTTGTGAAAAACATGATATTTAGCATTGAACATGTTATGGTGCATGTTTGGATGAGAATGCTGAATTTTGCTTTTCTTTCGAGCAGTATGCCCTTTTTGGTGACCACATGAAGTGGTGGCTTCCGGTGAGCCAAAATCTTAGATTTGGGCAAACGTTGACAGGAAATCATTCAAACCTTGAATTTCATTTTCAAGTGAAGAAATATGCTGTTTAGACTCATTAAGACCCTCTTCACATGCTGCCAATTGCTCATTGAGCATGGCATTTACAGCTTTAAGATTTTGACTTTGTTGTTCTAAAGCATGTAATGTTTCGGAGTGATCATCAATGATGGATTTGCCTTTTTCATGTGCAGCCAATTTTTCATGCAATTCTTCTTCAACTTTTTCACATTCAATTTTCTTTTCCAACAACTCTTTATTCTCTTCCTTTAGAGAATCAATCAAATTTTGTTGCCATTCAAGATCATCATGGAGACCAGCATTTATGTTTCTCAAGAATGAACAATTTTCACATGCAAAATTAGCAGAGCATGAAACAGAATTTTTATTTTCTTCAATCAACCTCTCATCATGAATAAGCCCATCGGCCATAGTTTGATCATTAGAGATTGCCTTAGGTTGGTTTTGAAGTTTTATTACAATTTCTTCCAACCTAGTGATTTCATCATGAAGATTTTCATTTTCATCTCTTAGACATGCAATGCTTTGTTTATGTGCGGCTAGATCAAAAGAGAGCTCTTCAAACGTAGAACACTTTTTACAAATCAAGCTTTCATGTTGGTTATTTTTCTTGAGATCCTTTTTCAACTTTTTATTTTCTGATATTGCCTTTTTGTATTGTGTAAACAACTCATCATAGGATTCCATAAGTTCTTCAAGAGTGAATTCCTCGGAATCAGAATTTACCTTTGATGAGGATGGTTTGCTTGACTCTTCTGCACGGTCGGCCATGAAGCATTCTAGTTCTTGTTCTTTTCCTTCATGGATTTTCACCAACTTGTCCAGTACTTGCTTGGTTGTGCTGCAGGAAGACACAATGTGAGTTAGTCTAATATCAATTGCAGCTGTAATTAAGTTATATGCAAGAAGATTATCATGGTGTTTGGTCTCATGTTCGGCTGACGAATCAATTGAATTTGATGGCAGCTCATGAGGACCATTGTATATAAGATTCCACAATTGTGGATCTATGGAGCTAACATAGATGAACATTCTTCCAACCCATGTAGAAAAATCTAAACCATCATAAATGGGCGGAGAAACCATCGAAGCAAGTGTAGCATGTGAATCCATCTAAATAACAAACACCGGGATCTTTCCCTGCAGATCATTGGATCTGGGAATGACAGAGCCTCGCTCTGATACCACTTGTTGGGTCCCGCGAGGTGTAAATGGATCTAGAAGGGGGGGTTGAATAGATCCTTTCACAAGCTTTGGCCTATTTAAAAACTATTAGCTAGCGAAAGCTTAAACAACTCTTATTAAGCGAATGAATCACTTAGGCACAATGCACAGCGGAATTAAGTAGAGTGGCTCAAATGAAAAGACTTGAATTACAAGCTATGAAACGTCCACACTTCTTTAAGCACATTTGTGATCTTGAAAGAAATAAGCCTTGTAGTGCAGGGATCATAAAGCATAACACTAAAACATGCAATAGCTTGCAACAACCGTGCTTGTGTGTGTGTGTGTGCTATGATGATCACTAAAAGTTCATATGTGTATGAACAATCTAACCAAGTATGTAAAGCACACGAACCTGTGAATGGGGTTAGAAGATATAGATCAATCACAGACGATAAACAGCCCACAACACAGGGATTTTTAAGGTGGTTCGGTTGCAACCCCGCAACCTACGTCCACCCCTCACCAAAACCCGGTGAGGCTTCCTTGCTGGCTCACAGCTTGACCCGGGGACACGCCCCAAACCACAGAACAGAGAAATCCCTCTATCTGTCTTCCTACACACAAAGCCGGCAGGGACGGCTGCACCGCAAATCGGAGAACTCCTGATTGCCTTCCTACTAACCACCGGTAGGGACGTCAACCGCAAATTGGAACACCCTCCAATTGCCTTCCTACTAACCACCTGGTAGGGACGTTAACCACAAATTGGAACACCCTCCAATTGCCTTCCTACTAACCACCTGGTAGGGACGAATCACAACTTCAATGTTTAACAATATTGAAAGTAAAACAGATGTGAAGGAATTAAAACAAGAGATTGAGTAAGAAGGAATTGGCCCTTGTATCGATATGCTTTGTTGATCAGCAGTAGGGATCTCTTCTTCTTGCAAATCAATCTTCTTGTAATCACTCTTGAATGGATGATTGTTCTTCACGGAGTACTGTTCATGTGAACAGTAACTGTTCTTCCAATCTCCTCTCTTGATCTTCTCTCTTTGATCTCTTTGAATGGATGAAGAAGTGAATATATACTACCTTGATCCTTGCTTCCTTCTTCACAGATCTTGGAAGATGATCGCTTTGATATGAGCTTGATTGCCTTGGATTGGATGAATATGTTCTTCACGGAGTACTGTTCACGTGAACAGTAACTCAAACTCCTCTTGCTTGAGCGCACCCTTGCAGCCTCCTTTGATCTCCCTTGTTAGCCTTGCTTGATTCTACTCTTCCTTGGAGGTTGCTGGATTGAGATATAAGCATGAATCACCTTGAGTTGATGGAGAGGATATTGGATGTAGCTTGATCTTCTCTTGAATCCCCTTGAGTTGATGAAGAGGTGTATGGATGTAGCTTTGATCACCTTTGATAGCCTTGAATGCTTCTTCCTTGGTTGGAGGTTGCTTGGCTTCAGATCTGAGCTTGAATCACCTTGGAAGGATGAAGAACTCCAGCCCGTAGTACTGTTCACGGAGGTGCTACAGTACCTTCGAAATGGCCTCTCTTGATTCACTTCATCAACTCCATCAACTAGGGTTTCTAACCCTCTCGTGTTGGTTTTATAACCCTTGGAATGGTCCTTGGACACCCTCCAGACCAGATCCATAAATCATGGAAGATTAGGTAGGGTTTGATTAAACAAATCCATGGAAAGGGGCTGGCCACGAGGTGGATTTCGAGGTCAAACTTGGTTGGCTCGGGGCTGGCGGTCGACCGGAATTCATGGGCCGGTCGACCGGAACCTGCTGCAGCTAGAACTTTTCGGTTCTGGCAAAACCGGTCGACCGGAATTAATGGGCCGGTCGACCTAAATGTCACAGACCTCGAACCTTTTGGTTCTGGGAAAATCGGTCGACCTAGCTACAGTGCCGCCGGTCGACCTAGCTACAGTAAATTCTAGATTAACACAATTTAGCCCCAAATATCATTGTAACCCTTCCGAACTCTCTGGCATCAAACTCCTTTGATCTTGGGGAATATTTATTGAGTGTTTTGGCCTACAAAATCATATAAAAAGGATTAGAACTTTAGCTCAATAATCCATATAATAAATGTATGAAATACACATATGAAATCTCATGAATTAGTTATATGTGAACACTTTGAATCACAAGTGTTCTGGGCTAAAGATAAAGAGATAAGAGCTCAACCACCCCAAGTAAAATATCCATGAAACACACTCATGGAATCTCAATAACAAGAAGGATAGAAAAGCTCATTCTCAAATTAACCATCCATATCAAAAGATCAAGTTCATATGACAATGAATTTAAACGAATGGATGATCATCATGTAACCCAAAGTTTCAAGAGGGATGTGAGCATTCAAGAACCACATGTTCCTTGGTATTAATGCAATGTGAAAACATATAATGCAAGTTGTGAATGGGCATCATGAAACCAAATACATGGAGAGTGATAAACAACAATGACTCATAGTGTTAAGCCATTATCAAAACCAAGAATACCACAGAACTCATATGACTATAGCATGATGTCGAATGACCCAAGAGACCACAGAATGACTCAAATGACCTCAGGGACACAACAGCTTATTTACCTACATTTTCACCGCGCCGGTTTAGTCCTTTTACTCATATTGTGGTCGCGCCGGATTAGTTCGGTCTGCCCACGTTTGGCCGCGCCGGGGAACTCTACCCCTACGTGTGGCTGCATCGATTTTAAGCCCTGATGTTGTTTTAATCATCCACCTACCCTCAGGGTGACCTTCATCTCCCGTGGCCAGAATTAATGAATCCTAATAAACTGAATAAGAGGAGTGATGTTTGGATCCCAATCGCTTTACTATCCGGTTTGTGCTACTATTCTTGCCGCACTTGGCGGAGATTAACAAATGCGATTGAGCACTGCTTGCTTTCATAACTCTACTGCCATGCTTAGCATAGTCATGAACATCATGCATGCATGCTTGCATCGACCCTTGGGTATATCAAATGGCGCTGATAGAAGACCGGGTTATACCCGATCGGAAGTCTCCGCTATGCGCGATGGCGGTCTTCAGACCTATGCCCTCCGCCACGTATCAAGGGTCTCCAACTCAATGAACCATGCCTCCCCTGCATGATAGATAGATGCATCTCGCATGATTCCGTCATGTTCATAACGTCGCATCTTGTATTCCAGCCTTGACAGCCCACTATCTCGGTAATTAATCAAAGGTGTTCCCTCCTCGCGGGGGATGTAATTAACGCCATAGCCTTTATGGTATGGTGGACTGCTGGTCCTGACCCCAACCTCACTTTCGCCCGACACGGGTCAGAATGAGCGCATAATAAACTTGTCACGTACGTGACTGGCACGCCCGCGTCGTCAATCAGTCAGTTAATTACCAATTAGTTAATTGGTTGATCGACACATGAAATAAGATATATGTATATATATACATATATATATAATAAAATGATAAGATGGTCGAATAAAACCATCGCCAACACCGCCCAATAATGAACGACTGCGCAGAAGGTCGCAAATTCTTAATTTGTGATCGTCTTCTAGTCGCCCATTAATGAGCGACCTTAGCCATGTCGCTAATTCTTTTAGTGTAATTTAATAAATACTACATCTTCTAAATTTAATATCCATGAAGCCTTACGTTAAAGTTCTTGCATGAGCATGATTCTGGATCCTCCATATTTTTCTCTATTTATTCATGTCTTCACTTTTCTGATTATGTAAACTCAAAGTATATGAACAGTGCTATGTGTCTAATAGTGTACCTGCCCGATGTGCAACATCAAACAAAGAATGAATGACTGTCACCCAGCCGCCTATTAATGATTGAGCACCCTCCTAAGAAGGCATTGTTTTGTAGAAATAATAATAAAATAGAAAATGTATGAAAATCCTCAAACTGCGACAGAATAATAGACGTTATTTAATGATTGAGAGCCCTTTTGCAAGGTCGCTATTTAGAATGAATTGTGTTGATTTATGGAATTTACTAGAATGAGCTCCCATTCACTGGGTCACTAATTCTGAGAATTTTCCTTGAAATTTTGTTAAGATAATTGATTGAGCGACAACCTCAAACAAACGCACAATCATGATTGAGAGCCCATCTAAATGGTCGCCAATTCTTATCTCTCTATTTCCATCGCATTTTTAGGCCCATATCGCGGGTTACTTTGCACTCTCATCTCACATACATAGATGGAGTCCCTATTTTACTTCTATGGATTACACACTCAACTCTTGGTGATGATTAGACTATCGATGGGATATTCCTTCCTTTAGACTGGTACTTTATTTATTGAGACCTCCGTAAGTCTATGCTAGCCGTAAGTTCCCTCAAGGTAGCCGAGCAGGTTGTACCCTAAAAACCCTAGAACCATTTACTTGTCACATCATTGTAAAGAAACGTGATGCTTTAGCCCTCATAAAGCGCTGTTTCAAGCCTCTTTTGAGAAGTCTATCTCTGCCAGTAATTAGCGACCATGCCTTGGGTGCCAAAAGGAATTGGCGACCTGGGTAGTGGTGCTATTTCCCTGATTTAGCGACCTGAACTTAGACGCTATTTCATCCAGCCAGTACTGTTCACAGGAATTTGTTGTGTCTTTGTGGTTTTGATGATGTCAACTATTATGTCATTATATTTAACCTTGATGATAAAATCTTGATGCATGAATTAATGATCGCATCACATATATAGAAGTATGAAATATGTCAGAACAGGTTCTGAAGATGACTCAAAAAGTCATGAAAAGAAAGTCAATGCAAGTCAACGTCACTGTTCAAGAACTGACAACAGGTCAACTGATCAAATTGTGAGTCAGCTCTTTGACATGTAAGGTCAATGTACATCCAAGTCTGAAGCATAAAGGTTGGTGCATATGCCTTCTCTATGAACAAGTAAGGTCGGTGCACATTCATGTCTTATGCATATAGGTCGGTGCACATTAATGCTTTATCTATAAAGGTCGGTGCACGTTCATGTCTAAGTCATAGAAGGTCAGTGCACATTCATGTTTTATTCATATAGGTCGGTGCACGTTCATGTCTTAGTCATCAATAAGGTCGATGCATGTTCATAGTGTTGCATGTGAAGGTCAGTGCACATAGTCATTTGTACATACTAAGGTCGAGGCACATGTTCACTACTGCACAGTAAGGTCGGTGCACATAGTCATTAGTACCTACTAAGGTCGATGCACATTGTCATTGTTGCATACAAAGGTCGGTGCACATTGCCACTGTTGCATACTAAGGTCGGTGCACATGTTCAGTGTTGCATGTTAGGTCAGTGCACATGAAGAAAGTGATGCATGCAAAGGTCGGTGCACATTGTCACTGTCGCACACTAAGGTCTGAGCATATGTGCATGAGCGCACACTAAGGTCTGAGCATATGTGCATGAGCTCACACTTTTGCATGAGCATATGTGCAATTTTAGGTCTGAGCATATGTGCATGACCGCACACTAAGGTCTGAGCATATGTGCATGAGCGCACACTAAGGTCAAAGCATATGTGCAATTGTAGGTGTGAGTATATGTGCTAGCTTGCACTATAAGGTCTAAGCATATGTGCTAGTGTTCATTATAAGGTCGGAGCACCTTTACTGTAGTCAGTGCACATGAAGGCATCAGGTCAGAGCATATGGATTATGCTGGTCAGACTATATTCATACAAGTCTGAGCACATGCATGTAAAAGGTTTGAGCATATTCACTTGAAGGTCGAAGCACATTCGTAAGTCAGTGCTCATTCACAAGACTAGGTTGGTGCACATGCACACATAGGGTCTGTGTCACGCCCCAAGATTTATGCAGCGGAAACAATCAGAAACGCGAACAGCCGGCATGGTAATCCACTTGCAAGTAATATAATCAGAGCGCCAGACAATCACACAAAGTAATTGCACAAGTAATCTTATTCAAACCTTCAACTTTATTTCATATAAATAATCCACCAAGTATACAAGACTCTTGACTCATAGACTCAAGAAAACAAAAATTACATAATGACTTGGCTAGAGATTAGAAAACTAAGGCTTCTCTCGTCTATATGACCTTCAATTGCTCTCGGACCCGCTACTTGTATAATCCGAATCTGATTCACTAATTCTTCCTGAAACATTGAGAAAATAGGTAATGAGCACACTTGCTCAGTAGGTATCTTCGTATCAACATGATGGCAATCTTAAAGTGATTAACATTTTAGCTCTAGAGAAAGTTAAATCATGCGAATACGAAACATGCGAAATAGAACCAAAATAGCAAGATATGAGAATATGACTGAGCAAGTATATAACAAGAATATAACTTTGGCCTTTCCATGAACAAGAATGTAACAAGAATGCACTTTTCATAACCTTAAAGGCTATGCACTAGAAAGTCATGTAACACGCAAGAATGTACTTTTGCTTTGCAAGTACTTCATGAATATTTGTGGATATTCGTGGATCTTCACTTATTTATAAAAAAAGTACTCCCAACGCAATGCGACGCCAGTAGCATCATACCCCATGGTTTACAGTATGTTTCCGACAATCAGCCGAGGGGACTAACATAGAGCCCTTGAACACAATCAGTGCTCGAACTGCATCTTCAAGTATAAATCAAGCTACTTCCACGAGTATAATAATAATGTCGGCCAATAAGGTAACAAGTTCAATAATAGTTTTGTGATACAATGTCAATGGAAGAATGCACCAAATATGAATATAAGAATTCAAAGAATGCATTAATAACTAGGTCATGCTTTAGAAAGAATTCAACAGCATAACGGTACATTCATTAATTTTCATAATTTATTTAGACATCTTTGGAATAAGGTGACTAGTTCTAGATATTCAATAGACCATATGGAACATAGGAATACTCAACCCAAAGGTAAAACCATGGTTAAACATTAAAAAAGAAGCTGGAACTACGCGGTCTAGGGCAGGGCCGCTAAGTGTCATTGGCGGTCGAACAATGGGCCGCTAATAGACTCTGGCGGTCATACATTAGGCCGCTAAGGTCCAGAACTCATTAAAACACCGATAAAATGCTTTCTAGATAATTGAGCTTTTATGGTACAACTAGCTCGGCGTCCTAGTGGGAATCCCATGCTCGCGGAGACTTATAGAGGCCTTGAAACAAGATCACCTAGTCCTTTGGAAGGAATATCCAATGGAGAGATTTTCAAGTCCAAGATTGTGTACTTAATGTGCAATGTATAATAATGGTCACATACCGGAGTATATGCCATGTACTTAAGAAAATGACTCATAGATTAGGAATAATCGTGATAAGCAGCGATCAAATCAACTTGATAAATCATGATCCATATGAAATTTAATATACTTATAAGAGTATTTGGTTTTGGCATGAAATTAACATAAGTTTAAAACAACCCCAAGTACATAAAAAGCATGAAATTAACATGAAATTAACACTTGAAATAGGAGTAAAACCTTCTTAACTAGGCTTAGCATATAATAATTTGGGCTAATCTACAACATGTTTCGGGTTAACAATATTACAGAAATCAGAAAATGAAAACGGTCTAGACATGGTCGTTTCTTGTTGCTTAGCGGTCTATCGTATGACCGTTAGTAAAACGCATGCGGTATCTTGAAAGACTGTTTCTTCCTGTGTTGTAGATAGATCTAGAATCGAAGTTCAGACTTAATCTATAGCCAACTAATGTATGAAATCATGCTAGAGAGGGATAAAAACATACTGCAAGGGGTATACCATCGTGAAGATGCAAAGATTTTGCATAGATTTTAGCTAAGATTACTATCTTTGTATTAGGGTTTGGAATGATGCATGCTTCATAACCTACATGCGCAATGATACCAAAACATTAAATACGACATGTACCATGGATGAAATTTCATGAAACAAGAGGGCTTTTATTCCTAACACATTAATTTAGCCATTTCATGAGATAACCTACCTCTATTTTGGGGCTTTATGCTTCAAATTTAGGGCTAGAAGTTTACCCTAATTTCTGCACATCCTGAACCAAAGTAGCAACTTCCTGCCCCTCTATCTCCCGATTCTCTTGACCTAAAGACGTGAAATTTAGAGGGTCATAAGAGGGTACTAAAAGGAACAAATTGTTCTAAAGAACCTTATCTAATTACCTCGTTTAGGGCTTCTATTTTCTTGATCTTCCTGTGTCGGTCGCGTAGTTTCTGAGTTGTTTTCACCGAACCAGCGTCTTTGCAGGCTTCTATCTCCCTATAGATTTGATCTCCTAGAATGAAATTTTGAGGAAAGTTAAATCTAACTATAATGAACAAATTCCTAGAAGGAACTTACCTCTAATTCGACCACTTTACCTTAGTTCCATGTGAGCCAAAAGCAAGGGTCATGCAGGTTGGTTCTGGGGTCTATTTACAGGGTTTAGCTAGGATTTCATGGATTTGAACAATTCTAGAGTCCTAATTAGGTGCAAGATCGATCCTCAAGAGTTACAAGACTGATTATGCTTCTATCCACTTCGATTTCTGGGAGTTTGGACGCTAAGAATCCAACCTTTTTACACTTTGCTCTATTCACGGAACCTGCAGAGCTTAGCAGTCATTTGGGAGACCATTTTCCAATGTCTTGCGGTCTTGCGATAGACTGTTTTCGGTTTGGGCGTCGAATTTGAAAATAGTTCAAACTCTTGTATTATTATCCATCTTTCATCATAAAATATTCCTACTTATTTCCTTAATTCTGTAAATACATTAATTCCAAGCTTCTAGAACATGGGCCAAAGTTTAAAATTATAATTTGGGCCAATTGGATTTGTTAAAATGGGCCTAATCTTATAGGGCCTAAATAATTAGTTTTAATTAATCACAATTCAATCAATAGCCCATTTAAATGCTTAATAATTATATTTTTAATCCCAAAAAAATTCTTAGAAAATCCTCGGGCGTTACACCCTCCCCCACTTCAAAAGAATTTGGTCCCCAAATTCCTTGTAATAAGATTTGCTAAGGAGAGTGTACTTAAATTCAAATATCTCTGGAAATCTTTTGCGAATGGCTTCCTCAGTTTCCCAGGTTTCTTCATGTGGCCATGACTTGGTCCATTGGATCTTGACCATAAGAGTTATTTTATTCCAAAGTTGACGTACTTCTCGTTCAATAATCTTGATTGACTTTTGCTCGTACGTTAAGTCCTTTTTAATCTCCAGGTTGCCGTAAGTTATGACATGGAAAGGATCGGAAACATACCTTTTAACCATGGAGATGTGAAATACATCATGAACTCCTGATAATTAAGAGGGTAAATCTATTCGATATGCAACTTCACCAACTCTTTCGAGAATTTCAAAGGGGCCAATGAATCTTGGAGTAAGCTTGCCTTTAATACCGAATCTTTGAATACCTCGACTTGGAGAAATCTTATGGAATACGTGGTCTCCTACTTGAAATTCTAGGTCGTGCCTTCGATTATCAACATATGATTTCTGTCTATCTTGAGCCATCTAGAGTCTTTCCCGAATAAGCTTTATCTTCTCGGTTGTATCCCTGATGATATCGGGATCGAGAAATTGCCTTTCTCCCACTTCATTCCAACAAATAGGTGAACGATAGTTTCTTCCATACAATGTCTCAAATGGTGCCATTTGTATACTAGTTTGGTAGCTATTATTGTATGAAAATTCTACTAGAGACAAATGGTCGTGCCAACTCCCTCCAAAATCAATAGCACAAGCCCTGAGCATATCCTCAACCACCTGATTTGTCCTTTCAGTTTGACCATCAGTTTGTGGATGAAATGCAGTGCTAAAGTTAAGTCGGGTTCCTAATGAATGTTGAAGACCCTTCCAGAACTGTGATGTGAATCAAGGGTCTCAATCAGATATAATGGTGACAGGGACACCATGTAATTGGACAATTTCCCTTATGTATAGTGCTGCTAATACATCCACAGACCATCGACTTTTAATTTGTAGAAAATGTGCAGATTTAGTCAATCGGTCTATGATCACCCATATGCCATCGTGTCCACCTCTTGTCTTAGGTAAACCCATGATGAAATTCATCCCCATACTTTCCCATTTTCACTCGGGAATATTTAAGGGGTGTAATTTCCTAGTAGGCTTTACATGTTCTGCCTTTACTTGCTGACAAGTGAGACAACGAGATACAAAGTCTGCTACTTCTCTTTTCATGTTGGGCCACCAGAAGCTTCTTTTAAAATCTTGATACATCTTGGTAGCACCAGGGTTAATAACATATTTTGATTTATGAGCCTCTTACATGATCAATTTCTTGGTGTCGACATGATTCGGCACACAGATTCGATCCTTAAATATTAGTCTTCCATCATTTGTGATAGAGAATTCCGTCTTGTGATCAATATTATCCTTGATTTCCATCAATGTAGGGTCATTTTCTTGCAATTTGACTATATCCTCAATCAATGTAGGTTGGGATCTTATATTGGCAATCATACATCCTTCTCCTTCTCTATCGATATCAAGATTTAAGTGCGAAAAATCCTCAATAAGACATATCATACCTTTCCTGAGGCTTGCTGATGTTGCCGTTGGTCTTCTGCTAAGAGCGTCAGCTATAGCATTTGCTTTGCCTGGATGATACTGGATAGTAAAATCGAAGTCCTTGAGATACTCCAACCATCTGCATTATTGCATATTTAATTCCTTCTGGGTGAAGAGATATTTCAAACTTTTATGATCTGAGAATATAGTGAATTTCTCTCCATAAAGGTAATGCCGCCAAATTTTCAAGGCGAATATAGCAGCTACCAATTCTAGATCATGCACGGGGTAATTTTCTTCATGACGCTTCAATTGTCTTGATGAATAGCAAATCACCTTTCCATTTTGCATAAGAACACATCCTAGGGCAATGCCATATGCATCCGTATAGACTTAAAAACCACCACCTTCAATGGGCAATGCCAAAATAGGGGCTATTGTAAGGTGATCTTTAAGGATTAGAAAACTCTCTTCGTAATCCTTCGACCTTATAAAAGGGTTCTCCTTTTTAGTGAGTCTAGTCAAAGGGACGGTGATCTTAGAGAAGTCTTTAATAAACCTCCTATAATAACCAGCCAGACCTAAAAAACTTCTAACTTCCATTACAGATGTCGGTTGGCTCCAGTTCTTAACATCTTCAACTTTAGAAGGATCGACATCGATACCCTCTCTTGAGATAATATGGCCAAGGAAAGAGACCTCCTTTAGCCAGAACTCGCACTTACTAAGTTTTGCGTAAAGTTTGTGCTCTCTTAATGTCTGCAAAGCTATTCTTAAGTGCTCTTCATGTTCCTCCTTAGTTTTGGAGTATATAAGAATATCATCAATGAAGACGACCATAAATCGGTCGAGATAAGGCCTGAAGACATTATTCATAAGTTGCATAAATGCTACCGGGGCATTGGTTAACCCGAACAACATTACAACGAACTCATAGTGGCCATATCGGCTTCAGAAATCCGTCTTGTGTATGTCTTCATTCTTGATTCGGAGCTGATGATAACCTAACCTGAGGTCTATTTTGAAGAAGTATTCTGCTCCCAAACTTTGATCAAAGAGCTCATCGATACGTGGCAACGGATATTTGTTCTTGATAGTGAGTTGATTCAGTCGCCGGTAATCGATGCATAGCCTGAGAGATCCATCCTTCTTTTTGACAAATAAAACTGGCGCACCCCAAGGGGATGTGCTAGGTCAAATAAAACCCTTATCTAATAACTCCTGACGCTGTCTCTTCAATTCCTTGAGTTCTGTGGGGGACATCCTATAGGGAGCTATTGAAACGGGTGCTACTCCGGGTAGAAGTTCAATGGAAAAGTTTACTTCCCTTTCGGGTGATAAATCAGGTAAATCTAATGGGAATACATCGGGAAACTCATTCACAACAGAAATATCTTCTAAGATGATCTCTTTAGTCTTGGTAATGATTACAGAAGCAAGAAAAGCTTCACATCCTTGTGAAATGAGTTTGCAAGCGTGAAGAGATGAAATAATAGCAGGATGTTTCCTATACCTGATACCAAGGAAGGAAAACGTTGGAAGACCTAGTTTCCGAAAAGAAATAATCCTGTTGCGATAGTTTATAAAGGCGTCGTGGTCTACAAGCCAATCTACACCTAAGATAACATCATACCCTTCCATATCAAGGCATACGAGGTTTGCTGGAAGATTATGACCTTCTACCATTACCTCACTATCGGGGTAGTAGGTTGTAACTTTGGTTCTGGGACCTAATGGTGTAGTGATTGCTAGGTCCGAAGGTAGTGGAGCTGATGAAACTGGCAAGGTTTTTGCAAAAGCAGTAGATATGACGGAATGAGAAGCACTAGTATCAAATAACAAGAAAGCAGGATGGGAATAGACTTGAATGGTACCTTCCATCAACCCATCATCCTTTGGTGTTTCTTCATCATCTATAATAGCATTAAGATGGGCTTGCCGTTTGCGTCCACCACTGGAAGATTGATCCTTCACGAGACGGCAATCTGGCATGTGGTGCTCCTAGCTGCCACATCGTAAACAAGCGCCGAGACGCTTCCAGCATTCTTCGACTGAGTGGTTGAACTTCTCGCAGAAAGTACAAGCCACCACGAGTTGCTTTTCTTCTTCTTTAACCTACTTGTTCTTGTGGTAGCCACTACCACCTTCGATCAGGGATCTCTTCTTGCTATCACGGGATTTGTAAGGTTTACTGATACTAAACTTTCCTTTTTTTTCATGCCAATTTGACCTTCGGCTCGGTTCCTCTCCTTTACCTTTAAGTTTTTCGACCTTCTCCAAGGTCCTTTGGCATAGATGTGCCCGTTGGACCATCTCCGCATATGTACGGATATTCTAAGTTTCATGTTATTGAATAAAGCCGGGCCTTAAACCGTCCATAAATCGGTTAGCTTTTAATAAGTCGGTACTAACCAGATGAGAAGCATAAGGTGCCAGTCTATAAAACTGGAGTTCATATTCTGCCACTAACATCATGCCTTGGCGGAGAGAAGCGAATTCCATAGCTTTCCTCTCCTTGACATGTTCGGAGAAGTATTTTGCTTAGAAGAGGGTGAGGAATCCCTCCCAAGTATGTGGTGCATCTTGAGGCGGTGCAAGAGTTGACTTTCACCATGTACGAACATCTTTGTTGAGTTGGAACGTGGCAAGATGAACCTTCTCTTGGTCGGCACATTGCATAACCTCAAATATGTGATTCATTTCATCAGTCCAATTCTCGGCTTCATCTGGATTAGATGAACCAAAAAATCGTGGAGGATTTAGGCTCCTGAAGTTGCGGTGAAGATCACCAGCACCAGCTCTTGCGCCGGCTTGAGCCATATTTTGCAATGCATGGGTGAGACCCGCAACGGTCTGTTGCATTCCACCCCAATCAACACGGTGAGCCATGATGAGAGTAAGGTACCTGAGAAGGGTAACAGAGTTTGTCAATTCTAATGGAATGAGTGGAATTAATCTTAGAAATAATTCTAATTAGTATTTCATCCCAGGTTCTACCTAATTTTCTCTCATAGGTTGGCAGTTTCTTTCCTAGTCTCATAGGTGTGGGTCCTTAAACCTTGGACTTAACATATGACATGACTTTTTCCTAGGACTTCCAGTCCTACGCTCTGATACCACCTTAACTGTCACACCCTGAGATTTATGCAGCGGACACAATCGGAAACGTGAACATCCGACAATGTAAGCCTCTTCCAAGCAATATAATCAGAGCGCCAGACAATCACACAAAGTAATTGCACAAGGAATCTTATTCAAACCTTAAACTTTATTTCATATAAATAATCCACCAAGTATCCAAGACTCTTGACTCATAGACTGAAGAAAACAAAAATTACATAATGACTTGGCTAGACATTAGAAAACTAAGGCTTCTCTCATCTATATGACCTTCAATTGCTCTCGAACCCGCTACTTGTATAATCCGAATCTGATTCACTAATTCTTCCTAAAATATTGAGAAAATAGGTAATGAGCACACTTGTCCAATAGGTATCTTCGTATCAACATGATGGCAATCTTAAATTGATTGACATTTTAGCTCTAGAGAAAGTTAAATTATACGAATACGAAACATGCGAAATAGAACCAAAATAGCAAGATATGAGAATATGACTGAGTAAGTATATAACAAGAATATAACTCTGGCCTTTCCATGAACAAGAATGTAACAAGTATGCACTTTTCATAACCTTAAAGGCTATGCAGTAGAAAGTCATATAACACGCAAGAATGTACTTTTGCTTTACAAGTACTTTCTGAATATTTGTGGATATTCGTGGATCTTCCTTATTTATAAAGAAAGTACTCCCATCGTAATGTGACGCTAGTAGCATCATACCACATGATTTACAATATATTTCTGGCAATCAGCCGAGGGGACTAGCATAGACCCCTTGAACACAATCAGTGCTCGAACTGCATCTTCAAGTATAAATCAAGCTACTTCCACGAGTATAATAATAATGCCGGCCAATAAGGTAACAAGTTCAATAATAGTTTTGTGATACAACGTCAATGGAAGAATGCAACAAATATGAATATAAGAATTCAAAGAATGCATTAATAACTTGGTCATGCTTTGGAAAGAATTTGACAGCATAACGATACATTCATTAATTTTCATAATTTATTTAGACATCTTTGGAATAAGGTGACCAATTCTAGATAATCAATAGACCCTCTGGAACAAAGGAATACTCAACCCAAAGGTAAAACCATGGGTTAAACATTGAAAAAGATGCTGGAACCATGCGGTCTAGGGTAGGGCCACTAAGTGTCATTGGTGGTCGAACAGTGGGCCGCTAATAGACTCTGGCAGTCATACAATAGGCCTCTAAGGTCTAGAACTCATTAAAACACTGGTAAAGTGCTTTCAAGATAATTTGGCTTTTATGGTACAACTAGTTCGGCGTCCTAGTGGGAATCCCAAGCTCAAGGAGACTTATGAAGGCCTTGAAATAAGATCACCTAGTCCTTTGGAAGGAATATCCAATGGAGAGATTTTCCGTTCCAAGATTGTGTACTTAATGTGCAATGTGTAACTAATGGTCACATACCAGAGTATATGCCATGTACTTAAGAAAATGACTCATTGATGAGGAATAATCGTGATAAACAACGATCAAATCAACTAGGTAAATCATGATCCATATGAAATTTAATATACTTATAAGAGTATATGGTTTTGGCATGAAATTAACATAAGTTTAAAATAATCCCAAGTACATAAAGAACATGAAATTAACACTTGAAACAGGAGTAAAACCTTCTTAACTAGGCTTAGCATATAATAATTTGGGCTAATCTGTAACATGTTTCGGGTTAACAATATTACAGAAATCAGAAAACGAAAACAGTCTAGAGCGGACCGTTTCTTGTTGCTTAGCGGTCTATCGTAGGATCATTAGTAAAACCTCTATCTAGAGCAGACCGGTACTAAAAGGAATAAATTATTTTAAAAAACATCTATCTAATTACCTCGTTTACGGCTTCTATTTTCTTGATCTTTCTGGGTCGGTCGTACAGTTTCCTGAGTTATTTTCACCAAACCAGTGTCTTTGCAGGCTTCTATCTCCCTGTAGGTTTGATCTCCTAGAACAAAATTTTGAGATTAGTTAGATCTAACTATAATGAACAAATTCTTAGAAGGAACTTACCTCTAATTCGACCTCTTTACCTTAGTTCCACGCGAGCCAAAAGCAAGGGTCGTGCAGGTTGGTTCTGGGGTCTATTTATAGGGTTTAGCTAGGGTTTCATGGATTTGAACAATTCTAGAATCCTAATTAGGTGCAAGATCGATGCTCAAGAGTTCTAAGCCTGATCATGCTTCTATCCACTTCGATTTCTGGGTTTTTGGACACTAAGAATCGAACCTTTTTACACTTTCCTCTATTCACGGAACCTGCAGAGCTTAGCGGTCATTTGGGATATCATTTTCCAACGTCTTGCGGTCTTGCGAATGACCGTTTTTGATTTGGGCATCGAATTTGAAACCAGTTCAAACTCTTGTATTATTATCCATCTTTCATCCTAAAATATTCTTACTTATCTCCTTAATTCTGTAAATACATTAATTCCAAGCTTCTAGAACATGGGCCAAAGTTTAAAATTATAAATTGGGCTAATTGGATTTGTCAAAATAGGCCTAATCTTATAGGGCTTAAATAATTAGTTTTAATTAGCCATAATTCAATCAATACCCCATTTAAATGCTTAATAATTATATTTTTAATCACCAAAAAAATTCTTAGAAAATCCTTGGGCGTTACAATCTAAGCATATATGTTACATATATAAGGTCAATGCTAGTGTGTCTAGGTTTCATATCAAGCCAGTGCATCATGTTCAGTCAGGTCTGTGCATCTTTTCACCTTTGCCCGAAACTCATTGGTGCACTGTGACTCTTGTTTTCATAGGTCTATGTATGTTCATTATCTTCACTCATATCTTGTGCATAACAAGTGTACCTATGTTGCTTAGGTCTATGCAGGTGTTGTTGTTGGATACATTGTCAGGTCAAAGCACATAGAGTATTATGCTTTGATGTTTATGATCTTCTGTGATGTCTATTGAATTGCTACCTGATCTTTATGGTTTTGACTATATCATGATCATCTTTATAAAACCATGCATAAACCTGTAATTCTTAAACATCTCTCTGAACTACTTATGATGATAAGGTATTTGATTAAATGCCTTTTATCATGTTGACAGGTTTAAGTCACTGAAGGATCCAGTGATGAACACATAAGAGACATGAAGATTTAAACTTAGAATAGTCACGTGGCTCGAGGCTCGAATAAGAGGACACGTGATCCAAGGCAGGCTTGAACCTTAAACAGGAGGAATCTGCCACGTGTAAAGCACCTCATCTTCATCGAACACGTGGACATCCATCAGCGCATTTCTTTCAAAGTTCCTTGGGCGGGAACATGTTTTCCATGCACCCAATCTCTCACGAGCCTATAAATAGAGGCCTGATCGCTCAAATAAAAGAACACAGACGAGAGAAGAAAAAGGAATATAGAAGAAAAAGAAGAAGAATAAGAAGGGAGCTAGTGTAGCCAAAAATTCCAGTGCGAAAAGAGTGAGGATAGAGAAAATAAGAAGTAGCATCTGAGAGCTAGAGAAGCAAGGGGAAGTAGAAGCAGAAGCAGTAGCATAAGCAGAAGAGAAGAAGATCAGAAGAGCCCAGAGAAGCTGAGAAGAATTAAAGTCTGAGAGAGAAGAAAAAAGGAGAGATCAGGAAGAGAAGAGAATTAGAGAGAGTGAGAGAGCGAGAAAAGTGAGAGAGCCAATTTTCTGAGAAGAAAGGGAAAAACAGAGTGCCATAGAGAGGGTTGAGAAGAAGAAGTGAGTTTCAGTGAGATTGTTCTATCCTGGCTTCTAGATCAGATCTAGAGTTAGATTGCTCTATTGAGAGCTACATTGTCTTTTCTGCCCTTATTTTCTTTGATTCCTTCATTTTTGTTTTGAATTCCATTATAAGCTATGAATCAACAGAACAAGCTGTGTTGCTGAGCAGACGAAGGTGTTCCTCAGACAACAAGCTGTGACGCTCAGCTGTAGCAAGCTGTGATGCTCAGCGGAAGCAAGCTATGTTACTCAGCGGAAGCAAGCTGTGGTGCTCAGTGGTGTAAGCAAGCTATGATGCTCAGTGGTTCAAGCCATTTGTCAGCGGAAAGCCTCACTGGGGTTTGAGTGGGGGATGGATGTAGGTCTGTGGTAGCAGATCGAAGCATCTAAAAATTCTATATGTAGTGGTTTGCTAGCTCTGGTGATTCACGGTTGATGTATGCTTAGGCTTGTTATATTTGCATCTAATTAGCCTACAATATTCTGAGCATACTGAGTGTTAATCAGAACCGAGATTGCATTTCTAATTTTGTTTAGATTACAGATTATTGTGAAATCCGTTTGCATACCGTGTGTTTGATCTTGATCTTAAATGATTAGAAAGCTGCATTGTCTCATTAGATTACACAGAGTGTAGTTAAAGTTTTAATTCCATAATAAATTTTAAAGGGGATTCATTCACCCCCCCCTCTAAATCTGTGCCTTGCACCCCAACGATTGGTATCAGAGCAGATCTCTGATTCATCAGATCCAACGATCTGCAGAGGATCCTACTATTTTTGGTGCATTTCCATCTTCAGCATATTGATTCAAAAAATTTTTTTTTGATTGTCTCAATGGCTCATCGTTCTATTTTCCATGGTTCAAATTTCAATGAATGGCTAGGTGGCTTATGTACTTATATGAATTCCATTGATCCTAAATTATGGAATCTTGTCTCTAATGGCCCACATAAACTACCTCATGATCAGACCAAGTGGTCTAATGAGGACAGATTGAAGAATCGCAAAAAATACTATGGTTCTCAATATCTGAATGATTGCAGTTGATACTGACTTGTTTCCTTCTGTCCGCAGGTGTACATCAGGAAAGGAAATCCTGGATGAAGTGATCGTCATCCATGAAAAAAAGGAAGAAGAATGGCTCATGGCTAACATAAGTGATCACAATAGTGATCAATAGGAGGAGACATTATCTCAGGTAAACTCTGATGATGAAGAACTTTCTTTTGATGAATTGATGGAAATGTATGAAGAGCTTTATGATAGGTATAAGAAAATGAAATTTGAAAATAAAAAATTGAAAAAGAAAATTGATCAGAATAGTTCAAAATCCTCTTGTGAAAACTGTCTGAATATAAATCAATCTTATGATAAATGCATGTTTGATGTTCATATGCACAAGAAACAAATTTGTTTACTGAAAAATGAAAATCAAGAATTTACTAATAAGATTTCCGAACTAGAAGAGAAACTGAATGATAGTATGAGTACCTATTTAGAAAATGTTGACTTAGAAGTTCTAAAAACTAAAAATAATTGTCTAAAAAAACAATTGGAAGATCTTGATTATGTTAACTCTGAACTGAAGGCACTGAAATGTGAGAATGATTGTCTTAGGAAACAATGTGAAAAACACAAAGCTGAAACAAATTGCTCTGATAAATCAGTTTGTAATAAATGCCTATTTCTAAAGAAAATAAATGAAAGTCTTCACTGTGATTTGGAATGGCATTAAAACTTAATTGTTTCACTAAGAGAAGAAAACAAAAACTTGCTGGACAAGAACTTGGAAATGGAACAAAGAGAGGAAAGGCTGAGTGAAGTGTTGAATTCCATATCTGATAACAATATTGAATAGATTGAACAATTAAAATCAGAAAATGAGAGACTCAAACATCTCAACTCTGCTATTTCTGAAAAACTCTTAACTCTAGAAAAAGGAAAATCTGTTTGTGAGAATGAGTCTGAAAATTTGATGATGCTAGAAAAAGAGAATGATGAATTGAAGAAATCCTTATCTAAATTTGTTGAAGGGAAAAATAATTTAGACTTGCTCTTAGGAACAAAAGACAATTTTTAGAAGGAAGGGTTGGGCTATAACTCTACAAATAAAAAGAGTTTTAAAAACAAAATTTAAACATCATTTTTTTCCAGTTCTGCTTCTCACAACTCTCCGAGCCTATCTGTTTTTTAGTTCTCTGCTCAAAAATCCTCGAAAATAACTAAAAAACAAAAAGGAAAGAATAAAAATGTTCCTGCCACCTCTTTGCATGCTGCCCATAAATCATCCACACACATACATGCATAAAAAAATGATTTGTCATTACTGTCACAAGGTTGGTCATCAAATGCATGAATGTAGACTGACGGAATTAGATGACTTGAATGCTAGTAAAATGCATGCTAAGAAATCTCATCTAAAAAATCATGTATTTTAGAAAAAGAAGATTCAATGCTTTTGTTATGGCAAGATGGGCCACATTGCATCCCACTGTTGGCATGCCCAGGGAAAAGTCCACTCTAAACCTGTAAGATTCCCTGCAAAACAAAATATTTTCGGTAGAAATAAATACATTTTTAAAAGAAATTTTTTTATCTATCTTGAATGTGGTAAACCAGATCATAATGTTGCTAGTTGTTGGTTGGTTGGTTATAAGAGACAAACTTTTGCTAAAAACAACAACATTCATGCTCATAAATTCCTTGCACATGCTTACATGCATAAGAATAATTTAAGGCCAAATGGCTCATGTGATTATTGTGGACGGCATGGACATTCCATGAACAATTTCTTAGTGATGAAATTTGATGATATGTCTGCCAGGAAGTTGTGGAAGGAATCCTTAATTGGTGCTACTAACACTGCAGGAACCTAGAACTCTTGGGTGCCTAAACTTGCAAAATGAGTATGTGCTTTGCAGGAGTGTCTTGGGGCTGAGGAATAAAGGGGTGTAATAAGCCAAGGCACCAAATTATGGTAAAACCCCAATTCTGCACTTGACAGGTTTCATCATTTGAGATTTAAATAATCTCCTTTATATAGCTACATATCATGTTTGGTTTTTTAATCAAAATTTTATACATATAAGTTTACATTTCCATCTACCATTTGCACTTAAGTCTGTCAATGCATATTGTGAGTAAACTGTGTACATATTGGTTTGAGGATGGATTGCATGTGTCTGATGCTTACATGTGTTATGAATCATATCTTTCTCAGTTACCACATCGACACAGCAACTAATTCTGAGCACTCAAACTCTGAAAGACTGCTACATATAAGGTTCATCTGCACTCATGCATACTCAGTCAATTGTCATTCATTTGAGATGCATATAGGACTGCATCTGCATTGGATTGTCATGCATGACCCTTGGTATATAAATAGTGAGATACTGAAGGGCATATGCACTATGTCTTAAGGTTCTTCCTATGTGTGAGGTGATCTTTAGATCAAGTCCTCCGCCTAGTACCATAGGTCAAGTTGCACATTAGAGCAGTCTAGTCATTCATGAGCATGTTTCCTTATGTTTCTAATGTTCTGCATATGCTGCATTCAGAATTGTCACACATGGCATATAGATAGGGGGAGTCTGTCAAATTAAGTCTTGTGCTTCATGCATATTTTATTAGATTAATCCCCATGCATGGTCTTTATGCCAAAGTTCCTGTATTTCTCAATTCACTCATGTGCATTTAGTATCATGCATACACTGATTTCAGAATTGATTGCATATCATTCATATTAAAAATACCAAAAAGATTGATTGAGTGCATTTAGTCAAGGAGAGCATGTAACTAAATTTTGAACAGCATGGCTATACATCTGCTCTATGGTTTCATTCCATAACTATCTAGTTCGGTCAACCAAATCTGCCCATTTCTGTCAACCGATATTTTCACTTAATAGCCATCACCTTGCTCATTATGTTATCACCGCTCTCTCAGTAATCTACACTGTCAGCTGGTTTCATTTTGTCCTAAACTCACTTGGGCTCAACACTTTCTTGAGTCTGAAATCTATTATGTGGCCCTTGCATTTGTTGAGGGGGAGCTTCACTTGATGTTCTGCTGTTATTTCAATGCATATAGAAAGGGGGAGCTCTTTACTCTATTTTTATGCGTACACTGATTTCAAAATAAATTGCTTACATTCAGGGGGAGCATATATCCAGGTCTGAGTTGTCAATTTGGACATGTGCTTGATCTGTCACAAAAACTCTATCAAACTACATCTTATGGCCTTCTCTGCCATACTCCTGAGCCAAAATATCTTCATTTCTCAACTCATGTGAAATGACTGATAAATACCTCTATACTCTCATCATCTTTTGGCATTGCCGAAATAATTCAAGCTTCTAATTGTCACAACTAAGGAATTTCTAGCATTCTAGCTCTCTAGCTCTTGCATTCACCCAGAGGGAGTCTTGCATAATGATAGACCACTAGCTCCACTGTGTGAATATCGAAGCTCACGTCAATTTGTCTGTGTAAAATTCTATCTTCTGAGTTCTGTGAATTAATGATCAGTCTGATTGCCTTGATTCATTTTTAAATCTATATATCTCCTTGACATTAACAGCTATTCTTGTCTCCTATTTGAACTGATGACCTTGTTAATCATTCTTGACTGCTGAACTTTGAACACTCCTGTCACAATTCCAACCAAATGCTTTCAAGCTACTTTCATTCATGGTGTGTGACGACCCAGGGTCCGGGTATCGGGTAAACCCGATACCACTTGGATCTTGTGAAGCCTCCCAAGAGTGGAAAAGCTCCTTAAATGGATAAAAGGGTTGTCGTGGGGTGTACAACAATCTAAAATAAGTGCAGGAAAGAAGGAACTGAAATTTAAAATTTCTTTTCATATAATTTACATGCTTAAAATAGATAGTAGTCCAGTAACTATACAAGCTCCCAAAGTACAATTCAAAAGAAAAGTACAAAGCCTAGGGGCATACCCTGGCTGACACGTGCTGTTTGACCTATCAACTGCCTTCAAACCACACAAGAAAGCCAAGCCTACAGCGTTTCACCTGTAACCACAAAGGGTGAGCCTCATTTCATTGGCTCAGTAGGGGTCATGCCGATCCCTACCTCGCAACAAACATTACAAGAACAATATCATAATTGCATGGAACATAAGCAATTAAATAGAACTGCATGGAAATATCAACAGAATAACATGGCTAAGTATTACTAGAAAGACAAGTAATCAGGATATCACACATTATATGAAGACTAACAGTTCATGGCATATGAAGATTAATAATTCATGGCATATGAAAACTAATAGTTCATGGCATATGAAGACTGATAGTTCATGGCATATGATTACATACAAGGATCACATGTTCATCACGAGAAGAAAATAAATCACATGGAGAAGTAATAAAAGTTAAACATGAGTATCAAGACTTTAACATGTGAATGAAGCTAACTATTTAATTGACTTCATTTTACCATATGTTCTACAAGCTGGGAATGAACATATAATGAAACTAGCTATTTCATTGAATACATTCTACCATATGTTCTTCAACGTGGAAACGAACATATAATGAAACTAGCTGTTTAATTGAACACATTCAACATTCAATATATTCGAAGACCGTTAAATGAATAAATGAATATATTAAAGCATCCTACCGTATTCGAGGACCTTCATATGAATATAAAAATAGTCTAATATCCAATTAACTCAAGTTCCTATAATCCATCTGACAGGAGAAAGAAGCCAGTAGAAGCAAGACCAGATGCGTCCACTGACGACTTACACTGCGTCTTAAGAGTCTCACACTCGTGACGAACACGGGAACAAGAGACACCGTAGTAAGTGCAAGGGACAACAGTAACGAGTGACTAGTCAGGGTTGCGTCGGCGCTAGTCCAAGCCCCTGACCATGTGTGTACACATCGGCTCGTGCCTAGAGCCAAGCCTCTAGCTAGTTTCCCCCCCAGTAGGACGCTACTGTAAAGCAGGGGCCCACGGAAACTAGCCTAAAAATTATATATCGGGATTACCTAGCCACCCCTCCCAGGTGGTTCGACTCGTTGTCGCTAGGCTACGTCTAGTGGGATCAGTCAAATAGAGATAAGAAGTTAACTTTAATAGAATATAAAAACCCGTTATGAGCAAAAGAAATGATAATGCGCAATATAATATAACTATGTCTAAGCAATAACTTTGTCTAAGCATGTTAAACATTCAGCATTAAGCACATAATCAGGAGAATGTGATGAAAATGCAATAGAACTATATGCTGAAAAGAATGACAGTCTAGACTTGGCCGCAAAGGTCAATAGGTAGTCACTCGACAAGCCATTTACATGACGATAGTAGTTAGTCTAACGGCCGCTACATTCTTGCCACTTAATAGAACGGATGTCACGCCCCAACGCGTAATATCGGGACTGGCAGTAGAAACAAGTAATAATAATATGTTGATTTACAGACATGATATGCTAAAGCTAAAGATCACACATCACTATAGATAGAAAATAACTCCATTCACTAAATAGTATTTACATAATCCAGATTCCAATCACAAAACTCCTTAACCATCCTTTTGACAGCATCCTCTTAACACTATTACATTTGCTGACTGGAATTACAATTCTTTCAGACACACGCTCTAAAACATAAATAGACACAAAACTACGACAAGATCCACAGGCTTCAAACTGGTTCGCTCCATTGCCATCACTCTTGCCCGTCCCCATCAGTCTGTGAATCCTCACCTGAGCTACCTAAAAATGGAGAACAACTGGGTGAGCAAACGCTCAGTAGGTAATAACAAGCAAATTTAAGTGATTAACCAATTAAATTACATTTTTAAGCATAAAAATAAAGAATGAAATGAAATGATAATATGACAACAAGATACTCGAACGAAGGCAAGATCATGATATAACTGGAAATTGGCCAATCAAGCAAGAACTAACCAAGTCAAGAAAAATTCAATACTAGATTACTGTCGTAGACATCACGCTAGTCATGCACTCGGTGCAATGCCTCACCATGTCATTCAAACTCCCCGGGGCACAAGTACTTTTCGGGCGCTCCTCCCAAGACCATACCGGGCCGTCATGATGCGTTGGCATTGATTTGTTGGATCCAAGATCCCAAGTTATGTCTGCACATTAATCAAGTTAAATGGCCAATAATGTCAAGGTATAACTTACCTCGGAGGATCCCAAGGATAAATTGAAGGGATATTTTGACCAAAAAAATTCAAGTTATCAAGAACCAATCAGGTCCTTGGGTTCAAACATGAATAATCACGAAAAATCACTTCTGGATGATAAGCGGTCTAAACTGGGCCACTCAACAAATACACGGTCGATACCAGACCGTTTAGGACAGAAATGGGCTGAGGATCAGCCTCACCAAAGTCAAGGGTACACGGTCCATATCGAGCCGTTCAAAGAATTGGACGGTCAATAATGGACCGCTCAAGGTAGCAGAGCTGGGAGCCCAAGAACAAAATAAACGAGCCTTATGGGGCCGCTCAATAGATGGACGGTCCAATAAGATCCGCTCTACGACGTGGGCGGTTCAAATTAATCCGTTCAACAAAACTTAGCACAAGGAATTAGAAATCTACCCAAATGGGCTCCGGGCTGTCATAAGTGGGGCAGAACTGAACCAGGTCCAGCCCACTGTCCACTGGTCAGCCTAGGGCTTATCTGGTCGATCCAAACATGATTTGGTCGAAGATAGAACAAGGTTAATAGACCAAGGTAAGTGGCACTCGGCCAGAGTTGCACGGTTCTTAATGGGCCGCCCACTGAGTTAGACGGTCCCTTCCGGCCCGCGCAAACCTCAGGGGGTCCAAGTTGAGCCGTGACTCACAACACAATAATCCAAGCGATTCGGTCACGTACACAAGTTCAGGCCTTGGTGGTACAACTTGCCCGGCGTCCTAGTGGGAATCCCAGGCTCGCGGGGGCTTACGGAGGTCCCGTAATGAAGATACTAGTCTGACGGAAGGAATATCCGGCGGAGAGTCCCCATCATTACAAGGAAATGAGGCTATCAAATCATCAGAAATCAGTATGGCGGTCAGTCAATCCTACTGGAGTAGAATGACTGTCAAATAATCATAATAGCATGAAATCATGGTTGAATTAACATATTGAAATAAATTAAGGCTATGATGAAAGAATAGTCAAACATTATGAAATTTGTTCTCACATATGTTCCTTTTTCTTATGGGTTATTAACCTATCATTAGCCATAATTCTACTAAGTTAAATCATGCTAAAAAGGAAAACAAGCAGTTCGGTTTAATTGGGCGGCTCTGTCTGAGCCGCTCACTGGCCTCGGCGGTCGCACGACAGGCCGTTCAGCCCTTTCAGGTCCGAAGGCCAGCTAGGGTTGAGCGGTCTGTAATGCGCCCCTCGGGAGCAGTGCACGGTCTGGGACTAGCCGCTTAAAGGGAAGGGCGGTTAGGGTTCTACCGTGCATTCCACAAAACCGATCAAATTAAAACACATGGACGGTCGGAAACTTGCCGCCTTCCCTAGTTGGGTGGTCTATCGTGAGGCCGCGCAAACCAACTCAATCCGTCACCCCTTTGCCTTGCCCGTCGCTGGGGGGGTTGGATAGGGTTAGCAATAGGAACTAAATACGCATGATACAAGGCATAAAAATTAGGGCCTTTATAGTCAAAAGAACAAGCATGAAAAGTTTTACAAGATAGCATGATCAATTTCGTGTTTAGTGCCTGAAATCCCTACGTAAATCAAGATGGAACCATGTTAACCCTAGTTCTAGCATGCTTCCACTAAACCTCGAAATACTAACATGATACTAGATTAAAATTGGGGCTTTCTTGACCAATCAAAAGAGGACAAAACAACGCTTCTATTGATGTATCACACATAGGGTTTGGCTTGCTATCACCTACCTTATTCGAGGGATGAAGGAAGAAGAGGGATGTCGACGCGCTACGTACACACCGCCAAGGATCACCGAAAATCTCCCTCGATCGAGCTCCTCCTCGACTGCCACAGCAACTAAATGATTCTAGGGTTGCTAAGGGTCATTTTTATAGGTTCAATTGAGTATAGGGAGTCCTAATCGCGAAGATAGAGTCCTATCATCGTGGACATACGAGATTCGTGCGAGACCGAGTCTATCCACTACTCCGCCGCCAAATACTCCTTTTAGGGTTAGGGTTTCGAAGATTAATCAAAGGGGAAATGAAGAGTTAATCTTGGCCTTTCATTTGCATCCGGTTTTAGCTTAAATGGTCGGGTATTGGGCTCGAATTTCACGTTTTAAGGTCCGATTAGGCTAAGTGTGGTTTTGGGTCTTAATCTATTAATTCGACTTGGTTAAAAATTTTATTTGGGCTGGTCATAGAAGACAATTTTACTAGGCGTTTAATCCACTACGAGATTCTAATTTTTTCAGATTTTTATAAAATGGTCAAATTTTGACTTAGCTTATTTCTTAAGGAATCTCTTATTAATTTTCTCGAAATTTTTATTTCTTTAATAAATCGGGGTGCTACAACGGAAACCTGTAAATAGTGTACGAAGATGAAACGGTCTTGCATGTACTGCTATGTCGAGAGACAGTCATAGAAAAAGGCCGCTTCACAACAATAGCAGTCAGCCATACGATCGCTACACTATCAATTCAACACACATGATTACCATATTAATAAAGATCTAAACACACCTGAGGAATAAATCTAAACAGTTCATTGCGCTTTTAAACACCATTAAGACATGTGATTATATACAAAAACTACTCATTCATCATGAGAATTTAATAAATCACATGAAGAAATAATGCAAGCTAAATAATTTATAAATCATGGGATGAATTCATCATTCAACACATCCATATCATTATCACAACATAGGAGCATATGGAAAATGTAACTCATGCATCAATAAATGTAATTCAACATACATGATTTCCATATTAATGAAGGTTTAAATACACATGAGAGAATAATCCAAACAGTTCATAAATCATGGAATCAATTCATCATTTAATACCTTAACATTATCAACATAGCATAGAAACATATGGAAGACATAACTCATAGCTCATGCATCAATAAGTACACCACAGTTTAGCAAATTATTTAAACATTGTAAATATGCAACATTAAATGCATAATTAAACGAACACGCATATGCATAATTAAGCAAACACGCTTATGCATAATTACACAAACACGCATAAATGACAGATTTGGCGGTTGAATAACGAACCGATGCATGCTACTAAACGGTTTGGCCGCGAGGCTTCCGCCACCATATAGATTTAAAATATTTATGCGGTCAAATTGTCAGCCGCTCGAGTTAGTAGACGGCTCATGGACGGACCGTTACAAAAAATGAAATAATAGAAACATGGACCTTACCGGAGAACCGGATCCACGGGAATCATAATCGGATCCCCTCCCGGTCGACTCAATTCGACCGGAATTAATATAAACATGGACCTACCTCAAATGCGATGGAAATGTCCGATCTGGTCACGAACAAGCCGAGGGTCATCGCAGCTCGCTTTTTCTCGGTCGTCTCTCCACTCCACGGTTCATCCCGGGTTGATGCCACGGTGTTGCACTCGTCGTGGGGAAGCTCCCACCAATCCTAGCATGGGAAGAAGACCGCTCCCCCCTCGAATGCTGAGCTGAGGACATCGATTCCACTGTGAGAAGGGGAGGGAGAAAGCCATCATCTCCGCCGTGGGGGTCGCGCCTCTGCGTCGGGGTCTGGCTCCACGACGACGCCGCCGCGCTCCTCTCCTAGCTAGGTCACCGGCGGATCTGGGCACAGGGGCGTAGATGGACACCGATCGTGACGAAGCGGCCACGAAGGGAGCCGAGGGGGGGGCGCCATCGCCGCTCTAACCACCGCACCGGCACCTCCACCATGGTCGATGAGTCGTCGCGTGCCAAGAAGGGAGGAAGAGGCGAGAGGGGGTCACCGGTTTGTGCGGGCATTCGGGGGTTCCGCGGCTCCGTCGAGGGCGCCGCCGACGCCGCCGCGGTGGCCCAACTTGCAGGCTTGCCGGCCGCCGTGGACGATGGAGTCGCCGTCGAGAAGACAAAAAGGGGAAGAGGGGTTTCGCGCCCATGGTGTGCCTGTGAGTTTCTGTCGCCTGCGGTTCAGCCGAAAGGGGGGTAGGGTTCGGGTCGATCGCGGGTGAAAGAGGGTTTGGGGAGACAGAGAAGAGAACTGACAGTTCTCTTCTCAGAAAAAAACTTGTGATTATATGTTTTTTTTCAAAATAAACCTCTAATTACTCAAAGACCTTAAGCTAAGCAAAATCGTACATATGCCCCATTTAATTCTAGAAACCTTTAACTAAATGGATTAAATGCATAGAAAAAGCCCATTAAACCCATTAAAAGCTTCTAAATTCATGGATTTTAACATTTTATGATTCGATAGGAAATCTGAATTCTACGGGTCTTACAGTCCCTCCCTCCTTATGAAATTTCATCCTCGAAATTTAGGACTACTAACTCAGGGTACAGGAAGAACTCACCCAAGTATTATATATAGTGCTCCCTAAAAAAGATTCTGATTTACTCGACATGAACGAGACAAAACTCACTACCCCACCTAAAACCTAACCTCACGATAACAATGGAACACTAAAATAATAAAATAAATAATACAGAGCACCAAATTCACATAGAAGCATAAATAAAGCACCAATTCCTATCCAACTACAAGGAAGTCAATTACCTTCTCAAAAGACTAACCATGCTAATCTCGCCACATCCAAAACTTAATACAATGGCTAAGACAGCTCCTCAGGACAACCTCGCACTAAAAGTCTTACTCGGTTGCACCTGCAGCACCTCCAAACTTAGGAACCACCCTCTAAGGTTAAAATAAACCTAAACATACACATCAATGCACAAATCATGGAGCAAAACATCAATTTCACAAATTAAACAAAGCTATACAGAAACCATAACCGAACCTTCCAAGATGAAACTCCACATGCCTGCCTAACAAAAGCATGTGACACTTGCACTATCTCTGAGTCACGCTAACGAGATGGTTGAGGACACTCACAGAGATAGTGTCACACCTGACAACATCTATAGCAACTATGAAACAGACATTGACTCGCCTCATGGCCCTCTTGAGTGCACGCAAAACAAATCCTAGCCGTAACAACTTTTGGACAAACTTGTCTAAGATAGGGACACTGCACATGCTGCTTAGGTCTCAATGGACAATCACGGGCCAAGTGACCTAGCTGGTCACACCAGAAACACACCATTGGCATTGAACATGGTCGTCCCCGATGATGACCGCCACACTTCGGACAAGGTCTCGGCTGACTCATAACCAATCCCTGTCACTGAGAAGGTGCAGATTGTGGTACACCGCCAGCTGAAGCTTGCCGATCAAGACGCTTCTTAGCTCTTCTAAACATTCACCTAAAGTTCCGCCTCGGCTTCTATTTTCCCTCCTGAGGTTGACTCGGAACAGGTGTAGAAGGTCTAGGTAACAACACTTGCTGGATGGGAAATTGCTGTGAGTCACCCTGATGAACTTGCGCCACTCGAGTCTGTTCCTAAACCCTCAGAAAGTCCATATCTAAGATAGCCGCAGTCCAAATAGCTGTTTCCAAATCACTCAAACCAGCCATCATAAGAGTACGACGGAGCTCTAACCTAAACCCTACGATGAACTGTTAGGTCAGCGTCACTTGATTTATCATGATAGGTGGAGCAAACCTGCCCAACTCTCTAAACCTGGCCGCACAAGTAGCAACTGGAAATCCTTCCTACCACAAGGCTAGAAACTAAGATGATAAGAATAGATCAGTCGGTCTCGGTGCTTCAGGGACTACAGAATTGGGCAAAGGTAACATTCTAACATGCACCACTGGAGCCCTCGATGCCTGATTCACCGAAAGCCGAACTTCTACTCACTGTGCTATAGAAATCTTAACGCATAAAACGGAAACGATTGAGAGGAAAGCACAGAATAACCTAAACCAGTAGATGAGTGTACATGACTTCTGGACTAGCAATTGCTTCATTTACTTTACATTGCTATACACTAACATAACAATGCTCTGATACCATCTGTGACGACCTAGGGTCCGGGTACCGGGTAAACCCGATACCACTTGGATCCTGTGAGGCCTCCCAAGAGAGGAAAAGCTGCTTAAAGGGATAAAAGGGTTGTCATGGGGTGTACAACAATCTAAAATAAGTGCATGAAAGAAGGAACTGAAATTTAATATTTCTTTTCATATAATTTACATGCTTAAAATAGACAGTAGTCCAGTAAGTATACAAGCTCCCAAAGTACAAATCAAAAGAAAGGTACAAAGCCTAGGGGCATACCCTGGCTGACACGTGCTGGTTGACCTATCAACTGCCTTCAAACCATGCAAGAAAGCCAAGCCTACTGCGTTTCACCTATAATCACAAAGGGTCAGCCTAATTTCATTGGCTCAGTAGGGGTCACGCCGATCCCTACCTCGCAGCAAACATTACAAGAACAATATCATAATTGCATGGAACATAAGCAATTAAATAGAACTGCATGGAAATATCAACAGAATAACATGGCTAAGTATTACTAGAAAGACAAGTAATCAGGATATCACACATTATATGAAGACTAACAGTTCATGGCATATGAAGATTAATAATTCATGGCATATGAAAACTAATAGTTCATGGCATATGAAGACTGATAGTTCATGGCATATGATTACATACAAGGATCACATGTTCATCACGAGAAGGAAATAAATCACATGGAGAAGTAATAAAAGTTAAACATGAGTATCAAGACTTTAACATGTGAATGAAGCTAACTATTTAATTGACTTCATTTTACCATATGTTCTACAACATGGGAACGAACAGATAATGAAACTAGCTATTTCATTGCATACACTCTACCATATGTTCTTCAACGTGGAAACGAACATATAATGAAACTAGCTGTTTAATTGAATACATTCAACATTCAATATATTCGAAGACCGTTAAACGAATAAACGAATATATTAAAGCATCCTACTGTATTCGAGGACCTTCATACGAATAAAAAAATAGTCTAATATCCAATTAAGTCAAGTTCCTATAATCCATCTGACAGGAGAAAGAAGTCACTAGAAGCAAAACCAGATGCGTCCACTGACGACTTACACTGCATCTCAAGAGTCTCACACTCGTGACGAACATAGGAATAGGAGACACCGTAGTATGTACAAGGGACAACAATAACGAGTGACTAGTCAGGGTTACACCAGTCGACGCTAGTCCAAGCCCCTGACCACGTGTGCACACACCGGCTCGTGCCTGGAGCCAGGCCTCTAGCTAGTTCCCCCCCCCCAGCAGGACGCTACTGTAAAGCAGGGGCCCACGGAAACTAGCCTAAAAACCGTATATCGGGATTACCTAGCCACCCCTCCCAGGTGGTTCGACTCATCGTCGCTAGGCTACGTCTAGTGGGATCAGTCAAATAGAGATAAGAAGTTAACTTTAATGGAATATGAAAACACGTTATAAGCAAAAGAAATTATAATGCGCAATATAACACATATCATGATTTATAACTATGTCTAAGCAATAACTATGTCTAAGCATGCTAAACATTCAACATTAAGCACATAATCAGGAGAATGTGATGAAAATGCAATAAAACTATATGTTGAAAAGAATGACGGTCTAGACTTGGCCGCAATGGTCAATAGGTAGTCACTCGACAAGCCATTTACATGATGATAGCGGTTACTCTAATGGCCACAACATTCTTGCCACTTAATAGAACGGAAACCTTTAAATAGTGTACGAAGATGAAACGGTCTAGCCTGCACCGCTAAGTCGAGAGACGGACATAGAAAAAGGCCGCTCGACAACAATAGCAGTTAGCCATACGATCGCTACACTGTCAATTCAACACACATGATTTCCATATTAATAAAGATTTAAACACACCTGAGGAATAAATCTAAATAGTTCATTACGCTTCTAAACACCATTAAGACATGTGATTATATATAAAAATTACTCATTCATCATGAGAATTTAATAAATCACATGAAGAAATAATGCAAGCTAAACAATTTATAAATCATGGGATCAATTCATCATTTAACACATCGATATCATTATCACAGCATAGGAGCATATGGAAAATGTAACTCATGCATCAGTAAATGTAATTAAACATATATGATTTCCATATTAATGAAGGTTTAAATACACATGAGAGAAGAATCCAAACAGTTCATAAATCATGGAATCAATTCATCATTTAATACCATCACATTATCAACATAGCATAGAAACATATGGAAGACAAAACTCATAGCTCATGCATCAATAAGTACGCCACTGTTTATCAAATTATTTAAACATGGTAAATATGCAACATTAAATGCATAATTAAATGAACATGCATATGCATAATTAAACAAACACGCATATGCATAATTACACAAACACGCATAAATGACAGATTAGGCAGTCGAATAACGAACCGCTGCATGCTACTAAATGGTTTGGCCGCAAGGCTTCCGCCCCCATACAGATTTAAAATATTTATGCGGTCAAATTGTCAGCCGCTCGAGTCAGCAGATGGCTCATGGACGGACTGTTACAAAAAATGAAATAATTTAAACATGGACCTTACCGGAGAACCGGATCCACCGGAATCATAATCGGATCCCCTCCCGATCGACTCAAATCGATGGGAGTTATTATTTTTTTAACATGTTCCCTGTCATTCCATCATCACAATATAACAACTTATCGCCTATGAACTCAGCAACGATGGGCATGCCAGTTAATCTATGAACTCAACAACGATGGGCATGCTATTATTAATCTATGAACCCAGCGATGATGGGCATGCTTTTATTAATCTATGAACTCAGCGACGATGGGCATGCTTTTAGGAGCAATTTAACGGGCTAGAGCAACGATCCCCCTACCTCAAATGCAATGAAAATGTCCGATCCGGCCGCGAACATGCCGAGGGTCGTCGCGGCTCACTTTTGCTCGGTCGTCTCTCCAATCCACGGTTCATCCCGGGTTGATGCCACGGCGTTGCACTCATCGTGGGGAAGCTCCTGCCGGTCCTAGCACGAAAATAAGACCGCTCCCCCCTCGAATGTCGAGCTGAGGATGTCGATTCCACCGTGAGAAGGGGAGCGAGAAAGCCACCGTCTCCGACGTGGGGGTCGCGCCTCTGCGTTGGGGTCCGGCTCCACGACGATGCCGCCGCTCTCCTCTCCTTGCTAGGTCACCGACGGATCTGGGCACGGGGGCGTAGATAGACATCGATCATGCCGACGCAGCCGTGAAGGGAGTTGAGGGGGGGCGCCATCGCAGCTCTAACCACCGCTCCGGCACCTCCACCATGGCCGATGAGTCATCGCGTGCCAAGAAGGGAGGAATAGGCGAGAGGGGGTCGCCAGTTTGTGCGGGCGTTTGGGGGTTCCACGGCTCCATCGAGGGCGCCACCGACGTCGCCATGGTGGCCCACCTTGCAGGCTCGCCGGCCGCATTGGACGATGGCGTCGCCGCCGAGATGTCGAAAAGGGGGAGAGGGGTTTCACGTCCGCGGCGTGCCTGCGGGTTTCTGTCGCCTACGGTTCAGCCAAAAGGGGGGGTAGGGTTCGGGTCGATCGCGGGTGAAAGAGGGTTTGGGGAGAGAGAGAAGAGAACTGACGATTCTCTTCTCAGAAAAAAACTTGCGATTATATGTTTTTTTTTCAAAATAAACCTCTAATTGCTCAAAGATCTTAAGCTAAGCAAAATCGTACATATGCCCAATTTAATTCTAGAAACCTTTAACTAAATGGATTAAATGCATAGAAAAAGCCCATTAAACCCATTAAAAGCTCCTAAATTCATGGATTTTAACATTTTATGATCCGATAGGAAATCTGAATTCTGCGGGTCTTACATGGTGAGTGTCTACTATTGCATTTCCTAGTGAAAATCTCGATCAAACTTGATACTCAATTCAACTATTGCCTGGTCTTAAACGTGACCATCTTGTGTGCTAAAAATTGGCTGCTCCTATAATTCCTTGATCTGAAAGTTTGGAAGATTTCAATTTGTATACCTTGATCATAAATCTGAAAATCATCTTAAAAAGGAATCTTCCATTATACAGTTTTATGAATGTTCAAAAAGATCAGGTGGTTTAAGTTTCATGTACTTCTTGAGTTTGGATATGAACATCTTGAAAATATCTGAATCAATCCTTTTAATAAACTTTAACATGTTGATTCATGTTATATCATGTAAAACCTTCTGAAATCTTAAAGTTTTAAAATCATGACTTACTTTGGTTGAGATACATGATATGAGTATTGTTCTTAAATATTTGATTGTTCTGAGAAATGTCTGAAAGTAAAATATGGTCAGAGTAATGACTTTGGTCACCGAGAAACCATGTCCAAAGGACTTTGTCATGAGGTGCCACAATTATCTATACTGAAAACTTTGTTGAAAAATGTGTGAAAGTTTAAGACAGAGCATTGGTTTGGTTGCACTTAGAAACTGGGACCTTCATCAAAGAAATGGAGTCAACCTGTGTCATGAAGTGCCCTAGTTATCTCTATTCAATGTGAGACATGACAGTTAGTCATACAAAGTGCTTAAGGATACTAGAGTCTGAACAACGTGTATCCTCTAGTTACAAAGTGTGTACTACACTCGATTGCTCTTGAAAAACTTTGCTATGAAAAATTGCTGCTACATAAAAGGAAAAATCTGAAAAAATAACTTTGCTAAGAAAAATTGCTGAAATTATGGACTAGATCAGATGCATTCATGGGTGTTTAACCTCAATACTACATTTTGTAACTCCTAAAGAAGTCATTGAAGTTGAATGATTAAGATGAAGGAAGGTTAAACTAGATGTTAACATGAAGGCATGGTTCATTTTTATTAAAATTGACTTCAGATATGAGTACATAATTTATGAATAAACCTTGAATACATCATATTTAAACCAAGATGTTCAATAAAGATTATGTCATAAGCCTTTATAGTGGAAGAATCTAAAATATCTTTAACTTTGGAATTATGACTTTGATAACTCATTGAAAATAATCTCTAAAACTTTTGGAAGCTTAGTAGGACTTCTTGTGTTCCTGTTCTGGTTCTGTTGCATATCATATTTTCAAATGGCTCGTGTGCTCAATTTTCAACCTATTTGCACATTCAGCTCCATATCTGATATCATTTCATATGACCAATCACTTTTTGCACTCCATCTGCTCTCCTATGTTTTTGCTGAACTGATGTATATTTACTTATGTATGCCTGATAATTTGATTCCATTCTAATCCATCAATTCTTTCAAGGGGGAGATTATCTCATCATCATCTTTTTGAGATAAGTTTGTTTTCCACATCCATATTTTATCTTGGCAGTTCCTCCAATTTTTGCTGAGATTCAATTTTTTGTGTTGTGGTTTCCATTCCTTTATTGTCAAAGGGGGAACATATGTTTACTTTCTGAAAATCTCCATTCCTACTCTTATGTTTTCACAGCTTTCCATTTGTCACAAGGAGTAGGGTTGCATTTTAAAAAGGGGGAGAATGCAACATGACATCACTACATTAATCAAATTATTGATTTCTTGTTGATGACGTCAAAGGGGGAGAATAATTTGATATGAGTCTACATTTTATTTGTGTGTGACTCATAGTGTTGCCATCATCAAAAAGGGGGAGATTGTTGTCTCTGTGATTTTGATGATGTCAACTATTATGTCATTATATTTAACCTTGATCATAAAATCTTGATGCATGATTTAATGATCTCATCACATATATAGAAGTATGAAATATGTTAGAACAGGTTCTGAAGATGACTCAAACAATCATGAAAAGAAAGTCAACTCAGGTCAACGCCAATGTTCAAGAACTAACAACATGTCAACTGATGAAATTGTGAGTCAGCTCTTTGACAGGTAAGGTCAATGCACATCCAAGTCTGAAGCATAAAGGTTGGTGCATATGCCTTCTCTGTGAACAGGTAAGGTTGGTGCACATTCATGTCTTATGCATATAGGTCGGTGTACGTTCATGTCTAAGTCATAGAAGTTCAGTGCACATTCATATTTTATTCATATAGGTCGGTGCACGTTCATGTCTTAGTCATCAGTAAGGTCAGTGCATGTTCATAGTGTTGCATATGAAGGTCGGTGCACATAGCCATTTGTACATACTAAGGTCGAGACACATGTTCACTGCTGCACAGTAAGGTCGGTGCACATTGTCATTTGTATATACTAAGGTTGGTGCACATTGTCACTGTTGCATACTAAGGTCAGTGCACATGTTCAGTGTTACATGTTAGGTCAGTGCACATGAAGAAAGTGTTGCATGCAAAGGTCGGTGTACATTGTCACTATCGCACACTAAGGTCTTAGCATATGTTCACGAGCGCACACTAAGGTATGGGCATATGTGCATGAGCGCACACTAAGGTATAAGCATCTATGCATGAGCGCACACTAAGGTCTGAGCATATGTGCAATTTTAGGTCTGAGCATATGTGCTAGCTTGCACTATAAGGTCTAAGCATATGTGCTAGTGTGCATTATAAGGTCGGAGCACCTTTATTGTAGTCAGTGCACATGAAGGCATCAGGTCAGAGCATATGGATTTTGCTGGCCAGACTATATTCATACAAGTCTGAGCACATGCATGTAAAAGGTCTGAGCATATTCTAATGAAAGTCGAAGCACATTCATAAGTCAGTGCACATTCACAAGACTAGGTCGGTGCACATGCACACGTAGGGTCTGAGCATATATGTTACATACATAAGGTCAATGCTAGTGTGTCTAGGTTTCATATCAAGCCAGTGAATCATGTTAAGTCAGGTCTGTGCATCTTTTCACCTTTGCTTGAAACTCATTGGTGCACTATGACTCTTGTTTTCATTGGTCTATGTATGTTCATTATCTTCACTCATATCATGTGCATAACAAGTCTACCTGTGTTGCTTAGGTCGATGCAGGTGTTGTTGTTGGATAGACTGTCAGGTCAAAGCACATAGAGTATTATGCTTTGATGTTTATGATCTTTTGTGATGTCTATTGAATTGCTACCTGATCTTTATGGTTTTGACTATATCATGATCATCTTTATAAAACCATGCATAAACCTGTAATTCTCAAACGTCGGCTTGAACTACTTATGATGATAAGGTATTTGATTAAATGCCTTTTATCATGTTGACAGGTTTAAGTCACTGAAGGATCCAGTGACGAACACATAAGAGGTAGGAAGATTTACACTCAGAACAGTCATGTGGCTCGAGGCTCAAATAAGAGGACACATGATCCAAGGTAGGATGGAACCTTAAATAGGAGGAATCTGCCATGTGTAAAGCGCCCCATCTTCATCTGACACGTAGACATCTAATAGCGCATTTTTTTCATAGTTCCTTAGGCGGGAACGTGTTTTCCACGCGCCCAATCTCTCACGAGCCTATAAATAGAGGCATGATCGCTCAAATAAAAGAACACAGACGAGAGGAGAAAAAGGAAGATAGAAGAAAAAGAAGAAGAAGAAGAAGGGAGTCAGTGTAGCCGGACATTTCAGAGTGAAAAGAGTGAGGATAAAGAAAATCAGAAGCAACATCTGAGAGCTAGAGAAGCAAGTTAAAGTCGAAGCAGAAGCAGCAGCAGAAGCAGAAGAGAAGAAGATCAGAAGAGCCCAGAGAAGCTGAGAAGAATTAGAGTCTGAGAGAGAAGAAAAAAGGAGAGATCAGGAAGAGAAGAGAAGAGAGAGCGAGAGAGCGAGAAAAGTGAGAGAGCCAATTTTCTGAGAAGAAAAGGAAAAATAGAGTGTCGTAGAGAGGGTTAAGAAGAAGAAGAGAGTTTTAGTGAGATTGTTCTATCCTGACTTCTGGATCAGATCCAGAGTCAGATTGCTCTATTGAGAGCTACATTATCTTTTATGTCCTTATATTCTTTGATTCCTTTGTTTTTGTTTTAAATTCCATTGTAAGCTGTGAATCAGCAGAGCAAGTTGTGTTGCTCAGCAGGCGAGGGTGTTCCTCGGATAGCAAGCTGTGACGCTCAGTTGTAGCAAGCTATGATGCTCAGCGGAAGCAAGCTATGTTGCTCAGCGGAAGCAAGCTATGGTGCTCAGCGGTGTAAGCAAGCTGTGATACTCAGCGGTTCAAGCTGTTTGTCAGCGGAAAGCCTCACTCGGGTTTGAGTGGGGGATGGACGTAGGTCTGTGGTAGTAGACCGAACCATCTAAAAATTCTCTGTGTAGTGGTTTGCTAGCTCTAGTGATTCATGGTAGATATATATTTAGGCTTGTTATATTTGCATCTAATTATCCTACAATATTTTTAGCATACTGAGTGTTAATCAGAATCGAGATTGCATTTCTAATTCTGTTCAGATTGTTGATTAGTGTGAAATCCATTTGCATACCGTGTGTTTGATCTTGATCTTAAATGATTAGAAAGCTCCATTGTCTCATTAGATTACACAGAGTGTAGTTAAAGTTTTAATTCTACAATAATTTTAAAAGGGGAATCATTCACCCCCCTCTGAATCCGTGCCATGCACCCCAACAGAATTAGCGACCACACAGTGGGCGCTATTTATGTAAGTGATGGCGACTGAGTGGATGCCAATTACCCAGTTTCAAGATATGTCTTGATTTTTCATGTGATTTAACGATGTGTCATACTTGTTCAAGTTCTGCCCTTGAACTCCTTCATTCGTGAAATCTACCTTATCATCCTACAATGGTTTATTCGTTTAGACCTCTATATTGGCTATAACTATAGTGGATGTCTACAAGTATTCATGACTCAATGCTTGCGCATATAGGGCCCGATCTGGTCCTGGGAGAAGCACCCGAAAGTACTTGTGCCCTTGGGAGTTGATTGATCACGATGTGGCATTGCACTGAAGTGCATGACTAGCTTGATTTATGGCATTACACAAACTCTATAGTGCTTAACTTGACTTGACATGACGTACTTGCATGGCCCGGAATGGGTATTTACTTGCTTGATTTTATAAAAGCTAATTGACATGACTTGACTTGTTATTTACATGCTTGGCAAATCTTTCTCTCTCCTCCATCCCGTTTCCCTCCTCCGTTCTGGTTTGAGCCCTTGCGTTCCCGCCCGTGGCCTTCGGCCATGGCCGGTGGCGGGAAGGGCAAGGCCTCTTCCCGCCGGTCAGGCCCTGGACCTAGGGGCTCCTCCCCTCCGCAGGGTCCCTCCGGCGTCGTATCCTCTTCCAGTCGCATCTCCTCCGTTCGCACGGTCGCCCGCGATGGTAGCCTCGTTGGTACATCCGGTTCTGGTTCTTGCACCCCGAGGTCTGCGGCTGGCACTTCTGTAGCGGTCCTCCCTAGTTTTGAGGAGTTTCTTCCTCTCCCCATCGTGGGCCTCTCTGTCGCCGTCGGCCCGTTCCCAGCCGCCGTGGTCGTTAGCCCGCCGGTGCCACCGTTTGGGGCCGCTGCTTGCTCCACCCCTGGCCCTGTCGGTCCCGGCCGTGTCCCGCCTGCTCCTTCTGGGCTCGCCCCCTTCGGGCCCCCCCTAAACCCTCTACAACGGCGGTCCTCCCGTCGGGCGCCCTTGCCTCCCTCCTGACCGCGGCTGTCATTGCGATGCCCTCGCAGCGAGGGTCTCCCCCTCAGGGCCCTGTGTTGTCACCTTCACCGCCCCACATCACGCCCCCTATAGCCGAGCTCCCCGCTGCCCCTCCTCCTCCTTCGGTGCGCATGGACCCAGGCTCCTCCCTCGCCCACGAGGAAGGTGCTGCTGCTCCGCCGTGAGCTCCGTCCGATAACGCCTCCGGCAGCGTGACAGCCCACCCTCCTCTCGTTGGCAGCCACGTTTTTTCCCCTTCTCTTACATTACCTGCACCCGCTTCATCTCAACCGTCCATACTCCCTCACCCTTCCTCGCAAGCCACTGCTCCTTGCCACGTTTCCACATCAGCTTTCTCCCTCCAGCGGTTGACTGGTCAACCTTGTGATGGGACACAAGTGACTTCCGATGCTCTGTTTTTGGCTGAGACCCGCGGGCTGGGTTCCTCTGCTCCAAGCTTATGCCCCACAGGTTCCCTTGATGCCACGATGAAGGCCCCCGCCACTGCTGCCCATGGTGCCTCTCATGGCAAGGCCGTGGACCAGCGTCCTAGTGCTGCACAGCGTCCGCACATGGAACCCATGGACCTCGCCCGCACCGGCCTACTCACACCTCTTCTGTCCGGCCATGCTCACCCTTGTGCTGCACAGGAGGTGCTTGGCATGATTGCTGCAGGCGCTCCTTCTGCCGCTCCATCGACCAGACCACCGTCGGCCACCACGGCCAACACCGGAGCCTCCCCCTGGGCTCGAGTTCCTGGTGCTTCTATCGCCGGAGCTTCCTCCTCCGCACCGGCCCCCTCTTTTGCTCAGATGGTTAGCCAGTCGGTTGCGCTGCCCTCGCTGGACATGGATATTCACGCACCGGCCTTCTCTTACTCTGGAGAACCGGCTGCGTTCTTCTCCATGGAGGAGATTCAACAGTCCTGTAAATCCATTCAGCATGCCGTCATCGCCCGGACTGCTTGTGGGAGACCCCCATTTGAAGTCAACCATTACCACCTGGCATAGAGATTCAAGCTCAGCCAAGACTTTGTCATCAGCTCTTTGGACCCACGACACCTTCTCCTGCGGTTTCAAAACCAGCAAGACTATCTTCAAGTGCTGCTTAAAGAGACCATGTACATATAAGGCAAGCCATTTTACTTCTTCAAATGGACGCTTGATTTCTCCAGGATTTCTGATTCACCCTTGGTCCCGTTTTGGTTGGAGCTGTCGGATCTATCTGTGAACTTCTACCATGAGGAGATGTTGCTCTCCATCGCGGGTAGTATTGGCCCCACGTTGCAGATCGACAGAAACACCAAGTGTCTCACCCACTCCCTAGCTGCCCGCGTCTGTGTGCAACTAGACATCTCCAAGCCTCTTCCTCTGCGGGTTCTCATCAACATTGGCTCCACTAGCTACTGGCAACCTATTCATTAAAATAATACACCCCATTACTGCTCCACCTGCAAACGCTTGGGACACTTGGCTGCCAAGTGCAAACAGCATCCTGAAGGCTCCTCTGTGCTCAAAGCCCCTCGGGCGGGCCGTGGTGGACGCCCACCGTCTCCTGAAGGCTCCTCTGAGCTCAATGCCCCTAGGGCGGGCCGTGGTGGACACCCACCGTCTCCTCCAGTCACTCAGGCTCCACCTGCTGTGGGAGGCCACAGCCTCGCAGCTGGTGCCAGCCATGCTGCTTACTCTGCTCACAATGAGGCTAGGTGTGGCCAGGCTTTGGCCCTCGGGCTTGAACGCGCCCACACCGCCCTCCCAATAGTGGGTGCCCTTTCTTCACCCCCCACCACTAATAATCACCCCTGCCCACCCTCTGCTGCACATGGTCACCACGCTGGCCAGGCCGCACCTATGGGCCCTGTGACATCTTCTGTTGCTGTTGGTCACCCCGCTGCCCCATCGCTCGTCTCCCCCTTGCTACGGTTGACAGCGAGGGGGCCCCTGCTACCTTGCCCCTTGCGGCCCCTCCTCTTGCTGTTGCAGCCACCCCGTTGCCGCTTCCTGTTGCAGTCGGAGCCACCCCCTTTTGTGTGCAGTCCGTGGCTTTGGCTATAAAGGCCACTGCGCCACCACCTCTCGCTGCCGCAGGCCCCCCCTCCTCCTGCTCGCCGGTTGTTGAGGGGGCCAGCCCCTGCACCTCTGTTCCTTTGTCCACTCCAGATGCTGCGACCCCCTCCGCCATTGACTCTTTGGCTCTTTGTGGTGGACCTCCTGTGGCAGTTGGGTTTGTCCCCGCCACCTTGCAGCAGGGGGTGTCCAACGCCCGGGCAACTGCGGCCTCAGGCGTCGGACTCCTCCTCCGTCCACCAGACCCCCCCGAGGAAGAGGCCCTCGATGCGCTAGGCATCGCCTCCACTGCTGCCTCAGCCAGCATCTTCGAAGGCCCTGCTTTGGACGTTGCCAAGTCAACTATCTGCTACCCAGACATGCAACGTGGTCTACTCACCACCTCTGGTGTCGACACCCCTGCCCAAGGGGTCGACACCCCTTCTGTATTGCTCTTGCCGGTGGTTCCTGCGACTGTTGGTACTCCCCTACCCGTAGCTACGTCAGCACCCTGCTCTGCCACCCTTGCTGCCATGGTGGACGCTGCGCGCGCCTTCAAGCCATAGTTGCCATCCGCTTCGCTTCTTGCTGCTCGGGTTGACCGAGAGGGGATCTTTGTTGGCTGCAGCCAACCTGTGCTGCCCACGGTTAAGGATTTCATCCCTGTGGCTGCCCCTGGTGCTTCTGCCCTTGGGTCGGGCTCTCTTCCCTGCCCATCCTCGACCGCCTTTGCCCTGGCACGCGGGTCCTCGACCCCGACAGCTGGGGAGTGCGTTATCCCTCCGTGCCCAGCTCCGCCTCAGGCTGCGCCCCTGCCTCTTTCATCGTCGACTGCCGCCCAAGTGTCTCGTCGAGGCGGTGCTCTCCTAGCACCTTCCTCGATGATCCTTGGCCTCCAGGAGCCGGATGCTCTGCCCCCTCTCAATCTATCTGCCGCAGTGGTGCCCTTGCCCCCAGGGCCATAGCCTTCTGCTGTCGTTGCCGGTCCACTGCCTTCTTCCTTGTCTCCATTGACCGCCACCTGCCTCTCCTTTGCTCAAGCTCCGAAGAAGAAGATCAACCGGGCGCCGCCTGGTCCGACCGTTGACTCTGCTAGGCCACTTGAGCCGGTGCATCCCGTGGACGCCTTAGCCACCTCGGGCCTTAATATTTGTATCAAGCTCCCTCAGCTCTTCCACGTTCTCTCGGTCCCCGGGCTTGAGCCTGTTTCGAGGTTTAGTGACTTTGCGGCGGCTCATGCAGCTTTAGTGGGCACCTCCATCTAGGACCGTTCGCGGCAACCCTCCAGGACGGATGGGGCTACCCCCCGGCGTTCTTACCGGCGCTCCAACTCCACCTCCTCCTCACAGGATCGGCAGTGCTGTTTTGAGGACGCTGCTCCTCCTCCCCGTCGGTCACTTCGGATCCAGTTGGCATCGGGCGGGCCCCCTCTGCCGGTCCACTCCTCCCTCTCGGACGAGCCCGATCATGATGGATCGGACCCTGATCCTCTTGATTGGGTGGGCTCTCCGGTTCGCCAGTGCGGACTGCGTTCTGCGTTTTCGTCTGACTCTAAAGGGGTCTTCGATGATGAATCATATTTGATGGGGAGTTGACTTTTTCCTTTGTTCTTGGGTTTGTTGGGCCTTGTTCATGCACTGGCTTCTCTTGGGTTTCTCGTTCATGGGCCTGTGCGCCTTGTACTCATCTCCCCCCTCTTCGGGCGATGTTCCCCTCCCCTCCTCTGTGCCCCTTCTCTTTTACTACTTTCCTTAATGAAAATGCTTGCCTGGCGGCCGGGGTAGTGTGTTCATCTTCTTCCGAAATGAAGGGATGAACCCCCTCCCCTGTATCCAACCTTGCAAGTATTGACTTGAGTTAAAAAAAAAAAAAATCTTGTTATACTTCACATGATTATCACAAAATCTTGCTAGTTCGTCCATAGTATCTCTTGACACTCTACTCTTGCTTTTATCTTCCGTACATGCATCATTACACATGCATAGTTCATGTAACATGTAATTTACTTCAAGCACGCTTGACCTTGAGATATAATTCCTACTAAGTATTCGCTCACCCTAGTTTTTCCCCTATTTTCTAGGTAACTCCGATGACGTGGCTCATTCGGATGGGAACGGACATGAGTGAAGAGCGTAGAGCCGTCCAACCATTGGAAATGTTATCTAGTCGTGTCTTTTCCTATTTTTTTGAGTCTATCATTTTAGTTTCCTTTTTATTGAGTCTAGTCATTGATGGATTACTAGTATGAGTCAGTGAGTTATGTGATGTTGATTATACTTTGGAATATTAAAGTTATTAATGGAATTAAAGGATTTGGTTTATTATCTTTACTTTTGTGCATTCTGTCTATAAGGTAGAATTCCTTATGCTCTGATTGACATGATTGATATAAACTCGTCACACGTACCGGGTTCCTTCTGCGCTCGGGGCATGACAAATTTCTTGAGCCAAGCATCTAGCAGATTTTCCCCTCCCGTCAGACTCTAACGGCTAGACAAAGGGGCCTACGACAACAAGCCTACAAACCTTCTCTACCAGGAACTCACCCCGCCACCACTCCCAGGTGGGCCGACACACGGAAGTGTAGTCAGGCTACGACTAGTGGAGGGCCAATAGACACAGAGACTCAAAATAGCGAAGTACGGATAGGCTAAGCACACACCTGCCACAAGTACCACGAAACACAAGGTAGCACACAGAACTACCGCGAAACTCAGGACAGACAACTAGACCTGAAACGATCCTTGAGTCACAAGACTCGGGTCAAGATCGTTGCACAATCACGGTAAGACGCTGTCAATCAGCCTAGTCCCTAAGCCAAATCATGATAAAGCATAGTGGAAGCGACACAAAATAGCCAGAATCCACACAACAATAATGAGTCCTCGGCCCCTAGGCCGCTCAAAGGACTCATAATTCCGTATAACATGAAACATAGAACGTGAGGGATCACCCGAGCCCTCAATCAACATGGACATGCAAATTGAGGTAACGCGATACCTCCAAGTCTCCAAAAGATAGTCTCGATCCCCACAAGGTAGCCGAGACGCTCACGAGGTCACGTGTCAACCATTGGTCACAACCGGGTTGACCAGGAACCATAATGACCCTCGAAATAGCACGAAACATCGCTCGATACAATGGCACTTCTCAACACCCTATGACACGATCGCAGCCCTCATAGGACGTCCAAGACATCCATGGAACAATGGGCTAACCAAGGGGTCAAGCCAAGCCAACGGGATGCCAAACCGATGAAGAAAGATCCAGAAGGTAGCCGCGGTTGCGAGCTAGCTGCGATCATCAGCACCACAGTTCTCAACAATCCGCGCTCACAAGAAAAACCCAGCCGCGGTTAAGGACTAGCCACAGTTACACCACCCACGGTTCCAAAGAAACCGCCGCTCCATGGGCACAGTTCTAGACAAACCACTTCTAGCCCATGAACGGAAAACATAGAAAGAGAGAAGAAGAAGGCAGAGTCGACGCTTCCCAAAGAAGAGTCGACTCAAAGACAGCCACAGTTCCAAGATAGCCACAGTCATCTAGACGCGGTTAAGCATTAACCGCGGGCATCCTAGCCGTGGTATGCCACAAACTTTTTCTAGAAGAAAAACTAGGCAGGTGGAGACTAAGACAGGCAGACGCGGTTTCAAGCTAACCATGGCCATCAAACGCGGTTGAACGTTGACCGCGTTCTCCCACCGCCATATGCATCAAATCGAAAAAGCCTAAAAAGTGGTCACGGTTCAAGACTAACTGCTACCAAGGTCGAGAGTCGAACACGGTTTCTACGGAACCGCGTTCAGCCTCCAGCCAGAAATCCGCAAGACCTCCCAAAAGTTGGTCTTTCCACGCCACAATCATCCCAAAACGACGGGGAAACAACAATACATGTAATGCCAACGTTCCACAAGCCGGAAGGGGCCAAACCAACCACAAAATAGTAAGAAATAGGTGATTGGAAACGGCCTCATACCGGCCCCAAATGACAACTAGACAGAGTTAAACTGGTGGGAATTGAATCCCAACATGCCAGGGGCTCAAATGATACCATTTAAACTAAAAAGCGTCGCCTGGAATGGTGAACACGGCTCATACCCCCGAACAAGATTTCACCCTTAAAGCAGGAAAACTCGCTCAAACTCACACCGTTCGGCTCCAAATCACGAGAGCAAGTAGGAAAAGAGCAGAGTATCCATCCCCCTACCTCCACCGAAGATCTCACGCGCCGAAATGGCCAAACCATGCCAAAAACCATCACACGAACAACCCACGGCAGCTTCAAATCCACGAATAGGATCGCGTCAATGCCACACTCTGATACTCGCACCATCACACCCCAGGTCAACTCCACGCCGTCACCACCTCGTCCAGCTCTGCCACGGTCGTCCGCCCCCGGGGAGAGGAGAATAGAGGAGAGACAACGGAGGGAGAGAAGTGAGAAATGTGAGAAGAGAGAGGAGAGAGGGTGAGGGTTAAGAAAAAGGAAAAGGGAAAAAAATAGGAAATTAGCAATTTTCCTAAAATCTGATTTTTGGCCCAAAATTCCGTAAACATAGAAAAATATAGAAAAATAGTCTCTGTGATCTTCGGAAAGAGCACAGCGCACCTGTAGCATACCGGAGTCTTAAAACTCAATGGTTCACTCTCCACGGGGTTCTACAAGTTATACAACGAAAAATCCCGAGTGGATTGTAAAACACTATTAGGGACCCACGAAAGCGCTCCGAAAGCTCTCCGATTCCGATCCGAAGAATCTAGGGTATTACAAAAGGGTAGTACCATCGAGCTATATTTGAGGCTTTTGCTACTGCATGGAGTGCAGTTGTTTGGTCATTCGGCCGAGATGAATAGTCTGGACCGGAGGAGAAATTTTGAATTCCAGTGGGACTTGATGAATCGACATCCCCCGGTGACTTTGACAATTTTTTTTTTCATTTCTATTTTTTTTCTTCTTCCTTTTTTTCTTCTCTCTTCTTTTCTTTTTTGTTATCTTCTTCTCTTTTTTTTTATATTTTGTTTTGGGTACCAGATCAATGTCGAAGCAAGAGAGGAAGGGTTTTATGTATCGAGGGGAACCTTGGTAGGATAAGGGGTCGGCAGTAACCAAAGGAGAGTGATTTACATCGGTGACTCAGATGGAGGGTCTGGGCCAAGGGTAGGATAATTGTTGGCTCAGGGGAAATGTTTAGGCCGAAAAGGAGGAAGGCGGGCTTCTACGGAATATCTGCGTCGCCGGTTGGACATCTGTCGGCTTAAACATCGATGATCGGACATTTGTCGGCTTAAGCACCAATGGTTACACATCCGTCAGCTTGACCGTCGATGGCTTGGACATCTATCGGGTCGATTTTCGATGATTGCACATATGTTGACTTGATCGCCAATGGCTGAACATTTATCGGTGTGGTTACCGATGGTTGAACAGTTGACATCTGTCGACTTGAGTGCCAATGGTTGATCATCTGTTGGCTTGATCGCCAATGGTTGAACATCTGTCGGTGTGACTATCGACGGTTGATCATCTGTTGGCTTGGTCGCCAATGGTTTAACATCTATCGGTGTGACTACTGATGCTTACACATCTGTCGGCCTGCGTGCCGATGGTTGATCTTGGCTTGATCACCAACTGTTGAATATCTATCGGTGTGACTATCGATGGTTTATCATCTGTTCTCTTGATCACAAATGGTTGGACATATGTCATTGTGACTACCGATGGTTGCACATCTATCGGCCTACGTACCGATGGTTGATCATCTATTGGCTTGATCGCCAATGGTTGAACATCTGTCGGTGTGACTACCGATGGTTGATCATTTGTTGGCTTGATCGCCAATGGTTGGACATCTATCGGTGTGACTACCGATGGTTGATCAGTTGACATCTGTCGTCTTGAGCGCCGATGACTCGGACATCTGTTGGCTTGATCGCCAATAGTAGAATCTTTGACATCTACCGCCTTAAATGTCGATGGTCGGACCTCTGTCGGCCTGAGTGTCGATGGCTGAGTCTTTGATATCTGTCGGCTTGGCACCGATGGTTGATATTTGACATCTTCAAATATTTCTGAATATCTACCGGCACAGATGAGATGGTTTGATATTTGACATCTCTCAGCTCGAACGCCGATGGTTGAATATTTGACATCCATCGTCTTGAACGTCGATGGTTGGATCATCTTGGAACATTGTTGAATTTCTTCGAACATAGTTGAATTCTGCTGAACATCTATCGGCCTAAACGCCGATCATTGGATGTCTTGAATATCTTTAAATGTTGTCAAATATCTATCGACCTGAATGCCAATGGTGGACATCTTGAATGTCCTTAGAAAATTTCTGAACATCTATCAGCCTAAACGTCGATGGTTGAGTCATCTTTGGTATTTTTGAACATGGTTGAGCATCCATCAGCTTGGGTGCCGATGTATTCATCATTCTCATCTTTGAGTGTTATTGAACATCTATCGGCCTGACCACCGATGGTTGAACATTTTTTTTATTGATCATCATCTTCACATATTCATCGTTCCTTTGCCGATTCCCGGCCATCATTCATCATGACTTCCGTCATTATTTCCATCATCTTTTCATCATCATTTTTTTTACCATCTTCATCGGTATTCGGAACTTCATCATTTGGATAGCCCCCTATAAATGGCAGCAACCGCATCGTACAACAATTTGTCATCGAACGGCCTTTGATAGGCCTATGTCATCGTTTCTTTTGCCATCATTTCGATCATTCTCATTTTCATCTCATCATTCATTTTTGTTTCTTTTGGGGCACCCAGGCGGGGAGGACGGGGCTTGTTGCTTTTCGTTGGCTTAACTGCCTTGCTAGCTTCTTCGGGGGGAAATTCCATGGTCGGAATGACCGAGTCATATTTTCTTTCAGCGAGGCAGCAGCCATAGTTTCCTTTCATTCACTGCTCTTCTATTGCATAGAATATATTGGAGGGGCCCCTTGAGTGAGGAGCTTCAAACGTCCTCCGTGGCTTGGTCGCCTGACGGTCAACATTTGTGATGGGCTTGTGATCTCCGGTGGGGCTTTAGTATGCCCAAATACTTTTTGCTTAACATGCCCTTAGGCCGGGGTATATATATTTTTGCTTCATATGCCCCAAAGCCAGGATTTATTTCTTGGCCTCATATGCCCCCAGGCTGGGGTGTACTTCTTGGCTTCAGATGCCCCTAGGCCGGGGTGTATTATTATTTTTTGCTTCATATGCCCCCAGGCCGGGGTGTATTTCTTTTGGCTTCAGATGCCCCCAAGCCAGGGTGTATTATTTGCTTCACATGCCCCGAGGTCGGGGTGTATTTCTTCTTTCAGATGCCCCCAGGCCGAGGTCTATTTCTTTTGGCTTCATATTCCCCCAGGCTGGGGTGTATTATTTGCTTCAGATGCCCCCAGGCTGCGGTGTATTTCTTGCTTCAGATGCCCCCAGGTCGGGGTGTATTATTTGCTTCATATGCCCCCAAATTGTGGTTTATTTCTTGTTTCAAATGCCCCAGGCCAGGGTGTACTATTTACTTCATATGCCCCCAAATTGGGGTGTATTTCTTATTTCAAATGCCCCCAAGCCAGGGTGTACTATTTGCTTCATATGCCCCTAAATTGGGGTGTATTTCTTGTTTCAGATGCCCCCAGGCCGAGGTGTATTATTATTTTGTTGCTGCAAATGCCCCCAGACCGGGGTGTAATTTTTGCTTCTCTGCCCCCAAGCCGGGGTATATGTTTTTGCTTCTTATGCCCCCAAGCCGGGGTGTATCTCTTGCTTCTTATGCCCCCAGGGCGGGGTGTATGTTTTGGAAACTGCTCATGGAGCATCTTTTACTTCGGGTGGCTTTATTTCTTCATCATAAGTCACGCAACCAAGCGGTAGTAGGGGAGACTGGTCGTGAGACCCCAACATCTTCTTCTTTATCTTCGGCCACCTCGGTAGAATATTCTTTGCTCCTTTTCATAGAAAGGCGTGCCTCAAAGGGGGGCGGCATGCAAGTGCCCCAAGTGAGTGTATTCAGTTGATTCCTTCTTTTCTTCCCCACATTGGGGTATTCGACGCATTAGCGGAGGCTGAAGGGCGCCCTGACGCTGTACCTTGATGGTGAATTCCCCGACGAGGCCATCTTCATGTTCCTGGCGCTCGTCAGGTGTATATGACCATAGTGTTCTCTTGGTGACTCCAGAAAGGGAGTATGCTGCTAGGTTCCCCTAGGCAAATTGAAATTTCCCATGACGGTTGATTATTCTGTTGCCCCCCCCTCTCGCATGGAGCAACCTGTTAGGGGTTGTTGAGGGGGGCACATATTCTCTCCGAGAGTTGTGGTCGTACCTAGCCGCATTGCTATAAAGCATCCCCCATAGTGGGCAGAAATTCACCGTGCTGCGGTTGCTTCTTGTTGGGTCTTTTCATTTGGATAGAGCATCTCTTGGAGATTTCCTTCAATAGCTTTATTATGTTACTGCCGGCCTTGGCATTGGCTGCATTTGTTTATTCGGCTATGGCCCGCCTGACATCACTTTGCACCAGCTGATGGCGTCAATTCGCAAGATGATTTATTCTTCTTGTTTTCTTGTATTTATCTGGGTTTATTATGTCTTCTTAATTGACCCTTTGCTTGTAGAAATTTAGCAGACGAGGGGACGCTTATGCTGCTTTCCTTCACGGCGGGAAGACTTAGTGGAGGTGGGTTGTGTATACCCCTGACTTTAGACTCAGGAGTTTCTACATGACTTTGATCCCTGAATGTTGCTTATAATTTGCGGGAGGGGATGCTCAACATTTTCTTCTCACTTTGATGGCGTTGTTGGAGGCTATAACTCCATCCTGATCTGCCTTCGCTGCCGTGAAGTATATTTTCCTTCTTTTTTTAGAAACTGTCAACTTGTACTGCGCCGATAGTGTAGTGATATGTAGAGTCATAACTCCTCCTTCATTTCATTATCATCTTCCCTTTTGTTGGACTTATCTTCTTTTGTTTTTTTTCTTTTTCTTCTTCTTTTTCTTCTTTTCTTTTCTTTTCTTTTTTGATATCTGCTCCAAGAGCAGGTTGCTTTGCTTGTTCAACGTTCCTGCTTTTCCTTTAACCTTGGTGATGGGTCTAGGAATCCGAATTGCACCCAAGGGACATGCTTCCTCAGCTGCACAGGCTAGATGCTGGGCCGTTCATACTCATCTAGCCCTTGCATAATGGTCTACAACCATTTCATGGATGGACTGATTTCTTTTTTTTTGTATATACCCGCAACGGGGTTTGCTTCTTCTTGTTGGTAGTTGGTCTTTTAACAACCACCCGAGGGGCTGTCTTATGCCAGATAAAGGCTGCAGGGGGTAGAGAGGGCCAGGGCATGGCACCACAAATTTGGATCCCGAGAGCCGGGTAGGATGCCAGCCTTCTTCTTGTTTTTTCTTGGCAATGTTTGCCAATTTTCTTGCTTTCTTTCAGGGGCCAGAATATAGTTTTCATAAGTGTGCTCAGTGCTGGGTTCCAACATATCTTCAGGCTGTAGCCTTTGGTAGGGAACGCCCGCAGGATAGCTAGAAAAATAGAACTAGCTCCCAGCGCCATCTTTAGTTGTCATGAGTGAGTGAGAGGCCCCCCTTTTTTATATGTATATATATAACAGACCAAGGTGGGTGCGCAGGGGAGCGCTCACCCCCTTAGGGAGGGGATGTGTGGTTCGCTCCACCACACCAACACCACAATAGTAGTCTTTATTCGGCATGGATCAGGACATGCAGGGAGTGTTCGTTCTCTCGGTAGATGTGGCCATCTAGGCCTCCTTCGCCACTCCTTTCTTTTTCTTCTTCTTCTTCCTTTTTATTCTTTTTTCTTTATTATTCTTCTTTTCCTATTCCTCTTTTCTTTTCCCTCTTTTTTGGGGGGAGGTGGGGTTGATTTCCCTCTATTCTTCTTTCCTTTTCTTCTTCTTAATAGCTTTCATGACTCCCAGAAGCTTGGGTGCCCCGAAGTAGCATCTTCGAGGCCACATAAATAGTCACGCCTGGTCCAGCTTGTCTCCCTTTGGGCTGGCGGAGACAGCACCTGCAATTCATCAAAAACAGGCAAACATCATTTTTTGGAATGCCATGAGGCCCTTAGTCCTGGCGAAGAGATGAAGGGAAGTTCTAGTCCCAGCGGGCATGCCAGACTTGTGGATGCACATTTGGGATTCACTTATTTATTCATTTGTTTGATTGGTTATTTCATTTATTTAGTGCGTGGACGTGCCAGTCACAAAGTGACGATTTATTCAGACTCTGAAGGAGCAACTGGTGCACACCGTCTAACTGATCCCACGATAGTAGGTTTTGTGTCGGGACCAAAACCGTCCATGTCATGAAGACCACGGTGTTATTTACATCTCCCCGAAGGGGAGAAAACCCTTGATTGATCGCCAAGAAAAGGGGCCCTATTATGTAAAATTAGCATCGATGAAATGAGATAATAAAATCTTGAATTGCATTAAAATACTGTTGGGGTGTAAACATTTGAATCATGTTGGTCGTTTATTGACCATTTCATATCCGGACGGAAGTTCGTGCTGAAAGCTTGACTAAGACGGCGATAAAAACCCATGTAAATGTCTGCCGAGTGTATGACAAGTTTGATAAGAGAGTGGGATTAGATCCCAAAGGAAATGTGTCAAGTTTAGTGAGCTATTAGGCCCGGGGCATTGCCTGGTCACTGCCATATTAGGGAGGTCCCTGCGGTCCGAACCCGACTTGCTGAGGCGTCATTTATATTCCCTTCACCCCGGGTCTAGGGAAGTCGAGGCTCCGGTGCGTGCATTATTATGTTTTTTGTTGTTTGGTTATTTGATTTTTATTTAGATGCATGGGTGCATTTTTATATATAACCAGGTTTATATTGTTGTCCAATTATTACTATTGTTCATTTATTAGTATTATTACAATTTTTGTTAATTTTTAATCATCAATTATTTGGTCATTTGTTGCTGTTGTTTTTGTTTGATCATTCATCACTTTTTGTTGTTGTCTTGTTTTATTGTTTTATTGTTTCTCTTCGTTTTCTTTTTTACTTTCTCTCTTTTTTATCTCAAAATAAGGGAGGGGGGTGATGATTCGGCGGGCAGCACTATCTCCGGATCACTCCCGCCCTCTCAAATTTTTTATCATTCTTATTAGATTATTTTTTTAAAAAAAGGGGTGGGGGTCATTATCCGATAGACATCACTGCCGCCGGATCACTCCCCCACTTGTGTTGTCTTTTGTTGTTCCTTTTTTTTAATGGGAGAGGCTGATTCGGCAGGGAGAGAGAGAGAGATGTGAGGGGGGGTGATCCGGCGCGAGAAGCACCAACGCCATTGGATCACCTCCCTCTTCTCATTTTTTATTTTTTTTATTTTGTGAAAGTTGAGAGGGGGTGATCCGACGCGAGAAGGGCCGACGCCGCCGATCACCTCTCTCTTCTCATTTTGCCTCTTTTTTTTTGCACAGGGGTGTGCCTGGATAGGTGCCAGATAGAGTCTGGGCCAGGAAGGGTCGACCCTTGGGGTCGACTTCTCACCGCGCAAAGCCTTGGGTTTCTCATTCTTCATGTTTTTTAGCCAGATTTTACCGGTTACTCCACTTAAGGGGGCCACATGACAGAGTGATATATTCCATGCATGGGCTCTTCTCTAAGAAAGCTGTGTCATGTGTGGGGGTTTATTATACCCTTATCATGCATGTGACTCAATGCAAAAAGGGATATGATATGCTCAATTTTATGGTGAATACATGACGCTCTTCATCTGTCTTAGAACTTGTTCATGGAGAGGCAGCAGGGAACCTACATACAGTTTGATGTGTGCATGGGGTTTTATAGAGATATGTTTTTGTATGGGTTTATGCATAGGATGATGCCATGCCTCAATGTTTATGCGAGACGGGTGCTCAAAAAATGCAACTAAGTTCAGAGATGAAGAGAGCCTCTGCTCTTGGTTCATGAGATCTCAGTGATAGTCCCTTTGATAGTTCAAGAGTGCCTTTGTTCATCTTCTTTGTATGTTTAACCTTGTTCTTATAGTTAGCTTTGTTTAGACATATGTTTTTTCCTTTTAGCCACGTTCCTGGCGGAATTTTGGCAGCATCTCCCATGGACCCGGGGTTTGTGGGGTGTAAAATAGGCACTGACCCATGGAAGGATCCGAGACGGCCTCAAAGATTATTGTGTAACCTGAGGATAGCCACCCTAAATCCCAGATTGGACATGGAAACCCCGAGGACTGGCCAATAAGGGGCTTTGATGACCCATGGGCAGTGACATCTAAAATTTGGGACATAGATTTTGCATGTTGCCAGGCATATGGCTGCTGTTGTTCACTTCTCGAATGGGGTTCCCCAAGGGCCATGCTATGAGGGAGCAAGCTCCTAGGGGCCTGGAGTGACCACCGTAAAAAATAATAATAATAATAGCACCCTGACAGATGAGGGAGATATATGAATTCTAATGGATTTGAGAGAGATGACGGAGTCCCCACAACTCATGGGTGTGAGTGAGAGGGCAAACGGTCATCTCTAGAGGGGGCATATTATATATCCATAGAACACGTAGTACACGTCTACAGAAACGGGAAGAACTGCTTGAGCTAGAGGAAGGGGACAAGATAGAGGCCATAACATGCCACAACTTGAAGCTTTTCATTCATTGCAAGAGAAACATGTGCAAGAGGGATATACCCCGTAGCAAAGAAACATAGCAAGAGAAAAAGAAACTATAAAGGGGGGGAGCATTGGCTCCTCCCCCCTAAAGCTCACCTCTCTTCCTCTGCTCTCCCTCCTTTTTTCTTCACTATGAAAGGCAGGTGCCAACTCTTCTTTTCTGCCCTTTTTTTTTCTTCCAGCTGGTCTCTTCTCTAGCAGCCAACCTCTTCTCCAATGGGGCTTGTGTTCTTTTTTATAGGAGTGGACGTGGGGACCTTTGAACCCCCACTCCTCCTCCTTCTTCTTCTTCTCTCTTCTCTTGATCCCGCTCGGAGCCTTTTAAGAGCCTGCACGTAGGGGGGCAAGAGGTAGGGAAAGATGTCTCCTTAGGATTGTCTGGAGTTGGCCGATGTGGCATCGACATCTTTCGCCGCTCCGTAGCGATTCTCGAAGATTACCATTTTTGGGTGTCTGAGGCGACAGGTGAGCTGTGTGGACGATTTGTAGGGGAGAGCCTGTCGAACAGGGGGTAGGTCCCTTGCTAGGTGAGAGGACACTCGAGGGTCCGCCAGGTCGAGGGCGTGGGCACCGGTTGGGGGCCTTCAGGTGAGGGCCTCAACCCCTTCTCTCTTTCTTCTTCTTCCTCTGTTCTTCTTCCCCTTTTCTTTGTTGGTTTACTTGAGATGATACGTCATGAAGCAGAGTCCCTTGCTGGGATGAACAATGCTACGAAGTGACATTTCTCACTTCTTGTCATTTTCTCCCGCCGGATGAGGTGCTGTGAGCATTAGGGGCCGTTGGATCATGTGGGGGTGTAGCACTGGGAGCCGCCGGATCATGTTGATTTTCTTTTCTTTTTTCTTTTTTTTTTCACTTTTGTTCACCGTCGACTCAAGAGGGGCTTTGGCCTTGGCCGATTCAATGGGGGCCTGGCCGATTCAATGGGGGCTTGGCCGATTCAAGGGATTGGGCAGGTTCAACGGGTGCCTGGACGATTCATGTTGGGCTGGGGGGGGCGCCGATTCAAGAGATTGGACGGTCACCGATTCATTCCCACAAAGAGGCTTGCATGCCGATTCAACGCCATGAGGGGGCTGGCTGATTCAAGGGCCATGGAAGCTTGGCTGGTTCACCCTTTTTCTCCCTTTCCTTTTCCCATTTCTCCTTCTTTTTCTTCTGGCGCCGGTTCAAGGGATTGCGCCGATTCATGTGCTTTCTTCTCATGTTGGCATGCGCCTGCATGTGCGTTGATGCGGGGGCGAGGGTGTGTCGATGCACCCCTTCTTCTCTTGGTATGCAGTGGCTTGAGGCTCCTGGTGGTGAATTTCAGGCGTCCACATGACCATAAGAAGTTTATGGGTATTTATTTAAATACTTACATGAAAAATAGATGAAAAATGGTCAAAAGGTCAGCAGTTCATCCCACGGGTCAAATAGTAGAAGATCAAATATCAGAAAACCTCTAGCTTTGAAGAAATACGTAGATGAAAGAGGAGGGACCCTCTTTTATGGGCGAAGGCCCTACTTGGGGCTGGTGGGAGCGCTCCCAGCCCCCAGGTGGTCCAGGTGAGGGCGCCCAGCACCCCCACCTTGAACAGATTCATCAAAGAAGTGCCCTAACCTATTCCACGATCGAGCACCCTCACCTTGACCGACTTTATAAACCAACACCCTCACCCTGACCCATTTCATAAACCAGTGCCCTCACCTTGAGCCATTCCACAATTGAGAGCCCTCACCCTTACCCATTTCATGTACCAGCGCCCCCACCGCGACCCATTCTAAATTCCAGTGCCTTGACCCATTCTAACATCGAGCGCCCCACTCACTTTACCTATTCTGAATTCCAGTGCCCCTACCATCACTAGCTGTCAAATCGAGCGCTTCGCTCCCTGGTGCAGTTGTAATAGATGAGGGCGCTAAGCGCCCCTACCCTAACGAATTGAGGGTAGTGGTGAAAGGGAGATAAAGCAATTGTGTCGCCCAGCGCCCTCACCCTGTGAGGGTGACTCACTCTAGCGCTTCAATAGCTTCCCACTCCTATAAATACATGGGGAAGGTCAACAGTCGAGCAGGCACGTGAACGCACAAAAAGACACGTGAGCAGACACCCAAGACTTGCGAAGGAGCTGATTTCTGATTGTTCTCTCTACGCTTTGGGTAATGATGTCGTTACTTTGTTATCGTGAAGATTGATTTTTTTTAAGAGGAGAACAAACATATTATTTTCTTCTGATGATGAACGAAGAGGGAGATTCCATCCCGGGCGATGCCAGATGCTTGATATACTCATAAAAGAATTAAAGAAGCCTTGACCATCTCTCTTTCGAGTTCAATTTACATGGCCACATGGCCGAGCTTCCCGGGTCATCCAGTTTGGCCTAGCTCGTGCTTTTCATCATTGTAGGCCACTTTGATTTCTCAACTAACCCAGTCCCCAAAAATTCTCATCTTTTGGCAACTTCCAGTCCCTTTCTGGTCTTTCAATTGACTCATTATCTTCCAGTAATCCCAATCTCTCGGACCCCAGTTACATAATTGTCACAACAGATACAGTTGTAACTACTCCAGATGACCCATCTCCCCGGATGACCTAGCTCCCCAGACATCTACTTGTCCATTTGTCTAGTCCACCCAGTTTATACACCTGCCCCAATTGATACAATTGCTCTCAACCAAAAATTGACAATACATACAGTCAACCAACTGCTCTAGTTTATATAGCTTCCGGACTATCTCAGTTTACCTAGTCCCAGCTTACACAATTGTCCTAGTTTACACAGTTGTCTTCATATACACCACCCACTCCAGTCTGCCTAATTTACATTCTTTACCCATCGATGGACTATTCTAACTAGATAACCATTCCAGCAAAAACCCATCATCTCATTGGAATATGTCATCCATCTCTAGTTTTAGCCATTACTCCTCCCGACGTTTACTTCATCCCATTCATACCACACTGCTGACCTACACCAAGTTTTGCTTCAGGTCAGTAATGATCCAGACATCTTTCAACTCCCAGACTCTAGTTTTACTCCAGATCGGTTACATCCCAGTCGTTCCTCTTACAGGTACGGTCGTACCAGCTTTTATCTGCAAGCCTCCTTAGTGGTACAGTGCCGTGCCCCTACTAGAGTGGCTTATCTACTGTTTCAGTACACTACACTTCCAGGCTTGCAATTATTCCTGCATGAGCACACTCACTAGAGTTTCCTCCAAACCCAGTCAACCCAAAATGTGCTGCAAAGAGGGGGTGGCACCTCTCGGGATGTATCCCTGCTATGGAAACTCGTAGTTCGAGCATGCCGTCCAGAGTCGACAATTCCCAATGTATCTTCCTGCCCAAGATGTTGCGATAGTACAGCCGAGTTCCTTCCGGTGCAATGATTCGGGGATTGTCACTCTTGGCGGGTTTGTCTCGTGGCTTGCCAATGATATAAGGAAGTGCTCCTGTACCTCTGTAAAATGCCTTTCATGGCTTGTTATCAATGAAATGTGGATAATCGTAAATCTATATTCCCACTTTCAGGATGTTGATGTTATGTGAGCGGTGTGCACATGGTCCCTCATCTGTCATGGTCATGACGATGTTATCTCCCTTTGCTGATGGAGGAAACAAGGTGTTTGGATTTGTTCCGATGTAAATAAACACTGATTACTTGCGGTCGGTGGGGATCTCGTCCAATACCTGATCCCGCATATCACTTGATACCTTTTCACATGCGGGTCCCTCTATCTTTCCCTTCTCTCCTTAGTCAAGGTTCCCCAAACGAGAGGAAGATTTAGAGAGAGGGCACTCCAAGAATCTACCAGCCTCTCAAAGCTTTTCCCGAAATAAAATGTATATCCTCTTACGGGAAACAAAGGGTGGTTAAACCAAAAAAAAAAGAAAAGGGAAATTTTAAAACATTGTGCTATCACAAGGTCACATGCATGATGTCCCTAGGATTTCAAACCCCACTAAGAGAGTGACGTACTCTCTCATTTTGTGTAATTGTGGGTTGCACAAATCACCAAAAAATAGTGGGAGCAAAATCTAGATTAAAGACCTTATCTAGATTTTTTTTGAACCATCTACTTATTATTTAAATATTTTCTTGTAGGTCGCTATGTCATCCGCTAATCCTCTTCATCGCATACTTGATGCCAACAAGCTCACTGGATCCAACTATTCAGATTGGATCCGAAACCTAAGGATAGTTCTTGGGTGTAAAAAACTAGCCTATGTCCTTGATGAGGAAGACCCTATTGAGCCTGGGGCAAATGCTAGTGAACAAAAATTACTTGCATATGAGAATTGGAAGGAAGATTCTATCAAGATCCAATGTTATATGCTTGGATCCATGTCTAATGACCTGCAAAGGCAACATGAAAACATGGAAGCTAAAAAGATTTTGAGTCACCACAAAGAGTTATTTGGGAAACAGAGTCGAGCTGAGCAATATGAGATATCGAAGAAACAATTCAGGAATCGCATGACTGAGGGCACATCTGTGCAAACTCATGTGCTTAAAATGATAGAATGGATAGAGAGACTCGATGCACTTTGTTTTGTTATGAACAATGATCTAAGCATTGACCTCTGTTAGTGCATGTGTCGTTCATGCATGATGTTGGTTTTGATGATGTCTAACTATGATTTATTATTGTTCTATTCATAATGATTAAACTATGATTCAATATGTGTATTGATGATTTACATGTTACAATGCTATGTTTTTCATGAGAAAGTTTTTATGTGCGAAGATTAATTCTCATGAAACCTCATGTTTAAAATCTTGGTTCATGATGATATCTTTATTGATCTTTAAACCTTGATATTCATAGCATTCTGAATTATTTCTATTCCCCTCTTGGTGGAAGTAAACATGTTTTTTTTTTGCAAGATGAAAGGTGAAAGGAACAACTGACTTTCCACAGAGTCGACGCAAAGCTCGCCCAGAGGTTCTGCCAGCAAAGGGTGAGTCAACATAATCTACTCATTGCGTCGACACAAGAGAAGACGGCAAGAAGATTCAGAACAATTATTAACTAAGCAGTGTGCACTGAGTCGATGCAATGAACCTATTCGGTTGACACAACAGCAGCACAACCATGAAACTTGCATCAGGAAGTAGCTTCAGCAGCATTAGCCATGGTAGCATGCTTCAACAACAGCCAAAAGCCATCAACAGCACAAGCTAGCAACATCCAACAACCACAAGGTCAGCAGCAGTAGAAGCCAACAGCTCAAGATAGCAATAGCAGCTACAACATGTATTAAGCAGAAATGGCAATGCAAGTAAGGAGCTTTGGACATGCTCAAACAAAGGAGCAAAGGGCTTTGCTTTTATTGAAATTAAGCTACAAAGGATTGCGCAGAAATTTATGGTGTTAGAGCACTTAAGTATGTCGACCCTTCATCCCCTAGAACGGCCAAGCGTCAACTGGTGATTCGATGTAAGCACATCACTATGTCGACACATCCTCAGATTTAGCAAACCTAAACGAGCAACTCCCTTAAGGCTACGTCGACTCCACTCTTAATTGCGTCGACCCGTACTTCACCCTGGCGCCTAGCAGCTCACAGGAATGGAAGCTACGTTGACGTAAGGATCTTGCTGCGTCGACGCACTTGAACACTTTCGTCTGATTTAAACCTGTTCGAAGTCAGCCTGCTCAAACACGCAACGTCAACGACGGGAACTCCCAAATCTTGTGATTCAAGGTTCGAAAAAAAGATCTTAGGATAGAGAACTATCTTTTTCATCATAAGGAAGTCAGAATACCTTTTTGAAGGGAGATCTGTCAGTAGACACATTTGGGAAACGTCCCTTTTCATGGAAATTTCCTTTTTTGCAACAACCCAATCAGATTGCAGTCTCAAAAAGCACCTAGCACAGAGGACCACCCTTTTCTGTCCTAAGCCAACAAGGAGGTAGATTTCAAAACATGGGTTTTAGTCGAAGATCTCCTCTTGCCATGGGCCAATTAGAATGCAAATCTAAAAAGGGCTGAAGAACAAAAATCTTCCATTTTTGCCTGGGCCAATCAGATTATAGTCTATAAATATATTTTGCCCCTGCTCTCCTTTTTACGCTGGACCAATCAGGTAAGAGGTTTATTTCGAAAAAGCTTATTTAATCTTTGGCCAATCAAATTGTAGGTCCTTGGAGGGAAAACGGTCTACCTCCTCTTCTATAAATATGAAAGCCTTGGCATGAAGAAATACTACTACTGCTGCTGTCACTGCTACTATTGCTTAGAAAGGAGTCAAAGGAAAAAGAGAAGATGAGAGAGCAGCCCTTTAAGCATTAGCAACCCAAAGCCAATTGAGTCTTCACAAAGACTTTCTGAGAAGAAGAGAGAAAGGAGAGCAGCCCTACTTGTAGGTGGCCTAAAAGTGGGAAGAAAAGAGCTCAGATCTAACCAGTGTTCAGACATGTTGATAGAGCTTCAAGACTCTTGTATGAAGCCACCGTTGTGTTTCCCTTGCTTTGTTTCTTATTTTTCCTTTGCAACATCGCTTATATAAACCATGTGTTTTGTTGTGTTTATAGTACTATTCCTGGTACTTTGCTTTAGAGACTGGAAGTGTGTTTGGGTGCTGTGTAGCCGTGTGTGGTTGTGGGGAGCTGTCCCCGTGTTTTTCTACACGTGCAGAGTGTTTTCGTCTTTGTTTTTGTGTGTGTGGGGGGGGATTCATCCCCGTGTGTGCTACGTGTTGCAGTGTGTGTTGGGGGGGGATTCGTCCCCGTGTGTGTTGAGGACTCCGTCCTCGTAAGGATTTGTCCTCGTGTAGTGAAGCCTCATCGGTTTGGTGAGGGGTGGATATAGGTTGCGGGTTTGCAACCGAACGACCTTAAAAATACTGTGCCACTGTGAATGATTGTATGATTGCTCCATTTCCTCTACATCCATTCACAGGTTCGTGAGTTAACTCCAACATATGCACATCTGGTTTTTTTCTAACACACACATACACACTCTATGTGGCCCACACTGCTATGAACATCTCATACACAAAGTCACTCTCGTGTTGGTTAGGTCAGTACTTAGACAGTGCCACAGATCCTCCAACCGTCACAACTTTGGATTGCTACATCAGACCAGCCAGCTCCTTAGTGCCGTGTTGATTCCGATGTGTTCAAACCGTGGCTTCATCCAAGCTTTAATTTATAACTGGGCATATTTTTAAGGGATCTATTCACCCCCGCCTCTAGATCAGGTTGCACCCAAGGGAGCCAATAATAGGTATCAGAGCTTAGCTCTATCATACCCAGATCCAACGATCTGCAGAGGAAGATCCCGATGCTTTTACAATCATGAGCCCTTTTGCAGATCAGTTTTCTATGGTTTCCCCACCGATCTTTGATGATTATGATTTCAATGACTGGTTGTGAAGAATATGCAAGATTATAAACTCGTATGATCCTAAGTTGTGGAGGATCATTGCAAACGGCCCTTTTAACCTCCCAAAGGATAAATCAAAATGGACGGCTGATCACCAGTCGAAACATTATAAAAATCTTCAAGTTTTAAATTTGTTGAAGACTACAGTAAATATTAACAAATATCCATTGGCTTCCAGCTGCAGCACCGCCAAAGAAATCTTGGATGGCTTGGTTAGCATCCATGAAGAAGAAGAGAGGCTCAAGTGCTTAATGGCAAATAGCAACGACGAGCCAAGTGATCCATCATCTCCGGTGAGCTCTGATCTTGAAGACTTTACCTTTGATGAACTCATGAACGTATATGATGAATTAGTAAAACAATACAAAAAGGTAAAGTCAGGAAATAAAAAATTGAAAATGAAACTTGAAAACAATCTTTATAATGACTCTTCTTGTGAAAAATGATCCTCTTTTGAAGAAATGAATGAGTCTCTTTTATTTGATGTTGATATATATAAGGAACAAGTTGGTTACTTAAGAAAAGAAAATGAGACCGTGCTTCAAAAGATAAATCAATTCGATGAAAGCGAAAAAATGCTCAAGGACAAGCTGGAAGCAATGTCCAATGATCAAATACTGGTTGACGAACTTATCAAGGATAAGAATAAGGCTGATGAGACTGAGAATCTGAAAGAACAAAACAAGTTGTTGGTTGACAAACTAAATGCGTATGAGAAGGGGAAATGTGTAAATGTTGTTACTTCTGAAAGATTGCATGATCTAGAACAAGAAATTGGAAATTACAAATGTGTCAATGTTATGTTGAATGATAAAATTGCCATTTATGAGGAAGAGCTTGTTAGCTCTGAGTTGCATACTTCATCCCTAGAAAATCAGATTCTAGATCTGAATGAATCCTTGTCGAAGTTTGTTCAGGGAAAAGAAAATCTAGACAAACTCTTGGGCAGTAAAATTAACTTTCAAAGAGAGGGCTTAGGCTACACCCTTGTGAACAAAAATTCTTTTGAAAACAAATTGCATACCTCCTTTGTCTCAAGCTCGAATGTGGTCAGCACATCCAAATCAACCCCAGAGCAATCTGCTGCTCGAAAAACTCAAAAACAAAATGAGAATAAAAAAGAAAATAAAAGTTAGAAAAGAAAGAATTGAAGAAAAAATAGAAGAATAGGTCAAATGGCTCTGCTGTGCATGCTAGGGACTCTCATGTCAGAAACCATGCTGCAAAAAGGATGAATGTCACTTGAAGCTTTTCATTCATTGCAAGAGAAACATGTGCAAGAGGGATATACCCCGTAGCAAAGAAACATAGCAAGAGAAAAAGAAACTATAACGGGGGGGAGCATTGGCTCCTCCCCCCTAAAGCTCACCTCTCTTCCTCTGCTCTCCCT